>OX578285.1:21491083-22123412 GCA_951217055.1 Gerris lacustris
TTCATAGCACCTTGTCCTCCATCATTCTTAACCAAGTTCGTATTTCTCAACCTATCATAGTCCTTTACCTAGGCCTTCTCCTCGATAGAAGACTTAAAATGATTGGACATTTTAAGACGATAAAAGTTGCTGCTTCGTCTTCTAGATCGTAGGTCTAATCTTACCTTGAATAATTAACTTCGCATTTGCAATGTTATCTTAAAACCAGCTTGGACCAATAGTCCAGAAGTGTGGGGTAGTACCAAGCCTTCCAACATTCGTCAAATCCAAGATTCTTATCATAGATGACCCCTTCTACGTCTCCAACCTCACTCTCCACAACTATCTTAATGTTCCTTTTGTCCGAGACCTATCCGTATCACGTCACTCAGTGGCGCACCCAGGATTTTTTTTTTGAGGGGGGGGGGGGGGGGGGGGGGGGGGGGAGGACACAGATTACAAAAATAAGGGGAGGGGATGTAATGTGGGCTTACCATAATCACAGACAATTAAGCTGTCTGGTTTTCTTTGTTCTTAAATTACTTCATATCAAGGACGGAACTAGCCAATATTGAAGGGGGAGGGGGCTGGAATCTCTTTTAGGGGGGTCAGGGGTACTAAATAAAATGTAATATAAATTTCGATAAAAATTTTTAATAAATAAATTCCACTAATTTATTTATTAAACACTGCAGCAACAATTGACAGGCTTATTTAAACGAAGTTCCTATCTAGTTCAAATTCATCTTTTTTGCTTAACTTTATATAAAGTATTACATAAATATTTATAATTTTATAAATATGTATAATATTTAAGTTAAATTTTTTAAAATTTTATTCATTAATTTTTTACATTCACTAAACATTTTTGAAAAGGTTAACTGTAAAAATTTTGTAGAATGAAATCTTATTGTACAATAGAATCCGATTCCAAATTAATAATTATTAATTATTCAATAATTAAAAACTATTCTAATGACTACTACTAACTATTTTAATTAATATATTAAAGTAAAACTGTAAATTAAAATAAAACCCCTCAAAACAAGAAAATATTTAATTAAAAAATTGATTTAAAAATGTTACATTGTAACCTTTCATTCAAAATAAAAAATGGATAACAGTCGGGAAGAAATTCGTCCCACTAAAAAGTTCTGAGCAGTCGCAATATTATGTAGATTTTTGCCAAGTTCTATAGACGACACATTTTTACCCAGGAGGTATATGTACTTATGCTCCATCCCTATTTTATAGTTCCTTGACCTAAACGGATTGATAACTTTACTTACTTTTATTCTTCTTCTTCATCTTCTTTTTTAATGCCAAAAAAAATATCTCTGGCAAAACTAGGTATATAATCACTTTTTTTTTTTTTTTTTTTTACTATCACTCAACACTATTACTTTAACATGTACTGCGGAATTGAATACTTAAATTTTAGGTCTTTGACTTTGGGGGGCACGGGGCCCCCGTGCCCCTACCCCCCTGGGTGCGCCACTGACGTCACAACACATTCCAAAAATCACTACGTAGTCACCCCAATGCCTTAATAGATCTTCTTGCATCCCTAATTATTCCAGATAACCCACTTCGTCGCCTGAAGAGAAAGGGCCTAGAGATTTACTCGTCACATCATTTTATATTTAATTTTAATCTTTAATCTCCACTTAATTTATTTTTATTCATTCACATATTTATTATTCATTTACTTATATACATTTATATTGTAAGAATTATAGTGTTACTATTAATCCTTATTTTGTTCAAATATTACGTTGGTACATTATTGAGGGATATGGACACAAAGTGAAAATATGCACAACTTACCATACTGTATATAGTTGGAAAAGTTTTTATTTGTACTCAAGGCTGGAAAACAATTTTTTTCTTTTTAATAATTGAGGTACATTTTTGAGGGATATGGGTGCAAAGGTGAAATTACTCGAAACCTATCATGTCATGTTCTAAAAAAAAAAAAAAACAGGACAATACAAGAACCTGGCATATACATAGCTGGTCACAAGACCAGCAGACGGTCGCAGGCTGAGAACGGATATTATATAGATTAAAATTTCAAATCCGATAGCACCCATATTTTGAATATTTTTAAATAAGACTAATTTAATTGAGCTTGCAAATATGGGTTTAAATAAAACATATATTTAATTAAATAGAGCCAAAAGAGAGAACTAAAACCGAAATAGTAACACAATTAGGCCAAGGCGTGAAAAAAAAGAAAATCTTATACAATTCCCTTGCGGTGCATTCGACTCCCTTGACAGATAAAAAATTGGAACAAGTTTATTCTTTAAATAAAATTTAATGCTCTACTTAAAAATGCAGGAAAAAGAATTTAAAATGTTTTTTTTTCTTTTTTTCACTTTCTTTGTTACCATTATAAATACATTTTATACATTTATACTTTCTTTTTACATTATTGTATGATAAAGTACAAAAAACAGGTTTTTTTTAGCTATAGTTTAAAATTAAATATTCTGTGCCCTTAAAACATATAATACCTACATAAATATTTATATAAAACAATTATTAAATTGTGTATTACAAACCAGAATATAAATATCTTATATGAACGTATTTATGGTTTTATAATATATACGAGCCGTTGAGCCCGTGGCAACGGGCTTAAATTTATATTTAGAGAAAAAAAATAAGTAAATTAATTTAGATTGATTTTTCCCTTTTTTTAAGTTATTATACAAATTTGAAGAGCAACAAATCACTCACACACGACTCACGAGTCGGACGCGACGAAACTATGCAGGACATAGCGCAATGCCGAATGCCGAGCCAACATCTTAATAAAGTAACAGTTTGCAACTGCTCACTGATCAAAGATTTTTCCCTTTTTTTATTCGTAGTTAATTAGTAGGTGGGAAGTTTTGCTCAAACACATACCTATTTCTCTCAAGTTAAAGATCAAAAATAGGTGATAAACATTGTGGGAAGCTTTGATAGTTATGTACACGCATCTTGGACAGTGGCGGCGTGTCCTTAAGGGCAGGTGGGGCTAAGCCCCACCAACTTATTGAGAAAAAAATATATATTTATTTTATTTCATTTATTTAGAAAAGAAAAACTATTTAGTAGTCAACACAAATAAATACATAGATATATATAGTTTTAGTGTTCATAGAGTGCAATCGTATGTAGATCCAGATCGTTTAAAATAAGCAGTAGAAAAGCATAGCATAATATAGCGAGAAATCTCGCCGGGCTAGGAGTAGGAGGCCAAGGTTATTAGCGCGGCTTGCTGGGCAGAACGCTAAAACCCAAGGTTATGCCCGAGCGGTGGGCCAAGGGGAAGGGAATGTTGAACGCGAAACATCACCTACTCGCGGCTTGAATCACGGAAATATGAAGGACTCTGGGGCTAAGCCCGAAGGCTAGCGCCAAGCAAGATGGTAGAATAGAGAGGAGGGTTCTAGTTTATATTTCTCTCTACTAGATAGCTGTGGTGGGATAGATAAAATATATTACATACTTTTCCTATTTTTTTTGCACTTATAAATTAAATTAATTAATTAAATTAAATTAAATTAAATTAATTAATAAATGATATTTTTATTAGGGTCCGTAGGCAAAACCAAGGACCCTTATATTTTCCTGCGTGTGTCTGTCCGTCCGTCCTCTCGCGTGCTCTCATGGCTACACCTTTCGTCCCATCATTTTTAAATTTGGCATGTATGTGTCTTGTACCTACACACATATTTTAAAAATATAGCGACTTAAAAAAAATATTTTTCAAAAAAATTAGGGTAAACAACTTAAGGGTTAAAATTTTTTTATTTTTTTTCGACACCGTGAGGGGTATCATATGAAAGGGTACGTCGAGCTGATTATAAAAATATATAATTCTTTGGATATAACTTTAATAGGGCGAGCGTAGGCATGCTTGAAGTTGGTGTGAAACGTGTCCCCCCCCCCCCCCCTCTATCTCGCTCATGTAAAGTGCAAAAAATCTGAAAAAAGATACCACTTTTTGGAAATTTCGAAAAAAAATTTTTTTTTTTTTTTTATTGACAAAATACGTTTTTTTATAATTATGGTCTTTTCGATGTATCTATATGGTTGCAGTCCCGTTCAGTGGCAAAAAAATACTTTATCAGAGTGTGTTTTGAGAATATCAGACCCTTAGAATGGTTCAAAGTAAGCTTTTTAGCATTTTAAAAAACACTGTTTATACACTTTACAGTTATACACTATATAGTGTGGCCTACGGACCCTCGCTGTGTGCTGACTAGCACACACTTGACCTGTTTTTTATAAAATATATTGGGCAAACCACTTCTGATGCTAAATTTAAAAAAATAATGCAAATTATAAAAAGATAAAACAGTCTAACTGAAGTTTGTGTAACGTAAGTTCTCGATAACATTTTACGCATGTTTTGGGTACATAGTTAAACATTTTTTTTTTCAATTTTTTACACATTTTCATTTTTCTGTTGTTTAATTGTTCATGGGTTCCAAATGAGCATCAATTGGCTGATTTCCTCTTGTAAAGAGTCCCGCACCATCATAACTTCCTAATTATAATTATACAACAGCATCACACTCAGTGTCGTATTCGTAGTAAGATTCAAATTTCATTTCGTCAAATGATGGTACGATTATATTTTTCATAAGGCTGGAAAGTGCTTTAAGCCATACGAAGCATTGTTTCTCTAGAGTTGGGTATGATATAATAGTTAAAGCGACATTTTTTTTTAAAAGTGGCACATTGACATTTCTGAACCAACTGGTGCTTTATTTAGACGCTGAACATCTACGTATACATAACAAGAATATGTATGTGAAAAGGAACTATCGGGACAAGTAACTATCGTGACTTATAAACTAAAACATGGCGGCCAATCAGCCCTAATTTATTAATGCTTTGGAGGGAAAGCATAATTTTTCTGTATACTATGGGGGTACCGCCTTAAATTCACTTTTAAGTACTAAAATTAATGGTAACTATTGTGACTTTTAATAAACGTACCCACCATGATTTTTGAAGAGAATTGTTGTGTGACATACCCCCTCAGTCAAACAGTGTAGCAAAATTCTTGGTGATTATTGTGAACTAACTATCGTGACCGCTGGGACAAGCCTTTTTATTAAACTCCCGACAAATTACATCGAAATAAGAAAGAAATTATATTTAGTATCACAAACTACATTTTATTTCCTATCTAGGCTCTTAGTTAGAAAGTCAAAGGAAAATATTTTTTGAGCATGATAACTAAGATTAAAAGAGGCTAGAACGTTACTTTCGTACTTTTTAGAATATTTAAATTTAAATTTCTCCTCGCTAAAAAGAATATTTTAGAATCTGACCACTCCGCAATGATGAATCTATAGAAAAATGTTTGTGGGTCGTACGGCACGCTCGTATAGACGCTCCGGAAATTAGTGCAAACAATAGGTGTGCAGCTAAATTTAGACGCAGGAGTCTATGAGGACATGGGTCAAGGTCGCATAATCTTCCCCTGCATGACACCCCCCCCCCCCAGGGTGGCTTGCCTAGCCCAACCTGTTGAACAGGTCACGCGCCGCCACTGATCTTGGAGGAATAATTGATTCTTTGATAGATTTGGTAAAAAGAAGCTAGGAGACTTTATAAATATTAGTACTTTTTAATTTGAACTATTTTCTATTTTCTGGTACAAGGAGTTAACTCCGATTGATATTGTCAACATTTTCCAAAGAGAAGATATCACAATAGTTCAATCTTTTCAACCCATGAAATACCTTATGCAAGAGTTTGAGGAAGCTAGAGCAAATGATGCAACATATTAGAGGTGGTTAGAGGTGGTTAGAGGTGGTTAGATATATATATATATATATATATATATATATATATATATATATATATATATATATATATATATATATATATAGATATACAATTTTGTGAGAGACACCAAGGGATGTGCCACGCAAGCGTGACCCATAGGAACTGTTCCAACATCAGACATTGCTTCATTAAGATGTTGCCTCGGCATTACGCCATGTCCTGCATCGTTTCGTCGCGTCCGACTCATCAGGGGCCCGACGATGCCCACCCAACTCTGGACCTATACTAGATCAAAAAGATCAGATATAGGACTTATCAGAGACGAGCGTGCACTCATACCGCCATTCTTGCTTGGCTGGCAAAACACATCAGCAATGTAATACCGTGTTTTTGCACACATAGGCTACACAATTTTGTGAGAGACACCAAGGGATGTGCCACGCAAGCGTGACCCATAGGAACTGTTCCAACATCAGACATTGCGTCATTAAGATGTTGGCTCGGCATTACGCTATGCAGAAAACGATGCAGGACACGGCGTAATGCCAAGCCAACATCAGACATTGCGTCATTAAGATGACGCAATGTCTGATGTTGGAACAGTTCCTATGGTTCACGCTTGCGTGGCACAACCCTTGGTGTCACTCACAAAATTGTGTAGCCTATTGCAGTGTGCAAAAACACGGTATTACATTGCTGATATATATATAAAATGAATAAATTCTCGACCGTAAATATAAACAGAAACAAACAAAACTCAGGTTTCGGTCACAAAAATCGTCACTATGTTACAATTCCGACGTTTCGGTTTTTACTTATTAAATTCATTTATTTCTTTTGCATCAGATATATTGTTCAACCTATTTTCTTCTAACCCAATATAAATTGCTTCCAGTATTAATTTGTTTGATGTTTTATTTGATTTTCCAATTATTTCTGCTTCGTCAAAATTAATTCTGTGATTTAAATTCTTTTAGTATTGTGCAAGTGCTGTCTTATCTGTTTTATTTTTCATCAGAAATATGTTGGTTTATTTTATTTTGAAATAGTTGTCTAGTTTGACCTATATATGCTTTTGGACATTCGTTACATTTTATCCTATACTCTACTCCTATTTCATATTTAGTTTCGATTTTATCTTTTAAATTTATGAAAAAAGTTCTTTAATTATTAGTAGTTTTAATTCCAAAGTGAGTTTTAAAGAATAAAAATTCTTTTGTATTTTTTAAAAAATAACATTTTTTATTATTGTATATTTTTTGCTTGCCTGTTTATTACTTTTGAAATTAAGTTGGACATACTGTTAAGTAATTGATATTTTAGATGGTTAGATTTTTAATTTTACAATTACCATATTACATTTCTTTTTCATTCCATTTAGTTCTTAGATTTCCGTTGTCATCCCTATATACAGGGTGGCCAAAAAAAACACCGCATTTTTTTATACACTTATAGCTCAGCTTCTGAAATACATAGAAATGTGGGGTTTGCGGGGTCTGAAAACTATATTATTCATAATATACTTATTCTATAAGTTTCATATATATAACTTAATAAACTATTGGGTCAAAGCTATGCAATGACGGTTTGACTAACAAAATTACAAAAAAAAAACCAATGCGTATTTTACAGATTAACTTGTTGTATGGTTCAATATGTCCTCCCAGTTCATTTATGACAGCCTGCACTCTTTTTCTCTAGTGTGATATGGCCCCAGCAATAGTTGATTGACGCATATCATTGTTTGCAAGGAGCGATGGGACGGGATAACATCTTGCATAATCGTGTAATTTGGCATTTAATCTTCAATTTCAGGCAACATTGAAGTTGACACATCTTCAATGTTTGTTATATATAACATATAACACTAAGGGACTCCTCCCCCTTACCTATACAGAGAACCCCCCTCCCCCACCACTGTATGATCATTTATTCTATCAAAACTATAATACCGGACAAAGATTACTACTCGGACAACGACTTTTTTGAAGAACCTAATTCAAACTGTCATTGCATGGCTTTTACTTAATAGTTTTTTAAGTTATAGATATGAAATTGAAAGTGGAAGAATGTAGTTTTCATACCCCGCAAACTCCATATCTATATATATTACAGAAGCTGAGCTATAAGTGTTCACATCTAAGTTGTTCAAGCTTCTATTTTTTCCCCCTTTCTATTGTAGAATTTATATTTTTATGAAAGCTATTTAGTTCTTCTAATAATGGTTGTACTTCATTATCTTTTATAATTACAACTAGGCCATCAATATATTTTTTAATAAGAGTAGGTTTAAAAGGGATATTTTCAAAAAAAAACTTTATCCAATAAGTTATTAATACAAAAATTGTAATATTTTTAAATAAGTGTTTTTTATTTAATGTCTTTATAAGGTTCTTTTTTGTCCCATTTGTTTTGTATTAATATGTATTCGATGATAATTAGTATACAGGTTCAGAATAATGATACCTTGAAATTAAATCGAGAAATTTCAGCTACAAATTTGGTAGCGCTATCCCCCAAAATCGAAACCGGTTCCGACGATTTTTATGAACCCTTCAACACTAACCTTATTTTTTCGGTGCTTAACGCTAACACTACGTATTTTTTACGTACACGCAGTAGTTATCACGAATCTAAGTTAATATTTAGCAAAAATTTTTATTTATATTTATTATTTATATTTGTTTGGTGTTTATTTATTACTTATGTGTTTATCGTGTTCATTTATTAATTTATTACATTTTTATTAATCATTTTTAATATTTTTTATTATTTTTATTTTGTTATTACTTATTTATTTTTATTGATTATGTGTTAATTAATTATTTTTTGTGTTTATTTATTATTTTTTGTGTTTATTTATTACTTTTTGTGTTTATTTATTATATTTATTAGTAGAAATTTATATCTCTTTAAGACTAACTATACGTAATATTTACGTGGTGACTTAATGAAAAATAATTGTCAATCCTCACTAACGCGTCAGGTGAGACTGAAGTGAGTATGTACTACAACGGGGAGGTCTAGACGAAGCACTGCTAAAGAGTGGAGATTGTGTGGTTTACAGTTTTTCTGTGATTCACAGTTAACTAAAACCGTACGTAATTTTTACGTACAGTTAGCGTTTAAGAGTTTAAAAAAAAAATCTAAAATATAGTCTATTTAAATACAAGTCTAACGATATAAGTCGATATCCTGGAAAAAATCTTGTTTCCGAGATATTAATTAAAATAAATTTGATTTTCCATTTTATATATATAATATAAATATATTACGTAGTCCCCTTTTTAATATAATTTATTAAATTCTTCCTGTCGTTCGGGGTATATAATTAATCATTTTTAATTGATTAAAAGGTGATATTTCATCCCTAATTTTAGGACATCTTCAAACCTTATTAGAGCTTTTAGTTATAATAAATCATCAAAAAGTAAGTCAACAACCACCTGTTGAATACTTTTTAAGAGAGATATTATGGGACTTAAATACAGTATCAATGTCTATATGAGAAAGTTTTGTTGGATTTATCAAACCAACTTGAGTGACCAACCAAGTGTCATCACTTGTTCAATAATTAATTTTTGATTCAAAACAGAAGTTATTAATTGAGATAATTATTATGAATTATTCTTCTAGAGATTATATATAAATTTCTATTATTTTCTCTTCGTTGTAGTCTTGTTCTTGTTCTGATGTCTCCCTGTTTTCATATAGATTCAGTCAGGAAACACTATGGATCCACTTCTTCAGTGGAGTCGCAAATATTGACATAATTTATATCGCGTCATACATTTAAACAAGACTGACCTTGCCACAAACTGGTGATTGAAAACCAACCTTTCTGCAGCTGCAGTTTAAGCTACAGCCCTTGGTGCAATTACAAAATATATAGTATTTATAATAAGTTGTAAATAGTATAGTTAGTATTGAGCAGAATGTCTGAAGCAGGTGGAGCCAAAATGACATCATTTCATCCATCTCAGTTTGAGGAGTAAGCTTGTTGCCCAGGAGCTGTATTTGAACTTGGTAATAGACCCGATATAAATGTTTCCAAGCAGCACTAAATAATGTCGGAAGAATAGATAACTTAACAAGTTTTTTGAGCTGTGAAGATTTTACAAACATTGATTATTATCAATAGATAAAAAATTCCTGAAGTATCGCAACTTGTCATTGGATGTAAAATTAAATATGATTTTGAATATGTATTCAAACTTTGTAAAAAATACATTTTTGTTTCTACTTTTATTTTTCTCCCCTCTATCTCGCTTATGTGAAGTGCAAAAAATCTGAAAAAATTCCTGAACCAAAAGTAAAGATACCACCAAAGAAAAAAATATATTTTATTTTTTATTGACCAAATACGTCTTTAATAATTCTGGTCTTTTCGATGTATTTATATGTTTATAGTCCGGTTCACTGGTAAAACATACTTTATCAGAAGTTTGTTTATGTGTTTTGAGAATATCAGACCCATACGATAGTTCAAAATAGGCTTTTTAGCATTTTAAAAAGCACCATTAATAGGCACTACTTAAACAATACTGTGTTGCCTACGGACCCTCGCTGTGTGTGTAACAGCACTCACTTGACCTGTTTAATGAAATATGTTAAATGAAATATGATTTTGAATATTTATTCAAACATTGTGAAGAATAAATTTTTGTTTCTACTTTTACTTTTCCAGAATTCAAAATTAATTTTTTTTAAACAAGGGTTCGTGCAATCAATATTACTAATAAGTCTACGTCTTCATCTACCACCATAGTTGTTTTTCTATCGGATTTTTTAATTGCTTTTTCAATTATGAGAACATCAGCATCATTTTGTGCTTGTTTTACATCGCAGCTGTAAATTTTTCACATAACATAGAAATGAATCGATGCTTGTTGCTTGCATTCCCAAGGAATTTTTCTTGACTCGGAACATTCATGAATCCTTCAAAGAGAATATTAGTGAATGAAGAATCGTTTGTACACCGACGTCGTTGCTCTAGAACTTTTATATTTTTTCAAAAATGATTATAAACATCGAATACAATTACGATTATAATGTTTATTTATATAATGGACATATGTATCAAAAAGTACTATAACAGTAGGAAGTAGTGACACAACAACCTTTCACTATAAGAGAACAGAACTGAGGTTGATATTTTTATTTGATGAGAAGATAATAACTCAAAACACAAGGGAAGGGTAGAAAAGAAAACAGCTAAAAGAGAGGTGAAATTGTCGAAGGAAAAAGATGGTATGATAAGAAAAAAAGTGGGAAGGGTGGCAGAGAGAAAGAGAAATATACTATACATATCATAGCGAAGGCAATCGATAGAGAGTAAAATAGCTATAACTGGCTGTTTTAGTTTTAGGAAGTGACTCGCCGGTTCACTGTCGAAGGTCTACGAGTCTTATTTACTGGCGGATAAGCCTAGTTTTTTATTATATCTACTTGCGGCAGCAAAATGAGGCATTATCGAACTGGCAGGGCAATGTAATTTTACTGTCTAGGCAGTAAAATGAGGGAAAATTTTACTGTCTAGGCCACAAAATAAATTTGGCTGCCTAGGTAGCAACACTTTTATAGTTATAATGCTGGCAATTCATATTATTATTTTTATCTTATACCATTATATTATAGTTTAACAAGTAATCTTCAATAAATAAACTTTTTATTTAAAAAAAGAAAATGTTTATATTTTTTAATTCTGTTCAATAAGTTCAATGAAGAGTAGATCTTTAATAAAAAAAAAAAAAAAAAAAAAAACGGAGTACACACTGCAGCTTCATGTGAACATGCATATTGATTGATGCCATTCTTGATTAGACCAGATTTTTTTCTTGATTAATCATAGTTACTTATTTTCATAATTTATTTAAATATTTGCAAAACATCTTCAATAGTTTTAGTAATTTGTTAGTATAAAAATAGTTTATATTGTAGCCACCTGAAGATAAAATATTGTAGGCAACAAGGCAGCAAAGGAACATTTCTGCCTCGGCAGTCAATTAAGTAAATTACCTGCCTAGGCATAGGTAGTTAATTTGCATAGCCTCCGGCTCCGAAACAAATCTAATGACTCGTCAGTAAAATTCCATTTTGCTGCCTAGTTACATAAATAACCATTTTCCCCATTTACTATTATTGTTAAGATGTTATTCTTTCTTTTTCTACTGAAAATAACAATATCTATTCACATTACGTGGTACGATAATATTTAGAGAAGTATCGGGGTGTTAGTATTATAACTGAGTATAGTCCAGGTCCAATGAGATATACATGTTGTTCAGCAGTCACAAGTGCATATTGTTGGTTATAAGTATGTGACTCGAGTTTTTTTTTTTTTTTGTGAATGGCAGGAAAAGACACAACGGTGCCTGCAGGGCAAAAGTTTTATGCCCCAGGGTGTATGAAGCTAAACTAAGCCACCCTGGAGCCTGGCTATCCTACTCTCGATAGCGAGACCTATCGCAGGAACCCGGGATCCCTGAGTGTGGGGATTAAGCTACTTCCCGACTGCTCAGCCGACACCGAGACAGACGCTGGACGCTGGTTGCCCCTACCCCACTAAAATCCCTGCCGGTGAAAAACCTTCCATTTTGGGTACCATACTCTTGAAGGAGCATATGGTACCTCACGCGACTATAATTATAATTATCACTATAACTACCAAGAGCTACAACGTCATCATCGTTTCATATGATGATCGTGTGCTCCTGGTTTCCTAGACTTACCCTTCCTCTATGCTTCCTACTCCAGTCAGGAAGAAGAGGCTGAGGATTCATCGATGTCAGTTACTTCTCTGTACGACGATGACGATAAGAAGAGAGCGCCTCCGAGCGCTCAGCGGCCACCAGCACCCCGAGCCAGAGAGATACCCCGAGTGGGACCCGCCCCCACAGTGGACCCACCAACCCACCGAGCCACCCAGAGCTTCCGGCCCCTCTCCCTCCGATAGAAGAAGAACCTTCTCCCCGGGCCCCCCAACGACCGACAGATCCAGCGGAGGCCGCGACACCCCCCGACGCAGCCCCAGAGGACCTCCTCACACCCAGAGACGCTTCAGATGATGGTGAGTAGAGTACAGAAGAAGTTGATGAATCAACAAACAACACAACTAGGTCCAACAAAGTTTTCAACTGCGTCTCTTGGCGGCGAAAAGGCCTCTTCAGAACGGAATCGACTCCGGGGAAACATATAACCGGGACGAGACCTGACGCAGCCGGCCTGCCTAACGCAGCCTAATGTCTCACTAGCCTAAAGACAAAACAACTAAAGCCTAATATCACATGAAAATTCGGCCACCGCCTCTCCGAGAGAGAGAGACTCAGCCACCGCGGTTTGAACAAATAGCCGGGGTGGTGATAACGGTGGTCGATCCTAATCTAAACACTGACTAAACCTAATAATAAATACCTAACCCTAGTTAAAAACATATTTAAATGGCCTAGCCTAATATCACAGGATGTCGATGATAAGCCAATCAGCTAGGGTGAAACTTCGCTAGAATTGGTATCATCGACCTACACTAACTAAACTAAATATCACAGATTTGGGTGAGAGCCTCCTTCAGCTATGCTGTGGGAGCACATCCGGTTTGGGAATGGTACCCAGATGTGTTTAACTCTCACTCCCTAACTAAGCCTATCTTAATAACTAGTATCACAGTAGGGTTATATCATAATTTAAATAAAATAAATAAATAAACCTTAACTACACTATCTTAACCTAGTTAAAAACAAACCGACTGCCGTATCCTCTCGACCAGCGAGAGGAGCCTACTCACCAACCGGGTTGAACAAATGGCCGGGGTGAGTAGTTACGACAGCCGGTGACCTATACTAACTTATTTTAAAACTTACTCTAAACTGACTTTGCTGAACCTAAATCTCTTCATAAAATCCTGCTCTACGCAGGAAGTCGAGGACTGAATCTCGGTGAGAATCCTCGTTGAGGGCGACTGCCACACTCGCCGGTGCGCCACAAGTCGTCCTCAGCTCTGCCAGTGAGTCACACTCTTCAAACATGTGACTCACTGTCAGCGTTGCTCTATTGCAGTGTCGGCATCGAGGGGCACGTTCGTTCCTGAGAAGGTGCCCGTGCGTCAACTGCGTCTGTCCTGTGAGTCGAGTTATCTCCAAAACGGTTACTCCTACAAATAAACGTTATGATTTTTTTTTTAAAGAAATTTTCTGTTTCAAATTTAATAACATTTATTTTTTTCTATAAAAGTGACCGTTAATGACCGATTTTTATGACCTTTGACCCCGTGTAGAACCACAATTTCAAGGTTCATACAGAAATAGATGAATGAATCGAATTGATTATTGGTCTTATTGGGTTATTATCATTATGAGTTTTTATTAAGCCATAAATGAGTCCAATTTTACTATTGTTTATATTTAATTTAATTTTTTGCGCTAATGAAATATATTTATGTTTGTACAAGATGTTTCAAAAGTCACAAAGGGGTAGAAAGTTGTAATTACTTTGTTGCTATTGATTTTGTTTTAACTTTATTTTCAGATACTTATAAAGGACATCTTGGAAAAATTCACAACTGAACAAAGAACACAAATTGTGAAATTTCATTAAAATCAAATGTCAATTATCTTCACACAACGAGCCTATCGTCGTCACTATGGAGGGATCCATTTGTCAACTTAAAGAACAGGGTTCAGTCCAGGACAGGTTTTTCAAGAACAGGTAGAACCCGAACGGCTTCTAGTGAAGCTACTGTTGAACGCGTGCGCGAGAGTATTGCAGAAGATCCGTCAACCTTAATTCAAAGGCGTTCTGGCCAGGTTGGAATGTCTCTGTCATCATTGCTACCTGACCAGAACGAAATTTGTGTTCTTTGTTCAGTTGTGAACTTTTCCAAGATGTCCTTTATAAGAATCTGAAAAGAAAGGTAAAATAAAATCAATAGCAACAAAGTAATTACAACTTTCAACCACTTTGTGACTTTTGAAACAATAAACCCCCCCCCCCCCCCCCTGTATAATGCATTCGATAAAGGGGTATATTCTTTTTTAATTTATCATCTGATAAATTATTGCTTCCAATTTTTATATTTAAAGTAGTGTCATTTACATTTTGTTCCATTTTCCTATTGTATTGATTTTTCATCATTATTAATGTTAAGTTTGTCTTATTACTTTTACATATTATTAGTTCATTTTGTGTTGTTAATTTTTATTTTATAATAATTTGTTTTTCTATCGTAACCTTAATATTTTTTTTTGTTCTTCCTTGATATTTCATTATTTTATGTATTAGGTGGCTGCGCAATGCATTAATATGGTAATTACTTCTATTCAATGTATTCTATTAAAATAGATTCTATGTCTATTACTTTCTAAAATATCAGATTCAGGTTTTAAATTACCTAAATAAATAAACATTTTGTTCTAGGCTTAAAAATTTGTTATTTCTTTTGGAATTCCCTGTTCAGTAATATAGATTTTTACACCATTTTGATTTGTATAAATGATGTATCGTAATAATTCTGGATTGTTATTTTCAATATTTTTTTTTTCGGTTTGCTGTATTTTAAATTTTTATTGAACTTTAATTTCTCATTTTTTTTTAGGAACCTTTTTCACAGTCATTTATAAAGTAAGTAGTAATTTGTTTAAATATTGTTAATGATGTAGCCTGAAAGTTTAGGGTGAAATATAACTTTCAAAAAAGAGAGAATGGTTTTTTAATTAATTAAAGAAAACCAAATAACCCTTAAAAGGACAAATTCTAATGAGGAAAATTTACATAAGTTATAGTTTTTTTTTTCTTTTTGGTCTGTACATAATTTTCCCCTAACATTAACTGCAACTAATGAGCATCGGATGATGATGATTGTTATAGGACTCAAAGCCACTAAATGGAACATTTATTTACACAAAATACTATCCATGATAGAAAAATAATGCTAACAGTAAAGTAGAGTAATAGAGACGCCAAATAACAAATGAAACACTCTAGTTACAGTAAACATATAATTACCTACGGTTTCTGCGTAGGTCGTAATCTTCTAATCGTGTTGGAACGGTCTTTTGACAGTGCGCATGATCTGTAAATTCTAACTGAGTTGCGGGAGTAAATATTTAATTCTAGGCTATAGTAGAGATGGACAAGTAGACATTGATGAAGATTTAAAGGTTTCTACTTGAAGGGAAAACAAAATAAATTAGTTGAACTGATCTAAAGCATTTATTTCTTACAGGATACAATAAGTGCTAGAAGAAATTCCCAAACAAAATATAATTAACCAAGTTCAATGGTCGCCAAAAAGCTTCTTTTTTTTACACCAGCGACAGCAGATAATAATAAGGACTAAATAATAACAGAAATATCCCTAATATTTACAGGTCACGTAGACACGGATGAATTCAAAACTCACAGTTTGAAAATTAATATACATTATCGAACGGCATAACAGAGAAATTACTATAACGGACGGAGACATCGTTTTACCCTCCTCCATAGTCGCTGTTACAACTTCAAAATAAAATAGAGACTCCCTACTTAATGTATCCCTTTATTTTTATTTATGTATCCCATACATAAATATAAAAAGTTAAAACAATCATTTATACAGGTATACTTTCATCTTTTGGACTAAAAGCATTGTGTCAATAATAAAGCTTTGAAGGAATATTACAATATCGTAACAGGTAAGGTAATAAATTGCAAAATGATATTATTTTTAATCATATAAGTAGAACTCACACATTCTTGTAAAGGTTTAAAAAATATCCACTTTATTTTATCCCCAGTAAACAGTCAATTTACACAAAGGCGAGACACACATGCGGGATGCACTTCCTCCCATTCGCAAAACACCTAGTAGTGTGGACCCCCCCCCCCCCCCCTCCCGATTTTTAGGTATAAGGAGTACCCATCTCGAGTCGGTCTTTTTGACGCATCAAAGATCAAAGTACCCGAATACTCGCCTCCCTTGTATTGTCGCATTGACCCTCGTTTTTTTTTCTTTAGTATTATATCTTATTAATATTCTTTATTATTATATCATTATTATTCTATAGTATTGTATTATTATTATTCTTTAATATTATATCATTCGTATTTATTACGAAGTATTATTATTAGTGATTTTTGTTGTTTAATAATGATTAGATACTGTAATAAATTGAGTTCTAATACTCGTTGTGGGTTAGCAAGAAAATTACTCCCTATTTACATAATATGTTAGAATTTCAATAATTAAATTTGAATCCAATATTAGTTTTACGGTGTATTTTGTATTTTTTATTTTCTTTTTAAGTATAATATTTATCATAAAATGTATAATAAGTATTATGCATATACATAATATACTCGTATATGATTCCATTCCTATATTAAATATTATGTACAAGTATATAGTAAAAGTAACATCTTTACTAAACAAATTTATAAAATATTTATTAAACAATATATGTACAGTACACACATATGTATATAGGGTAGGTGGGGGTAAAGGTCCGCACTTTTTGGTTTAGGGCTCATTTTGAGCATTTACTTAATTTTAAAAATTTCCAAATTACCTGTGAATTTTGGCCAACAATCCATCTCTCATTGCTCTAAAAATTGCTCAACATATTTGGGGCACCATTTTACCAAGATTATAATTTGCGGACGTTTGCCCCATTTTTGGGGGAAAACGTCCGCACCGCGGACTTTTACTCCATTTGGTATTAATTAATTAATAATTCATGAAAGTGAAATAATTCTTAAAAGAACATGTACATTGAACGATAAAGGAAACAAATTATAGGTACAATATAAAATATAGAATTAAAAAACCACTGAACGAGACCCCTTTTAATTAATCATTCAGGATCTGCTGGGTAAAGGGCACAAACAATATCTCTTTCTCTTTTACACTTGCAAAATTAAAAACTAGTTCTTTTACCAAAAGTAACTAAAATTAATTAATATTTTTAAATTAAAGAGTCCACATTAGTACTTAACGCTCCATTTAGTGTGCGGATCTTTGCCCCATTTTATCAAATCATGAACACATATGAAGGTAAAATAAGTGTCTATTTCTACACTACTTCAGCACCATTTTGGTACAACTTTATGAAAAATACGAATATAGATTTATAATAATTAATAATAAACTGCCAAAATTCTATAAAAGTTAGATTAAAACATTAATACCGGTGTGGAAATCCCACACATGACTTCCATGAAATGTTGTGGGTCAATACGTGAGCAAGAGAGAACTCAGTATAAACTACATCGTACAAACAGTTAATATCGATTATAGTTTTGCAACAAAAATCCAAAATTAAACAAAAATAATAATGATAATAAACACAATTAAATATATAGTTAACATAAAAATAAAATGCTACCTTCATAAATGTCGGAAGTATGTAAAAAGATTAGAGAGAGAGGAGGTTTGTTTACATCTAGAGTTCAAGGTGAGTTTATGAGAAAACAAAAAAAAATTATTAATCTTTATCCTTTTTAACAAAAAAACTTAATTATTCAATGTTTGTTTACATTTTTTTATACTTGTTTTTAACAATACAATATAAGAATATAATAATAAATGAATTTTAAAATCAGCTGATAAAAATGATTGTTTACAAAGAAAATAAGACGGTAATTTTTACTTTTAAATTTCGACTCTTCTTTATAAGTACTACAAATAATTACAATAATAAATACTCGTTTTAAAGGGCATTAATGTGCGGTTTAAGCACCCCAATCAGAAATTAAATCAGTCAATTATTGCACATGATATTAGAGCTCAAAGTCGAAAATTTTACAAAAAATGAAAAACATGTCTCTATTTAAGGTAGAAGGGATGGTCCTACGACAAAAAGTCATATGATCAAAGTTGTAGATTATTTAAAATCAATTAAACTGGTGTTATCAGCTTTTCGATACGACTTACAGTTTAGCCGCAATTTGGTTCCGAAAAAAACTTTAAAAAAACACTAAAATACCAATATCTCCCTAACCGCTTTTCCGATTTTGCTCAAAAAGTATAGGTACAATCTACCAATAGGACACATATTTACCCCAAAGGAAATTGAAATAAAATAAAGCCTACTGATGTTATCGTCGACAGACCGATTTCGTGCTTAAGTGACTGTAGCTCCGAAACGTCTTAAGCTACGATGTTCGGGTTTGGGCCATCAGTTTTTCCGTCCAAAGTTCTAAAATATGCCGCAAACCGCATCTCGATACGATGTCTTGAAGCGATGTTGTAAAGGATTAAAGTTCCGAACGAACGTACGTACATACATACATACATACGTACGCACAGACATACATGTATATGAAACTGATTTTCCTGATACCCCCGGGTTCGTAAGACCCCTCCTTTACAGAGATCTCGGAATCACGTTTTGGAGGGTAGTAATAATGATAATAAACACAATTAAATATGTAGTTAACATAAAAATAAAATGCTACCTTAATAAATGTCGGAAGTATGTAAAAAGATTAGAGAGAGAGGAGGTTTGTTTACATCTAGAGTTCAAGGTGAGTTTATGAGAAAAAAAAAAAATATATATATATACTTGTTTTTAACAATACAATATAAGAATATAATAATAAAAGAATTTAAAATCAGCTGATAAAAATGATTGTTTACAAAGTAAATAAGACGGTATTTTTTTTCTTTTAAATTTCGATTCTTCTTTATAAGTACTACAAATAATTACAATAATAAATACTCGTTTTAAAGGGCATTAATGTGCGGTTTAAGCACCCCAATCAGAAATTCCTGAACATCAGAACGGATTTTCCTGATACCCCCGGGCTCGTAAGACCCCTCCTTTACAGAGATCTCAGAATCACGTTTTGAAGGGTATCACCATACTTCCATTTTCATGGAAGTAACACATACCTCATGTTTCTTGGCAATAGTCAAAACGAAATCAAGATAACCTTACAGGAGCAAAACCTCAACGTAAGGAGCGAGTGGTCCCAGTCCCACTTCAAAATGTAGTTTCCCTCCCATTTTTAAATCTGTGCGGACATTTACCCCATGCGGACCTTTGCCCCCACCTACCCTAAGTGTATATATAAGTTACAAGAGCGATTCCTGCTGAATCCTCCTTTTACACATCAGCGTTAAATAGGGTATATAACTGTTGTAGAGCCGCCGTGGCTTCAGTCTATGTTCTCGTGGCTCCAACTACATTCCAGGTAATACTATATGTTTGTTGTAAAATCAATTGTTGACTTAAATTAATCAAAAGAAGAAAGTAACTTGTAAATTGAAATAAAACCTTTTTTAAAAAGTTAATCTTCCGATTCTTAAAGTTAACTTATATACATATATATATATATATAATATATATATATATATATATATATATATATATATATATATATATATATATATATATATATATATATATATATATATATATATATATAGATATATATTTGTAAGGATGTGTGATGGACCACTTAGGTGTAAAAAATTACAATTAAATAATTTTAGTGAGACGTTTCGACCCTTATTTTCAAGGTCATCCTCAGTCACAGCTTTATTTCTGAAATTACCATAATTAACAATTAAAAACCAATAACATCTTAATTTAAAAATCATAGAGCACGGAATTATAAAGATTAAACAAAGTTATTAACTATACAAAATGAATTAACACTGTTTGAACTTACATTTACATGTTGGTACTGTAATCACATACTTCTTTATCTCCATAAGAGAAAGTCATAATTTTAAAAAAAACCGATTCTTAACAATTACGTTTCGTCTTCGTCAAACACAAATCAGTCTTAATAAAGTTAAAATTTCAAAAAAAAAAAAAAAAAAAAAAAAAAATTATTAACAGGCTCATAATCATAATACATTACGAATTTACGATTAATTAACAATTCATTTATTTTATATAAAGAGTAAAATATAACAATTAACAGATAACATTAACATGGTTTATTAAATTAAAATTTAAAAAGAGAATCTCCATTGCATTGTGAAAAAATTGGATTAAAAGTGTATATGAAATAACCTTACAATTTATTAGCGAGAACATTAACTTCACTAAACTACCCAAAAAATTTTATTTTTTGATTTTTTGGACAAAATTAAGACAATAATTTAATAATAATAATAATAATTTAATAATCCTAAATTTTTACCTTTTTACCACCACTCAGTGATGAGGGAGGCCCCCCAAAATTTAATTTTGGAATTTTTGGACAAAAATTTTTAATTTTATTTTTTTATGATTTGGCATTAAAAAATACTTATAACTCTAAATTTTTACCTTTCTACCACCCATAAGTGATGAGGGAGACCCCCCAAAATTTAATTTTCTTAATTTTTTGGGCAAATTTTCTTAATTTTATTATTTTATGATTTGGTATTAAAAAATACTTAATACCCTAAATATTTACCTTTTTTCCACCCTTAAGTGATGAGGTTGCCCCCCCCCCCCCCCCCCTCAAAAAAAATATATTTTTTGATTTTTTTAACAAATTTTTTATTTTTTTATGATTTGGCATTAAAAAATACTTATAACCCTAAATTTTTACCATCCCTAAGTGATGAGGGAGACCCCCCCAAAATTTAATTTTCTTATTTTTTGGGTAATTTTTTTTTATTTTATTATTTTATGATTTGGCATTAAAAAATACTTATATCCCTAATTTTTTACCTTTTTACCATCCCTAAGTGATGAGGGAGACCCCCCAAAATTGAAATTTTTGGGGAATTTTTTTAAATTTTATTATTTTATGATTTGGCATTAAATAATACGTATAACCCTAAATGTTTAATCTTTTACCACCCCTAAGTGATAAGGCCCCCCCCCCCCCCCTAAAACAAAAATTAGTTTTTATTTTTTGGACAAAATGTTTTAATTTAATTTTTTTATGATTTGGCATTAAAAAATGCTTATAACCCTAAATTATTTCCCTTTTTTTACGACCGTTATACTAAATTTTTACCACCAACCTCCATTTTTAATAGCGATATTATTACTGTAATAATCTTCAACACTCAGTGGATTAAAAATTCACTCCCCTTCAAAATTAACGGTCCACCTTTATATTTCTCTTTTTGGACTATCTCCAATTTATACTGATGTTTAATGATTCATTAATAATCATCATCTCATATGTAATTATCATCGTTAATCATATTTAATCATCATCATTAATTATATATCATAAATTAATTATATTTAATCATCATCATAAATGATTCATTGTTATTTGTGCAGTTGATTAAATGAGAGCTCTCACGTAGTTATTCATAATACAGATGTTTGGTTGTGTCAACAAGAATAGAACTCCTAATTTAACTATGGAGAAAGCGATTAAAAAGCGTTAATATTAACGAACTCGCCTCTGATGATCTATACAACGTAATTAAACATGCTATATTGAAAACTGCTTTGGAAAATAATAAAACTGAAAGATCAGACTATTAAACTCATAAACACGAGAGAAGAGATTAAAAGAAAAAAGAAATAAACCAAAAATGAAAAAATAGAATTAAATCTCATTTGTAAAAAAGTAAAGCAAAAGATAAAAGACGACATGAATACGAAGAAAACATTGTCAAAAATATTATAGAAAATTCAAATTCTATAAGAACGGTGAGGAAACAGCTAAATAAAGGAAAAAATTGGATTACTGATGTAAATACTTCAGAAGGAACAACTTTAAAAAGCAGAGATGATGTAATTTAAGCTGCCACTCGATTCTACAAAAAGCTTTATTCGAATAATGAACTAAGCTGCATAAATATACAACAAAAAGCTCATGGTCAAGGTCAGATTTTTCCACCCATACTTGAAAAAGAAGTACTACAAGTTATAAAAGATCTTAAGAACAACAAATCACCAGGACAAGACCGAATCATGAACGAAATTATAAAAATAGGCGCACCAGTACTTGGCCCAATTATTACCGTTCTTTTTAACAAAATAATAGATGGAGACAAAATACCAACAGACTGGACCAGATCTGATATTGTTTGATATTGTTTTAATCCATAAGAAAGGCGAAAGAGCAGATTTGAATAACTACCGACCCATCAGTTTAATCTCGGTCCTTTCAAAATTATTTTCTAAAATCTTACAAAGTCGAATAAAACGAATATTAGAAGAATATCAACCGGTAGAACAGGCTGGTTTTCGAAAAGGTTTTTCAACCATCGATCATTTGCATGTAGTAAACCAGGTTATAGAAAGAAGTAAATAGTATAATATCCCAGTATATTTAGCTTTCGTGGATTACGAAAAAGCATTCGACTCTCTAAAACATGATTTCATGTATAAATGCCTTGAACAACCTCAACTAAGTGAGCTAGTAGCTGAAAAAATTATAGAAATGTATGACCGAAGCGAAGCTAGAATCGTGTTAGAGAAACCGGGCCCGAGATTCAGGTTGGAAAAAGGTGTGAAGCAGGGTGAACCAATGTCATCGGATCTTTTTATAATGGCTAGTGAAAATGTCTTCAATAAAGTCGATTTGGAAATAATAGGGGGCATACGAATAAATGGAAAGCGACTAACTAATCTTAGGTTTGCCGACGACGTTGTTCTGTTTGCTACAACACCGCAAGAACTTAAACAAATGATTGAGCAGCTGAACAGTGCGGGGAAGAATGCAGGATTTAAAATCAATGCCAGTAAAACCAAGCTAATGACTAATGACTAATAGAAAAACCGAAAAAATAGAGATTGAGGGAAATAAGCTTGACTGGGTAGAGCAAGTTGTGTATTTCAGGCAGATAGTGTCTTTCACTGACAGCACCAAGAAAGAAATAGACAGTAGAATCTCCCTAGCCTGGAAGAAATACTGGGCCCATAAATTCATTTTCAAAAGCAACATGGCGAATGAATTAAAGTGCAAAGTATTTGATGCTTGTATTATACCATGTATGATATATGGAGCTCAAACATGGTCGATGACGAGAAAAGAAGCCGACAGATTAAAAATTGCACAAAGAGCTATGGAAAGGAGCATGCTGGGTATAAAGAAAAAAGATAAGATTAGGAATGAAGTTATCAGAAAGAGGACCGGTGTTAGAGACGTAGTAGAAGAAGCAAGATCTCTGAAGTGGAAGTGGGCAGGCCATATCGCCAGACTAGAGGATGACCGTTGGACTAGGAGAGTAACAGAGTGGTACCCTAGAGATATGAAGAGAAGCAGAGGGAGACCTCACAGGAGATGGAGGGATGATATTACTCAGGAAGCTGGGGTAACATGGATGAGGACAGCACTTGACAGAGACCTGTGGAAATCTTTGACGGAGGCCTATGTCCAGAAATGGACCTAGTTCCATCTAAAGATAAAAACTATATATTATGTTAATAAAAAAAAAAAAAAAGTATAAATAAAATTTTAAAATAATATTAAAAAAATATATATACATGTATGTGTGTGTATATATATATATATATATATATATATATATATATATATATATATATATATATATATATATATATATATATATGTGTGTGTGTATATTTATATATATGTATGTATATATATATATATATATATATATGTGTGTGTGTGTGTGTGTGTGTATGTATGTATGTATATTGTATATGTATGTAGATGTGTGTATGTATGTGTGTATATGTATATTTATACTATTTATAATAATAATGTTATGTAATTCAATTTAAATGTAAAAAAAAAAAGTATTGTAAATGTGGAACTTAAATAAAGGCTATATTATTATTATTAATCATCATCATAAATGATTCATTGTTATTTGCAGTTGATTAAATGAGAGCTCTCACGTAGTTATTCATAATACAGATGTTTGGTTGTGTCAACAAGAAAAGACCTCCTAATTTAACTATGGAGAAAGCGATTATACCCGGATGGGATAAGAAAGGCTTTTCTCAAAAGGTTGGTGGTCGACTAAGAGTGCATCTCACTACAATCTCAGAGCTTTTCGGCGGTTCCAGGATTGTGAATATGATCGACAGAGGTGAAATAGGTCTGCCCGAGATGAAAACAATAGAAAAAAGATCCTAATTAACCGACTTTTGTGTAAGCATATAAAAGTGGTGCGTTAATTTTGACGGGGAGTTTACATATAACCCTTAATTTTCACCCTTCTACCTCCAACTAACCTCCATTTTTTAATAGTGATATTATAACTGTAATAATCTTTAACTCTCAGTGATCGATAACTGATAAATTTTTATTTATTTATTATTTTTTTAAAAAAAGAGTCCTCTGACAGCAGGCCCACAGGAGAGGCACTCTTGAATAAACATGTACATAAAATACATAAATGAATTAACAAAAAATGTCCATTAAAGTCCTAATAAATGACTAGAAAAAGAGCTACTTAATACATCTAAGAAACAGCAAAGGATTAAAATTCAATAAATAACTATGAAAGAGAATAAATAAATACTCAAATTAATATTCAAAATTTAAATTAACAATTAAATAACAAAACTAATAATAACACTGAGATAACAATTAGGTAACATTAGATAACAATTAGACAAAAATGTAAAAATTATTGCTGTCTGCTCGGTTATTTAAATAATTTCTTGGTTAATGTAATTATTATTATCAATCGATCAGTTATCCCCGCCAGGCGTCAACCGGTATCACTTCTCACCCAGCAAACAGTTCGGAGTAAGGGATGAGAACGAAGCCGGTCTCCTATCATTCTAACACAATAAGCTTTCTCACTATTTTGATAGGCCTCATCGTCCATAGCGCTCCATTCCTCTTTCAGTCATAGACCACATCCCCTCACACTTACAATGAGTTTGTTATTTTTAATTAACTTCCAAAATATTCAATAGAAATAATTAATACGGCAAAACAACGTTTGGCGGGTCAGGCTAGAACAGAAATGTTTTGTGTACATTCGGTAGGTCTGAGAATAGGTCGTAAGAGTACATTACGCGTCGAGTGTGGAAAGTAGCATTTTGCATGCGAGTGTGGAGTTTGCACCCGAGCGACAGCGAGGGTAGTAAAACCACACGAGTTGCGTACCGTACTTTATCTACGATTGTTAGATTTAAATAATAAATACAGAAAAAAATAAACTTGCTGTATGTAAGTTCGTATCTCTTCTTTTGATAAAGATGGCATTTATCTTGAGCTGTTTTTTTTGCCGAATTAATTATTTCTGGATGAGTACTATTCTCTACATTTTCGTCAAAGCCACTTGATTCATTCATTGTTTTTCACTAAAAACTCGATATAAACAGTTACTTTAATAAAAGAATAGCAAATTAGTTTTGTTAAATGTAAACAAACTCGCTAATCGTGCGTAAAGCTGAAGAATTCCTCTTCTTTGCAGCGCTAGCGTGGTAAAGAAGAGTAATTCTTCAGAACCATGAGACACGCATGCGCAATGAATACAAGTACGTAAATAATCACTTTCTACGCATCTAAACAGAGATATAATTTCGTATCAATCTTAGATAAACTATTTTTTATAGCCCTAAGTGATAAGAGTGGACCACCTGAATTTTTATTTTTTGGACAACATTTTTTAATTTTATTTGTTTTATTATTATTTGGCATTAAAAAATAAATATAATCTTAAAATTTTATCTTTTTACCGCCAACCCCCATTTATTAATAGCCATATTTGTACTTTAATAATCTTCAACTCTCAGTGGATAACTGATCAATTATCAATCGATCAGTTATCCCCCCAGGTGTCTACCGGCGTCACATCTCACCCAGGAAACAGCACGGAGTAGGGATTACATTTTAAATTTATAAATAATTATTATTATGATTAAATTATTAAATATAATATCATACAATCCATTGCACTTAGAGATTGATATTGATTTTTTTAAATTATCATAATTAGTGATAGCAAATATGGATAACATTTTTTAATGTATATATAACTTTCAAGAGATATAATTTTAAATATATACTACTTAAGTTATACTACTTAATAAAGTAAAATGAATTATTAATAAATATATGCTTGGTCTATTATTATTTTGATAGCCTGTCATTGTTCACAGCGCTCCATTCCTCAGTCATTAATCACGTTTCCACACACTTACAATAAGTTAGTTATTTTTTATTTAACTACCAAATTATTCTCTAGAAATATTTTATATGGCAAAACAACGTTTGCCGGGTCAGCTAGTATATACATAAAAATGTAAATATATTATATATTTTTTATGTGCGTTATATAATATATATTATATATATATATATATATATATATATATATATATATATATATATATATATATATATATATATATATATATATATATATATATATATACGCTATATATATATATATATATATATATATATATATATATATATATATTTAATATACAATATGGTGTAGAGTAGAGGTAGAAGGTGGAGTGTTTGGCCGTATGTTTGCAGGTCCCGTATTAAGGGGGTGGCTCGGGAAATACCTACATGTGTGGAGTGGGGTAGAGGTAGTTAGCCAAACTACTCGGCGAAAGGAGAATAAACGGTATTTGGAATATTGCGCATGTGTGGCGACGCCTTAATGTGATGAAAGTAGTGGTCCAAGGGTTGTTTATGTGACGGTGCCAGGTAATGTAGGGATATCGGCGCGGTGGGGGGCGGAGCGTGACCCGGCCCGTTCAAACCAGCCGACGACATTTTAGGAAATTGCTAGCTCATTGACAAATGGAAGTAAAGCTTATCCTTAGGCGATATTTGGAGGGGAGCTTTCGCGATGCATAACCCTCGGTAAGCCGTTTAAAGCAGCCAAACCCTCTCTTTTGAGACTGTAATTGCAATAAATTCTAAGCAGTAGATGGACGAATGAAAGCGATTAAAAATACGAGCGCACGACAAACATTTTGTAAAGTAACTAGAGATTAATATAATTATATCTGAACTAACTAGCGCAGAAAAAATAGGTTTTCACCTTGAAAAAATTAGTACAAGAAAAAAACTTATAAACATGTGCTTAGCTTCCTGTTGAATATATTAAAAGTCCCCTAAAATTGAAGTTGCGCTACGGGCGCCATATTGAAAAATAGAGGATTATAAAATAAACAACTTTTGTTCTCTACTTTTTCTCTAAACCTAACAGGTTTTGAGATATAAACGATTTAGCTTATTAGTTCATGCAATAGAGACCACATGGGACCTTACCTAGGAGAATTTATGGTAGTTTTGAAAATGGACTAACTAAGGTTTTTTGGATTGCTTTATCCGAATTTTTAACTTCCCACCCAAACTACATAATAAATATATATTTGTTTGTTTTTTTGGGGAAAATAAAAAAATATTCGAAGAGAAGACAAAATTGCAACAAAAATAATTTTATGAAGATTTTACGTAGGACGAACGGGGCGGTGCCTCGATAAATGTGGTTGGGCGCGGCGGAGCTGCATGCTCTAAGTTGCTCCGCTTAACCCGTCACGTCGGCGTCGTTTCCATTCGCTCTCCCGGTCTTACCCTCTTTACTTATTTTTTACTTAAATTAAGATTAAGAACCTATACTTCACAAATGATCTCAGGTATAAAAAGCCCAGCTCAAATAGGGCTCAATTCAATGTCCCTAAAATTTTCTATGGCACTCAATTCAATGGTGGTAAAATTTTCTGTGGGACTAAACTCAATGGAAATTTGTTACATTGGACTCAATTCATCTTTTCCCCTATATTTTTCTTCAAAACACTCCCTTCTCCCTTATTCTTCCTTTTTTTTCAACATATGCAAGTCCCCACCCCCCTACCTTTCCTAAAAAAGACATAGTAGGACGAAGGGGGGGAAATATTTTCCTTTGAAAACCTCTGGAATCAGGTCGTTTTTTCAGTCAAAATTATTATTATTATTTTTTTTTTTAATTTCTTTATTGTCATAACTTCAACTACATACATTATGTAACAAGAAGTCTTGATAATTAATTACAATTTATATTAACATTATGGTATTGACTTGATTCGGGTGGTCACCCAGTGGTGGCACTCCGTAACATGTTTTATTATATTCATGCATATTTTTTATTTATTATTACATATATATTTACATATAGACTTAAATGTTAGGTTACAATGTTTAGAAGGCCCCTAGGCCATTCTCTTTTTAGTCTCCGGCGAGGAGCGGTTGGGATAGCAGTCAAAATTAAAGGATGATATTTCGAAATTTACGATAACAACCAAGAAAATACATACGTGCAATGGGTCGCTGAATCCAAATTCTTAACTTCCCACCAAATATCTTCCCCCCCCCCCCCCCCAACCCCCAAATTTTAAAAAATAAAAAATATTTATACAGTTTATCTATTAGATCACCCCCCCCCCCCCCCCCCCCCTTTATATTTATTTCATATTTTATTAATATATTTGAAGTTGATTCTTTTTTAATTAACTCTTAGGGAGACAAAACCAATTCAAATAATGTTTTGGGGTTTCTAATACTAATCTAAAATCATGAACTTCGGAAAGTAGACAACATTTGAAATAAGTTATTTGGACGTTAACACGAACGAGAGCGGGCTCATACTAGAAGTTAGTGGGTATTTTATAAACTTCTTATCTGGTGACTTGCATATGTTAAAGAAAAGGAAGAATGAGGGAGGAGGGAGAGCTTTGAAGAAAAATATAGAGTGTAAGACGGGACTGCGAATGGAAACGACGCCAACGTAAGGGGTTAAGTAGAGTAACTTACAGCATGTAGCTCCGCCGCTGTGGTCTCTATTGCATGGTCTAATTAGGTAAATTGTTCACAACTCAAAACCTTTTGGGTTTAGAGAATATGATATAAGAACAAAAATTGTTCATTTTATAGTCCTCTACATTGTTATTAGATTTTTTGTCTATCTGCAATATTTAAGGAATTACAAGCAAAAAACCAAAAATTAGCCACCATTTTTCAATATGGCGGCCATAGCTTCGATTTTAGGGGACTTACAGTATATTCAACAGGAAGCTAAACACAACATCTCCATCAAGTTTCTTGCTTGTACTAATTTTTTTGAGATTAAAACGTATTTTCACTGCACTAAACGGGTTGGGAAAGAAGTCAATGTTACTAATTCTTTCTCTACATGCGATTATAAGAATCGAGAAATTAGGACCTGATTTCCTTCCTTCTGAATGTATGACCAATACGTTTTGGTCAACTATTGTAAATTTAAAAAATCATTTTCTAATTTACACGTAGAAGTTGCTGTTGAAAATAGTTACTAAAAATGATATGAGGAAAAAAATGGAATTGATAAACTTAGCGAAACAATTTTTTTTTTGAATAGCTGAGAGAGCTTGACAGGTCTTTATTCTCTTACATTTATGTTCACGCAGAGATATATTTGTAACGTTTAAATCGGCTCGATATGGCCAACTAACTCTAATTTAGATTACTTATGACCTTTTACGGTGTGTCATATTCACAGTTGATTTAAAGTATTTTACAAAAAGCTTATTATACTCAGATATATTTAAATGAAATTATCTGAATTTATTAATCATAACACGTAGCTGTAACTTTATTTAGAAGAAAATAAAAAATATTTCACGAAAATTATCTTAAATCTCAACTTATTCCAGGCAAGCACAACCAGGAGGAAACTATGCTCTTGTTACAAACCCTTAACGTAAGACATTGGGTCGGTAAAAGTGTGTAGGTCGTATCTGGTGGGTAGCTTTATCCCGCGATGGGCCAAAAATCTCAGAGGAAAGTAGCCAATTATTTTAAACAAAACTTTTGAAATAAAATAGATAAATGAAAGTGTTCAATCATCAGCTATCTAATGATCGATTGATGAGGTAAAATTCTATTGTGGAGATATAGTAAACTTATCAATTTGGATTTTCAGTTTTAATCACGATGATTGTTTTTCTAAAAATTCTTATAAAATAGCCAAGACATGAAAATGTCAAAAACAATTAACTTCAGTCAAAAGTTTCTAAGTGGAATTATATCCGCTGCAACGAACATTGGGTTGTTGGAACTCCATTTAATACACTCTAATATATAATACTAATGATAATAATAAATGCTAATGATAATACAAAAAGAATCAGATGGAACACATGTTGGGCATTCGACGACCATCCACCATTATACGATTGCCTTTTTTCTTGCTTTTGCTCTGAAAAATCGTCGATTAAATAGGTATAGATAAATTCTAGTACCTAATCTTTTGAGTTGCGCCCCCAAACCTTTTGCGCCTCTGGGCACGTGCCCATCGTGTGCCCCTATAGTTAAATAAGCCCTGATCCGCTGATATTTAGAGGAAAAGGTTTTTATGATCTGTTCTTCATCCGGATGACATGTTACCCAATTAAAAATGTACTTATTAAAATGAAATAGATGTACATTGAAACTCTATTCTTGACAGAAGTATAGAGTTTGAACTATATTTAGCGGTCCTTCAAGCCGGTCTTATAGTCGTTCATTATTAAGTTACATGTACACTTGATGGCCTAGGGCCCTAGGGCTTGTGGTCCAGCCTTTCTAACCCTTCTTCTAGCTCTTTTAGACTCCACTTGAATACACACTCCGTCTTGATCAAAGGATCTATCTAAAGGGCTTCCGTTGGCAAAGTTCTTTAAAACGACTCCTGTATACACCAACCAGACATATGAGACCAGCTTTGTGTTCAACACGATCGAAAATCTTCCAACATTCACACAAGTATTTCCCTTAGAAAAATAAGCACGAGTGATCAATGTAATGATATTATTCAAGATCAGTTAAGAAGGGGTATCTTAGAAATAATAAAGAAAATGGTGATAATTATTTGCCTCATCATCTAGTAATTATGCCTCTACAGACCACAACTAAGTACCGTTTTGTTTGTGACTCGTCAGCGAAATGTTAAAGGTCTGTTAGAGTCAAGGGATTAGCTATGGCTAAACCACCTCTAACTGGGGATTAAACTGGGTGTAATACTATGGCTGGATTGTAAATAAAATGTATTTAGCGTAACATGAGCAAGATGAAAATAAAACAATTATAACAATTTAATAAAAGAGAATTCCACATAGTTAGCGAAGGTAAAAAAATAAAAGGTATATTATAATAATATTTTGACGTTAAATATAGATAAACATAATTAAAAATCCCTGAAGGGGTTGAATAAGAGATATATTGAAAAATAAAGTTTGGTGTAGATTGATCTGATGATGAGATGGCAGAGATGATCAAGATGAACTGTCAAGTTAAGTCAATTACTTGATGGGATGAGATATTATTGATGTAGGAGAAACTGATGATGATATGAAATAATAGTGAATTGAGTGCTCAGCGCAGTAACTGAGTTCTATTAACAGGTTTAAACTGAGAAGTTGAACTGATCTTGATCAAGTTAAGTTGAAAATTTTCTTTTAACAAATAATGATTTATATTAGCTTATTTTAAATACATTTATTTTACACAGCCTATACTGTTCAAAATAAGTATAAGAAAATATTCAAAAATTGGATAGTAAAGTTGGTTTTGTTTACAATAATTCGAAGGGCTAAAGATAAATAAATATGTTTGGTTTCGCATAAGCACACTGTGGAACCTGGATGTAACAATTTTCCTACTCCTTGGACTTTCCTTGGCTTCAGACTAGCGTCAGCATGCACTTATCCTCTAATCTTTAGTTACACTACCGACATTTTTATCTTAACTACTTATTAAATTGTGTTTATTATTATAGGATTTTTTTTTAATAGGTTCTTTAAAGCTATATATTATTAATTTAAAATGTTTTTTAAATGTTTTAGTTTACTTAAATTAATGTTTTAGTTTATTTAGGATAATGTTACAGTTAAGTTATGAGTTTTAGATGTTATAATGAAGATTTTCAATGTGACAAATTATTTTTACAACATGGTTTTCTCTTTTATTTGGTGCAGCTTAATTTACTCGTATATTATATACAATTATTTCGCCTCAACCTTAACTATTTATCTTTAAAAAAATAAAGAGTAGGTACTAAGAATCCTTCAACTCGAGCCAATGACAAAAAAAATTGTTTAAAAAGAAGTTCTCAACCGTTAATGATAAATCAATAATTTTTTACCTCTAGTCTCATTTTTGTTAGAATGCCAAATAAATGATGTGGGATAAAATCAATCTGTATTATTATAAATTCCCCGAAAATTAACATTATTTAAAACTTGATTACTAAATTGTATTTTTAGTGGGATATTCCTTAAACATTACGACAACAATATATATATTTTAAGTGACATCAAATTCAAAGATAACTTTCAAGGACCTACTCCTAAATTAAATATGTAACTCAGTATCGGAGCACGGGTTATCAGCTAGTTATACATATACCCTAGAGATAAGATAATTAAAAAGAAAAAAAAAGAAGGAAAATAGGAAACTAGTAAAAGCATTATTCAGTTACCTTATAAGCTACCTTATGAGCTTATAAGCTACCTTATGAGCTTATAAGTTACCTTATTACTTTTGTATGCATAATATACCTAACGATTTGAGAATATAATCCGGATGTTCAGCTTAAGTCCTCAAGTTTACAATTGAATAAAGGTTGTGTGTAATATCTAGTTGCAAATGGCTCTCATGAAAAGCAACTCCCTTCGTAATGATCCCTATAATGGGTTCGAAACCAAGGTATTCACATAATCTCTGACGTCATCTCCTCCGGAAGATCAAGATTTATTAGACTCAGGTCACGGTAACCCACCATATTGTACCTACATCCTTCTAGGTTACCTACGATATAGAAGGATGTATGTGACTATACGATTCTTACAAATATTATTAACTTTTGACACTAAGGTTGGCCAACATATGTGAAGAAAAAAATAAAGCCACTAGACCTGTAGGAGGGGTGGGGCCTGAGATACTTTTATTTGCCTAGTCGACCCGACCTTCTCTTTTTTTTAAAAAAAAAAAAAAAAATAATAATAATAATATTGTATAACACGACTACAAATTTAAATTGTAATAAGTGATAATGATACAACATTGGCTATGTGGCGGGAAAGACACGAGGAAGTTGAATGAGTAAAAAATAACACCTAAGTTATACAGCGAATAGGTACTTAATAACTTTTTTAAATCACAATATAAAATGCATCATTTCTCCAATTATTCTTATAGAATAAGTACCTATTTTCTTTTTTATATGTGGAAGTAATCATTATTCTGATTTATAAGGTATAGTACTATAGTACTACAAGGAACCTTGGACTGCTTTTCTGCGTTATCGTTGCTTTTGATAACAAGAACTAACAAAATTAGTCGTTAGGAATAAAGGTGAATAAAACGTAAGGAGCAGAAGTGAAACTAACAAATCAGGGTAAATAAAAACTGAGGATCAAATCTGGTGAGTCCTAATCCCAGAGAGGTGTGACATTTTACCCTGATGAGTAGATGTTCGAACTTTAAAAAAGTTGCAAAGTTCTAAATAAACAAACAAGTAAGAGGATGAAGCTAAACGAATAAATAAGTAAAGTATTAAGTATACGAACAAGTGGATGGATCAAAGTAAACGAATGCAATAAAAATGAGAGGTGTAGCCGAGAGGTTAGCGTACTCACAACTCCGCTGCGCCGGCGCCGCCTGAAACCGAGGTCTAAACACCGACAAATTTGGTGTGTTCAAATCCCAGAGAGGTGAGACATGTTTCACACTGATGATCACATTGAGAAGATGAGTAAAGTGGCAGAATCCCCCGTCCTGTAATAACCAAATCATGTGTTGATTAGGACGTAAAAAGGAGAGCAAGAAAATGACCAGTCATGCACCATGACGTAAATTCGCTCATTACGAATTTTCAAAGAAATCTGCGTATTAATAAGCATGTAGCGTATTGTATTAGTTTATGATAATATAGGAAAATTTTGGTGCAGAATTTGGATGGGTAAAAAAAAAATGGTACACTGGGGTACGGGGTACAAAGTCAAATAGTATTTACCCTTCAAGATGTCGTTGGAAAGCTCTATAAGAGTATAGTAATTGTTGTTATGTACACTTTTGTCATATGTATTTTCATATAATAGGGGGGTAAAATGGAAAAAACACGTTTTTACTATTTTTGACCCTAAATTGTCAAAATTTGACCCCCTAAATGAACTCTGGCCAACGAACTCATCCTTTCTTTTGATATTATTGACCTTTTAAATTTTTTTGGTTTTTTTAAGTGCATCCTAGCGTGAGATATCGTCTGGAGTGACACATACAATATACATTCATACATAAACAAATCGGTCCGAGACAACTCAGACAAACTTTCTCATTTACGAGGTCATAATTATTTGGCCCAGTGTTTTTCATTTATTAGTTTTCGTATGTACATTTAATTATTATTGAACATTTCATCAAAATTTATCATAAAAATAACAGCTGGGCAGGGAATTGAACCCGGGCTCTCTCCGTCCGTGTTTTTCTCAGAAACTAGACTTTTCCCGGGAAAACGGCTTATATCATTAGATACATATTTAAATGGGCTACATTATAGATTTTTTTAATCAAAATCGTCGGAACCGTTTTCTTGAAATAATGTTTTTTCAGAGTTTTTGGGGGGTAATTTTTCTGAACATGTATGCCAAATTTTGTCAAAATCTGCCCTGTAGTTTAGGCTCCAGGCGTCTGCCCATACAGACAGACATTTTTTTTTAATACGACTTTTTTGGACTCAGGGGACCTCAAAACGTGTAACTACATAAAAATCTCAATATCTAATTTTCGCGCCATCACAATACTTTCTCTTTATATCAGAAAGTAAAAATTGTTACATTTCAGGAATTGATTAAGAATGGTCTAAAACGGATTTATATGGAGGAAAAAAGACATTGCAATTTTCACATTGGATTTTTTTTAGTCTTTACAATCAAACTTATTAATTGATCTATAAAAGCTGTTCAGACAAAATAATAATTGGTGTTGCTTTTCACGTTTTATTCTGTACAAGGTCTAGTCAGTAGAGTAACTAGAGTTGATATTTATTTCTTTTTATCTTTATATGCATGTTCTATAAAATTGTTTTGACAATATAATAATACAATTTTTTTGGTGTATTATTTTTAACAAGGCCTTAGTCAGTAGGATAATAGAATTTTTTTCATAAATTTTATACACAAATACTGTTATCAGTTTCAACCAAAAGCACTTAATATGGAAAAAAAAAAAAAAAAAAAAAAAAAAAAGTTACACAGTTTATCACACGTATCAGAATAAGAGAGAGGATTTTGAAGCATAAGGTAATAAGACAAGATTTCCCTTGTTATTTTAAGTGGTAGTGGTATTTTTTCCACAAGGAAGAAAAGAGGGCTGACTAAACGAATTGAAAGGTGCTCGGGATGTTAAGAGTAAGGGCCTAGGTGTATAGGAGTATGCAAAGCACGCAATCCTATACACCTGATCGATATACTGTGTTAACATAGTGCGCACCGCACCGAGTCCCCATACCTCTAATTATTCTTATTGACTTGCACGTCTTAGCCGGCAGCAATCTAAGCAAATTATCTTATAATATACCTCCAACGAAAAGAAACTGCTTTTGTTAAACCGGGAATACAAGCAACAGCAACAGCCAGACTTTATAAACACAATTCCCTTTTTTAAATTCTTTTATGAATTGTTGATTTAATAAACTACAGACGTGGTATTTTGTAAAATATTATTCGTCGTACAAACGTGAATATATAATTTTTTTTTTTAGCATTCGTCGGGGTACATACTAGGAATCATTGGCTTATCATAGTGCCGATATATTGGATGAAATGTAGACCCCGCCATAAAATAAATTACATTACATTTTATTAGTTTTAAAACAGACAGTAGCACTGCTGGGCTTGAGAAATAATAATAACAAAGATATAACATAAATCAATGCGCTTTATTATTTATTAGTACTTTAAATTATTTAAAACATAAATAGTAAAGGTCGAGGAGAAATAATTGTACATATAAAAAAGACTTCATTATAACATCTAAAACTCATAACATAACTACAACATTATCCTAACTAAACTAAAATATTATCTTAAATAAACTAAAATATTTACTTAATATAGAGTTTAAGAACCTATTCAATAAAATTCCTAGTAATAGTATGATATTGAACACAATTAAATAAATAGTTAATATAAAAATACAATTGTACCTTAATAAATGTCGATAGTATAAGAAAAGATTGGGGGATAAAATGTCAACATTACGGACGCCATCAGAGCTCAAATTCAACATTTACAAAAAAATTAAAATATTTAGCTCTATCTAAGGTAGAACCGATGGAGGTGCGATAAAAAGTCATTGGACCAAAGTTGTGGATCTTTTAATCCAAGCACCACTAGTGGAATCTGTTTTCGATACGACTTACCGCAATATGCCTCAAACAGATCATTAAAGTTCACCAACTTTCCGCATATAAATGGCCACCGCCATTTTAAATCAAGATGTTGAATCGTAAACTGTTTCTTAGCGAGCACCTACGGGGTAAGGGGAACCTCCATGCAAAATTTCTGCCCTGTAGCTATTGCCGTTCTGGAGATACAGTCATGGATGAATGAGTGAGTCAGTGGTATTTGGCTTTTATACATATTATATATTATTGATTATTCAAATTTTGTTTCACACATTTGTAATTCTTGTTTAATAAGCTATTTAATTATTATTTTTGAAGTGAATAAAATTTAAAGATCCAAATATGTATATTAGTAACTAATATACATATTAATACTTAATTGTAAAAAAATTGTATACAATGATATTTAAAAAATCAATACAATGTTAAAAAATATTTTAAATTCTAGCTTTTTGCAAGCTAGAATTACCCGTGCTCCACTACTGTGATATTTAATTTAGAAGTACTAACTTAAAAGTTAACATTAAAGTAGATTTATTTTCCTTGTGCATTAATAAAAGCATAGAATCAAAGAGGAACCTACCTAAAAAATTGCAGTGTTCTATTGAAACTTGTTCCTGAGAAATCTTTTTCAAAATTCGAATTCTATATATAAATTGAAATTGCCGTCATAGATGGATATTAAAGTAAAGCTGGACAATCCAGTAAAAAGAAATGTAAATAATGTGATGTGTAAGTGCAGTGATGGAATAATACACAGCAATGCCTGGTCAGGTTTGCTAAACCAGGCTAAAAAACATAAAAAAATAACTTAAATCTAAACAAAGATTAAATAAACCAAATTAAAAAAATATAAACAATGGCAATTACTGATTATTTTTTCAACTACCTACTTGGGGGTTGGCAAAAAGGACCCGAATGTGGTCTATTTGCTAGGCCTGGCCTCACCGCCCCCTTACTACTACTACTACTTCAACTACCTACAGAATTAAACATTCCATCCACCAAAAATAATCAGTTAAGTAAGTTAAGAAAAATGTGATTCTAAAGCTGCAGTTGAAGTTTCATCCATTAAGTTCTTTGATGCTTTTGATTCTCAGGTAACAAATTTGGGTAACTTGGTCGCTTATACCTTCCTGAAGATGTTTAACGATGACTAAACGAGGGATTCCGTCTCCTGGATGCAGATATTCAATCCTAGCAAGGGGCCATTATAAAGTTTGGGTGTTTATTCTTTAAGGAGGACTAAATCTCCCTTTTTAAAGATGGTGATGATTGTGCCCACTTTTTTCGTTGTTGGAGGTTACGGACATATTCATTCCGCCAACTATTCAAAAAATAGAGGATACCTTCCTGCAAAAGCTGCCACTTCGATAAACGGTTTTCTGGAATGCCAGTGAAAGTGAAGTCTTCTTCAGGTGGTGCCGTGATGGGGCCTCCAATAAGGAAGTGCCCTGGGGTGAGTGGTTTTAGATCAGTTGGATCATTAGATAAAGATGTCAATGGGCGGTGAGTACATGATTCCTTCAATTCGGACAAATAAGGTGGTCAACTTAAGAACTGTACAGGTTTAATTTCCTATCATTTTGTATATTAGGTTCTTAGCTACTTTAATTCCGGCCTCCCAACTTCGTTAAAGGTCCATTTAATCTTGCTTGGAGCAAAAAATTCTTGTGAATTTCATGTTATTTAAACTAATGAGCGACCTCAACCAGATATTTTGCTGATCCAACATAGTTGGTGCCGTTGTCTGATAAAATTTGAAAGGGTACTCCTCGTCGTGATATAACTCTATCCACTGTATCTAAGAAAGCTTCTGTTCATAGTGATGTTACAATCTCTAGGTGGACTGTTCGGGTAGAGAGACATATAAATAGACATAGATAGCATTTGGTAGTAGATGTCTTCTTTCTATCGGTTTCTTTACATAAAAATTACCCTGCAAAATTAACACCACAAGTATAAAAAGCTCTCACCTCTTAAAACCTAGTGGAATAAAGATTCCCCATGAGAGGGCCTTGAGGTTTCTTAGTTATGCGGATGCAGATAGACATTTTTATTTACACAATCGCATTAGGTTTCGAGCTGAAGGTATCCAATACTTCTGATTTAAAATAGATTGCAAAGATGCTGGGACAATATGGAAATTTTCTTGATGAAGGTGGTGAATAATCAGAGATGTTAAGTGTGACCACTTTGGTAATAAAATTTGATGTTTCTGATCATAAAGCAGATGTGACTCTGTGATTCTTCCGCCCACCCTAAGAAGACCTTTGTCACCCGGGAAGACGTTAAAACATAGAGAAGAAGACGTTAAGACTTAAAGTAGAATTTGACTCAATATGATTTTTAAATGCTTCTGGATAATGATATTGTTGCAAAATCTTAATAATTTTCAAATTTGCCTCGTCATATCATGTGAAGATCTTCTTTGAAGTTAGTCTAAGATTTTTCTATTTGATGGGGAACTCTAAGACCGCTCCCTGACTTGCCTGTACGGTATCGGTATGCGGTATTTTTTGCTTTACCGACAGCTTACCTATACCTTACCGATACCGCCTTCATCTCCCCACATGTCGGTATACTTTCGGTAGAATCTTGCAGTCACGGGCGTGATTATGTCGTCGTCAGAGGAAGATACTATTATAGCGTGTTACATTTATTTGCGATTGCGTATAAAAAGAAAGGAGTACTGGCGATATCCTTTAATATATAATTTAATATTTAATATTATAATTTATAACTTTAAAATTAATAAATATAAACAGCAAATACCTAAAATTTTTGTTTTGTGTGAAATTTCCGACCAATCTTTCTCCCTCAGGTCCTTTCTAGCATATTCCGGTAATTTATAATTGTACAACAATGGATATTTCTCAATTTCTGAGACAAAAATAACATGAATATCTCTCTCCGTTGCCATTTTGCGATGACACCTCGACCACGCTTAAAGATAGAATGATAGGAGTTTATTAATCTAGTACTTATTACCGCTTCTGTTTTTACTGCATGTTCTTACCGACTCTCGGTATACCGATTCCTTACCGCACCGCTCCCACGCATGCGCCCTAGTCAGGCCGCTCCCTCACTTGTCGGTACGGTATAAAGAATCTTACCGCATCGGCATACTAGCTTACCGATACCGTACCGACAAGTCAGGGAGGGGCCTAACATCCCACTCAAGGGAAGCCTTCCAAGTTTCTTGTAGAATTTGTTTAGCATAAAAAATTGTTGGTGAAAGATATCCTAATTTTAAGATATCCTAATTTTTTGGTGTTTTACTTAGAAAAACTCAATTGAGTAAAACACCCTGTAAATAAAACACGCAAACACCCTCTAAGTAAAACACCCTGTATTAGCTGGAAACCTGCCTATTGTGGAAGTGGAAAGGAATATCCGGAATCATAGGAGACAATAACCAGTGTAAGCTGCAAAAATTCCCTAGTTTGCAGCACTTAGCGCTACCTGATAGAAGTGATTAGCACTTTCTTCAAAGTCTTCCCTTCTCTGCCTCTTATTGTTATCTAGAGGTCATAAACTTACCTACTTTGACACTTCTTCCTCTACGATCCAGAAGACCGAGCAGTAACTTGAATCGTCGTGTGATGTCAGTACGTTTTGTATGGTGGGTGGGTTTTGTTTAAATTTCTAGCTCTGCATTCTTGACTGTAGAATTGAGGTCCAACAAGAAGGCTTGAATGACTACTTCCTAGATCGATCATGAAGGAGTAGTGGCATTCATTCAACGATAAGATGTAGCGGCAGAAGAAGAAAGTCCTTTAATTTTTGAATAATGCACCAAAAGTCAATCCACTCATCAAAATCTGAGCTGACGGCAGTGCACAAGACCAAGTTGCAGCAGCAGTGTAAATTGAAGCATGCAGTTTATCTTTACTTGAACCATTTCACCCAGTTATTCTCACCCCATATCTCTGCTTCTCTTTAAAATAGGCTTTTGAAATTTATTTATTTACTACCTGTATTGTAGATATAAAATTACACATATAAAATTTAAATATGCCATTGCTTGAATTTAAATATGTCCATTGCTTCGCAATGGAGTGTTACATATACTTTTATGTTATAAAAAATTAATACTTAATTATTATATGTATTAAAATATTCATAACATCGCTTCTAATACTCCGATTCACTTAGAAAACCCATAATTTTAAATGATAGAAATTACTTATAAATACCACTTTTTACTAATTGAAATCAAACGATTATACTGAGCTCGATGTGATTCAGAAGTATAAAAAAGTCCCCATTGAAACGAAACTGTTTCCCAATAAGGCGTTGTATTTAGCTATTTTTTAATCCCCCCCCCCCCAAAGAAAAAAAATTGACCAAGCCCCAGTAAACTTTTTCGTCCAAAAGTTTTAAAATGTAAATGAGGTATTGCTGTAAATGTCTTGATAAGAGTAGTAAAAAGTTTTTCATTTTATTTATAACCTAAAAAGCTAATTCGTAAAAACAGCAAATAAAAAAATAAAAATAAAAAAAAACAGTTTCTACATTCTTATCCCCTTAAAAATAAAAATATGACATAATTGTACACGACAACAATTACTGTAGCCGTTAAGAGCTTTTTAACGATGTACATCATAATAGCTCCTTCGGGTATTTTGTTGAACCCTTAAAATGAACCAAAACAATAATAATTATTACGACTTTATCACGTCTAATAAATGCATTAAACAAAAATAAATACTTTTATTACCCCTAAAACCTATGCTTATGACCCATATTCGTAGTATATTACCATTTATTTCTACACCATGTTTATTCTTATTAAGGTTTGTAGGGTATTAATAGCTTTCAATTCAATCCGCCTTTCTTTGGCTATATTTCACCTCCTTAAGGACATCATTAGGCCTAAGAAATGATTTTTAGATTATATTTCTCATATCTACATTAATTTACACCTTTATAATAACATATGTACAAGTTGGAGGGGATAGCGTCGAAACTTTACGAATTTACTGACTAATATCTTATTTAAAAAGAAAGAAAAAATTCCAGGGAAGTTACTATTTACAATTAAAAAATAAAAGAGCAATATAAGACCAGTAATAATAAAAAGTAAAAAAGGTGTTTATTTAATAATATATATATATATATATATATATATATATATATATATATATATATATATATATATATATATATGAGTAGACATAAGAATGATGTATGTCTGTATTTTGGGTCTTGAGATATGCCAGGTATGAAGCTATACAACCCCCTTCAGAAATGCCAGTAAAAGGACATTACTGCCTCCACTCTCACCTCCTTCGGTAAATTTACTGTCGACAAGAAATTTCAAACCTCAGATTGATTCTAGCATTTTTGGGATGTCTCAGGACTTCTTCTATAATATCGCTTCTATACAAAAAGATTTCTTTTTCTGTTTGTTGAGGGTGACCGCCAGCAAAAATATTATGGGCAGGAGACCAGTGTGTGTTTAGAAATATAACAACCTCCCCCTCTATACACTTTCTTCGTGAACCTATTGAATAGTCCTCAGAAAAAAAGAGAAAAAAATGAGTAAGGGATTTCCCAGTTATTGTTCCGTTGGACCAAGTCCACACGAAATAAACACCGAGAAACCTCACTATCTTGCCTTAACATGCATTGCAAGACATACATTAATGTGTGAACGTTCACATACAAATATAATAAGAATTAATATAAAAATACTATTTTTAAAAACAACTTTTATTCAACTTATTTTAAACTATTTTTTTTTTTTTTTTTGGTTTCTGTATTCTTAACCTAAATTGATTCCATGTGCAAAATTTGGGGAAGACTGAAAGACGGGAAGTGGCTCAAAATTGGGGTAATAGGTGTGCAATGTAACGTGCGATGAAACTTACTAAGCAAAGTAATATAAGACCAGTAATAATAAAAAGTAAAAAAGTATTCATTTAATATATAAATATATATATATATAAATATATATATATATATATATATATATATATATATATATATATATATATATATATATATATATATATATCACAATAACAACCTATCCTTAATTGTAAAAAAAGGGGGATTTTATTTTAAGATTCATAACACAATAGGTTTTGCCAAACAAAAAAATTAAAAATCCGATAGAGAAAAACCATTCTATAGATGGAGTGTTTGAAAGAGACTTTTACCACCTCATTCATTGGGTGAGAAATTGACTGCTATATAATACCTAGCCATGAATTATAAACTCCAAATTAAACAACGTAAATGTAATTCATTGTTATTGAAAGTTATGAAAAACCGTTGCTCACCAGTTCTAATTAAATACTTCAACATAAATAAACATTGACCAAGTTTTTATTTCAATTTATCTTAATATTACAATTATTTTCTTCGAGTCTCCTGTTCTATCGTATTATGAGAATTAAAAAGTATACCTTTATTTCATTGTTAAAAGTAAAATAAGTCGGTTCGACAAATATCGGACAAACGTACTCGTTGAAATACTTTTATTGTAACTCTGCGTATTTTATAGAATGTTATTTTTATAACACTTTTTATTGCGATCCCTCTCTTCATGTTAGTGCGTCATCAACTTAATTTTTATAAACACCTACACTTTTCTTCTTTAATCAAAATCATTGAAACTTGTTAGTTTTATAGACCTCTAACATTTTATATATATATATATATATATATATATATATAGATATATATATATATATATATATATATATATATATATATATATATATATATATATATATATATATATATATATATATATATATATTCATACAGCGGCATTTTTTCCCCACTCGAGGATTCTCCACTACAGCTTGCCCTTATGACGGCCCAAATTCTATTTCAAGTCACTTCAAGACCACAAATATTACAACACACTACTGCGTGATACGTAGAAGTAGTATGGTGTAATAACTAGCACTGTTTCCATATTGCGGTTATGTTTCTTTTAGACTTATCACAGTTTCACTTTAACTATTCCGTCCGTTTTATAAAAAAACATCTTTACTCTTGACAAAATAAGTACTTCGTACCACAATTTAAAATTCAATTAATTTAACATTGTCTACAGAACTAGTCTCTTTCAAAGTTTCTAGTTCTTAGTATTAAATCCTTTAAACCGTTCTACTCTGAACCAAGGAGAACATTTTTGGAAGGAAGGAATGAAATGCCTTCGACATATTTTATTTTACATCATTTTGCCTCTCCTTTCTTGGTTTTTTTTTTTTTTTTTGTATTTTTTTCTTCTTTTTTGCTTGTAACAGAATTTCCAAAACAATAAAAAAGAATTTGAGAAAAAATGATAAAAAGGCCCTTTTACTCTCAAAAGAAGCGGAAAAAGGGTTATGAATATATTATGACTGACTAAGTAGACATTCTTTTACAGATAACTCCTGTTTTATCGTCTTAAAAATAAATAAAATAAAAGTAAAGGCGAATAAACCGACATTTTTGTAAACAAAAAGAAGAAATGTTTGAGGTAGAAATATAATTAAAAGGAGACAACCGGTTGAATGGAAGTAAAAATAAATAAGTTGCTTCAATCGAAGAGAATTTGCGCTAATGTAGTCCATAAGCTTCGACCGGATCATTAAGGTCTTTTCGATAAATCAAGAATAAAATTGATAAATTATTTCTACACGACGTTATCAGCATAATTAAAAACTTGGCGGGGAGGCGGTCGGTAGAAAGGGTGAAGGATGCCAGAGGGTGCGGGGAAGCAAGGGATCTTATTATTGTTAGCTACGGAATGCGGTCCGGGGTCTGTGTGCTAGTCAGTATATGTAGGATTCCGACGCCGGTCTTCGGAGCCGAATCGCTCCCGACGATGCGGTAGTGACAACAAAATCTAAATTCCGATGAGATGTACGTTGCACAGAGATTACCAGGGCCCTGTTTGCTTTGAACGATCTAAGAGCAAACCGAATTAAGTATTCTCCGTTACCCTCAGCTGGGTCGGCAGTTTTATGTCTGTAGAATAGGATAGGCAAATAGAGGTCACACTCGCTAACTCGTCCAACAGTTATCCGACGAATATGTCGGCGACTCGATAAACGGGCGTTAAATTACGATAACCATCGCAGGCGGATTTAACTATGGAAAGATGTACGGAACGTGTATAATGTTTCAAAAAGTTAACATAAGACAATGACGTCGATTTGTCCTAATTTTGTTTTAAATATTTTTTTGAGTGAATTTCTGGAAAATATGATTTGTTAATTGTTATACAATATACAAGCATTGCCCATTATATTTAATCGATATTAATTAACATTTACGGTGGCATTGCCAATCGATTGATAAAGCATGGGACGTGGCTCTTCAATTCAATCCGTTTTATAATAATAGAAAGGCTCCCCTTCCTGCTGGTCAGGGTTAACACATTGCATATAATTCTAAGGCCGTCCGCACACGGGGCGATATGAAAGCGATACAACAGCAATTCGATATTGGCGATCTAAAAACTGGGCATCCGCACACGGGGCGATATTTTGTTGTCAACTCATACCTGAAACTCTGTTAATTTTATTTATTTTCAATGTGTTATTATATAATTATTAGTTATAAGTTTAAATAGATTATAAAATACGAAATCTAATGATTGCAGTAATCTTTGAGGATAATATTAATAATTTTGTCGAAAAAATGAATGTTTAGTCCAATCAATTTTGTTTCTATACATTCCGTCACCTTCTTTAGATTGTTACTCCCTTCTATTTTCTTATAATGGGAGTAGTATTTTAAAGAAGTGCCCATTTTTAGGGTTTCGTTGGTAAAACCAAAAAAAGAAACCCTTATAGTTTCGTTCATGTGTCTGTCTGTCTGTCACTCTGTACGGTTCCAATAACTTTTGAATAAAAAGAGATAGAAACGTGAAACTTTCCAATATTAAAGATCGTTTTGACGCGCACACAGGAAAACTATAGCGAACTCAAAATTATCAGCTGTTCAAATCCAAAATGGCGGATAACTCACGTCATGCGAAAAAAATATTTTTTTTAAATTTTAAGTGGGGTATCAAATGAAAGGTATTGAAGAGTAAATTACAAATATATATATCACTTAGGGAAAGTGTTCAATATTCGGCGCCATTTTGTCAAAAAACATCGAAATTTTGCGTGTCCCCCCCCCCCCTTAAAATCGTATTTCCGCTTATACTAAAAATATAGAAAAATATGCAAAATGTGTGGTCTGGTGGGCCATAGAAAAAATAAGATTAGCAATTTGATCTGATTTACTGGGAATCCAAGATAGCGGATAATTCATGTCACACAAAAATAAATATTTTTTTAAATTTTGGGTGGGGTATCAAATGAAAGGTATTGAAGAGTAGATTACAAATATATATATAACTTAGGGATAGTGTTCAATTTTCGGCGCCATTTTGTCAAAAAACATCGAAATTTTGCGTGTCCCCCCCCCCCCTAAAATCGTATTTCCGCTCTTACTAAAAATATAGAAAAATATGCAAAATGTGCGGTCTGATGGGCCGAAGAAAAAATAAGAATAGCAACTTGGTCGGATTAACTGGGAATCCAAGATGGCGGCTGATTGATGTCACGGGAAAAAAATGAGAAGCGCTAGTAGTTCTCAGCGTCAGCTGTTCAATTAGTAACAATCAACATTTTTATAACTGCGGTTTGTTTTGGTGCTGATGTAACCTTAATATGCATTTATTGTTTTGAAGATTACGGCAAAATAGTTTGAATGTTTAGTAATTAGTTTACATGCGGTGGGCGATAAAATAGTGTACGCACCACGAGCAGTAAGCGACATGACAGGCCTCGGGCGTTAAACGCACTCGTGCTTACAAACTTCGCCCTCGGCCTGTAATAACGCCCTTACTGCTCTAGGTACGTAAATAGCTATTTTACCCCTTCATATCTCCGAAATCGTTGATTTCAGCACAAAAATGCGTAAAACTTCTTTGTTCTAAATTTTAAGTAAATTAATTTTGTATATAACAAAGTTTGCGCTAGACAGTAATACATTTGGAAATATTTGCAAAAACTATTGAAGCATACCATTTAAGCCCCTTTTCACCCCCCTCCCTGCTAAACCCGACGCTCTGGGTCATGAAGCCTTTTGTCACTTACTACAAGGAGAATATAGAACAATTAGGCGCGGGGGTAGAACTGGTAGAACTTTTATTTTGGATGTTTGGGTTCGAGCCTAATTTTACTGTACTATTAGAAATAAGGTCTTAGATAAAGTATCGCACTTTTCTTTCCAACTTGCCCGCTCTGTTTTTTGAGTTCTCGTTTCTCTCTTTAAGAAAAAACCTAGCAAATAAAAGGGAAAAAGAGGGAAATTAACAAAATTGGGTTGTGGGTTGTAAAAACTGTGCTGGTAGCTTCGTAGGTTCGTTCTAATCCGTGCCTTTAATTCAAACAAGCTCCCTCTCTAAGAAATCTCTGCAGCTTCGCCATCACTGAGAACACAACTAAAAAAAGAAATAAATTAAATTAAAAAAAAAGAAAAAAGAAGAACCCTGCTGATGATTTAGATGTGTGCTTATTCTTTATACCTCTTTAAAAAAAATGATTAAAAGCAGTTGCTCTGATTCGCGAAAGAATAATAAAAATAATTAGGGAACAAAATTTATTTAGCAATGTTATTAATATAATTAATTAACAATGACAGTTACTATAGAAGGACCTGGGGCTAGAAGGATTATAGTATAATAATATTTAATTTTATTAGTATAATTAAAATTAGTAAATTAGATTTGTTTTTCTTTCAATTGTGATTAAAACATTTTTAAAACTATAAAAATAACTCTAACAAACAAATTTTTTTTAGCAAGCTTGCCCACGGTCTTAAAATTACATACATTCGTGTAACTTTGACCGATTTAAATATAAACCTATCTCATAATACAGAACTGGCAGAGGCTTTATTTAATGTAGGAGGCAGCTAAATATAAATAAATTTTTGCAAATAAAATTCAGACTAAATTGGTCAAAACTCGAGATACGAGAAATGGAATGCCTGGAGACATATCTTAAAATTATTTTTCTCTCTTACCAATAATTGATTTAATCTAAAAGAAATAAAACTTTTCTGGTATCGAAATGCAGGGAGACGATGAGAGGCAGAAAAAAGAAGCCAATAGGACGGGTGTTGTACCGACACTACAATATCATAATATCATCTGCAATGCGACACCTCCTCCTTATGCGTAATATGGGTTCCGGCAAACGGTACACGCACCGTCCAAATAATATTGCTCGACATGATCCAAACAAGAATAAATAAATCCAACCTTAGATAAATATGCAAAGTTTACAACCGATTTGATGAAAATTCAAATCAAGGGAGCATTGATGAGAAAGATGGACTATCAACTATCAACTAAGAACTGTTATTTACTTTTCTTGCTGTCAAGCCCGAAACTCCGACCTTTTTTAAACCTAGTACGGAATCGTTAGCGATAATTATATTTAATCACGGAGTGGTTAATGATATAAGCAGTGAAGTGCGATAAAATGAGCAGGTAAGATGCCATACAATGTAAATCCTAAGTTTAAAGTAGTATCGGAAGATTTCGAATTTGGTGCTTAAAAAGTATTAAACCTTCATACCAGCTTAATACAGTTTTAATAGATCATCTTGATAGGTCTAATGCTAAGTCTAGAATTTCTTGACAGCTACATAATTGATATTTGTTCCATCTGTAAGCTCAACAGATTAATATACCCGGTGTAGAATCTGAATATAAATCCCTGGGTGACAGATTTCAGCGGGACAGGTGCAAAAGCCTAGTAGGGACCGTAAAGTTTCACCTTCATCTGACTTCCAAGGCCACGACAATACATTCTGTCCACACGCAATATCCCCTTACAGTATATGCGTAGATAATGTTATCGATCAGTCGAGAGGTGTAAATAAGCAAACCGTAGAGCTCAGTTCCAAACACGGCTATTAAATGCCTTTGTGGCATACCTACACCACCTCCATGTCAAATAGCATTTTCTTTCCCTCAGTAGCAACTAAAAATTTAACCATAAAGATGTAATGAAGTCAAGTTATAGTAATTGAATATACATAAATCAAAAAAATATTTTTTCCAATAAACCATTTCCTGTTTCCAAAAAAGCTAAAGTAAAGACTAAAAGCAGCAAAAGGGCCTCTGAAGAGAGGAAAAGTTCCGAGGTACCCTGTACCCGATTTTTTTCAAATTATTGTATGTATGATACACTGCTATATCCACAACTTTCAAGTATATATATGAGAAGTTTTATGTACAAGTTATAGTTTAAAAGTTTATTTACAAAATGATTAGTATGACGAGTTTTTCCTGTATCTTTAGGCCACGAGCTACGAGTTGCCTTTTTCAATGACTCCGTTTAATGTAGCGACCACTTTAAACAACTCCATCCCTTGAGATTCCAACTTTAGGATAACCTCAGAAATGACGCTCATGTAGACTTTTATGAAAGTCAAGCATACCATCAAGTCCTTCATTTCAAAAGCAGCCTGAGCTTTCGTGGAGGTCAGGGCCCATGGGGGGGGGGGGGGGAATTTGAATAAAAACAAACTATTTAGACGAAAAACCTCTAGAATATACATTTATACGCTATTATGAAAACAGCGGTTTTATGCAATTATATGCTCGATAAATTTAAATTCTGTTGGTACCAGAGAGGTGAAAATACCACCAAAAGGCTTCTTTCAATGTGTACTATTCAGGAAAAAAATATGCAAATATGCTCAAAATCCTAGCCCTACTTATAAGTTAAGTAAGCTTTGAATACCCATTAACCCTTCCTTAAAATACAATCTTTAAATCTTGAAAAGGGTCGTTTGTGAAGGTTAAACGTAATGCAAGAGGAAAATAGTAGAGTGGTAGGAAGACGAGGGAGAACAGAGTTAGCCAGGTATAGCCGCTATAAAATGTAAAGCCTATTGAAAGTGAAAGAGGCTGGCGTTGCGTCGACAGGCAATACTATAAAGCAGGCTCTGTACCTGAGGCAGCGCCTCAAACCGGAGCAATACTACCAGTCGATTCAGATGTTTTGTTCCATGTCTCATCGCATTCACTCCATTCCCTTTATTCTCCCTCCGACTATGTCTAATTATTATGGGACCTCCTACTTCCACCGTATAAAATACTGAAAGGCAAAGCAGCCCAAGTAAAATAATTGTTTGACTCTTAATGGAGTAGCTAAACGAGAGTGAATAATTGATACGGAGATTCGATTCAAAAGAGAGCGACCCTTTATAAACAATCGTACATTAAAAAGCGACGATTTACGGCCAGTGGATAGCCCAACACATTTCAATTACATATCCTCACATAAATTTACACGTCCAAAAATAAATAACGTTTGCTGTAAGGGAAAAGCAAAGTTCAGTAAATCTTTTTATAACGAGAATTGAAGAAGCCATGAAACCGAATAGTGTTTTTACCATGGTTTTTAACCGTAATATAACATGGGCTATTTCAACATTAACGTACAGAGCACTGTAATACTACCGCTGTACTTTACCAGAGAAGAGATTCTCTCGATTTAGTATAACAACATTTTCTTTTACTACGGTGATTGTTTTACTGGTGTTACACTTCTTTTGCCGAAGAAGTTTGCCGAAGTTTTGTTTTATTTTGTTATGGTACTTAGTGGTTGGATCTTTCTTTAGCTGAATGAAGTTGTTACCTGTTAAGAATTTTTTAACCTTATCTATATACATATTCATCTTTATGTAGCTGACTGGCGTTTAACAAATAATTAGTTGTTTTGACTGAGATTTTGTGGTACCACTTCATAATTATGACTAGAGAGGTTAGAAAAGAAACACAACAATATTGTCACCACAATTTTTATTATAAACTCACAAACGCGTTTCGACAAATAACATCATCTTCAGTGTGAACCACTAAGTACCATAACAAAATAAAACAAACAGTAGAAAAAAGTAAGCAAATATTTAAACCGAAAACTATTAATAAACTCAATATTATGAACCCCACCCCACCTAGATTAACTGGATACCCTAAAATTCACAAACCTCGTCCCAATAAGACCCCTAGTTTCTAGTATAAATTCACCTAATTACAAACTAGCTAAACAATTGAATCACACCATTAAATATAACCTTCCCATCAAATTAAATTACACTATTAAAAACTCTAATGAATTAATCAACAAAATAAAAGATATAAACATACCTTCTAAAGCCAAACTAGTCCCTTTCGATGTCCATAACTTATTCACTAATGTACCAACAGACCAATGCAAAGAGCTACTCAGATCACTTATAACAAAATCCAAATTAGATATTTTCCAAAAAGATGAACTCGAATCCCTCATCAATGTGACACTAGACCAAAACTACCTGGTTTTTAATAAATCCGAGACAGGCCTAGCTATGGGATCGCCGCTAAGCCAACTTCTAGCCGACTTGATCATGAATCATATAGAAGATCAAATATTCAAATCCAACAATGCATTAACCAAAAATATAATATACTGGCACAGATATGTAGACGATGTATTATGTTTATGGGTAGGTACAAATAGACAATAACACCAGTTTTTAGAATTCATTAATAATATACATAACAACATAAAATTTACAATAGAAATAGAACAGGATAATGCAATCAACTTTCTCGATCTGACAATAAAGAAGCAAAATAACAAACACAAATCAAAATTTATCGAAAAACAATCCACAACCAATCAAACACCCTATATAAACATAAAATGGCTGCTTTTCACAGTATGATTCGCCGAGCTCTTACCACTCCCATGGATGATATAGACCTTCTAAACGAAATCTGTACAATAAAGACAATAGCCATAAATAATGGATACAACATAACAATGATAGACAAAATGATAAATAAAAAACAAGAAAAATTAGCAATAAATATAATAACCAACATAGAACCATTAGAACAATGCCCTAAACCCTGGATTAGCTTGCCATACATGGGGAAGCTGTCAGAACAAGTAGGAAAAATTTTACATAATAAAAACGAACTTAGAGTCAGTTACAAACCGTACACACAACTAGGCACCATTCTCGGCACAGTCAAACAACCAATCAAAACTAAACATAAATGTGGAGTATGCAAACTGATATGCGTGACCTGTAAAGGTGTATACGTAGGACAATCCTGTAGGAAAATAGGTACACGTATTGCAGAGCACTATAAATCTTGGCAGAAAATATCAAATGACAGACACCAAAAACATGTTAACGTATCTAGTTTTGCCAACCATGTTCTAGAAACCGATCATACATTTGATGTTGATAATTATGAACTCCTACACTCGTGGACACTAAGTGGACCTCTTAGAAAACTTAGAAATTCAAAGAGCTATCCAAGACACAAGTATAGCATGTTTAAATGAAAAATCTAATCTTAACAACTCTGCTCTTGTAAAACCTATAAAAAATATATTTTTTTTAAATAATGTGGTAGTTGTAAGATATTTTAGTCATAGCATATAAGAAAGTATTATTTTAGCAGTTGAAAAACCAAATGTTACCTGAACCTTTTACCTTTAATTGTTTTTCCGACTTAGATCTTAACTCCATATACCTTACCTTGTTCCTTTTTTTAGTAATCCCTCTACCCACACGACCCTAGTCCACCCCCACCTTGTACTGTTAGTTTATAATAAATGTTTGTAAAATAGTTAGCTTAGTATAGAATTAACTCTTACTAAGTTAACGCACACACTGAAGATGATGTTATTTGTCGAAACGCATTTGTGAGTTTATAATAAAAATTGTGGTGACAATATTGTTGTGTAACTTTCTACCAACCTCTCTAGTCATAATGCTTTATTAATAGGCTAGGAAATTTCTTCAGTGTTAGTATATAGATATTATGCGGTATTCGTCCGCTTAACATTTCTGTTTTAGGATAATTATATTTGCAGTTTAATTATTTGTAAAATTAGTTTGGGCACTTAATTATTAATTTAATATTGTTAACGCATGTTTCAAAGAGATCTCGCTTTATCAGTGTATGAGTTATTCAGGGACAAGAGAAATAATTTAAATATATCTTTAAACAGCCTAATTACAGAAGGCTATTACCTGGTAGACGTATTTATCATCGTGACCTCTCATTAATGTCTCATATAGTCCCTAAAACTGACTCATGAGCCCCAAGCAATTAAACAGTCTTATAAGATGAGGGAATGACCAGTCTGCTGACGTAATACCATTGCCTCTCCAATTTACCTTAACTCCTCATAGTATACACAAATAAGTAGCTCAACTAAATGAAGATTATACTGTCATTAACAAAGCCACATGAGCCATCCATGTTTATAAGTAGAATAGCTAGAAATAAGGGAGTGGCCACACGTGTCCACCAGATACCGATAGAAAAAATAACTCCTTTAATTGAAATAACCGTAAAATAACCTCGGCCATAAATTATGTTTCCTTGTAGTATTTAATTCTTGAGTAATTGCATCTATTGAAGAAATAAAAGCCTCACGTTTGCCATATTTCACCCCTACTTGGGTCATTTACAAGCCTAAAATCATCATTTATTTTAATATTTAATTAAATTACGACTCAAAAATGAAAACTATTCTTTACACCTTGCTAGTATGAATGGTTCTTTTGGTAGTTTGTCAAGTGAGTTGATATAGGTTTAAAGGCTTCCAGTGAGGTTATAGGCTGTAAATAAACTCCGGGATGGTAGGTGCCAAAGTTCTCGGATGCATCATATTTGTCACATATGTGAAATTATTGTTATCAAATAAAATTAAACAGCTACCTCAAGCCTACTTAATTTTGGGAAGATTGATATTTTTATCAACTTAAAAACAACATTAAACAGCGATTACATTAACCAATATACAGGTGTGTTTATGTGGTTATTATACTTTGGATAGCTTTAATTGTAATTTGACTAAACCACATCGTCCGACCTTGCTGATCTGCTAATTAAAGATTAACCTTTGTGACTCTTTCCATTATACTGAAACTGAGAGTTACGTAGAAATGTGACGAGGTTCGCCACTGGTGTCTTGCAAAAGTAGGCATACTAGTTAAGTTTTGAAAATCAGAAGAAAAATTATCGTTTTAAAATTAATAAATAAATAGTAGTTAAAAGATAAATCATCATTAAAATTAACTTACAAATTATAAACAAAGATAATTCTTCAAAAAGTATTATATTTTCTAAATGTAATACCTACTTAACCGCTACCTCAAGCCCACTTTATTTTGGGAAGATTGGTCTTTTTATCAACTTAAAAACAACTTTGAACAGTGATTACATTATACCAATATATAGGTGTGTGTGAGTGGCCATTGTTCTTTAGATAGCTTTAATAGTGATATGACGACATATCGTTCCACCTTACTTATCTGCTAGTTAAGAGTCGGACCTTTCGACCTTGTGTCAGATCAAACTTTTGGTTAGTAATTTTATAAATGAATATATATATTGCTTGGGTTGAGAAAGAGCTTCATCAAAGATCTTTGATGTTATCTTTAAAATATAAGGATTATCATCGGGAATATGACAAACGTTAATAAAAAAAATGCCACAACTATGCCCAGAGACATTGCAGTAAACTAATTTATTAACAAGATCCTCATGGAAAAAAAAAATCTTATAATTATTTTAAGGACTGTTATAAAAATGGAAATCTCACTTATTTGTAAGTTTAAGGAATAATTTTAAATGCTGTTACAAATTGATAATAATGTTTATAAAAGCGTATCAGATAAGCGGCAATCTATTCACATTGTTATTATATCTTTCTCACTAAAGTGAGAAGAAAACGTTAAGACCATGAATCAAAATCCCCCTTAACGATTTAAACCCCAAATCTAGAAATTCATATCCCAGGCGATAAATCTGAAATTCCACCCAAGTATCCATTTCAAGAAAAGCTTTACATAATAATCGGAAGAAAGTAGTTTTAGGTGCCCGCCCTAACCTTACGAATAGGTATCAGATACGCCTCAAGAGAATACCATCTACCTTAAAATAATACAATATTGTTTGTCTACAAAACGCAAAATAATTAGATTATACGAGAAAAGGCCCCTGTACGCGCTCGGTCGGATTCCCCAAACAACGTGGGATTCAGGGGTCACTAAATGCATATTTATAGAGTATGGGTCGAATCAACCGCTCTCTCCGCATTGCTCACTTCATAGTAAACTCGTTCATCAAGAATAATCAATAAACAAAGTAATCAATTCTAGATTGAAATTATTATTCGTTTATGTAACTCAAATTTGATGGCTGATTTTTTGTATCGAAAAACAATCCACGACATTCACCAAACAAGTGTTAACAAGCAGCTGAAAAGAGGTCTAAACAATTAAAAATTAAATTTTTATAAATGGCAAGGGGGGTCGAATCAACCGTTCCCTCCGCATCGCTCATTTCATAGTATATTATATATATTTGAAATGCGATTTTCGACATATTTATGAGAAAAAGTCATTTTGAATGGTATCTAAAAAAAATGTAAAGAATACTTTTTCCTCGAATAGTCGAAATTTTGTATAGTTTTTTCTTGTACGAATTTAGAAAATTGAAATTTTTGGAACAGGTTACATTTTGAACAAAAAGTAATACTTCAAATCTTTATTTAAGAACAAGCAAGAGATTTTATAAAGAGTGACTTTTGTTCGAAAATTGAAATTTTTGTATACAGGTATAGGTATGCACATATAAATGGATCTACTTCAGGGTAAAAAAGTAGTTATTTTAGTTTTCTTTGTTACTATGTGTGCAATTTGTTATGTTATGCTTTGTTGTAGGATTTTTAAATTATGTTAGTTTTTTTATCGTAATGTTATAATGTTTTTAATAAGTACCTGAAGATGATCACAGTGTTGGTCATAATACGTATAGTAATTTAATTTTTTTTAAAGCTATTCTGTGAATATAGAACTAAAGTCTTGATTTACTATTATTGATTTAAAATGTGGGAGTTCTATAAAGTAACAAGTGATACCAAAAATAAGTTTTTGAAGTTTAAAAAGATACTCCCATTCTAGAAAAATTGAAAAAAAGCCCAACTATTTAGAGAAAATTCCAATGATACCCACGTTAATTTAAAATCATTTAGTAATATCTTATCACTATGCATAATTAAGCATAGAGCATAGAGGATAATTGGACTGAACTAACTGATGCTATATAAAGAAGGGCTAGGGAACAAAACGGCCACAAAAGGAAGACTGGTACGATGAAGAATGCACTCAGGTTATAGAGGAGAGTGTGCGAAGATGTTGGATAGAAGGACAAGAGCGACAGTCGAAAAATACAGGAAAACTAGGAGAATTGCAAATACGGAATGTAGAAAGAAGAAAAGAATATCGGAAAAGAGGAAGTTAGAGATGTTTGAGGAGGCCAGAGAAGCAGGAGGTGGGAGGTGGTTAGAGGTGGTTAGAGGTGGTTAGAGCTGGTATGTCGAGCTTAATACAAAAATATATAATTCTTATTTTATAAATTTGATAGGGCGAGCGTAAGCAAGTTTGAAGTGGGTGTGAAACGTGTCCCCCCCCCCCCTCTATCTAGCTTATGTGAAGTGCAAAACATTTTTCGACCAAAAGTAAAGATACCAGTTATTGGAAATTTCGAAAAAAATATTATTTTATTTTTTATTGACAAAATACGTTTTTTTTATAACTATGGTCTTTTCGATGTATTTATATAGTTGTAGTCCGGTTCAGTGACAAAACAATACTTTATCAGAGGTTTGTTTATGTGTTTTGAGAATATCAGACCCATAGGATAGTTCAAAGTAAGCTTTTTAGCATTTTAAAAAAACACCAACAATAGGGTATACTACTTAAACTATACAGGGTTGCCTACGGACCCTCGCTGTGTGCTGACTAGCACACACTTGACCTGTTTATTTCACATATAACGCCAGTCACCCTGTATATGGGAGCAAGAGGAAATGCCGAGAGACTGGAGTCAAGGAATAATTTGTCCTGTACACAAGAAAAAAGGCTAGGCAGTATGTGAAAACTGCAGAAGGATCTCACTATTAGATATTGGTTATAAAATCTTTACTAAGGTCCTGGCGGTAAGACTGTACCCGGCTGGGGAAACCCTTTTAGGAGATTACCAGTGTGGGTTCAGAAAGAACCGGTTGACCACGGATCAAATTTTTACGCTGAGGCAAATACTGTTTATGAGTACGGCATAAATATACACCAGCTCTATATATAGATTTTAAACAAGCATATGATAGCGTAAAAAGAGGACAACATCCGAGTACTCAAAGAACTGAGACTGCCAGGAAAACTCATCAGGGTCGTGAAAATGACACTTACGAAAACCTTAAGCAAGGTAAGAGTGGATGGGGAACTATCGGAATCCTTCGAAGTAAAGATAGGACTTAGACAGGGAGACGTCCTGTCCACCATCCTCTTTAATTTAGCTCTGGAAGATATCATGCGACAGATGCCTGGAAACCAAGGAGGAACTATCTTTAATAAACAACGACAGGACCAAGCATATGCTGACGATGTTGCTATGATCGCCCGTAATACACAAGCACTAGAGGAAGGCTATTCCTACTTACAGCAAAAAGCAGCAGAGATGGGACTCAAGGTGAACATAGCCAAGTCCAAATATCTTCTGACAAGCAGACAGCGGAGAGCAGGACCACCTCTATACATCACCATTAATGGCCAAAACTTCGAAAGGTTTCGAACCTTTAAATATTTAGGAGCCATGATCACAGAGGACAACTCAATGGAGGTAGAAGTAAAAGCAAGGATTGCTGCCGGAAATGGGAGAAACTTTGCCCCCCAAAAAATTTTGAATAGCAAGGCAGTGTGCCGAAACTTCAAATTGATCGTCTACAGAACTGTAGTTAGACCGGTGGTACTGTATGGAGCAGAGACCTTGACCCTGACACGTAGAGACGAGGAGTTATTACGAAGATGTGAACGGAAAGTATTAAGAAGAATCTTCGGTGCTGTTTGTGACAATGGTGAATGGCGTATAAGATTTAACAGAGAGTTAGCAGACCTTTATGGAGAGCCAGATCTGGTAATTGAAGCCAAGAGAGCCAGACTGAGATGGGCAGGGCATCTTGAAAGGTTAGAAGATGACAGAGCAGTCAAGAAGGTGTGAGAGGAAAACCAGGTGGAAGGAGGCATAGAGAAAAAATACTTAAAATTCTTATAAAACTAAAGTATCAATTTGGACAATGGACATACAGTTTATATAGTAATTTATATAATAAGATTAAAGGGGAAAAGTGGATGAAGTTTGTTGTTTCATCTGATATTTTGGAAAGTTTATAGCAAATAGTTCTTTAAGTGTAAAATTGATTAATTAGTTACCAAACCACATTTTAAAATATTTAATTGAGATCGGTTATATAACAAAATACTTTAATTTAGTGCGTAGGCGTCCGCGGGTTGACTCGTAATCAATAACTTGGTTTTCCGATGAAATCCACTTTCGTGACGCTGATTTCACAGGAAAACCAAGTTATACTTTAATTTTTCTTGCCATCAGTTATCATAAGTTCACTCATGATGTATGATCAGTTAAAAATGATCGAAACTATAGTACACTTCCATCAGTTCCAACCAATCACTTAGTTTACTTAATGAAACTAGTAAGTAGAATTTATTAGCCATTTTACATTTAAAAGAGGAAGTAGGTTCTTCTTTGTATTTTACTCCTTAGCAGCTTCTAGCAAACTCCCAAAAAATACATCAAAATTCTTAATGGCATCTTCCAAAGTTTAGGATGTGCTAAGGTTGAGGAATGCCACGTCCCTTTGTCGATATAGGTGACGGGTAGCTGACTCCTCCGATTCCGTTGCGGCGGACGAATTTGTTTACCCATTACTGAACTTTTTCTTTCGCCTAACAGGGCAGTCCACTGCTGACTCTCCAATTCAAGCTGCTATTTCTCTTTAAATTAACATGAAACTGCAGTTTCTACATCCGGGGTGCCGGTGCCGATCCACCCATGTCTTTCCAGGGCATCTTTGGGATGTGTTCAAGTTGTCTGATCCTTGAAGGTTATATTTCGTTATTTGAAGATATCCGGTCATTTTTAAAGCTGACGACTCTCATTATCTAATTCCTATGAATTCACCATCTTGGGCCACTTCGTACTCTCTTTCCCATCTTTCGACTACACCTCCTTACCTGGCGAACGTTACCGTCTGATCATCGTGAGAGAAATACAAATAAATGATAAGAACTAGAAAGTAATAAAGCGTCTAATACTGTGTCTAAGGGCTCTAAGGCATTAACTAATGGGAGTTAAAGGAAGCCGCAGGGTGGACCAGTTATCAAGATTTAAAACCTAGAGGCTTTAAGGACAAAATAAAGGCTTGGAAATAAAACAGAATCTTGGATCCTTCTTTTTAATTAAAGGTTTGATTTTTTGTTTCACTTTTCTAACTTACTTTCATTCCTAAAACAGCCTTAATACTTGCTAAAAAAAAAAAAAAAAAAAAAAAATCCAATATAAATGGATATCCAATAGCAGAATTAAGGAGTAAAAATACCCCATATGCATATTTTTTTTTTTTTACTATTGAAGTCCTTTAAAACTATGTGTAATAATGTCATGCTGACATTTTATAAATAGTAGACCATCTTAAAATATTAGGATTAAAATTTCCAAAAATCAAATCGATTAATTTTTACGCCAGATATCACACAAAAAACTTTATAAATTCCCAGTCTCTGGAATAAACTCACTACGCTTATTCAATTATAAATTTTTTCGAGCGATATCTTTAAAATGACTAAATACATAAAGCGAAAATTTTGGGTTTCTTTGTTTTTGGCGTAGAAAACTTCCTCTTTGCAAGTAAGGAAGGAGTGGAGTATGGTATTGCTTTTGTCGAAGGTCAAGTAGTGTCAGAAGCCAAAAGGAAGAGAATTAAGGGGAGAAAGACTCGGTGAGCAGGTTTAGGGTTTGCAGATTGACTGGGACGTAAAGCTCCTTACATATTCTATCAGGTGTCTACCTCTCTACCTCTAAGAAATCGGGTTTCGTCTACTCGTTCACCTTAGTTTATTCATTCAGGCAGAGAAAGGGTTAAGATGCCGAGGAAACAAGTACCTACCTACACCTTGAGCCATTTTCTCAGCCCTACAAACAGACACAGCCTTTACAAAAATGTATTCAAACCAAAATTCAAATAAATAAAATAAAACAGCTTTCATCCAAGAAGCTTTATTTCGTGGATAAACCCACTTTTCACCCCTAAAATGAATTTGAATATAACTTTTTTATAAACTAAATAATCCACTCAATGAAATGGAAATAAAAAGAACTAAATTAATGTATGTTTGGCTTTCAATCGCTTAATTAAATCAGGTTTTGAGTTCAAAGTTAAGCCATTTTATTTTTTTTACTAGATACCTTCATATTACCTTTTTATTTTATCGGGCATTCGCAGTTTTAAAAGGATGAGTTAGAGAGTGATATTATTACATATTTCAATATATTTGAACACTTTTTGTTGCCTTTTTTAAAATTAGAAAGAATTTAATAGAAGGATTAGAGATAGATATTTAATATTTGTTTTAGTAGTGTATTATTTGCTCTGATAAATATAGCAAAAACAATTAATAATTAACGATAATTTCTAGTTAATTGAAAAAAAGGAAAAAAAGTATTTTCAAGAGCATTAACTATACTAATACACCATTCTTCAACAGAAAAAGGTTTTAATTGCTATTAAGATACAAATAAATAAATGCCTAACTAAATGAAGGCTTCAACGCTTCGGGTTTCACCTGGAGTTGCCAAAGAGTCTACGGAACAGATAAAACAAATTGTTGTAGCAGGCAGAGGTAAAACCGTGAATAATTGCTTAAAATAAAAATATCTTTAAGCACTGTGTGTATTTCTAAACTAAAAACCACCTGACTTGGACCGGTGAGGCCCAGGCAGTCCGGAATGGATGACAAATAACTATGGTCGGTAGAGGAGCTCAATACAGAATAATAAATTACCATTACTCTATGAGTTATTGAAACCTAATTAACGACAGCCGTATAGTACTACGTTCTGTCCAATCAGCCTACTGAATTAGCTTGTTTATCTATAATTATCAAGTATAATTATTTAAATACCGAGATAATTAAACTGACAGCAATAACCATATTTTTCAAAATGAATGTTGATTTAATTAATCTTGTTATGTGATACTTCTACAGTTTACTCTGTTCTTATTATACAATATTAAATGAATATTTTTATCAAATTGATAAAATTTCATTAAGAGTTACGCATTTTTTTTTAGATTATGTATTTGCTACATATAATTCCACCGGAATCATAAATTAGATAGGATTTAAGAATATAGAAAACAACTTGTAGGCTCGTGTTTTCAAAATGGCGGCTATTTTACCCCCAAAAGAACCAAATAAGTGAATACCTAAAATTCTATTGGAAAATATGCGCACTTTGCTGCTCCAAAGTGCACCTTTTTTTACATTTTTAGTAAGAAAGAAAGAAGAAAATATGAATATTTATGACCGAAGAAACCCTTTTAGTAGTTTTTTAGCTAGTACTTGACGGGATTTTTAATTCATACCAAACATACAAAGAAGATGAATTCTCGAAAAAGATAAAAAATAACTATCTTTTTCGAGAAGTTGTGCGATGCCTAGTTCGCAAATTTTATAGTAACTATGTAGATTATTAACTGTTAATTGTTTGAAAATTGATGATATCGAGCATCAGTCAGAAGTAAACATCGTAATTTTTATTTTACTCACGTTTTACAAAATTTAATTTCCTTCTTCAAGGTATAAATAATGATAGTGAAACGTCGATAAATCCACAATTTGGAATTTTACTCTTGACGCTACCTCCTTATATTCATTTTCTTTGTTGCTCTTTCTTTTACGTCCTACTTAACACATCATTAGATTATTACAAGGTTGGGGCCATTTTACCCATCTATTCAGTAATTCAGTGTGAAAAATTTCTCACCTCTCCGGCATTTGAAAACAACAAATTTGTTGGTGATTAGACCTAAGTACGCTAACCCCTTTTTTTTACTCATTCATTCAGTGTGAAAAATGTCTCACCTCTCCGGCATTTGAAAACAACAAATTTGTCGGCGATTAGGCCTAAGTACGCTAACCCCTTCGAAATGTTTCCCGTTTGTATACGATATAAATTACTTATTTAATCGTTTAGCTTCATCCGTCCACGCCCACGCGTTCGTTTCCTTAATACTTTACTGATTTATTCGTTCAGCTTCATCCTTCTACTTGTTCGTTTACTTAAAACTTTACTGATTTATTCGTTCAGCTTCATCCTTCTACTTGTTCGTATACTTAAAACGTTACTGATTTATTCGTTCAGCTTCATCCTTCTACTTGTTCGTATACTTAAAACTTTACTGATTTATTCGTTCAGCTTCATCCTTCTACTTGTTCGTTTACTTAAAACTTTACTGATTTATTCGTTCAGCTTCATCCTTCTACTTGTTCGTATGCTTAAAACTTTACTGATTTATTCGTTCAACTTCATCCTTCTACTTGTTCGTTTACTTAGAACTTAATAGCTATTTTAAAGTTCGGACGTGTAAAGAAGCGAGATTTTAAAATACGACCATTTAATATTGTATTCAACGCGTGCAAAAGAATAGCTATGTAAGATCAAGGATAGAATACCTAGATATTAATGTTTATACAATAAAACTAGTTTATTATTAAGAACTTAAGTTGGTATTAATTATAATTTATGAAATTGTACACTAAGAGTACTTAAACCTAGATAAAAATGTCAATAATGCTCGATAAAACACCAGTAGGTAACACTGAGTTAGTTATGATAATCAACTAATGAATATTTAGTCAACTCGGTAGAGGTTAGCGATATAATTTAGGCTTTCTTTATTAGATAAACTAATCGAATTTGATATCTTATATTCTCGACGTAGAATAAATTAAATGTTCTTGCAATATTTTATTTAAAAGAAAATTACATAGAAGAGGTAAACAAAGTGAACTCACGAGTGACTGTAAAAAGTATCTTAGCGAATAATTATACATTTATTTTCAACATTACCAAGAATATCGTAGTCTTGAATACTTTAAATACTTGGACTTAACTTAAATTGCGTCTTGAGAAATAATAGTTAAAATTGCGAGGCCATTCCGTGTAGAATGTCAACTTACACGCCACGCAAAACTGAGCTGCCTCGGAAAGAAAGAAAATAAATTTGTACAAAAAAAAAATTGCAAGATGGTTTTTAAAAGAAGTAATATCACTTATTAGAATGGATCCGCTCCTAGTTAATTACAGCGATACACGAAACCTTAGGATTTGACATGAAGTTAAAAATAATAAAGGTACTCTTTATTATAATAATAATAAAATAAAATAAAAAAGTGAACAAACTTTCTAATAAATAAATTGATTGAATTCTAAATCCCAAAATACCTCATTTTTTTTAAACAAAAGAAAAAAACTGTCACACCAATATCCTAAATATTGATACCCTGATGGTTAAGGGATGATGACTCCGGTATAACCGACATATGGGGTACTCTTCCGTTGCATCATTTTGTTCACTTTTTTCGTTCAAATATCCGTAGGTTTCGACTTTTTAGAGAAATAATTTAAATAAGTATTTCGTATTTTTCTCATGATGTCTATCAAAATTTAATAAATGTATAAGAATAAATTGTATGCACTGTTTAAAAAGTAAAAATGATATTTTATGCACAATTATAAGTATGAAAATAAATTGAGGTTCAATGGAGCCAAAAACAATTTACAATTCTCAGGTTGACACGATACGCGAGAGAGCTAGGACCTGACTAAAGAATCAAAAAAGGCCGGGTGTAGAGGAAAGAGAAGAGAAGTCTCCTTATCTAGCTAAAATTCATAGTTGATAATGTCTAGAAGAATAAGGGTGGTTCAACCCCTACTACGACCGTGGTTGTTTTTTGATTGAGCCGCGCTTCTGAAACTACTGATAGCAAATTGACAAAAATCAGTCTGATAAATGGAATAAAAATTTCTTCTCATCAACGACAGAGCAGGTGCTATTTATTTTGATTGACCCAGTTCATAACGTCATTAAGATTTTATTTAGTTTACTGTTGGTGAGAAATAGAAGTCATGATAACTCTTTGTGATGTGCCGACTGCCGACTTGTTGGCTTTACTAGCCGCCCTTATCTTCCTATTTTAACTCACCCATCGGCACTTCAGATAAATTAAATGTTTATAATAATATATACCATTATATTAATGTTAAAAACATTAATTCGAAATAAAATATAAATGTATTATTTTCCAAATCATTCTACAAAATTTTAAGCATGTACTAATTTTTATTTTATTTGTAATTTTATAGCCCCTACAAATCTGACGGGGAGGCTCGAGTCCGATAGCCCCCCCCCCCTTCCTACGCCACTTGCTTTGGCATTAGCAATACGTCATTTCAAATTGAATAATTAGGAATCCTCTAGAAATAAAAAAATTGCTTGCATAAGAGTCTGCAAGACAGTGAGACATTTTTATGTAACGCTTTTTGGTAATGCTTGTATGACGCTTTTTGTTGTCGTTTTTTGGTAAAGCGTATCGAGTTTATGAGCCAAAGTAAAGACATGAAAATGTAAAAAATATCGACCGTGCAGATTCTTGCGTTTGTAAATTAGCAATTTAATCGAACATATGTTGTGCACGATGAAAGAAAGTACTTTTCTTCTTTTCCAGTTTATTAATAAGTAATGTTTTAGCTTCGTCACCCATATTTTTATAATGAATCCAAAAAATTATAGTACCTAAATAAATTTTATGAATAAATTTTAAAAAAATAATTAGTTTATTAGGAATAAAATTCTAAGAGTTATGGCGTTAGTCCGATGCAAATCAGAGCAGTTGAACAGAAGTTGTGATTGAGGGGGGGGGGGGGGGGGCGGTTTTAGTAGAGTATTATCAAGAGTATGAAACTGCAATCATAACTTAGCCGACCTCTAAGCAGCGATGTAAACGAGTGCAGTTAGCTCCAACCTTTTTCTATTCTCCTAGTACAGTGTACAGCGTTTTAGAATCGCTTGGGGAGGGGACGCCCCAGCGACAGCGGTACCAAGCGCGGTAGTAATAAATAATTAAATATTTTTTTTAACCAATTAGGTATTTTTAAATTTTATCCTTCTAAATATCAAGTTGATTATTAATTAATTAATAATTAATACCAAAAATAATTAATTAATCCTATTAATAATTAATTCCTTAATTATCCTATTTTAAACTCAAAATTGGTTTAAACAAATATTCTTAATTACATATTCGGTTACGAAAGTAAAATGCATGTGTACGTTGCTATAGAAACCAAATAAATATAATAATAAAAATTCGGTAAAGTAGCGTTAAACTTTTATTTTTTACTCTAAAATAAGACAAATTTACTCTTGAATTTTTTCTCCTAAAACCTTTACTTTGGCCGTAATTATACGTTAAAAATTTCAATTTTGTAATTTCAACTGGCCGCCATTTTGAAATAGAGGAAGATAAAAAGCTCTAGTTTGCGGCAAATGTTTTCTTTTTTCAAGGCCTTTCTAAATATGTATAACAGTATAGGGGGTTCCAATTTAAAATTTTAAAGTTGAATCCAATATGGCGGCAACCAAAATGGCGGGAAAATGGGTACCCACCAAAAAAAGTAGTTTTAATACAAACCGCAGTTTGATATCTCAAATATTAACGGAGATAATTAGCTGTTGCCGAACTTTTGCCACACCCTGTATATATATTATATATACATATATATATATATATATATATATAATATATATATATATATATATATATATATATATATATATATATATATATATATGTATATATATATATATATATATATATATATATATATATATATATATATATATATATATATATATATATTCGCCAATACTGAAATTTTAATAGACGGTCTGAAAAAAAAAGCAACAAAAATCCACGTTTACTTATTTTTAGCACATATAGTCGCCGATAAAAGCAAAAAAAACTCTGAGTGACGTCATAAGTCAAAATATTTGATCGGCTTTATCTTGCGACATATTGGTCAGGAAAAAAAATGGGGCATTTTCGCAATTAAAAAATCAAATTTCCGACCATATACATAACGTATAGGGTCGTCGACCAAAAGTATTACGAAATTTTAGAGCTGACGAATTTTGTCATTTTTTGGACAAACACTTATTTATAGTCCGTTTTTCTCAAATTATTTGACACTACCAAAAGGATTCCGGAAGAAAACTCGAGAAAAGAAACTCCCCCAATTTAAAATATTCAGATTCAGGGATTTCCCGGTTACATTAGATTGCCTTCCCGGTTACATTAGATTGCCCAAAATTTTTGGGACACTCCGATCGTGAACCGACTTCAATGAAATTTGGCAAACATGTTCAGAAAGATCATACCTCGAGGTTAAATAAAAAAATGTAATACTTAATTAGAGGGCATAGCTCCCCTAAATCTACAAATAAAACTTACAGTTAAATTCTTTTTAAATTGTAGTCTATTTAAGTATTTATTTACCTCATATAAAGCGTAGTTATAAAGCGTTTACACATGAGGAAAAATTTCAAGCTAATAACCTCAATAGCTAGAGGTATAAACAAAAGCTAGACAAGAGTTGGGTGAGCATCGTCGGGCCCCTGATGAGCCGGACGCGACGAAACGATGCAGGACATGGCGTAATGCCGAGCCAACATCTTGATGACGTAAGTCTGATGTTGGAACAGTTCCTATGTCCCATTTTTGCGTGGCACATCCCTTGGTGTCTCTCACTCACATAAATTGTGTAGCTAATTGCAGTGTGCAAAATATATATATATATATATATATATATTGCAGTGTTTCAATAAGCCTCTCTTATAATGAATATTAAATTTTAATTATTAGCTATTCAATTAATAAAATTATGTGAATTTAATTAATTAAATAATACATGTATAAGGAGTTCGAGTTCAAATTGAAAATGATTGTAGCATTAACGAGCGTTACCTACTGATAAATTTAGGAACGTTAAGTATTGCGCAACAAGTCGTAACATGTGATGACGTCACTAATTTAATATTTTAATTTAATTAAACAAGTGAAATTTGTAGGAATCAACAAATGAATGAAATTCCGATAAATTTCAGAATTTATTATTTATTTTATCCTAAAGTTTAATTGTAAAATTGAGAAAATTGTTTGTAAAAATAATTATTAATTATTAAAATTTTTAGTTGTAAAGTTGGATTCTGAGATAACAAGGGAGAAGCCATTTTGTAGTAGCACAAGGATTTATACGTTGCTGAACCTTTGACGACGCACATACGTAGGCGCGTATCCCCGTAGACCAGGGATATGGTTCTGGACCAGTTTGTCCATATATATAAAAAAATTATGTAATTTTAAGTATTTGTTTCTCTTTCGAGAAAGTAAGCTGTTGGCTTGTTTGGGTAGTGAAACCCATGTAATTTTAAATTTAAAGTTTTCTTAAAAAAAATTATCCTCTGAAATTTACTACGCCGCCGAAAAAATTCGTAAGTGTGAAATTTTATAAAAATTTATAAAATTTATTTCAAATGTAATTTCAAAGTTTAGCTAAGATGCTAATTATTTGATGTAATGTATTATAGGACACTATTTGATACGTACGAAAAGCTGACATAAAAAAAATAGAACGTCTTCAAGCCACGAGGTGCTGAGTTGTTCACCACGGCCATGAGAATCAAGTTAAGCTTAAGCAGCGAAGAGTAATCTACAGAACGTTACTCCAGTTTAGACTTTACCTTTCACCCACCTAAAGATAACTGTTATGATTTTTCAATCTCTATTTAGATTATAATTGTTCTCTATATACATGCAAACCTGTAAGAGAGGTTATACTTTTGTAAACAAATAAAATAGGTGAGTCGATTACTAGACGTTACTCAGTGAGTGTGTTTTTTATTAATATATCGTAATTAATCGTTTTCTAACTTATATATTTAAATATTTTATAAATACCTGATAAAATGGTCCATAAATAAGTCTTGCTTCTTACCTTAAACAAAAAGTAAAAGAAAATAATTTACAAATAACTGCTGATAGGGTTTTTATAAAGGGTACACTAACAGAGAGTTATATAGATATGAGGTGTAAAGTTTTACTGATATTAAAGCTTTACAGAATATTACAGAATTAAAAATGTTTTGTTTCCTGGCATATAGTGCATCTGGAAGGATATGAAGTGAAACAATAACAAAACTTAGTTGCTTAAGGAACAGTCAATGTTGTCTTAAACTACGGAAGCTCAGCACTTCACTTCAAAACTCTACTAAAGTTTCAACCAGTTATTAACATCATGGTGCTCAAGTTCCTCTTAGATTTTAGCAGCGGATGCAAAATTTCGTAGATAACATTTTCGATTTTCTTCATTTTCGTTAGATAAGAAACATGATCGTAACAATTATTAAAACTTTTTTTTTAGTAATGGCAATATCAATAGTAAAGTATTTCGCTAGTCTTTAATACTTTATTTATTTATAAACGGTTGTTTTAAGAATTTTTATAAATAAATGGTGTCAAATAATTCGGATAGGCATAATTTTATTTTTAATTCTACAGTAAATTTGTATTTAGAAAAGCGAGAAAATGGATAGTTTAATTAGCTAAAATTACGTCGTTGTAAAAAATTCATAATAATAACGTACGATGAGGGTGACTGTTAGGCAGAGTAAATGCCCAAGGGAGGTGCGTGTAGAGGACACCCTAGTAATCTAGAAGGAGCCTCCTACTATAAGCACACTCACTTTACAACACTATGACACAACTAAATACAATTAACAAAGAGCAACTCGTTAGGTTTTGTGAAAAGCGTGAGCATATTCATCAAGCGACTCTACTCGCCGCCTTTAGACTCCCTCAACACACAGCCAATTATAGAAATACTCTGAAATATGAATTCTTAGTCTACCTTGGGGAAATATTAATACTTTTCAACACGCTATTTGAGACATTTGACGTTGTAAGTAGAGGTAAACTTTTGCTTCACGTTCATAGGATCCGCGGCTAGATCCAATTAAATATTGATCTAGGATTCTTCGTTATGATAATATAATAATGCGTGGGGCAAGAGCCCGAGAAAGGGCTTATACGACTATGTATGTAATGGATTACACGGGGTTATTGTGTCGCTTTATCAGCTGTATAAATCATATAATCGACATTCACAACCAAGTAGACGCCACTTCACTTAAGTAGCTACCTATTTATATCTAAATGCTGGGTCAACACCAAGCGTGGTCCCTTGCAAAGATTCTTCCTTACATAGGTAAAACCCCTCAACCTTTCCATTTTAAATCAACAAGTATCTTCAGGGGTGTTGATCCAGTGGCGTGACAATGAAGTTGCAGTCCGCATTCAGTCAAGCAGCACTTCAAGCACTTTTCACTCCAAATGTAGAGTCAGCACTCGTTAAGGAGTGTCTAGAGTCTAGAGGAACTGCTTGCAGAGAGAAAAGAAGTCACACTGCATCGGGTCCCAGGGCATTCCTGGGAATTCTTGAGTGTCATGGGAACCAAGTGAATTGGGAGAAAGCCGACGAAGAAGGGAGCGAAGATAGGAGCTTCCATGTCACTCTGTGGACCGGAACCTGTAATTGATTGTTCAAGAGGACAGGCGAGGTCAGCCATCAAGGATGTGGATCTGGGAAGAAGCAAGGAGGGCATGGATATGAACGGAGGGCTGCAGGCAGTCATAAATGCTACTGCCAGACCTAGAAAAAAAGGAAAACCAGATGGCTTATGTGGCCGAGTAGACCCAACCTTAGAAACATAGTGGGAATTTTAACTGGACACTGCCAACTCAGGAGACATCTGGCATTATTAAAAATCAAATCCCACCTGTCCATTGTGCGGTGAAGAAGAGAAGACTGCTTACCAATATATGGGAGTATGTGAAAGATCACGTATTAGGAGCTGGGAAATCAGCGAAGAGGAGCTTTTTACAAATAATGTGGCAAGACATCCTCTCCTTTCTAACCCAAACTAGGAATTCGAGGGTAAGGCTGAGGTAGTTCGATAGATGTGAGTTCAGGGGTTGGCAAAATTGACCCGAATGCTAGGCTTGGCCTCCCCACCTCCTTACTACTACTACTACTACCCAGTCCATACCAGGGATTCTATCCATATAGAGGGGTTGACGCTAAAATGGAAAAGAAAATACTAAAAAATAGTTTTTCTTCCAAAGTGCGAACTAGATTCAGTCAAATGTTAATTTAGGTTTTTTCGTCTATGTTCGCTTTTTAAAACTCAAATCGTAAAAGGAATTGATCCAGTAATCACAAGGAAGTTCCGGCTCGAAATAGGGGCACACCATCCATAGGATGTTGTCAAAAAGAAGGGAAAAATAGACATAAGAACAGGGCCAACTGTTTGAAATACATATACAATGGTTATAGTCAGTGGAGTGTTAATGTCTGCATAAGCTCGTTACGTAGATGCAAATTTCTACTCAAACTTTCTTTTTGCTTTTGACAACTGCAAGTATAAAAAGAATAGTCAATTCACTAGTTAGTTACGGTCCTAGGAAGTGTCACGAAGCGGGGAGACAACACAAGAAAATGCTATAAATTTAACATATAGAGAAAGAGAACAGATGGAAACATTTCATTAAAAGCTTCTATTTGAATCAAATTATAATTATTATTTATAAAGGGAGATAGACAGAGAAAAATAGAATTCAGCGCCGGGACTCGAACCACGGACATCCCCCTCATATCCAGTGTGCGGGAGCTCTAAACAATTAAGCTACACTGAAGAATGATTTCCTCTGACAATATCGATACCTAATCCCGAATTTCATTCTTCTGTGTAGCTTAATTGGTTAGAGCTCCCGCACACTGGATATGAGGGGGAGGTCCGTGGTTCGAGTCCCGGCGCTGAAGTCTATTTTTCTCTGTCTATCTCCCTTTATAAATAGTAATTATAATTTGATTTAAATTAAAATTTAAACGTTCCGTAGTATGAATACTACCAATAACTTGTAAAAATTGAATTTAAAAGCTTCTAGTAAACATTTCCCTTCACAATCAACATTTCATGATTTCTCGTTTCAATTTTTTCATTACATCGTCCAAGTGAAATGTTTTACAGGTATCTATAAAAAACCTTTTTCTAGATGATTCTCGAAGCACAAACTTCTTTACATGCAATTTCGTTTCATCAAAGCCAATTTACACTACCGCGCCTAAAGAAGTTTCACTTAGAACTAGAAAAAGAACTAGGTATGCCTAGTTTCATTTTCTCGAAGAGATATGCTTTACCGCATGTTTAGGATGAAATAAAATAACCCCCCCGGCCCCCCCCCCCCAAAAAAAAAATGAATTAAGTAGATACCCTACCATTTTTTTAAAGACCGAATACTTTTATTGAATTGTGTAACCTATGTAAAGGACAAATTCATTCGCTTTATAAAAGAGCTACGCACCTTGAAAACAAGTTTTTGTCTAGTTACTTTTAATAATAATGTTATATTAAGAAGTTAGTTAAACGGTTCTAGCGTGTATGGGGTATGTCACTGAATATAATGAAGTCTTAACAACAGAGTACAACGCAGTACCTAACCAAACCATTACAAACTGAAAACTGAATACTCCTAGCGTAACTTTCTCTTTGTCTCTCATATCAAATTGTTGAACTGTTGACTGAAATTGTTGAAACATTTATTTTTTTACATCGGACTTAAAGAAAAACAAGAAATACGATATTATTTTGTACACTTTAGATCCATAGATAAGATTTGCTAGACCGCAGCGAGGCGTCAGGCTACGGTGACCACAGCCAACTCCATAGAATCCGTTTAGCGAAACTAAGAATAGACCGACCTTAAGTTTAAGGTTACACTAAAAACTCATTATCAGCTTTATAATTAACTTAAATTATATTATAATTATTCCGAAAATAAATCAAGGGTAGTAATAAACATGCTAGCATTTCGATTCTCGCCATATTCAATATCTGATAAATCAATATCAAATAGTTCAAGATGGTTAGTTATTTTACAGAATTAAGCAGTTTAAAATAATTAGAATAAAATAAATGTATTTGTTAATTTTTAACATCATATACAGTGTTTTCACTAGTAAGGTAATATTTAAGCTTGAACAACATGAGTTGATAGCATTAAAAAAGAGGTGAAGGGTCGAGTATGCTGAATTTGAAATTGACTTAGATATTTGTTTAAAACTGAAGAGGAGGGGATTACTTGACCCTTTAATATGGATTGGCTCAGAAAGGGTTTAGGATGTATGGACCCTTGTCCTACTGCAACAATGCTAAGGAATTCATTAAGGTACTTCCACGGAGTAAAATCTCTAATAGTCTAGAGAGTAGGATTTCTTATAAACTGTTATAAAGGTAAATCATGAGTCCTAGTTCTCCATGGATCAGTTGGTTATTAACGACTGCTACTTTAAGATTTGGAGGCTAGAGGTTGAGCTAACTCAAGGAAATTTAACAGATACTCTCTAACTCTTCTTCTTTTTAACTTTATCTATATACTTTAAAGGGGGAAATCCCTAACTCAATTACTGATAAACCTGCAATCCTCTTATTTCTGTTTCTGTCTAAAAGTTGAATCAAGAACGCCTCCTCGTCCCCCCCAGAAACAATTTATAGTAGCCGGGCTCGCCGATCGACTTTCGTTAATCCTTTTTGTCAGATTCTGAAACCAAGTAGCCGAAGAGCAACCATCTTAAACATACTCATGTTTCAATATGTAATAGGAGGCACACAGCTTGAGCGAGACAGTCTAGCGAGAGCGGTTTCCGATGTGTCTACACTTGAGCCAAAATGTGGCTAGACCCAGCCCTGTCCAACTCCCAGGTCCTGGCTTTGCCATAGTTTTGCCATTGGTGCTGTTGTATATCCCACCTATCGGGGGATATACATTTTTTTATATTCCCAAAAAATTTTTTGGGCGCTGAATCCGAATTTCAACTTGGTTACCTTAAAAGAGTGGTACGTTGTGAAAAAATACTAAATACTGTGGTAAAATGCTTCTTCAGTTTTTCGCTTATAATTTTATTAATTTTCTCTTTTAGAAAAATTTGTATCAAACACAAAAAACATTAAATTGCCTACGATTTGTGTTTTTTTAAGTAATTTATGTTAGACGAACGGTTTAGGTGCTGGAACGCGTTGACGTTTCGTGTATATCTGACGTTGAGGCTTAACCTAACACACCATATCCTAAACACACCATAAAAAATTCGGCAGGCAACATGATATTAAGAGCTCTCAAAATAACAGACAATGAATATATCAAAGAAACTAAATTTATAATCTTTTCTAAATTATCTGAGAACTTATATCCCAAGAAATTAATAAATTCTTTATGGCATAAACAGGAAAACAAATTAAAATTGATTCAATCAGAAAACAGACCAGAACCTAATAAAAAAATAAACTACTTCACAAGTCTCACCTGTATCAAAGGATATCCGAGAAAATTAATAAAATAATGAAAACAAATGATTGCGTCCAGATTAATGTAGCTTATAAACCCATGGATAAAATGTCATTATTTTATAGCAATATGAAAGACAAAATAACTAAAAAAAATAGATCAGGGTTAGTATATAAAATAGATTGCAATAATTATGATAATTCCTACATAGGTGAAACATCGCAAAAATTAAAAAATAGAACATACTAGGGTTGGGACATCGATAGGCAAACATCGATGTTTTCGATACATCGACATCGAAAGAACAAACATCGATGTTAGCCAAAACATCGAAAGAAAACATCGATGTTTTCGATACATCGACATCCATGTCCCAACCCTAGAACATACCAGCATTCTAATGATGTCAAAAACAAAAGCACTAAGACAGCGCTGAGTTTACACTCGAGCAATACAGGACATAATTTCGCATTTGATAACACCAAAATCATGGCCTATGAAAATAATGTTAATAAACGACGCATTATGGAGGCTTTCCATATATTCAGAAGTAAAAAAACTGTTAATTTTAAAACTGACTCTGGCAATATCAATAAAAATTACAACGTTTTTTTAAAGGTTTCAAAGATTAATAAACGTGATTCATTTTAACTCAATTAATATAAATTAAAGAATAATAAGAATAATTTAAAGAAACGATTACATTAATAAGTAAGAATAATTATCATTAAAACAAAATTTATGAAAAAATAAAGTTAAAATTATTAAAAGATAGATAAATAAAAATAATAATAAATGAAAATTTTAAATAAAATAATCACAATAGTAATTATAAATGTCCTATAGTCCTATCTTATGATTTAAATCAAGAGGTATGAACTATCTATTAATAATATTATGCAATTAAATTTAACTCAATTAATCAATTTAAAATTATATTAATTAATTAAATTATAGAAAGTATGTTAAAAAACAGGATTATTTCAATTTAATTCGATCATTCTATAATTATATTGGAACTGAGGAAGGTAACTTCCAATTCCTTTAAAGTATAATTGAACAGCTCTCTCCTAGGAGCGCTGGTGTTCATTTTCCTTTTTAAATTAATAAGTCACTTGTTCAACATAATTAAAATTAAGAGTAAATTACCTTCATAACGGGTTATTATGCTTAATACACTAACTAATTATCTAAAATAATTGAAATGTAATTTAATTTATAGTTATAAACTAATTAATTTTAATGTAAATCAAAGTTATGTCAATGAATGTTCTCGGTTGATCTATCATAGCATATTTTTATAGTCATTGTTAAACATATTATTTCCAATTCACTGTTACAGTCACATTATTTATTTCATTTAATGTTGTTAATCGTAAGTGTTGTCCATGTTTTATTTTTATTTAATGTTATAATGTTTGAACGAATTTCAATTTTATATTGTAATGACAATGATTAACATTATTTGACTCTCTCCCTCTCCAATGGAGGCACAATTTTAAATTGTATTACCGACTACAAGCTGGATTTGTAAGTAAATCATCATGTTTAATGAGTATAAAAGGTTTTATTAAGAATTTGATTCAAATCTGGTTTTTGTTTTAATTTATGTGCGACCCAGATTTTTTAAAAATATAAAATAGGAACTGATATTACAAATAGAAAATATTATTAGAATTCCATAACTAATTGTATTTTTATTCTTATTTTGTAGCTATTGAAAAAGTTTGTAATGACTGAAGATGATTTTAGAATAAAGTCGAAACGCCTCATAATGTTTGTGTGATTTACGTATTATTTCTACACCTCTACAGCCATCAAATTATTATCTTCATATAATTTATAAGGGTGTATCACTAGTTAATTATTAGTTATATATTTAAATGCGAGTACATACTTCCCTAAGATTATTTATTTCTAAGCTAATTGAAAAAATTAGCCCAAAGGAAATCCCCCCAAAAAATTAGCCAAAAAAAATCCCAAAGGATTTTAACTCTTTACGAATGATATCATGGCGTTAAATGCCGTAAACATGAGAATCACTATAAGCTACATTCTTCTCTTTAATATTTGTTTGACAATGTGTAGTAAACGTGAGAGTGCTACCTTTACTTTCTCAGTGTACTACGTGATATTACGTGAACAGAGCTCGAATATAGACGTCGGTAACCCAACATACCTCTACAATGTCTCAAGCCAAATCTCCTATTTTTATAAAGAAATAACGAGATCAGTTTCAGTTTTGTTTACGTTACCTTTGACAATAGCTTTTAAATCAATTTTTATGAACAACACGCGTTGGAGTTTGTTCGAAGAAAGAACTATTTTTAAAATCAATGCCAACCTATTTAAAATGAATAATGAAGTAATTATCAGCTACTAAATGAAATGGTAGAGGTATATTGGGTGTAAACGTTATGACTATTAAACATTCGTAAGTTTTTTTGGGTTGGGTAATTTGTATCGATACTAACCTGTTATTATTATAATTTGTTATAGAAATATATTAGTATATATGAATACATAGCGGTTTTTTCTGTGATTTTTTACGTTCCGGTCAACATATTATTAGATTTTACAGGACGTGGATCCGAGCACTTAAGTCATCTACTCTTTGTGATGATCAGAGTGAAACATGTCTCACCTTACTAGGATTTCAAGTGACCAGATAATGTCGATAGTTAGACCTAGTTTTGAGGCGTAGTTATGCGAGCTAACCACTCGGTTACGCCGGTCCCCATCAACGTGTTCATATTAACTTTGTCCATATCAATAGAAATTAATGATAAGTCAAAAGTAAATATCAAATATATTGGATTTACCGACGTTTTGGAGAAAATAATTTCCTTCTCCTAGTTATAACCCAAGCCTAATACAATGATGAATAATACAATGATGATTTCTGTAGGTGACATGGGTAGCTCAATATAACAATTTATAATATTCGTTGGACATAATGCAATAGCTAATTCTCTTCATTTAACAAGTATTTTTTCCCTTGCTGTCATTATAATATAAGAGTTAACGACTCATATCATGAGCTCCCTGGAGAATGGTCTCAGTAATGGGTTCATTGGTTCGAAACCTAAGGATTATTAACCAGTCAGAGAAGAAGTCTCCACTAGACGAGGTATATTATTCATCCCAACTCACTCAGTTCTGTTTTATCACAACTTTCCCACCATTTACACACTTTTGTCACAACTTTTTGTCAAAATATCAGTGTTATCACAACTTTCACTCCGTTTACACTATTTTATCACAAATCTTTGTCATCTTGTCTCACTTTCACAACTTTTACATCACTTTCTCTTCATTTCACATAAATTCAGTCTCAACCATTATCTTTCACATAAATTCATATGCTCATTTAATTTTATCTCTTTCAAGCTAAGACCTATTTTCGCAGCTTAAACTTACTAAACATTGATATTTAAATAAACATTTTATAATGTTTAAATTATTTAAAATGACAAAATATATTAAGTTCTTGCACTGAAAAAATAAATAAAACTTGTACGTAACCTTATCATGGTACAAATAGCGTAAAGCTAATAAATAATGGAAATTTATTTAAATGCCGACCTTGCATTACCTTGGTAGCAATTAGAAAAGTTAAAGGGAAGAGACGGGAGGCAAAAGTACCAAGTTTTCAGCGTCTCTCGATCCAACCATTAATTCTTGCCAAACTTTCTTCAGACATATTTGCACTGGTGCGACCTTCCGACCGAATTCAAGTTTCTCATTTTAACTTAAAATCCCATGTTATAATGTAAAGCAACAAACACGCAAACAGCAATTAGATCAGGAAATCTCTTATCTACATTTACTGAATAAATTGTCCATGTATAATGAAGCTCCTCCCAACTTTTTTGATTTCTTTACCAATCTTCGTAATTTTAGAACAATTTGAATTCCACAATTATTGTAAGATAAATTAAGTTTTATATCATGTTACAGCTAAGATTATTTACCCAAATATCTATCTATAATATAAGTGGCAAAGTCCTGATTGACTGACTTAAAATCAACGCACAGCAAAATCTGCTTAACCGAGAGACTTGAAATTTTGAGGATATACTCTGTTCATATTGTAGCGGTCTAGGAGGAAGTGCAGACGCGGGGGTTCATAGCCCCCGCCGGGTGACCTGCTCACGGAGCCGACCGGAGTTCACTCTGTGTCCGGCCCTCTTAGAGTAGACTTCAAAATATGGTTCATAGTATTACTAATCACGTGTCGTTTATTAATCAAGCAACCCTATCACCAATCATCGGCCCGTTACAATATCATAGGCACCCACTAAGAAAGGATTTTGCGTAATTTTGATTTTGGTACACAGGGGTACGGGGTACAAATGTCAAAGTAATGAAAAGCTCATTAAGAGTACAGTAATTGTTGTTAAGTACAGTTTTGTCATATTTTCATTTAGGGGGGGGGGGGGGGGTAAAATGGAATAATATAGCTATATCTTATATAAAAAGAAGAGTGTCTGTAAGAGATGTCTTTTATACAAATCTACAGTTTTATCCCAATTTGACGAATATTGACACATTTTTCCTTCACTGCCTACATGAGATTTCGAAATTCAAACTTTGGTACGCAGGGGTACGGGGTCAGTCAAAAACAAATGTCAAAGTAATGAAAACCCTTCATGATGTATACCGTTGAAAAGCTCTTTTAAAGTACAGTAATTGTCGCTACAACAATGACTTGACCCTTTTAAAATATTAAAAGATATTTTTGATAAAGATATTTTTAAATATCTGACAATCGCTCGGTTCTTCTCGGCTTCTCGAAAGCGACTCCCGTTTTACTTTTTTTCGGTTGCCGTCACGAATTAAACAAAAGTTAAACTAAATATAATACATCAATACATCTGGCACTTACGGTTCCGAACAGTAATTGTTGTTATGTACATTTAGGGTAAAATATATCTATGTATAGCAAACTAATAAGTGTTGTTGTACATTTATCCGATTGGGCTCAACATTTGTATTTCCACTAAATGAGTAGTCCTGACATCGAATTGTCTGTGCGACAATCACGTCCAAACGGCTGAATAGAGTTTGGTGGTTCTTGGGTATAATGTTAAGCTCAATTCTGCGGGTAATGTAGGCTATAAAACGTTTTGGTAGTTTTATATGGGGCGGAGAACGGGGCTTCTAATTAGATTTCAAAATTATAATTTATTTTTTTTATATAGTTATTTATGTAACTAGGCAGCAAAATGGAATTTTACTGATAAGTGATTAGATTAGCCTCGTAGCCGAAGGCGAGGACAGGCTATCATAATTAACTGCCGAGGCAGGTAATTTACCTATTTGACTGCCGAGGCGAAGTCGAAGCAGGCAATGAATAAACGAGGCAGAAATGTTTCCTTTGCTGCCTCGTTGCATACGATATTTTATCTACTCACGCTATGCAGATAAAAAATGGAAGCTTAGGTAAGAGTTAGTTTGAGATGAATTATCAACAAACTCAAACCAAAACAAGTTGTGCTCCAGTTTTGCCACTTCTTACTCGAGATTAATTATTCAAAGACCTACAATTAAAATACTTTTCAGTTTATCATTTTTAAACTTTTAAATAATAATAATATTATTAATAAATTAATAATATAACACTGCTTTGTAATAAAACAAGTATGAAACTGAATTAAAATAACACAGATTAAAATAAATCTAAACACAAACAAAATCAGAGGTTATGACACGCAGTGGTAAACACTGTTACTTTCTCTGCCTAGGCAGGGAAATATTTCCCTGCCTAGACAGAGAAAGTATTCTCCTGACTGTTTTAACTACTTTCCTGCCTGTTTTTAATAATTTTATGACAAATCAGCGAAATTGTACTTTCCAGCCTAAAAACAGTTAAGTAATGTTTAATTTTGCTGCCGTGAGTAGATAAAAAAATGTATCTAACCAAAATTGCAGAAGAAACTACTGACAATATTTTATGTTTGTGGAAATTTCTGAAAGAAGAATTGTTAAAGAAATTAGTTTTCAATCGCTGTCAAAAAATATTTAGATTTATTTTTAGATATTAAGACAATAGTTTACAAATCACACATTACCGTGCCTAAAACTTTACTGACATAATCATCACACCTTCTTTAAAATGCTAAAATAAAATCTACGAGTGTAGACGTAGTATAATAATTTCTAAGTTATATTGATAACTGCCGATAGGTATTGTCTAAAATTTTATCCCTTAGGGGAACATAAGGACAAAGTAAGAAAAAAAGGGGATGTGTAAAGACATGGGGAGGTCAGAAGAAATATACCGCTGCTTTTCCCGGACAGTTATCTTTTAAGAATTTTTCTTCAGTAGTCGGAATCAATTACTAATTTGGGATATTAGCAAATTATCTTATCAAAGGGGAGGGGGTATAGAAATAAGGGGAAGGGATAGAATCCAGATATTCTCACTTAGTAAAATAATTTAAATGTTTCTTGATGGTAGTTTATACACCCATAAAATTTAAAATAACATACCCCGTAGCGAAGCACGGGTATCTAGCTAGTATATATATATTTACATACAGTGTATCCACTGATCGGATTGCCAATACGTGTAATGAAAAAAAAAAATGAAGAAAAGTCCCTCTTTATATAATCTTCAGCTTGCTCATAAATGGCTATTTATTGTAATGATTTTTGTTTAAAATGTACCCTGAACCCAAAAAGTACAATTTTCTGAAATTGTACAAGACACACACGCACCGCTATAACTCGCTCACTTTTGATAATATTTTCAAAAACTAAACATCACTACCTCAGTTCCCCCCCCCCCCCCCCCCCCTTACCCTTCAATTCCTTCTTTAACATTTTTCCCTAAAATTTATAAACCTGACATTCCTATCAGACCCATAGTTACCTACAGACCATCACCCGCTTACAAACTCCCACAACCATTAAAGACTTTGCAGAACTCGACGACAAACAAGCTTTAAAAAACAGTCACGAACTAACGACCTTAACAACAAACTTGACTCAAAACACGGCCGACTAATATCACTCGACGTAGCCTACCCTTACATATCTATTTTCCGTTAGCTTATTCTCAAATCGACGCATTGACGTCGAATCAAAATTATATAGTGATAACGGAAACAACAGAAAATCTAATGAATCAGGTACATCAAGTGCCTTCAGGGCAGTAACTTTACTAGAATGTACACTCAAATATTTCTTGAGATTTGCGTAAGTTGGGTTTGAAAAAGTAGGTCAATTTATTATTTTCTGGACATAGTAGGAGACCAGGCGTCTTTTATCCTGGCTAATTAGCGGCAACAAGGGCGAAATTAGAAATTACAGATAACGCAGGCTCTTTTAAATAGATCTTAAATATTGAATTTTTTTAACATCGCACTAAGGGGGTGGTTATTTTTTTTTTTTAATTTTTTAAATTTTTTTTTTGAGCCTTAAACAGCAAAAAAAGCCACGGGTTAAGCGCTCACGAAGAGTAAAAAAGTAAGGATATTAAGCGTTCAGGAAGAGTAGAAAAGTAAGGATAAAGCGTTGAGGAAGAGTAAAGAAGTAAAGGATAAGATATGTCACATAAAAATAGGAAACAAATAAAAATAAAATTAAATTAAAGTATGGGATATTAGGAACAATCAACTAACATGAGAGTTCAGCTCTTAAATAGTAGGGCACATGAAAGATAGGATGGTTTTAAGATTGCAAAGTTTAGAAATAGATATTGTACTATTAGAAAGAAAAAGTCGATTAGTATGGTTTATTGAACGAACCAGAGGACTAATATCAGATAACTCTTTGATGTAAGCAAACCTACCAACTCGTTTACCGATAGGTAGGATAACAACTTGAGATATAACTTCATCACAACTGTAGTCACCGCATAAATATTTGGAGAGAAATAGTACTTCGAAAGCTTTTCTTCTATCACACAAGGAATGAAGGCCTAGACGTTCCGAGAGTGATTCGTAAGAATAGTAGATTTTATTGCAAAAGAAACGAAGATAACAAATTCTGACGAACAGACGTTGAATTCTTTCGAGCTGATCAGATCGGATACGGAATAGGCTATTCCACACAGGAATAGGGTACTCCAGAAGTGGTCGATCTAGAGCTGTGTAGAGTCTAAGGAAGCATTCTAAAGACAGGCCGTGGCTAATACGACGAATTAAACCTAACCGAAGGGATGCCTTGGCAACTATAGAATCGATGTAATCATTAAATTTAAGCCTAGAATCGACTAGAACCCCGAGGTCCGAAACTTTAAAAACACGTTGCAGAGGTGAGGCATCAAGATCGTAATTAAAATTGATAGGACAGCTACGACGAGAGAAACTAATGACTAAGGATTTAACAATATTGATACTCATTTTATTGGTCGAGCACCACCACAAGATTTTATTGATATTACGCTGTAAGAGAAGACATGAAGAGGAGCTGGAAATTTCTAGATATATTTTTAGATCATCAGCGAATAACAGAAAGGGGCACTGTATAACAGAACAAAGATAATTAATAAAAATGAGAAAGAGAAGGGGACCTAGAATTGATCCTTGGTGAACTCCGGAGTTGGCATTATAGAAAGATGATAAAAAATTATTAATTTTCTCTTGACATAATCTAGTAGAAAGATAACTATAAAAAAAATCTAAATATTGTTGAGAGAAACCAAAAGATTTAAGTTTGGTAAGAAGAAGAGCATGATTAACAAGGTCGAACGCCTTCTTTAGGTCAAAGTAAACACAGTCTACTTGGAGACCTTTAGAGACGCGAGGAGCCAAGTACGATAATAGGGAAACTAAATTAGTGGCTGTAGATTTTTTGGAACGAATCCGTGCTGATTAGGATGGAGAATTTTGTAAATAAGAGGAGCTAATGTAGTATGAAGAGTACGTTCAAAGACCTTAGAGAAAACTTTACATATGGATATGGGCCTATAATTTGAAACAAGCTTAGGATCACCTGACTCAAAGATGGGCACAATTATTGCCGTGTTCCATAGAGAAGGAAAAGTGGACGACGTTAGGCAGCGGTTAAAAATGGATGAAAGAACTGGAGCAAGGACTGTTGCAAATTTCTTTACCAAAAAGTTGGGAATATTATCGCTACCAGAAAAATTATTACATTTAGAGAAGTTATCGTGAACCATCGATTGGAGCAACGAGAAAAACGATGTCCACTCGGCAACTTTCTCTGAATATTTATGTATGTTAATTCTTGGAAGGTGGTTAGAAAATTTCACAGGGTCTACTAATGGATTACCATGGAGGAGATGGATTACTCTTAATAAGGGCAAGGTACCGACCACGATACTCATAAGCCATGCCATCAAATGCTACTTGCACCTGATTAACTTGAAGAGCCTTGGACGTCTCCTTTAAACTATTGTTTAAATCAATACATCATCACGAAGAATCTCAAACTGGTTCTCAATTTCTGCCAGCTTGTCATATCGAGGTCCAAATAAATTAACATAACTCCCATTCAATGTTTTAGCGTAATCGTAGTTTGTAGCTTGGAAAAAACTTTTGCGCTTATCTGACCTGATAAAAAGCTTCTTCACCACAGGACCCGACGTGGCCATATTTTAAAAAAAAAAAACAGTAAATTTACCAAAGAAAACAAAATTAAAGAAAATAAATCCCCTAACAAGCTCCAGAAAAAGTTATATCTCTTGAATATAGAAGAAAATAAATGGAAAAAGAAAAACTTATTTTTTTCAAGTGGGTTCTCAAAAGAAAGATAATGAAAAGATGAACATAAATTGTTCCAACTTGAAATACAATCTATTTATTTCGATTAGGAATTTATATGCCAAAGCAAAATGAAAACTAATAAATTTTTAACTAGGGAAGATGGTTGATAATAATCTCTTGTTTAATCTAAACAAAGACTATCAGGACATCAAAACATTAACAAAAAAAATCACAGGGAAGTACTTGCGTCCAAGTACTTTTTAGATGATTAAGCATACCCGTTATGTAATAATGATTTTTTTTCTTCAACCTCAAGGCCCCTGGTTCGATCCCCCAGGAAGTCATAATGTTTTTATTGGTAATAACGATTAGACAACTTATATTTATTCAGAAAATTTTCATCGCACCACCATAAGGTATAACCATGAATTATTTCAAAATTTTAGGACCAGCCGTTATATATAATGGTTGGTGGAGGGGGATTTTTTGGGTATATTTTGACTTATAAAACCAATAAAGAATGCGAAAAAGAAAGAAATTTAAAAAAGCAAATATATATTTGCATCCTACTCTTCAGCAGCATTCATTTGATACCCCACTCGAAAATTAAAAATAAAATACAAATTTTTATGTTTACCACATTTTTGTGAATTGCGCATATTTAATTTTTAAGTTCTGTATATTTTTCCTGTGGTTGGGTCAAAAAGTTGCACCAGTGATTCAAATTTTAGCACTTTAGCTTCAATGGTTCAGGCCCTAGGAACCAAAGAGCGACGGACGGACGGACACATCACCCTCGGCATAAGGGTTTTGAGAAGTATCTACTAAACCCTAACAAATGATAATAATTTAATCGCCGCTAAATACAGCTATGAGTTATTCAGTGCTACCAACAAAAGCACATTTAACCTTGACAAATAAATACTACTAACATGAGTTTCACTGTATTTGACCATCTAGGTCCAACTGGACCACAACACTAATTGTTTTTCTTGTTCCACAAATATTTTTGACATCCGTTGTACTTATTATTGTTGAACAGTGCAAAACAAGAAGACGTGAATGAATTGTTTGCTGCAAGGTACGATAAAGGACATTACAAAATGTTATTTAAAGACCTTTCAAGGATTTCACTAAAGTTATATGAATATTTTTGAATGCCACCAGCAGAAATTTCTCTGTTGTGTTTTTATTTATTTATTTTTTTGTTTGTTTTTCATGTCCCACAAATTTCTTTGACGTCCGATGCACTTGAAATAGTCCAATAAACAGTAAGCAATATTTAGGAACGCGGCAGCGTTCCGCCTCGCCAAGTCAAAAAGTCAAAATTTCACAAAAGCTGCCAGTGTATATATACTGTAGGTGACAAACTAGGGTTTTTGAGGGTCTGCAGCGTGGAATAAATTCAAGCTACCGAAATAATTTTTAAATATCTTTGAACGCCGGGTCCTGTGATCAAAATAAAAAAAAAAATGTCGAAATCGGTCAAGTAGAAGTAGAGAAAAATAGGTTTGAAAATGGTAGTTTTGATGACTTCTTATTCTTATTCTTATTCTTCCTTCATTTTACGTTGACGCACCTACAGCCTAAACTACTGAACCGATTTTAATAAATGAGGGCTTTTTGGATTCGTCTAGAGCCCTAGTGCATCCCCCCTCCCCTACAATCAATCAACTTATTCCTACGCTGAATGTGAAGCGAGAAACCAAGCTAGCAAACAGTCTAAAATGGGTAGAAACCAAGTAAGCGTCATGCGAAGTAGTGAGCCTATATTATATTATTACATATAAAAAATAATATAATACATATATCATTACATATATATATATATATATATATATATATATATATATATATATATATATATATATATATATATATATATATATATATATATATATATATATATATTATAATAATAATAATAATAATAATCATAATAATCATAACAATAAATATAAAAATATATGCAATAATAATATATATTATTGTAATTATACCATTAGTTACTTTTAACATATATACTTTATAATTAAGGTAGGTATAATTAAGATATTAAGGGGTCTTTCGTTACTTATATAAGGTCAGGATCCAGCTGGATATGCGCAAATGATAGCAACATTAGTGTATCTAGGTGGCCAAATGCTGTTAAAAATCTTTATATGCTGCTACTATAAGAATGTTAAGTTCTTTCAAAGTCATAGGTCTCGTAGTTCTCCAATCTCCATAGACCTTGTCCAGCTCTTAACTTCTCTTTAATTTGACTCTAATGTGTGGGAATAAACAGTTTAGAGAATCCTTCCTTAGGGACCGTACAAAAAGTCATGAAATCTGACCAAAAACCACTTGTGTGGTAAAAAAAACACCCCGCCAAGTCTGTGGTCCAAAAAAAGTTGTGAAATCGACTTTCTGTCCCGCCAAGTGATGTTGGCACTTTCTCCTGGTCCAACACTGTCAACTTAGATATTTATCAGCTTCTTCTCCTTGGCGGTGTGAGGAAAGCCTTTTAACAGTGTTATTGAAGGCTCTTCTCGATGCCACAATGATCATTGCTGTAAATCTTTCCCATTATCAAAAAGCAAATAAAATAGAAATAAGTAATATACAAATTAAGCTTTCAAGGAATGACCCCATGCAACTACTACTTTCTTTGCAGAGGATGCGTGGAATACAACCAGTTAACTTTGAGTAGTACTGCAGGCACACCGCCAAGGAGAAGAAGCTGATAAATATCTAAGTTGACAGTGTTGGGCCAGGAGAAAGTGCCAACATCACTTGGCGGGACAGAAAGTTGATTTCACAACTTTTTTGGACCACAGACTTGGCGGTTTTTTTTACCACACAAGTAGTTTATGGTCAGATTATAATTACAACAAATGGTCGTCAGAACATGCATAAAAAATCTGAACGATTTGAACGATCAACTTAGTTGGACGTGTTCATGCGTGTATGGTGGAAGCGGCTGCAGCCAAAGTAACCGCTCTTGTATTATCATTCAATGAATTTGATTGCTCGGCCGAATGCGTACGAACGCGACACAACGTTTGATTTATTATCTCAAAACAAGAGAGTTTTTTTAAATTTAATAAATAAGATTATGCAGCGAAGAATTGTTAAAATGTATATACATTTAAAAAGAAACCTAATTATTAACCGAGAACAAGTTATTATTTTGTCTAAGAAAGGTAAAAGAAAATAATTATCGAAGAAAATAATTAGTGGTGGTTTTATATTGGATAAAAATAGATTTTGCGGATGCTGATCATGCATGCTATTAAATATTGATTACGATTCTAACTACTTGACTTGAAACCTACGATTCTCGACAATTGCTGCTAAATCCGTTGCTAATGAGATGTTTTAATTATTAGTTAAAGGACACATATCCCAAGGTAGAACTTGGTATCAATTTGAAATGAGTAAATAAAGATGGACCTCACATCAAACTAGTAGCCAAAGCACACTGTAACCACTACGTTCAGACCACTAAAACTCATCTAAAACAATTTTCGTCCGAATACATAACGTTCACACATCGTTGTGGAAACGTTTTTGAAAACGATCCGCTAGCGTATAGGTTCAAATCCGCTTCACCAAAAATAGGTGATCGGATGGGGTGATCGTGTTCATTACTACCACCCGTATCAACAGGTCGAGGAGAGGATCGAGATATCAGGTTATTTTACTCTTTTCCACTTTTTCAGTTGTTTGTTTTCGTGAGCTTCTGTTTCTTTTACAACAAAAAAAAAAGTTTTGAAACAAAAGTTAATACAATAAAGAGCCTGTAAAAAGTTATAATAACTTGTAAATAAAAAATGTAAAAATTTGCGGGCATATTAGGTAACATTAAAGAAGGTTTTACTCGCGACGTCACCGTTAAGAGATATCGAAAAATAATATTTCGATCACCTGTATTGCTTCCGAGCTTACCGAGGGTAACGGAAGCATTGTGTTCACATTTGAGAACGAAAAACTTTTATGTCTCCGATTTTAAAAATTCCAAGACAGAAATCCGTTTCAGACATCAGGGAACATTTTTAGTCTCGTGTCTGTCTGTCTGTCTGTCTGTCGGTCTGTGTGTCCGCGAATTATGAAACGTGCGACGATAACTTGAGTAAATGTCTACCAATTTTAATGAAATTTGGTAGACATGTTCATTTTACCAATGCCCAGAACGAGTTTGTTGGACAACATTATCCGTCCAAGCGTTCCCGAACAACGTTCGCGTAAACGTGAAGTTCAAATTTAAAATTTGAATTTTAGGTCGGGGAAAAAATCTAACTTCATCTATTCAATGAGACCAACATTTTACAAATAATTTTTTTTAGTAAAACCAACTACGACACCGCTATGAAGTGTTAAAGATCGCTATAAAACTATATTTAATCGTTTTTACACAATAAACAATATAAAAATAAACTAATATAACAATATAGTACATGATAGGATGCGAGGAAGCTATGTGCCACACTAATTGGCAGTCTATTTTTTTATGTTCAGGATCTAAAACGCTTTCATAACGATGTGTGAACGTATTAATATTCACTTAAACCGTAGCCTAAGAATTAAGATGAGGATTTAAATTTTTTTTTTAATTTTTTTTTTTACTTATTGGTTTTATTAAAAACATAAATAAATAAAAACAATTAAAATTAAATTTTTTAAAAAAATGTAAAAAGAATAGGAAGTAATACACTCTTTGTATTAAACGTGTTAATACAATGTTTGAACCATAAATAAAATTAATGTTAAAACCAAGGCAATAAATGTTTCCAGTTTTTAACAATTTCTCTATACATTCGGTACTCGTATATACGAAGCTCTGATTCCTCTACGAAGACATACTGTTGCATGTAGCCGACTAGCGACTCTGTTTCTCCTCAAACATCGATAGACAGGTGTGAATAAGCTAAAAATGAAGCGGCAACAGAATGAAATCTGTTAAAGTTTTATTCCGTCGAAATAGAAGCTCAAACAGTAAGTGGATCGGTGACAAATGGAGCGACGTAGGACAACTCAAGGTTGAGCAGGCTTTGGAAAGTGGCGGAGGAGTAGAGAGCAAACAGTAGGCTGACAAATGATGATGATTCTCAGAGATTTCAGTTAAAGGTTTCTTCAGGTACCGAGATCTAAACACACCTTGGTTCTTGCTTCAACCGATCTACAGTCTCGAATAAACGACAAATACGCATTAAGTAAACCCTGGCTCAATTGAATGGTGAGAAATGATTATCTCATCCGTTAATACCATGTTATAGCCTATATATTATTCTCTCTTGTTTCCATCACGTACCTCAACTACAACACATAATTAAATAGCGATGCAATGCTCAAGTACAAGTATCGCAATACTTTTAAAGAATAATATAAAATATCTAACGAATTACAAAATTTTATATTAGGTTTGTTCCAACCACACCTCAAACTAGTTCCAAACTAGTTTCTAACTGTACGTATGTGCATTAGGAAAAAACGTTCAAATGTGGTCCAATGCGCATGCGTCAAACAGTTCCAAACCAGTTTCAAGTGTCGTTGGAAAAAACCTAATATTACTGTGATCAATATTTCCGATTGGCCAAACGAAGCGTGAAGAAATGGGCATGGTTTTGACTGAAGTACACAAATATCCGTATGTTCCTCCAAAAAAAAAATTTGAATTTACCGCTTGTGTATTATTACAGAAACACTCTCAATGTGTTTAACAATAAATTATTACACTTTCTTAATACAGATAATAGGTTCTTCTTGGAATTCATAAAAAGTCTTAAATTCTACTTTGAATACATCAATCAAGACATTTAGTCTTGATTGATGTATTAAAAAATATAACAATTATTGTACGTTAGGCAGGTTTCAACTTTCTACCTTACCTCAAACAGCTATATATATATCATACTTACACTTTAAAAATACATGGTCCTACTATATTATTAATAGTAAGGCACAAATTTTATGTTTCACACTCGCATGTAATATTACATGTACATAACTAAACAGGTAACAGGCATCGTTACCTTCTGGAAACCCTTATGCCGAGGGTGATGTATCTGTCCGTCCGTCGCTCTGGTTCATATCTCAGAAATTTAAAACACTGGCGCAAATTTTTTACCCACACATGGGAAAAATATAAAAAAGATAAACATTTAATACGCGCATGCGCAATTCGCAAAACTGTGATAAAATCAAATGTTATATTTAAAAAAAAAAAAATAAAATAAAATAAAGTGGGGTATCAAATAAAAGCTGTTGAAGAATAGGGTACCTTTATTGGTTTTAGGAGTTAAAATATAGTGAAGACCGTTTAAAACCCTTTTCTTGGCAATGTATCTGCTGAGATACATTAGTTTGTCGATTTTATTTTTAAAAAAATGGTATTATTTTAAGCCATCTAATGACTTGGCATGTTGTGGTATACAATGCTTAAGGTCTTCTGAAGACTACAGATCTCTAGAGGTAAAACATAGGCACTAAGGTTGTTGTTAGTTATTAGTTTCTCCCGATCTTGTGGCAAGATGGCGTGACAGTTTTTTCTCGATTTATTTTGGGAGAGTCATCAATCAAATATTGTGCTGATTCATTCAAGTCACTCAGAGTTAAGATACATACACTATTACGATGTTTAATTTTAATTTTATTTTTTTATTACAGCTTTATTGCAAGTTAAATATTATATATCTTATAGGATACATTGCCAAGAGTTCTGAAAAGTATGTTTGTATCTTATAGGATACATAGGCATAAACTCCTAGAATCATGGATGTATCTTATAAGATACATTGCCATCTTCTTGACACTGTTTTTTTTTTTAAATATATAATTTATTTAATTTTATTTTGAGATGAAGATAATAGTCAATAATGTTTATAAAAGCAGAATCTTAAAGATTTGGACCTGGGTAATCCCTCTAATGGATTGTGGAAGGTAAAGATGATTAACAAGGTGATGAATTTTGCCTTACAGCTATGTTTAGAGCATTTGAATATAATATTCTTGAGAGAGGCTGCACATTAAAGAATGGTAAGAGCTCAAAAAAGAAGGGCAAGGTAGTTTTGACACTGAATGTGATATTAAAAAGAAAATTGTGGCAGTCAAGTGGTTTGACACAAAGGCTGTACCAATTGTGAGTTTGTTTGCTGCAATTGAGCCATCCTCACAAGTTTGGAGATTCTCAAAATAAAATAAAAATAAATAAAAGCCGTGTACCAATTATATGTCAAACGTTATTGGAGATTGTAATAAGCACTTTGGAGGGGTTAACCTCCAAGATAATATGCTTATATCTTTATATTAGTCCGATCGCCGAGCCATGTGACCTTGAAATAGGGTACAACTAATATTTTATGATTGATTCTAGTACTATTTGATATACTGAACCATAATATGTGGGGTGCAAGAACAGCACCACCCTTGGGCAACTTTAAATATTGAAGGTCAAAGTTCACGGGGTCAAAAAACGAGAACTCACTCATTTTATTGCGAATGAAAGGGATTCGGCTGACCAAAATTAAATATTTGTACATATTTCTTTTTTCTTTATGCTGTCCCCTATGGTTTAGATATTAAGTTTATGCTTCGATGATGAGTCTTGAGGGGTAAATAAAAAAACTGTTTTTAGTTGATTAAAAACATGGTTGATATTTCATCCCTATTTTTTTGGGACATTCTCAAAACCTTAAATAGATTTCATGCTGTTCCTTAGTTAAATAGTATAAAGTTAAATCATGTTAAAAACTTTACTAATTGTAAAGTGGTCAAAATATTAAGAAATGGAACAGTCTGTTGTAGAGTCATCTAACTCCTGCACCTGACTGACCATGTTTTTAATCAACTAAAAACAGTTTTTTTATTTACCCCTCAAGACTCATCATCGAAGCATAAACTTAATAAATATCTGTAGTTTAATAAATGTTTATTATGTGAATACTATGTCATATAACGGTATACTATAGTTTTTCAATATAAAATATGTTTTGAAACGGGTAAAATCTATATATATAAAAGTCAACGTATGTGTGTGTATGTTCTTCATACAAATTTTCAGTTTTTGTCTGATCTCGATGAAAATTTGATCACTTGACCTTCAAAGCAAGGGGAAAATCACTGTCTACATGAATTTTCGAAATTTAAATTTTGGTACACAGGGGTACGGGGTACAAGTAATGAATACGGGGTCAAAGTAATGAATACCCTTTATGATGCATATCGTTGAAAAGCTCTTTAAGAGTACAGTAATTATTGTTATGTACAGTGGTACAGTGTTGTCATATTTTGATGTAGGAGGGGGTAAATTTGGGATATTTGCAAATTATCTTATCAAAGAGGAGGGGATATAGAAATAAGTGGGAGGGACAGAATCTAAAGCTATAAACTACCATCAAGAAACATTTATGGTAGTTTATAAACTTTTCAAATTAAAATAACACTCCGTAGCGAAGCACGGGTATCCAGCTAGTATGTAGCACGGGTATCCAGCTAGTATGTAGCAAGTATGTATGAAAACGCTTAACATAAAATAAAATTGGTTAACACGAAATAATACTGTCCCGACAAAATACTAGGTATTTTTATACTTTTTTTCTTTTAACACGAAACAAAAATCGCTTAACCCGATAACATTTCGCTTCTCCGGACGAACAAAATTCATACACCTCATTTAAGCCGGCGAGAATGTAGAGGGGTCTGAAATAAAAATGTGACACCCTGGCGAGAGCACTTTAACTCGGCTTTGAAATAGCGATTGCGAAGGGAGAGCGGGTGAGACGAGAGGATAATGTTTATCTAAACAACCCCCTCTTGTGACACTGGTTTGTCTTTAACTTTGTCAATTACACCTATCTCCTAGTAACGGATTTTTTTCTTACTTGAAATGATTGCTCGCATATTTTAAGGATTATAAAGATGTATTTTATCAGTTACATTCCGAATTCGGTGTTGGGTGTATCAAAATCAGAGTCGGTAAATTGTGTGTCAAAATCGGTGAATTTCGTGTTTTTTGTATTTTAAATAACATTGTTTAGCCGTAAAATGGAAGAGAAATCGAGACGAATATAAACCCTAAATATTTAAAATAATTAAAGTTAATTAAATGTTTATTCATTTTTTGTTTCATTGTTTTCATTTTATACATACATACACATGAATGTGCATATCATGTAATAATTCAAAATGTGAATAGTTTTAGTGTATCCAATATGATGTTGGATAATAAGTATATACCTACAAGTGTAAATTAATAAAATTTGACATCCCACAAAATTCGGTTTCCTACGTTGTTATCGCACTCAAAATAGTACGCAAAACAGCAGATTCCTGCACTTACTACTTTACCGCACTCGTTTTACTTTACCGCACTCATTTTACTATACCGCACTTCAGTGTTTCAACTTACGATCATAAAAAACTTAAATCTAAACAAAGATTAAATTATCCAAACTATAATAATAATAACAATGACAACTAATGATTATTTTTTAACTAACTACATGATTTAAACACTATATATATATAATATATACTACACAAATATAAAAATGTTAAAATATAAAAAAAGTAAAGATAGACAATCTAAAAAAAAAATAATCAAATGTGATGAGTGAGTGTTATGATGAAAAATAATAACAGCGCATGGTCAAGTTTGTTGCATGTGGCAAAAACAGGCAACACTGGCTATAAACAGAACAGCTGGTTTAGTTGATATTGTAAAACCTTTTAAAGGTTTTAAGCAAAATGTTTTTCTTCTTTTTTGTACATAAATTTTAATGCAATTATAAAGTTGGTTTTTTTACTTGTTGATAAACACTATTATTTTATATTTTATTTACAGATTAGAAACTAACTGTGGAAAAAATGTAATGTGCAACTCGAGCTTAAAGTGTCTTTGCTGCACTCGAGAAACCTTTCTGCCCTCGCCTGCGGCTCGTGCGTAAATATTTCTCTCAATTGCAGCAAAGTGCCACTTTACGCACTAGTTGTACAAATAACTATTGACACAAGGTCCCCCTTTAGTTTCGTCTTAAACGGTTAACACAAGCCACTTTTTATAAATTGCAAATTTTGTGGGCGCACATGGGCAGTGTGCCCAAATTTTTATTTTTTATAATTTTGAGTTGGGTATAAAATAAAAGCTGCTTGAGTGTAGGTTAGAAATGTATGTTTGTTTTTTTAATTTCGCATAGTTTATCAGGTTCAAAAGTTACAATATACCCAAAAAGAATCCTCCCCCTCCAACCACCCTATAAGATTTTTTTTTTTTTTTTTTTTTTTTTTTTTATTGAATATCACAACTACATAAATGATCAATGTTATTAGTGATACTGATACATTGTTATTTGGACGGTAACATACATGGTAAAGGTAATAATCCATTGATTATTCCTTTTGGCGTGTATTATTTAATTCAGAATCTGAACATGCAAAATAATAAATTAACAAGTGTACGAAAAAAGATAAGAATAATTGATTGGTGATTGTTACGATTGTTACGACTTGTTACGATTATGAAATAAACTAAAAAAGAAGAAAATATTAAGTATCTATTACCTAAAATTGGCATTTAGCTTCGGCAGAATTTATTTTTTGCTTAAATTTTCGAAAAAATTATATATGTCATCACTTACCGGCTAAACTAAACAAATTAATTATTTAAACTATGTAGTTTCCACCAGCACTAAATGTCTATAAAATATATTTACCAGTAAAACTACACTCACCATATATTTTAACACCAAAAAATAATACGAAATACCACAACATCGCTATATTATAAGAATTTCACATACATCAAACTTAAAAGCGACGGGGCGCGACCTAGCAGTTCTTAAAATGAGCCCAAATTTTGGGATCTTTTGTTTCTAGCATAGTAACAAGTTTTTATCACTACATGTTCAGGTTTATTCTACAAAAACTAAATCATGGTTAGGGGACCTCAAATGGGGCAAGAAGTCCATGTAATGTATAGTCTTGTGCAGCTTCGTTTCGCATGCCAATTTTTATAATTTTTGAAAATAATAATGAGTTTTCCTCACAATCTTCCTGTGTCTGCAGAAATACTAGTTCTAGATTAGTAAATGAGGCACCATATAAATGATCAGAAAATGTTATATAAGATCAAGTTAATTTAATACCTTATAAATCAATTCTAAGAGGCAATAAGTTAAAATCAAATATTTCATTAGAAAACGTGAAATAAAATGTGGTGTGTAATTCATATGAAGTAATTACAACAGGACAACGAAAATATAAGAAAAAGTTCATCATTCAAGGCACATTTAATATGATACCAAAAACACCTAAATGTGCCAATTAGAAATTGGTCAAAATTTGGTTTTAATAAAAAAAAACTCATGAGTAGAATGCAGCTGAGATAGGGTTTGGAGAGCGTAAACTGCCTCACTCAATTGTTGTTCGTACAAAAAAAAAAAAATAAAAAATCAACCATATAGCGTTTACCCGGGGAAAATCTGGTTTCCGAGCTATAGATGAAAATAAATCTGATTTAACCAAAAATCGGAAACAAAATGTAAACAATCAGCTTGTTCAACTTAAATGATATTTTATGGGATTCAAATTGAATATAATAAAGTTTTGTTTTTAATTTAGTAGAGGTGCGAAGAGGCCTCTTTCAAGCTTATACTTTTCTCTTTTAACAATACAACGTCACCGTATATTTCTGCTGTTTCATTTTAAATTTGCTCACGTATTCATTTGAAATTAAAAGTAAAAGAATATACACACGTTATTAGTAAAACATTACATTTTTTTGTAACTGCATCCTTTTTCGATAGCAAAATCAATTAGAACCTATTACCTGAAAGTTGGGATAAGAAATATTACAATTATATGTTTTAGATACAATGTGTGTAAGGTAAAATTTGAAGACCATCTATAAGTCATATAAAGACCAACTTAAATAATGGGTTAGTTGTACGGTAAGAAAACCTTGTGTTTGACACCGAGGCTGTAATTGTACATACCTGAAGCAGTCACCCTTTACCCAAGTAGTTTTTTTTATTAAACGTTTACCCTATGCACACAGATATAAACTATTATTTTCCTCTTCTCTCGTTCAAACCCGTTTGGAAATCCCTTTTTTCTGGACCAAGCGACAAAAAAAGGCCTGCTGCCTCGTACAGGAGGTGGAAATGATGCACCTGCTTGGCCCTCACAATCTCGTTATGTATGGTTAAAATGGTTTTTATGATTTCAAGATAGTTATATAAGAAAGTCCAGAGAAAAACTTAACCTTTAGATTAATGGTACAAGGGTTTGACCGAGCAGAAGAACATCAGCATAAAGGACACAGAATTATACACTCATTACTAATACACCTTTTTTTGACACTAAGTAACTTCTCTTTTTCTTATAATTCACTTCTTTTACACATGACGAGTTACGAGTTGACTCCTCGAACAAAATAAATATAGTTGTCAAGAAGGATTTGACACAAGGTTCCAAACATGAATTTTTTTAAAAAGATTATGCCTCTAGCTTCTTTTCAATCCTAAGAACCTAAAAGAAATCCGTAAAAATCCTCCGTTTTATGAAGTATTTTTAATTTCCTGCTTATTTGAGAACTTAAAGAGAAAAAAATAATATATAAAAAAGACACAAAACTACAAAATAAAGCTCTAATCTCAGCTTCGATCGTAACTCAACCCGATTTTATTAGTTAACCAAGGATCAAATGGGAAACATTATTATATAAATAAAATGTATCCGTAAATGACAAATATCTATTTTGAGTTTTGAAACATAATTTTCACTATTAGGCCAGAGGCACACTGGCGACTTTTTGCCCGCAGACAGTCTGCGGTCTGTCTGCGGACTGTCTGCCCCGGTGCAAAAGACGACCGGAGGGCGACAGTTTTGTCGCTGCACCCTCGCACACTAGAGACATAACAGTCTGCGGACTGTCTACCCCGGTGCAAAAGATTGTCGCTGGCGACAAAACTTTTGTACCGGGGCGGACAGCCCGCAGACAGTCTGCAGACTGTTTTGCTCTCAGTGTGCGCACTTCCATGTTATTCAATTGCCTAGGTCGAGTGAAAGACAGTCTGCGGGCAAAAAAGTCGCCGTCTGTCTCCTAGGCTCGTCGACACTTTTGTCTTTCATCTGTCTTTGTTTCCGGTGTGCGCACTCCCATATAGTTTATAAGGCCTTGAGGTAGCGACAAAACTGTCTGCGGGCAAAAAGTCGCCAGTGTGCGCCTAGCCTTATATTAAAATTAAATATTAAAACTCTTTCATTACTTCTAGTACATGAACTACCTTCTATAAAAACAATAACAAGTCGGTGAGTTGTAGTAGAGAAACCAGCATTTTCCAAGCCAGTTGCCTTTTCTTCTTTAGTAGTTACTTCACATTTAATCTTATACTAGTATGACCTTACAGTGGTATCTAATCTCACGTTGTAATCAGTTTACAAAATTTAATGGCCTAATAAACAAAAAAAATAAACATGAGATCGATCCAGGTTAAAGAAATAGAATTTGCACTGTGTGCGAGAGAATGGCAAGCCATTTGTTGGCATGTTCTGCGTGTAAAAGGAGGAGAGAAGCTCTCTAGGTAGGTTAATATTTTAAGTGTAGATAAGTGTGTGGTGGTGTCCGAGGTGAGGGGGTAATGTCGGTAGTAGGATCAGCACGCTGTCACCGTTGTCAAGAGGCTTGCATTTGCAAACGTGGTCTCTGGCCTGGATCCCGGGTAACCACTTCACACTAACATTAGCCCACCACCAACCCCACTTTTTAATTGGGTGCCCTACTCAAGTTTTCATATGTCCCCTTTTTCCCTCTTTTTAAAATTGTTTTCATTTCGCGGGAAAAGAAAGGAAGAAAAAAGACAGGGAGAGATGTTGACCATTTCGCTTCATTAGTCCTAGCCGGGTTTTCCTTCTATTTATATTTTTTAAACCGAAGTAGAGGGAAGGGAAAGGGTATGATTAAAATTTATACCCCTTAATACAAGGGGGGAAATGTGTCGTTTACGTAGCGTCCTACGCCAGTGGTAAGGAGGAAAAAATATAAAAATAACGTCTCGACAGAGGAATATTTGCGCTCGTAAATAAATACGCATTATCCGGATAATGACAGGATAAAGCCGTCCCGTACTAAAACTCCCCTCTCTTCATTAAGCGAAATAAAGAGAGATACCGAGTGAGAAAAAAAAGTCAAAATTAAGAACCTTTGTCCGTTCCGGCTTCCGAAAAAGAACGACTCGTAAAAACACCATCAGCGCTGCATTAATCATTCGACATTTGCCTTTCCTCGCTGGGAATTCTCACGCTCGCTCTACATCAGCATAACGTTCCTTCCGATGTTTAAACTCACGACAAGTCATTTATCCTGAGCATCCGATGTAACCCACCATGTTTATATATGGAATATTATATTAAATTTACCGTTATATATATATAGTAAGTGTCATGATATAATGAAGGTAATGACAAAACTTCGACATTAAAAAGAAAAAAGCTAATACGCTTGATAATATATAGGTGTACTCATTATAATAGATATATCACCTTTTTTGACACATCACAAATAAAAATAAGCCAAATTATCGAGACTTGAAATGGGATCTCGGTACATTGAAATGGTAATAAAAACGTACGAAGATGAAGTCGGCTTCTAACTTAACCTGTTTTTTACCAAACAACACCCAAGTTTATTGTCTTTTTAGACCTAATTTCTTCATCAGACATGCAAGCTTATATATTGTAAGCATAAATATTTTTTTGTGTTAGAAATGAACGTCTTTATTTATCATTGGATTCATAAAAAACACTGTAAACAAAACTGACGATTTTCGTCTTCCACGAGATCTTAAAAATATAAAAACCATTGAATCCATTTTTAAAATGTAAATCAGTTAAAACTTAAAATCGAAACAGATATTATAAACCTATTACAAAGTTTGTTTGTTGATATCTTCTCTCACCCCTTAAACGCATATTAAAACAGTGATAGTTGTTAATGAGTGTATATAGTGTATACACTTATCTGACAATGAGGTACATGTGATATTTGTTGTAATTTTTTTTTTTTTGGGGGGGGGGGGGACTAAACATGCAGACAGCAGCAGTCTATTACACAATACGCAATGAATGAACACGCATGTCTGATTGTAAGGTAATGTCTCTTGAGATTTTTGTCACTTGAGTAATGATTTGATTTTGTAAACAAGTTAACACATTAAAAAGTACGTTTGTTGAAGTCTTTCATTCATTTATAACTACATAACTTCCTTTTCTAAAATGCACGCCATTCAGGCTGTAGATGTCGATGCGAAGTAGGAGTGGACTCATTGGAGAGACATGGTTAAAAAGTTTTGTTGCCCACCCCGCTCAGTCACCATCATGCGTTGGAACAGTGTGGAGCGTGCGTTTGCTGTTGAGGCCTAATTTTCCAACGGATGTTCTGAGATCGAAACCCAGCGCGCCGGACCGGAAATCAATTGTTACATGGGTCACTACGTTCAGACATACCACAAGTTCGACAAGAACCGAGGTCCCTCAGCCCGTCACATCACCTGAGAACATTGAGCAAGTGAGAACTTCAATTTTGCAATCCCCACGGCATTCGGCGCGCAAACATGCGTCTGCCTTTGGACATTCCTATCGTTCAGTGAGAAGAATTTTTACGATGACCTTCATTAGCATCCTTACTAGTTGGCGATTGTGCAGGAACTCTCCAAACGAATTGGAGTGGCAAGCCCACTCCCCCGATTTGGCCCTTTGTCATTTTTTCTAGAGGGGTTTCTTGAAATCCCGCGCTTATGTCAACTGTCCAAGGACCCTACGGCACCTGAAGGCCAACATCCGTGTAGAAATTGCCAACATACCCTCTGATATGCTGGTAAGGGTCATGGCAAGCGCCAGAAATCGGCTTACTCAGTGTATGGACAATGGGGGGCGTCATCTACCTGATTTAATTTTCAAAACTGTGTAAAACAAAACTTTAAAATTTTCTGATTCGTAAAATGGGTTTCATTTCATTTTGAAAAAAGGAAGTTAAGTTGCCACACTCTGTATACTCCGTTTATTAAAAAATAATAACACATTATACTCAAGTATAGTAAGTGCAGTTTAATTTTAGGTGTGGAAAACCTACCGTAATCTGGAGTTGGGAAGCGTGATAAAAGCGCACCTTTACAATAAAGAGGCTCAGACTAATGCAATTCTTTTCTTTTCTAATAGCGGATTCTCTTCTAAACACGAGAATCTTCACGATTTATCTCTCCCTCCCCCCTATAAAATTAAAAAAATCTTTTAAAAAAACATCGGATTCAAAGAGGGTGGGGTGGAAAAGAAGGTTATGTTCTATTAAATCTTGAAATTGTAATATTATTCAATGCGAAGATAAATATTCTTTTCTCAAATGAACTTGTCTACAAAGAAATATCTCCCTCTCATCAATTTGTATAAAAATATCGCTGAGAGATTCAGGATTCAGAACTAATGGCCTTTATTGACATTATTATTATACACCCTGTCGAAAATACAATTTTCTTTTCCTAAGAAGTTTAGAAATATGCATTCTTATAATATTTATAAAATGGTTACGTAGGATGAAAATACAACATTTGATTATTTAATATGTTAATAAGGTTAAATTGATTAATTCCTGTACGGTATTACAATTGTTTAAAAATATATTATATAATATCCTATTGTTAACCATGATCTTTAAGAAGTATGTCTACAATACCAAATCAAGATTAAGAGTTTGGACTAATTTCTGTAATGTTAGAATAAAGCAACTGCTATTCTACCCACTGGTGTAGAAATACAATTCTTTGCCTTGCCACTCGGTTGATTAGTCGTATCATAACCACAACAATATCAAACAAAAAAAAATTGTCCGGCGGATCGAAAGGAGGACAGAGGAGGTGGGCACTTCAAGAATTCTAACCTTAAAGAACAGGTGCATTACAATCAATCCAGTTACTCCAAAAACTTCTACTATAACGATTTACATTTAAGTTATTTAAAAATGTATTGGTAAGTTAAAGTATATTGTAAAGTATAATGTATTGGTAGATCCATTACATCATTCCTAATTATAAAACCTCTACAGCTCAGAGACACTGGACATATAGAGCCATTCAATTGTATAATAACATACCAGTAAATATTATAAACAAATTTAAACATAAAACTTCAAAAAAAAAAACATAAACAATTTTTTAAATATTTAAAAAATAAACTCCTGCATTACTCAACATATAATCATTAACAAACAAAACAAATGTTAATTAATACAACTATTTAAAGGTATCAATTAATTTTTTTTTTTTATAACAATTACATTTTTTTTTTATAATTTTTATTTTATTTCATTTATTATTTTTTTTTTTTTGTTCCCCTCTAAAATTATTAAGTAATTAGTATTAGTAGTTAAATTTTAATAGTTATATTTAATTCATTTATTCTTTTACTCATTATTCATTTGTATAATTTAAAATTTTTTGTTTCTTATTCTAATGAATATAACAATTTAATAATAATAATAAAAAAATAAAAAAAATAAAAAAAGAAGAAAGAAGAAAGGGAAAAGAAGGGAAGAAGAGAGAAAACAAAAAAAGAACAAAAAAATAACTTATGTAATACTAGGCAAAGTAAATTTTTAGTAAACTCTCTCTTCACAACACAGAACTCTAGTTCTATTGGTGAAGAGATTGTTCAGGTTTCTGGAAAGCCACATTATATTTTGTAATATTATATTATGTTGTATTGTATATTATATATTATCAATAAAGGTATTTAATATAAAAAAAAAAAAAAAAAAAAAAAAAAACACATTTTTAACTATAATAGTTATTTATGCACCTAGGGATTAGGGAGTAAAGTAAGTCATTATTCCCTGAGCAAAAAAATTGGTTCCCTAAATTGACAAAACATGTTCCCTAAATCCCGAGGCGAAGCCGAGGGAATAACGCTAATTAGATAATTATTGCGAGGGGAATAATGGCACTTTACTCACGAGGTTCATACAATATTTTAACTCCAGTAGGGAGAAAATACACATTTTCGTCCATTGCACAGTTTTTATTTATTATTTTAATAAATAACAATAATTATTAGCACTTTTAATAGCAGATATAAGAGATTCAATAATAAAACAAATAAGAATTGGAATTATACTCAAATAGAAGGTTATTTAGATGCAGGTTATAAACAAAGATAAACATGGTCGAAAAAGCAGATAAATACTAGAGAATGAATGGCAAATATAGTGAATTGTTTGAAATCAGGTTAACAACACTGCTTAAAACTCCCTGCTGATTGCGAGTCATTCCTGCTGATTGCTCCAAGTGTCAATAGATCAGTGACAAAATAACAAAATTTTTGGCTTATATATCTTATCAACTAATATGGGTAGAGGTGTGAAATGTTTACTTCTGGTTTAGTTTGTAATGAACCCTGATGTGTCTATGTATATTTAACAAGATAATTGAGGGGGGTCCAGAGTGCCTTAACTTGGTTCCAGTAAAGGATGGTACCTGTGCTCTACTTGGCCGAGGCACTGCCTTGTCCCCAAAGATTATTTCTTTCCAAAGTCAGAGTTAAAAATACATGTGATGTCAAAATAAATTAATTTATCTCCAGTAGGAAAAAAAAGTTATGATTTTGAATTAGTTTAGAGGGACTAAAACAGGTCTTTTCATCCCTGAACTCAAAAAGTAGGGAGAAAAAGTAAAAGTAGGGCGAAAAAGTAAAGTAGGGCAAAAAAGTAAAGATTGCAACTTAATTATTTTATAAATAGTAGAAAATGAATGGTTAATGTAATGAAGTTGTTGAAATCAGGTTGGCGGCACTGCGCTTTTTTGACCATGTTTATCTTTGTTTATAAGTTAATAACCTGCATCTAAATAACCTTCTATATGAGTTTAATTCCAATTCTTATTTGGTTTTTTAATATTGAATCTCATATTAGATCTGCTATTAAAAGTGCAAATAATTATTGTTATTTATTAAAATAATAAATAAAAACTGTGCAATGGACGAAAATGTGTATTTTTTTCCTACTGAAGATAAAATATTGTATGTACCTCGTGAGTAAAGTGCCATAATTCCCCTCGCGATAATTATCTCCCTCGGCTGCGCCTCGGGAGCTAATTAAAGTTATTCCCTCGGCTGCGCCTCGGGAATTAAAGAGTCTAATTCCCTCGACTTCGCCTCGGGATTTAGGGACCATGGTTCCTTCGGCTTCGCCTCAAGAACCAACTTTTTCGCTCAGGGAATAATGGCTTACTTTACTCCCTAGGTGCATAAATAACTATTATATTGTATTCTTTACTTAAATAATTTGTACACAGAATAGTTAACCTTTTTTTAAATGTCTGTTGGAATTGAAGAGGAATCATTTGATGAAAGAAAGATATAAAGAGAAAAAAGTCAGACAGTTTTGACAGATTCTACCCGTTGGGTCTTTGAAGAGCCAAGCGGCGGAATAATCAACAAAATAAACGAATTACAGAGTTCTTTCTCACTTTAAAAACTTCTCAAACTTGATCAAAGACCAAAAGCACTTTTTTACTTACAATTGCAGATACCTTAAAAGTATATACTTATACAAAAAGTACATTGTACTTACATATATATATATATATATATATATATATATATATATATATATATATATATTATATATATATAGAGAGAAAATAAATAGAATAAATATAGAGTACATATTTATAACTTGAAAACTTTAAAAATGGAAGGGGGACTTAATATTGACTTAATATTTGATTTACTTTGGTTTTTAATTTAAATCAAATTATAATTATTATTTACTACGGGAAACAGACAGTGAAAAATACACTCCCGCTCCGGGATTTGAACCACGGGTCTCCTGTATTTTCAGTACAGATGCTCTGGCAATTAAAATTTAAACTTTCCGTAGTATGAAAACTACCAAAAACTTAAAATTTGGTTTTTAATTAATATATTTCAAGATAGTTTAATTTTGTTATTTTCACAAGGAAACTAATAGAAATAATATTCATTAAAACTTAGGATTGTTATTAAAACTTGTCAATTGTCATGTTTTTCTAAAATATATTGAGTAATTATTGAGCTTTAAGACGACTTTCTTACAATAGTGGTGCCGAAATCCAATCGGGTTTCGGCACCAGGCTCTGGATCAATCGATCCAGAGCCAGACAATGTCAAAATCTGTGAGACGAAGTGAGAGGAAAAATGTTGGTGTCCCGCCCGAACGTTATTCACCTGAAATTACATCAAAAAGTAAAGCTGGAGCTGTTTTAGACTACCAAAAGCAACAAGACAGTAAGTCCATCCCATTATTAATAAAACTAGGGACGGGGTCTCAATAAGTTTCAATGTCTTCAATAAGACTTTGAAATAAAAAAATTCGTCTACTAAACTTAGACTTGAAATTGAACCCGACAGACAACGACGCACGCGTAGATACCACTCGTATACCCTGTCCGAAGATCAAAGATACTAATTTGCTGGAAACTGAAAAACACAAGCGAGACACAATAGGAAAAAACGAAGCATGCGAGATGACTAAAGCCGTCACATTAGCGATGGAGTCCTAAACCAAGACATTAAAAAAAGCAATTGGACCGAAGCTAGATACCATTCGTTTCGGAGGTAAATCAGATGAGTGGCCTACTTTTATAACTGCATTTAATAGAATTAGAAATAACTATGACAATAGTGAAAACCTGAGGGCTTCTGTCATGCCTGACTGGGGATGCGTTAGAAGCTGTCCGTCCGCTTTTCGTGTCTTCAGAGAACGTTGATGCGATTATTAAAACTTTAGAAATGTTATATGGAAGACCTGAGTTTATAATTGAATCTATGCTAAATAAGATACAACTCATGCCAATAGTGAAAGAGGACGATACTTTAATACCGAATACTTTAATAAAATTTTCGATTACTGTACAAAATTTTAAATCTACGGCGACTTCGTTAAACATGACAGCTTATCTTACTAACCCGATGCTTACAACTCAACTGGCCAACAAACTACCACACGGCTACAAGTACAGTTGGGCAAAATACGTCAAAGACAATAGTTTGACTGTACCGACTTTGACTGACTTCGCTAGTTGGCTAGAACGGGAAGCTTCGATAATGAGCTTGTACAATAGACCTCTTCCAAGCACAAGTGAAACCTTCAGTACTGTACTGACCAATTCTAAAAAGATGGCAAATGGTTACTCAGAGAAAGTTGTGTTTTTCTTGCCTACAGTTCCACCAAATGATAGCCTGCAAAAACAAAAAGGTTTGTGGGATTAATAAGTGCCAAAGATACCACCACCGTCTTCTCCATAAGGATGAAACAACCAAACAGATAGTTCGATCAAGTAAATCTCAAGAGAACCAAACGCGACAGACTGCCCTTCACGAACCAGTTAACACCATAAGTGAAAAAGTGAGGTCTGAAGTACTGCTGAAAGTCTGCCCGGTCATCCTATATGGGGATAAAAGAAAGATAAGAACCTATGCACTTCTTGATGATGGTTCAACAACATCACTACTAGACGCCCAAATGGCTAAAGAATTAGGACTGAAGGCCGAAGAGGAACCACTCACCACCTGCTGGGCCAATTCAATTATGCATTTGGAAGAGCAATCGAGAAAGGTCAGCCTGCGTATTAAAGGGTTATACGAAGACCAAGTGTACACTCTTGATGATGTGCAATGTGCACACCATGAAAAGACTTGACCGGCCCTTGCAAGAAGTCAACGCTGTAAAGTTAAAGAGGCGGCGGGAGCATTTGAAAGTATTGGAACAACCCCTTCCTGTTGCCGACATTAAGCCTAAAATACTGATCGGACAAAATTACAGCGAGCTTCTCCTACCAAGAAAAATCATTGAAGGACCATCGAATGCACCAACCTTATCGTGGACAAAGCTTGGATGGACACATCATGGAAAGACAAAGGACTTCACAGAAAGAGTTGATCCGGATTTCACAATGACGTGCCTAGTTAAGGACAATTGCTTGCACGATCTTGTGAACGCCTCCTTTACAATCAATGACTTCGGGTCCGCAACCAAGGAACAAGCTGGGACGCCAACTTACATAGCAATGACTATCTTAAGCGAGACGACAAAGAAAGTAGATCCTTGGCACGAAGCGCGTTTACTTTGGAAGTCCAACGAGATTGAATACTTGGCGAGTTATGGACAAGCTGTTAAAAGACATAAAGGTAATAAAGCCAGAATTAGAAGAGACCACCAGTTCAAGGACTGCTATAACCATAAATCAAAGAATATTTCAAAAATAAATACTTCAGGAAACTTGTTGAAAAAGAAGTAAGAATTGTCTCGGGACGGACTTACTACCTTCCTCATTTTAGGGTCACAAATCAGAACAAGCCAGGGAAGCTTAGATTTGTTTTTGATGCCGCCTTGAAATCAAACGGGGTATCCTTTAATGATGGATTGCTAAGTGGCACTGACCTTCCAAATTCACTTCCTAAAATTCTACTTAATTTTCTACGAGGGGACTATTATGCGGTGGTCGGTGACATTCAGAAAATGTTCCACCAGGTGCACATAAGGCCAGAAGATCAGAACTTTCATAGCTGACGAAACTAGCCGATGATCGTCAAAAGTAATAAAATAAAAATGCTTTATTTTCATTACGTTTTTTTACAATACATGTACTAAAACATTAGAAATTGTCAAAAAAAAAAAAATTACTATGAAGTTGATACAAAAAAATAAAGTTTCAATTAAATAAACTGCTAAATTCCTATTTCTAAGTATTCCTTAATACTATAAAAAAACTTTCTCAGTCAACTTTTCTTTAATAACTTTCTTAAACTTACTCAAATCTAATTCTTTAGTAACCTTAATAATTTAACCCCTAAAATAGAGTGACTAGTTTCACTTTTACTTAGTCTATGCTGCTCAATTTTAAGATTATTTATATTTTTAGTGTTATAAGTATGATTAAGTTTTTTGAAACTATTGACATTTGTTTTAACATAAATAATGGAATGAAAAATAAATAAATGCATCACTGTCATTATCTCTAGCTTCTTAAAGATCGGTTTACATGAATTTCTTTTATTTGATTTTACAATAATTTTCAGTATTTTTTTCTGAAGTAATAACAAAGGTTCAGTATTAACATGGCCCCAAAGTAGTATAGCATAGCGAAGTCTACTCTCCACTAGAGCTCTATAAACTGTGACTAGCGTCTCTTGAGGTAAGTATTTATTTAATTTTCTAAATACAAATACAGCTTTAGATATATTTTTCTCTATTGCATTAATATTATCTCTCCAGGTAAGTTTCTGGTCTATTACTACTCCTAAAAACTTGACACTATCTTGTTTATAATTGAGTTTTAGGCTTAATATTAATTGTTGCGTTTTTTCATTATTTATAGTAAAATTATTGGCCAGTTTCATGTATATCTCCTTTCTTAAATATTGGAGTAATTTTAGTCATTTTAAAAGCTTGAGGGAAGTGTCCTTGTATTAAGCATTCATTAATAATTAGAGTTAACGGGGCTAATATTGATGAATATATTGTTTTAATTAAATGATTTGATAGACCATAGTAGTGTTGAGCTCTTGAGTTACTCATATTTAAGTATTCCTTCTGTCGGAGATAGACCATAGTAGTGTTGAGCTCTTGAGTTACTCATATTTAAGTAGTCCTTCTGTCGGAGGAGAAAGATGTAAAGGACTAGTAGTTATTTTTATTTATTTTTGTTTTGACTTGTGTCAATTGTCATGTTTTTCTAAAATATATTGAGTAATTATTGAGCTTTACGACGACTTTCTTACAGTAACAGCATACTTCTTTATCTCCATAAGAGAATGTATTAATTTAAAAACGATTTTTAACAATTACATTTCGTCAAACACAAATCAGTCAAAATGAAGTTAAAATTTAAATTTTTTAAAAAACTATTAACAGGCTCATCATCATAATACATATAAATGCTTTTTTCATGTTTTTTCAACATTTTATGAAAATATTTTAGTAATTGAAATTATGTTTCTTTAAGAAGTTATCTGACTGTGGGGCCATTGTAAACTCTTGTTTATAAATATGTATGTTGCGTATTTAATAAATAATTTATTTCATATTTTACGATTTTGGTAGTATTCATACTACGGAACGATTAAATTTTAATTTAAATCAAATTATAATTATTATTAACTACGGGAAACAGACAGAGAAAAATAGACAAATAGATTTGAACCGGATATAGAGGCCGGTGGTTCAAATCCCCGCGCTGGAGTCTATTTTTCTCTGTCTGTTTCCCGTAGTTAATAATAATTATAATTTGATTTAAATAATTTATATAATATGCATTACTTAAATAAGGTTTATTGGGCTCTTTCATTATTATTTAAATCTAAGTAATAACAATCTCTTGTTTTCTTTATCTTGGAACCTACAAATCCTCATTTCAATGAACATAGTATAAGTAAGGAATTTATAAGTAGTATAAGTAAGTAGAGGAATTTGATTTGATATACGAGTAAAATTGAGTTACGTGCTTCTTCCAGGAACGATTTAAACTCTGAATTATATATATGACATATTTATATAATTATATTATATTAATATGTAGGAGGAAACATAAAATAAACTTTTTCTAGAACTTAAGTTTCACTTTTAAAGCGTTAGAGTCTCACACATATTTTTTTTGTTCTAAAAGGAAGCTACCTTTCAAATGTCTTGTTAAATTTGTTTCGGAGATATCGGCATGTCGTGTTTGCATATAAAAATAGCCGCCATCTTGAATCAAGTTAGTGGAAAGACAATTTCCATGGCCCCCCATTTGAACAGGTTTAAAGCTGGCAATAGGTTGGAGTCCTGAAAAGGACTGTAGAGTTAACGAAATATTATTTTCAAACATATTATAAAGAGCGTGCTTTCTCCAAGGAGGTATCGATAATTCGATATCGATAGAATGAGTTAGTCCCCTCTCTCCCCCCCCCCCCCCCCCAATTTTCCACACTCGGAATTCCTTTTCTAAGTGCCACTTCCCATATCGTTTCTCTCGCTGATTATATCTCGTTCTCTCACGATCTCTTATGTCAGACGACACTTTTTTGAATATCCACTCAATGTTCCTTTTTGCATTGTTTTATGTAATACTTACTAAAATTTTAGTAATTGTAGTGTGTTTATGCTAATTAAACGTATTCTTAGTGTTTTATTTATTATTTTTTTAATTTAATCATAAATCATTATTCATAAAATTCTTGCTAGTGCGAAATTATTTGGTTAACTATGTTCAAACAACGTACATACATTTTAGCAAGCCAAATATATCATTTGAATAACGTCCAAATAGGTACGTTAAAGGTTTCAGGACTTTGAATATCCCAGGGTTTTGGAAATTTCAGCATTACGAGGTAACGCGACAAAATTTCGTATGACCTCTTGTTTTATGTAAAACTCAAAATTCATAACTGGGCAAGTTTCAGCTTTCTATAAACATACAATTTTCAAATATTTACGAATTTTAAAATTTGAACTAGAATAAGCTGGGTAATTAATTGTCTGTGCATGCATCTATTAGTTAGTAGCCTAACGGCTAAAGTTCAAAGCTACTACATAAACTTTTAAAATATTTACGAGTTTTAAAATTTGAATGCAACGAACGACATGTGAGGATGCAACAACTTAAAACAGAACTACGGGGAAAACATTTATAGGTTGGAGAAGACAAATATAGTTTAAAAATAACTAAACCCTTAATTTTTGCTCTAAACCATTTCTTTCAGATTAAATTTTCTGGAAAAAAGGATCTGAGGAAAAATTTTAACTCCTAAATACCTTATAATAAGAATTACTTTGTTTTAGACGTTAAAGAGTTAAAATAGAGTTGAACAAGATGCTTATATAAAAAGCTCTTGCCAACTTTTACTCTTTGCCAGTTTTAATTTTCAAGTCCTCAACTAGGATTTTCTTTATTTTTATTCGTTTGAGCTTTATTGCATTTCAATCTAAATATTTCTGAATTTTCTTACGAACAGTTGTTTAAGTTTATATTTTACCTTATTTTATTTTGTATCATTTTCTGTTAACAATGACACTATTTAGCATACAACTTCTTCAAATCAACACAACACGTTTGTACACGTTATGTACAACTACGACATTTGTTTAAAAATAATGTAAAATGATCGTAAATCTGCATAACCTGTTCGATGCAACCTTGCTTCGCTTAGTCGTGTGTTAAGAAAGGGCATCACTCTTCCTTGCTTGTGCTGGATAACAAGCACAATTGTACTAGCGATGGAATATAGGCATAGATTGCTGACAGACGATACTCGACTCTGGACACGCACTGACTAGATCCAGACACCGACGCTCGTGCACGTGCACGTGTCAACATTTATATGAATTTCATCATTTAACCTTTTCATCAAGTTAATCTCAGGGCCCTCAGCTATATTTCAATTTTACACAGCTTTAATTCTCACCAAGTCCGGAGCCAAGGCGTCAGCAACATACGCACCTACGCCACGCCATGCTGTCATACATCACGTCATCGTCACCGTCTAAGTCCATTTAAATTTCTAATCATTTATGCATTAGTTTTAATTAAATTCTGTGTGAATGATTGTTTTAGTGTGAAACAATTTTTTTCACAAACTTAACTTTTAATTTGTATGAATTTGTGTGTGGATGAAACGTAAATTTTAACTTAATTACTTTTTGATTTATTGTCTGTAATTGCTTCGGAACAAATTACAGACAATTTATCTTTGGCAATTTAAGTTCAATATTTTTTAAAAATAACTGTTGGTAATCAACTTACACGTGCCATAATGCCATATTAAATTTTATTATAATTTAATATATGCTCGTTCGTTAAGCCTATTTTATTGTTCGTTTAGATTTAGTTTCCTTTTCTAAGGTGGTCCATTGGGTATATTTTTCAGTAACATATTTTTTTCGTATATCACTTCAACTCAGATACTCATATAAGGTTTCAACCCAATGAGCCTAACACACACACACTATCCCTTGACTATTTTAAGGGTTCAAATGAATAGTTAGTTAACATTAAATTGAATGAATTCGACTATTATTGTTCAATTTACTATTATGTTTATTGAATGTTTTTAGCCATAGGTAAAAAAAAAATACTAAATATACTACTATATACTATAATAATACTATACTATTTATAATAATAATACTATATATAATATAATACTAAATTATCATTTTAGTAAGTAGATGTTAAACAAAGAACTTCAAATGATAAATGACATTAATTAAACGCAAATTTATTTATTTGAGACAATTATATAAATATCTCACTTTAAAAATAATAAAAATTTGATAAAATTCTAATTGATTTTTGATACGTTAAAAGATCAAATATATTTATATCATTAGTTAAATTTAAAATTATATTTGAAATATTTTATGCATTGAAATATTAGGTATTTATTTAAATTTTTATAACCACTCATAATTGTTTTGCCATTGAGTTGAATATCCGAGTTGAATAACCGTGGAGATATTATTACTTTATTGAATAGATAGTTTTTTAGAGATGCAACCTCAAGTATCTGATAAAGGGCGTTTGAGATTTAAATTTAATTTAGTGTTATGATTACGGTTCAAGTCTGTTATTGTATTTAAAATTTTAATTATAATCAAGTAGTCTTGCGTTCTATAATCGCAATTACAATAATAAATATCGAAGTTATTTGTTAGCTCTAGATTTAACACATGTTTAGATAAGTATTATAAAATTATTGGTAATTTAACTTATCAAATTAAAAGGGTTATTTGTTTATAAAGATGAATTCAAATGAATCCATTTACTAAAACGTATTTCTCAACGACAGACTTTAGAGAGGTTATTGTAAATAAGTTAACAAAGTTTAGGTATACATGTTTATAAAAACATTGTGCTTTAGGTACAATTCAAGTTTTAATGGTGGCAGCAAAAGGGTACAAAATTATACGTCTCACTTTCGCTACTACATAATTTTAAGGAAAATGTTAGATTTTTCATGACTTTGTTGATGAGTTTATTTTGAAGTTGCGTAGTATAAGAATTAGAAGAGCCATGGTAAAAGTTTTTAATTGGATATTACATTATGAGATAATTATTTTTTAAAAGTATCTCACTCGGAAATAATCTGATACATCATAACAACATTTGTTACTACGTATTTTGCTTTTGAAATATATCTATAAAATGCACTCTAATATTTTGTTGCTTCAAGTGTTTATGCTTAATATTCAGTAAAACTATTAAAATGCTAGAACTATCAAAGTTATAAATGAAAAATCTTGCGGACAATTTGGAAAAAGTGACTCGTCTATTAAATGGAAAACTTTATTCTCTTTTTCTGTTTCGGAGTCTTCTCGGTCTTCCTCCGTCTCGTAATGTAATTTGAAGGCAAACAAATTGTAGAATCGTCTAACTTAGCTCCACCAGAAAATAAAGGTAAAGAATTAAAATCTCATTAAGTTGTAAAAGCAGGGTGGGAGTGGGGGTATTATGTGGCGAGTGGCGGAGATCGCACGGAATGCTGGAGCCTTTTCTCTCAGCGCCTCTGGCTCAATAATTAATTTCCAAACGGTTATTACGCCGGCTTGCCGTCAACTTTTCCTTTTATTAAACTAATTTCACCTCCTTCTCTAATTTTCAACCTTCTTGATGCGCGAAGGTCGAACCTCATTACGAATCTTTCTGTTACTGACAGTTTTGCCTTAGAACCGATATAGGGGGAAAATATGAAAGGCTTTTTAAATAGCCAAATACCGACGTTTTATCGGGTTATAGAAAGCAAAAAATAAAATAATATTAACAAGTAAAAAATAATTATATATATATATATATATATATATATATATATATATATATATATATATATATATATATATATATATATATATATATATATATATATATATATTGTGTGTGTGATAAAAATTAAAAGGTTATTTTCCTATAAAAGGATACAAAATTCAGATCACAGGTAAAAAGCATATTTTTTACGAAATTAAAAATAAAAATTCTTTTCTAAAGCGAGGAACATTCATGTTACGTTAGTCTTTTAATCTTTAAGAGAAGTGGTAAAAAGTTTAAAATTAAAAATTAATACAAACTGTATTGTTATTCGCTTAAATAAAACAATATAAAAACATATTAAACAATACATTGATCACAAATACAGCACAAGACAAAGAACCATGTTTAACGTAAAACTTCCTCCATGCAGGACTACACAAAAATTACTAAATGTAGAATACCTGGGAGCTAAGCTATATAATGAGTTGCCATTAACTGTAAAAAATTGTTCAAACTATAGGACTTATAAAAAAAAGGATTACTAAGTTTCTGACAGATATGATCTAGCATTGGCAAATGGTATAATATTAACAATAAGACCTACAATTGTAAGTTAGAACAAAATGTATTTATTCTATAAAAATTGCAGGCTTATTATTAAGTAGAAATTTTAGAACTAAATATTATTTTATAATAAGAAGATATCTTTTATTTTTTTCAATAATACTGTAAATTATATGTATGCGTCTGGACGTAACCCTCACTCTAGCTTTGCTAGCCAATGAGGGTTTTCACAATGTGCTATTATAGGTGTTATTTCTAATGTATTGTATTATATCTGTGAAACATTTATAATAATATACATTAGTAAAACACGTAGTTCAGTAATCAATTGTACTGAACCATTATTAAGCCTTTCAAAAATTATTAAAATAAAGGGATATTTTTGAAAAAGAAATAATTGAAAATTACGAAGTTTCTTACTTTTTAACATTTCAAATATATATTATCTTTTTAGTAGAAACTAATTTAAAAGAATTAATATTGTTAAGAAAAATTTTAATTTACTTTTAGTAGAAACAAATTTCATAGTAGCATTTTTTGGTTAACAATTTTTTTGGTTATTTCAGTTTTAAAAGATATAAGCAATTTTTGAAGTATAAAGAATGAGGATTCATTTTCACAGAAGACTTTTAAATAAATAAGGGCTGTATTTCTCTTGGGATACTGGAGAGTAGGGATCTCGGGAGAGGAAGTGAGATATGGTCGGTCCCTGGGTATCGCCCCCAATGGAAAGGGCTTGGTCGACTCCTATCCCTCGGTACGATAGTGGTCCACGCCCGGCTACCGGCCTGCCGACTGATAAAGTAACAACCTACATCCTGATATTTAGTCCGATCTTCCGAAACCACCTGCAGAATTAAAAACGGTAAATGGTCCGGCAACTTTCCAGATGACATTCCGGCTCATGAAAATCGATCTGTAAACTTGTAAACTATGTAATGATTACACGGCATTGTTATTTGTACTTAGCAATTTTCAAAATGAACATCTGATAGTGTCGAGGGCTCTATTTAAATATTTTAAACGGCTGCAACACTTTTGAACAAATCTCATTATTGTTTAAAATATGCAGCAAGTTCGTCTTCAAAATAATAACTAAATAAGAATATAAAAGGTAATAGGAAAAGGAAGTAGATGATTTCTAGATCAATTATCATTATTGTTTACCTTCATTTGTGGAGAATAGGGGGGAGCTTCTAGAATTTAGAAGATATCCTTTCCACCTAGCACGCTAGGCTAAAATACGGAGAAATATGGTGAACGTAAAAAGTTGTATTTTATAATAAACAAATGCATATAATTGAGATAGAAATTAGATAAGTAGTATTAGCATCCAGGTCACCCTCGATGCTATAAAATGTATCACCGGTTTCGATGTTTGACACTCTTAGGTCTTGGAGCGAAGCGTCGGTCACGGGCAAATGTAAATTTTGTATGGGTTGTTATACCGGTAATTTGAGATTAAAAAATAGATTTTATATTTAACAATAACTACACTTAGATCGTCGTCTAACATGGGCATACCACACTAAACATATACGCCAAACATGTAATACACGCTACAAACTCTTACATAGACTCTTACACAACACATCTAAACTCAACATGCAGAACAAAGTACTTATTTATAACACAATAATTAAGCCTATATGGACATATGGTATAGAACTCTAGGGTTGCACCAAGCCCTCCAATTCCTATCGAATCCAAGATCCTAAGAAAAATAGCTGACGCTCCCTTCTTTGTATACAATTTTATCCTTCACAACGACCTCAAACTACCCTTTGTCCGAGATTTAGCCATATCCAGAAACAAATCCTTCCACGATTCCCTTTCCGACTAGTCCACACTCTGTTTTCCCGGTCCATTCCTGAAAATCCTACAAGACGTCTGAAGAGGCAGTGGCCGCGCGACCTCTTAGATAACTGATAAATGTATATTTAATCGAGTTAGTTTATTTTCTTTATATCAATAAAACCTATATAATTCAGTAAGTGCTATCACTGGATCATTCTTACATCATGTAATTCAAGTCACACATTCTTTGATCATTACTGCTTAAAACAATTAGTATGTATTGTAGTTACAGTACTCAAATAAAATTTAAAATATATATATATTTAACAATAACCGACGCAGAAAAAAAGAACACGGGTTTGTTCAAAAACTTGAAAGTCATAAATAAACTAAGGAGAAAGATATACGTATGGGCTGGCCAGCCTTGCTTCACCGAGTCACGATGACGATGTAACCAGGTCAACGAAAACTGAAGAACGAAAAAACGCCATGCTGAGACGCATCTCGGGGTTAGAACTGTGAATTGTTGAGAAAACAAATGCAAGATATGATTAATTGCGTATTTTGTTTCATAATTTTAAAAGTAAAAGGACATTAGTAAATGTAATAAATTTACTCTTGTAAGATTACAACTATTGTCAGAAACTATAATTCTTAGTTTAACAAATCAATAATTTAACATCAATAACTTTTTACAAATTATGTCAATCTAATTAATTGTTATTTTATGACGATGTCACATCTAGTCTCCTCTCTCACGAGCTTCATGTTTCCTTCCCAAGTGATCAGCATGCTTCCTTTTGCGATCCCCCTTTACTTCCACCTCATAAGGAAAATCACTTGTTTACTTTATGATCTCCCCTTATTCCCATTTCCCTTCCTTACCATGAACCCAGACTTTCTCCCCCTCTTCTAGATGTTTCTCTTTCGACTTCCTATCACGGTATAACTTTTGCCTCAACGATTTGTCTCCTATTTCTTAATTTACTGGTGGCTTCAGTAAATCTAACTTGGATTTTAATGGCCTCCCAAACCTCATTTCGCCTGGCATTCTTCCCGTGGTTGCCGCTACTGTTGTGTTTAGCTCTGCAAGCTGTCTACAAGCTAGTCTTATGATTTTTTGTATCCTTTAACGCTGCTTGCATCCTTCATTTTACAGTTTTAACATCTCTCTCAGCCAGTTCATTAGATCTTGCACGGTAAGGCGTAGTTCGAATATGATTTACATTGTTCTCCCTGCTATATTCTCTAAACACTTGTAAGGTAAACTGGAGCCCATTGTTGCTGACTATGCCTCTGGGTGAGCCGAATTGACAGAAAATCTCATTCAATATTTCGATCGTGGCTTATGTTGATGTTGACCGAGTGGAGAGCACATCAATCCATTTTGAAAAGGCGTTAATTAATATTAACCAATAATATCCTTGAAAAGGACCCATGTAATTCATATGGACCCTTGACTACGGCTCCTGAGGTGGTGTCCAAGAACCAATGGTGCTTCAGGTATTTTATCTCTGGTTCTTTGACATTCCTTTAAAAATACCTCAATTCGTTTATCAATGCCTGGCCACCAGATTCTTTTGTCACTGTCAACTCTCCAAATCTCAGATTTAACATGTGTGCATCTTTTAATGACCCTAATTTTTCAATTTTTGTTTTTTTAGGTAATGGTAGTCGTGACAAGGCATCAGCTGGATAATTTTTCTGTTCCTAGTGTATGTTGGGCAGAATATTCATAGTTACTCAGATGTATTGCCCAACGAGTAAGTCTGATAGCTGATGTCTTTGATAACTCTGCATTTTTCCGAAAATCTAAAGGTTTATGGTCTGGTTCTTAAAATTATTTTTTTTCCCGAAAATATAATGATGAAACTTGTTAATTCCAAATATAATAGCCACGACCTCTTGGTCTATCGCCGAATACTTTTTCTCTGATTCCTTTAAGGATTTTGACGCATAGCCTATAATACTGCACCGATTCCAACGTCACTAGTATCCGTTGTTAGTATGAGAGATAATTCTGGGTCAAAATGTACTAACGTTTTCGAAGAAGTGAGGATGTTCTTTAAATCTTTTAAATAATGTGTCATCGCTCTCAGTTCAGTTCCTTTTTAACCGGGGCAGCGATGCATATTCACCGTGCAGATTCTTGATAAACCATTCATAATACTTTATGAAGCCTAAAAATTACCTCAATTGTGGCATATTGGTTGGTTTAGCATTTTTTAAAGCTTATAAGTATCTGTATGCCTTAACTTAACGTTGTGGTAACTTCTTCAAACCGTGGTAATGGGTGACTATCATGTGCAATCTATTTGTTTATTGAAACCTTAAAATCTACACATAATCTAATTTTTCCGTTTGCTTATATAGCCACAAATATGGAGGAATCCCCATTCAATTAGTGTCTCTGCCGGGTTAATAGGTTCTATTATGTCTTCGTTTTGTAATCATTAACTCCTTTTCTACTTGTGGTCTTAGTGAAAATAGAACTTGCCTTGGACGAAAGATCTTGTTTTTGGTTTCATCTGCAAGATGGATTTGTGCATAGTAAATTTTGACTTTTTCTATTCCTTCGACATCCTTGAACATCCTGCCACCACTTTAGCATCCTTTGCTGATGATAAATGTATTTTATCGTCTAATGTATCGCCTAGAATAGCATCTGATCAAGTACAGGAACATCTTTTACTCCTGGAAACCTGGCTCAAGAAATGGAGAATAAAAATTAATGAAAACAAAAGTGTCAAGTGTGACGTTTAGTTTAAGACATGGCATATGTGAACCAATATTCCTTAACCAAATTCCTATCCCTCACTCCAGTTCTGTTCGCTACCTTGGATTACACCTTGACCGCCGTTTGACCTGGGCACACCACACAAAACTTAAACGACAAGACTGCAACCGACGCTACAAACTTTTACATAGACTTCTACACCATACATCTAAACTCAGCACACATAACAAATTACTCATATATAACACAATAATTAAGCCCATATGGTCATACGGTATTGAACTCTGGGGTTGCACCAAGCGTTCCAACTCCTATCTTATTCAATCCCTACAGTCCAAAATCCTAAGAAGAATAGTCAACGCTCCTTTTTATGTTTCTAACATCACCCTTCACAATGACCTTAAACTCCCTTTCGTCCACGACCTAGCTATATCCCGATACAAATCCTTTCATGACTCCATATCCCAACATCCCAATCCTTTATACTAATAATTAATCCACAACCTATCATTACCAACCATTCATGGAAATCCTCCTAGACGTCTAAAGAGGCAGTGGCCACGCGATTTATTGAACAATACTGACTTAACCATTTTTATTTATTTATGTAATATCCCAAGTCAGTATCTGTGAGTACTGTTAATGGACAGTCCCTCACTTCATGTCAATTATGTCATTGTAACAACAAGCATCAAAATTGCTTATAACATGTGTATATTATGTAGTTGCAATTTTCAAATAAAAATTAAAAAAAAAAAAAAAAAAAAAAAAATCCTATTCCTTCCAAAAATAGTATTTTATGTTGGTCAAACAGTTGACTCAGGGCCTTATCCTCGTTTTTCTTCTTTACGTTATCCTTCTATACGGTGCATATTGTGATGCACTTGGGTTATATAAAATCAAAGGCTCTAACCCAATCTAAACCAAAAAAAAAAGGTGAATCATTATTATTTATAACTTATAGTGTTTGTTTAGTACCTTCTTACTTAACTGTAACATTAGTTTTTTCTCGTGTTTAAATAGGAATGTTAGTATAAGCATATAGGGTTTTGCAGGGGTATAGTTTTGGAGATCCTACTACTTTCCATGTTTGTGTATTGGCGTTCTTACAGCTCCAGAATCAAACAACATATCTATGTCCTTATTGTTTATGTTTACCTCCATTAGTGTTTTACGTCCACGTTTTAGTGTAAAACTGTTTGGCCATAATGTGATTCTGATTCGTAATCAGAAGGAGTTGATACATTATTAGTTATTTTTCTTGTCGTTTTTGAAGTGTTGTCAGAAATAATTTCTGCACGACCTGATGCACCGCAGATTTTGGCATAGCACCCCCCTAGCGTGACACGCAGTGTTAGCAGCTGGATATCTAGTTCCATGTTTATGTAAAGTAAATCTACATTTTAAACAATCTTTCCTTTTTATTTAATTTTGTTTTTGTTTTAGCTCCTTTATGCTCTAAGGTTTTGAATTAATTTTATTTTTTACCTGTCTTACAGATGACTACGTAAATGCTTTAATAGTGCTCGTATGTAATGTTGGTTGTTCAAATAATATTACAGAATTAGTAACCTGGTCTAGTGGAGCTATGCTTTCAGGGTGTAGTTTCAACAGTTCTTGTTGCCAGTTGCCAGAATTGATACCGAGAATTAATTGGTCCCTTATCTTTTTATTTAATGAAGCACCGAATTCGATAATAAGCTATAAGCTTCTTAATGAACCTAAATATTGAGTAACTGATTCTTCTCGCTTTTCCTAATATCGTTCACAAAGTTATCACGCTCACCTAAAACACAGATTCAGTAAAGTACTGAGCTACAATATTTTTATAAGTTCCTGGTAAGGAAATGGTGTAACCTCTCATGAAATGCATGATCAACAAGGATTATGAACGATTCAGCTCCTACTTTGTTTTTTTTAAATAGGGTTTTCGACCAGTTTCAATTTGGCCCATTTCCTAGAAGGCCGAGAATAGCTAATAGTAATTCAAACCTTTGAATGTAGTACCTCAATTTTTTTTCGTCTTTATTAAATTATTCAAATTTTATATTACTTAAATAATTATTTCTTCTCTCTACTGAATCTAAATCGTCCTCCTCTTATCCTTGTCTTCTCCTTCTTTGACCTGTCATCCTTGTCGCCACTTGTAATAAATGTACTCTTGTAAGATCAGATTGATTGTCAGAAACTAAAATCTGTAGTTTAACAAATCAATAACTCAAGTATAGACAAATTATGTCAATCAAATTAATTATTATTTTATGACGGTGACACAGTAGAAGTAATATTTAATGTTATCCCATCTTAATTATACTTCATTTTAATTTCAAGGATCATTAAAATAATACAAATTCTGTTAAAAATGTCTCGGTACGATGGATCAATCATACTTAGGCAACATTTAGGACGCTTGTTATTCCCCAAACATTTTGTCCGATAGAACCGATAGACACGAGACCTAAAACGATGTCTGAAACTTATATGTCTGGCTAGGAAATTTTGAATTTGGAGACAAAAAATGTTTTTCTTCAGAATGATGACAATGCGTCGGTTACGAGCTCGGAAGAAATAAATAAAGTTTATATTAGTTTCGAGTTTCAATTGTTTTGGCTTCCTGAGAGATGAAATTAAAAAAAAACAATAGAATACAAATCAGTAAGAATAATAATTGTGAAGTAGGGACGTGAACAAGGTTTACCTTGGACACTGGCAGTTGGTGGGTACGGTATTCAAAGCAAGTACTATACTATTGTTTGAAAAAGTGCTAAGATGGTTTTGTACCGGACAAAGCACTCGGTAAGGGACTTCAGGGCGATAAAAAGAAAGGGAAAAATGTCCATCCCCTATAGAAGTGGGTTGGAGAGACCGACAGCTGAAACCTGGTTTAGACGGCATTCTTTTAATCGAAGCCCTGTTGGGCTCAAAGAGCAAATTCCCTTTGCCCTGACCAAGAGAGAAGGAATGTGTAGCCCCGTCATCTTATTCCGGAGATACATCTCATTTAATAACACTGCAGGCTTGTTAGGGCTTCACTTGAAAAACAAGGTAATACTACCGACAAAACCCTTTTCTCAACACTTACTCTGATTTAAGAGTCAATTAAATATCTTTATCAACGAGAGGTTAAAAGTAACTAACTGACAGATTATTTAACCAGGTAAATCTCTAACGTAACTCCTTCGGTCCTGGGACCTCTGAGGTGCACACATATATGTATGTTTCACCACAATATAAGGACTAAAATTTTTAAAAACTACTTGTTAGCTAGAAATTTTATTCTACATATAATGATAACAAGGTGTGTTTCTGGCTGACTTTATACAGGTCATTATAGAATAAACTTACATCGAAATTAGAGAGAAGTTAGATCAAAACTCTTCATAGTTAATATTGTTTTGTTTTTTTATTTTTTATGGATTATCAATCTATGAACATTTACATAAATTTGAATAACATTTTCAAAACGCGGATAACTTAGCATTGAATTAAAAGAGAGAAAAAAGTCCATTAGGTTATCAATGTCAATTCACTCCTAGTTGAAATAATTGAAAACCCTTGTATTTTTATATCTTTTACTCTATTTTTTTTTTCTTTTTAAAAATATATGTTCAGATACTCTTACCAAAGTTTATAATGGGGTTAAAACCCCAAATACTCGATGATAAACAGCTTTCTTGGTGAGTTTCCACCATGGCAGCCATTAGATTAGTATTAAGACTTCCAAGTAAAAGAAAAGTTTTTTTTTTTTTTACTTTGGCGTTCATATTAACTTTTCAAAATGAAATTTTCATACATTCGATAAGCCGATTCAGATAAATAAAAGGGTCTAGACAGGAAATTGAATCCATAAGCTCAACAACTGAATCAGGAGTACTAACTTAAACCACATTGTATAAGTTCTTCAACCTATCATAATATTAATTAATGATACATATCTCACTTCTAATGCACTAAATGTTTTGAACTTTTAACTTCCCGCTAATTGAAACGAACAAATCAAGAAAATTTTGGAAACCATCTCATATATGTTGGTCCACTAATAAAAGAGATTGTCTGAAGTGGATTTGTTATTGCGCGCGAGACCGAGCGAGGCTGATTCCACTTCGGAAACAAACACATGTATAATGTATAAGCATGGGGCTATTCACAGACCGAGCCCACCCGCACGAGTTATATTAAACATGTTAGTTAGCTAAGCCTTTCGGTTATAAACGGTTGAACGCGGACTGGTTGAAAATCGGCCGATCGCCGTCGGCCTCACGCGCAGTGTGAATACCCACGCGCTCGGCTCAGTCTCGTGTCATTGTGAAAACGGCCTAAAACGAAAATACCATAGGACAGTTAGCTGCTTATTATAATAGTGTTGATGAAGTATTAATGAGCCATCGAGGCTAATACCTTATATTAGTTTAGGCAAACTTAATTAAGTCATTAAACCTAATGTATGACATTTTCAATAGCATTTAGCCTATTTTCCTATCGTTAAGTGTTCGTGCCCTCACTGCTATAAGAACATATTCAATTTAATCAATTATAGTTTTAATAAATTCCAATCTTGAGCTGATCCATGAAAGAATAGAAGAATCGAAATGTAGGAGTAAAATAGATTTAGAGTTAACCCTTTTTTTCTTGTTCTCTATGCTTTTATAAGAATATGGGGCGTGCAAGAATAAACTTATTGGCTCTGCTTGTAACACTCCGAGGGTGGATGTTTTTAGAGGCTAAGCTAGTTTTATCTGGTGTTTTGGCGGGCAACACTTGGTCTGGACCGAGGCTTTGCTGGAGAGGAGTGTTTAGAAAATGCTGAATTATGCATTGGTTACCGCTCAACACGCTCACAGTTTTACCTGAGATACGTGCCAAGGCTCCCTACTATGCATATTTACAAGTCCCTTGCTCGTACCTCTTTTAATGTTTCTAGAGATTTTCCCCAATAGGATCTATTTAAAAATTGTCCGTAGGGCTGTGATAGTTTAAAAATGGGAGATTGTCTAGTATAAATGTGTTGACGGAGAATCGTGTGTTAATCAAAATGCTGGATACAAAAATTGAGAACTCCTAACTTAGTTTTGATGACCTACCTATTCATGCTTTCCTAGTTATCATTAGAACTACAAGAAATAAAATTGATTAGTCGAATCAAGTTTTCACTTAAATACGTCTGATTATTAACAATAACTAAATGAATTAAAAGTGCAACTAAACTAAATTATTCAGTTTAATCATTAAGTAGGAAAATCATTATTCAGCGAATTAATATAATTATTGAAGTGAAATATTTCATACTTTGGATACCAGAGCTAATGAGTTTAATCATTATTTTAGTACTATAGGAAGTAAACTTGCTGAGTATGTGGCAGGTGGTAGAGGAGATGCAGGTAGCTATACTTTAGAACAAATGACACTTCACCTGATTTATTTTTACTTTAACCAGTTGCTTCAGACGAGATTGAAAGACAGTTTTTCATCTCGAAATGTCATCGTCTGGACTAGATAATCTGGCAGCTTCTATTATTGAAAATATTTTACCTCATACAATTTTACCTTCAATTCATACATTTAATTTGTGGTTATCATAAACGATATATTTTCTATCTGTTCAAAGTGTAAAATAATTGCATTGCCCGACGACACGTTAAGTTTATGTTGCGCATATTCATGCAAAGAGGCTTTTCATTTAAATATCAATATCTTTAAAAATGTAAGTTTGTGGCTTAGAAACGATAGACTTGTATTAAATATTTCAAAATCTCTGTTTATGGCATTCTCCCTCACTGATGCAACCAGACCACCTGCTAATTTATTAGTAAAACTTCTTTATTAGTCTTCTATGGTGTGGGTCGTGAATTAGTAAAACTTCATGATACTGATTTTACTGGTTCTGACTGTTGTTGCCCTGTAGTCTCCTCGGCCAACTCCACTAGATATCTGTGGTTATTGATAACCACAGATATCTAGATGGATCTTAGATGGAAGAATCATGTCATTTTTTTTTTGTTTTGTTCTAATATTATTAGGAGAACTATTTATAAATTTGTCGAACTTAAGAAATGTTTGGACTTGGGTCAACTGAGGACGATGACGGTTGCCCTGGTTCAATCCCTTATAGAATATTCCACGTCTTGTTGGGCATTCTATGTTCTTACTATTTTAAATTTTTTAAGATTAATTCAAAAGAAAATGATTAAAATTTCTATGTAGTTTCCCAAAAGACCTCAGACGGAAGGACTTATTGGAAGTTTTGGAGTCCTTAATATTGATTCTTTTTATAAGTGTGTGGCGACCGCCACCTCATTGTTCTTAATTGACCCGCGAATGTAATACTACCGCATTACATTGCATGTGCTCCCAACTTGTTTTTCAAAAAATGTACAAACGTTTTCTTCTGTATCCTCCATAATAAAGAAAAAGATAAATAGGTCAACTGTGTGCTAGTTAGCACACAGCGAGGGTCCGTAGACCACACTATATAGTGTTTAACTATAAAGTGTATAAACAGTGGTTTTTAAAAATGCTAAAAAGCTTACTTTGAACTTGAACCATTCTAAGGGTCTGATATTCTCAAAACACACTCTGATAAAGTATGTTTTTGCCACTGAACCGGACTACAACCGTATAAATACATCGAAAAGACCATAATTATAAAAAAACGTATTTTGTCAATAAAATATAAAATAATTTTTTTTTCGAAATTTCCAAAAAGTGGTATCTTTACTTTTAGTCGAAGAATGTTCAGGATTTTTTTCAGATTTTTTGCACTTCTCATAAGCGAGATAGAAGGGGGGGACACGTTTCACACCCACTTCAAACTTGCCTACGCTCGCCTTATCAAAGTTATATCCAAAGAATTATATATTTTTGTAATCAGCTCGACGTAACCTTTCATATGATACCCCTTACGGTGTCGAAAAAAAATAAAAAATGTTTAACCCTTTTTTTCCCCCCTAAGTTTTTTTACCCTAATTTTGTTGAAAAATATTTTTTTTAAGTCGCTATATTTTTAAAATAGGTGGGCAGGTACAAGACACATACATGCCAAATTTCAAAGTGATCAGACGAAAGGTGTAGCCGTGAGAGCACGCGAGAGGACGGACGGACAGACACACGCAGGAAAATATAAGGGTCCTTGGTTTTGCCTACGGACCCTAAAAAGTGCAATAGATTCATAAAAATAATTTAATTGTTCTTGGCAAACTATATTCAGTCTAACATTATTCAAAAAACTCTTATTTGTTGCTACTACTGTTAGCAGTAATCATTAATATTTTTATCAACTTTATTATTGCTATTCATATTTATGTATTTATTTTATATGTACTTTTTTACTTTTTCATATAAAGAAAAAGTATTGTGAATGCGCGAAAATTCGATTTTGATGGATTTACACGTTTTGAGATCCCCTGAGTCCAAGAAAGTAGTTTTTAAAAAAGTCTGTCTGTCGTCTGTGCAGACGCGTGGAGCCTAAACTACTGGGCCGATTTTGACGAAAGTTGGCATACATGTTCAGAAAAATCATACCCCGAGAAGAAATCGAAATTGAGGAATGAATATCAGCTTCAAATTTGGGGGCGCTACGTTTCCCCGGGAAAAATCTAGTTTCTGAACAAATAGCTTTAAACGCGGAGGGAGAAAGGCCGGGTTTAATTCCTCGCCGAGATGAAGATATTTTTTATGATAAATGTTGATAAAATGTTCAATAATAATTAAATATACTTAAGAAAACTGGAAAATTAATAAATGTAAAACACTGGGCTAAGTAATTATAAACTCGTAAAAAAACTGGTGAGAAAGTTTTTCTTAGTTGTCTCGGAGCGACTTGTTTTATTATTGGTTTTATCACAACCCCAAAAGTAGTTACTGCCGTTGACAAGCTTTGCTGATTGCAAGTGCACGTTTTCTATCTTCTTTATTTACTTATTATCATTATTTTTATCTGATGTTTTTGTTTTTAACAACCTTATAAAAATAAGTACTATCGTTATTGAATTGTAATGAGGTGAAATATATTTCTTTTTTTTATTAAACTTTTTATTAAAGCGAATAGAAAGTATGCTATCTTGTAGAGGACACTTTGTAGATGGTACCCTAATCTAAACTTTTTTTTTTATCTTAATACCTCCAAGTGGAGTTATAAGCCTCCACAGTTGAGTGATTTACAAAATTTTATTTTTTATGTTTAAAGGTTCATTCATTCATTTTTTTATGAGGGGAGAATGGCAGGGTTAGAAATGATATGGGGAGGGTCGATGAACATTTTTACTGGTAGACGGCTTTAAAAGTAATTTAAATAATATCATTCTATTAAGAAAAACCTTGTTATTTTCTCTAATTGGGAGAGCTCGTATTAAAGACTTAATACAAATTAAGAAACATTTAATTATAACTGACCTTTTCACATTAACACCCCCAATTCGGCTTTTACCTAATTTAGACTTTTATTATATTGTAAAGCATTAATATATCAACTTTTATTTTAAATGAAAAAATAAAGTGAAAATTCCTCCACATATTTACAAGAATAATCCAGGAAGGTATCCTGGTGGAAATTTCTCTGATCTGCGCAGATATTTTAATTGTGTATAAAGATGTATAAAGAAATTTTATTTAAATACTACGATTAAGGAAGTAATCAGGAAGTCTGTGTCATCGCCGTTGCACAGCCTTTTTGACTAACTGATATCTTAAGTACTAATTTGACTCCGATTATTGATCGACAACGCAACGTTTGATTTGAATCGGATCAAAAGGGAAAAGACCTCAAAGGTAAAGAACTGATATATATTTGATTCCTGTGTATCTGCTAAGATAAACTATACTACCGTATCTTCTGTGGCCACCAGGCTGGTAGGATCAAAGACTAGTAGAGCTGCTTTGGAGCTTAATCAACACCTGAATGATCGGTAGAACCTACCATTACCCTTCAGGTCGGATGGTTCGACCCCTCCACCTTCTATCCCTCTTGCCTCTTGACGACAAGTCCCCGCTCACTTTTCATCAAGATAAAGCCCTAACCCTAGGTCGCAGTTCCAAGTGTGACGCCACGTGTCCGTTCCCAACCTCATTACGCCCATCAAAAAGTAAATAAATGTAAAATGGCATATTAGTATTGACCAGAACATCATAATATTATTTATTGTCATCACATCACTGTTTTTTTTTTTTTGTTTTTTTTAATATTTCTTTACAACCCATAGAACGGAGCTAGGTTTTTTTTAGATATTATTTTGAGATCAATCGATGAATGATGGGTACATGGATGTAAGTTCAGACATTTTCATATTTATAAGATATTTATTATTATAAGACTTGATTGAGTATTTTGACGAGAAAAGGAATCAGTTGGTCTAAGAGGCTTAGGCACTTGCCAGTATAGAAACCAGTACACGTTTTAGTTAATTCTTGATTGTGATGCCCAAAAAGGCAGACATGTTACACATTAACGATTGCATCGAAAGATAACTTCGTCTCTTAACTACCGAATACGCTCGTCGACCTAGTCTTAAAAAAGAAATAAAAACTACTTCTTACATTTTATTCAAAATCATTGAATAATCAATGTGTAAAACTTTTAAAAAATCAGGCTTTACTATCCTGATAAGAAATCATTACAAATATTCCAACTGTAAAGTTTGTATAAAACAGGTATTTTGGGACAATTGTGCTGCTCGTATCTGAGTTGTGTAATTCTATTTTTAATTCTAATTAAAAATAATAATAATACTTCTTGCATACGAGTCCGCAAGACAGTGAGACATTTTCATGTTTTTGCTCTGCGTAAACTACCGACATAAAATGAAATAAAATCGGTAATTTATTCAAGTAATTGATAAAAGTAGATGGAAGATAATTTTTATTCTTATCTCCACACCGGCACTGCCGCGGATTGATTACAAACGAATGAATTCAAAGGCGCCGGCTCGCCTTCTACGAATTGTTAATATGCCTTCATACTAGGTAGGCCGAAGGGCTGAGAGTTGATGGCAACCTCCTGTACTTTCCTAACTCCCTGTCACACGTATAAATCTTTTCGACTTTCTTCGGCCCTATGACGTGCGGTGGAGGGAGGTCCAACAGCTGGAGACTGGATTGCACTCCTCCTATAGCTTTTTAACTCCCTGTTATACTTTTCTGAGTTTTTAAGCTAAAAGTAACGTAACGCTTTTTGAGTATGTTCCATAGCCTAAACATAAAAATGTCAAAAAAAAAATCCGGGGGGCTTACACCCGAAGACATAGACCGCGAAGTGGGTTCTTTGAACAAGCCCGGGGAGCCTTGTATTAATCCGATACTAGATTGATACCTGACAACCGAACCCTTCTCGCATGGCTGAAGTGTTGGTCGGTAAACCATTTCTTCAACTTTGGTTACGTTTGATCGATTTTTATAAAACCAACATGAGTGTCGACAATGGTTTTCCAGGCCAGTACCTAGTGGCGCTAAACCTTTCGATCCTCGTTTATGTTAAAAATAATGCTGGGTGGACATTGAGGGGAGCCCGGTCCGGGAATCGAACCATCCAACTACTGACCACGTCCGATGCTGCTTAACTACAATGATTATTATAGAATGACCACGCCTGATGCCAACTGCTCTTGCACTTGTGCAACCGGGGCCCTCTTGTCAGAGGGGAGCGGGGTCTTCCATTCCTATACATAAAAAAAAATATTAAAATAGAATAGCTAAATTATGGTAAAATCATAAACTTTAAAACGCCATTTCCCAACAATATTGAATTTGCAAATTCATGGTTCTGGCATAAAGGCCCCATACACGGTCAGCATGTTTGCGCAATCATTTTGACCGTGTATGGGGCTGTTTGATGTTTGCGCACACATGATGTTCGACGTGTATGGCCTAAATTTGCCCGACACCAAGTTTGCGCAAACATTTTTTTTTAAAATTTAACATCTTTAATTATTGACATACCAAAAACTTTCAATAATAAATTTACAAAACTTTCCGGCAGAGAAGAATTATGAGGAAATAGTACTCGTCAGAATAGCCCGTCTTATTTATTAAGATTGTTGGTGAAGTTTAGATGATTAAGATGTCGGTCCGAACCTCAATCCATTAGTGAAAAAGTATTTCTCCGTCCGACTCTTGCCCTCTTCCCAAACTCTCTTAGATTATTAATTGGTAAAAAGGTTTATTGCTTCGTAAATTAAAATATTTACATTTTCCATTTCCTTTTTTTAACTAAACAAAAAGAAAAAAAATCATCTGGGAAGAAAATCCTTGATAAGGAAAAAGGAAAATAATGGAGGTATGAAGAGTGCATCCCTCTCCCACCTTCAATTTAACGTGTTCTTAATGGAATAGGTTTCTACATTCTATCAAATAATAACGATGTTTTTTATCCAAAAGACAGTTTTTTTGGGAAAAATAAACAATTATGATTTGAAGTAGAAAATATTTCTTAATATGGTTGTCATATTATAATAAAGGGTCATTTAGACGCTCTTTTTAATGTTCCGGGATTCTTCATAGGTTGGCTACATTGTCATTATCATTTTTGTAATCTGTTATTACTGCATTAGAAGATAATTTGTCGTTTTGTGAATTTAGTGAAATGGGAAAGCTTAGTGGTAAGCAACGTGTAACCATTCTAAAAATTCACTACAGAAACGGATAAAGCTAAGCAGACACCGCCTTAAAATTCGGCCCGATCTTTGGACGTCTCCAAGTCTCTATAGTTTTCTAGGTACTAATACTTTTTTGTAATATTCGAAATGCATTGAATCAACTAACTATATTTATAATTTTTTTTTTTGTCATGTTGATGATTTTTTTGATTATCTAAATAGAAAAATAAATAAAAACAATTTGCCTGTCATTGTCCCTGCATTTTCAACAATAAGAAGATTGGTGATTTGAAAAAAGTGGGTCGCTTGTTGACAAAAAATCTTCTGAGGGAAATTCGACAGGTAATCGGCTAAATCGGTTGGGACGTTTATGAATTTCAATGACCGAATTTTACTGCCTGCCATGAACACTGCCATAATAGGTTCGATGTAATTTTCCAGCATTAAAATTTTAAATTTTGGATCCATTTTCACTGTGTTATTGCAATTTTTTTTAAAAAGCGTCCATTTTGAATGATCCCCATACTAGCCAATAAAAACAAAGTTTATATTATAAATTATTTTTAATATTTGCATTTTGGTTGTGTCAGTCATCAGCAAGTTAATTTGTTAATTAATAAATGCGCAATCATTTATTATATTTAAATATATACATATATATATATATATATATATATATATATATATATATATATATATATATATATATATATATATATATATATATATATATACAAACAATTTAAACTACGGGAGACAGAAACAGAGAGAAAAATTTGCACTGGCTCCGGGATTTGAACCACGGACCTTCATATTTCCAGTATATAGTAGGTGGTTGCCCCACTAGGGGCAACCACCCACTTTGCCCCCAGGCCACCCAACTTCAGAATTTCAAATTGGAATGTATATTTTTGATAGCATATTTGGATTCTACAGTGAAAAATAATAAACTTTTACTTGAAACTATTTTTTCTATCTCCAATATTTTGCCCCCTACAGGGGGGCAAAGATGGCGAAATAACCCTTCCGAAATAGTAAAAGAATAACACTTAGATCGTTATAAAATCTAAACAGTTTGAAATAAAGTAATAGAACTTGGGGGATCTGTACCAAGTAAATGGAAGTGTGTAATCATCCACTCGCGTACTAGGGGCAACCACCATTTTGCCCCCAGGAGCTGAAATCTACCATTTTTATACCATCGCTCCCCTATAGGGGGCAAAATATTGGAGATAGAAAAAAAAGTTAGAAGTAAAATATTTTTATTTTTTGCCGTAGAATCTAAATCTGCTATAAAAAATATACATTCCAGGTTAAAATTTCGAAGTTAGGTGGTCTGGGGGCAAAATGGGAGGTTGCCCCTACTGCGCGATTGCATGAAAACAAACTTACCTTTACATGGTAAAGACCCTTTAAGTTTCATTAATTTATCTCTAACCGTTTAGATTTTACAACGTATTATCGGAAGGGTTGTTTTTGTATCTTTGCCCCCCTGCGGGGGTCAAAATATTGGTGATAGAAAAAATAGTTTCAAGTAAAAGTTTATTATTTTTCACGATAGAATCCAAATATGCTATCAAAAATATACATTCCAATTTGAAATTTTGAAGTTGGGTGGCCTGGGGGCAAAGTGGGTGGTTGCCCCTAGTGGGCGATTGCATGAAAACAAACTTCCCTTTGCATGGTAGAGATCCCCCAAGTTTCATTAATTTATCTCAAACCGTTCAAAAGTTAAGAGGGGGGGGGGAGACTTTTGGACCACCCTGTATATATATATATATATATATATATATATATATATATATATATATATATATATATATATATATATCCTAAGTTTCAGATCGATTGGATGACTAAAAGAGGGTTAATAAGCCCTCCATACAATTTTACGACCAACGGTAGACGACAGGCACAAACATAAGTGAAATCATGAAGTTTCTTTTATATATTTTTTATGTGAAATCAATATAAAGGATTAAAAATAATATCCCGTCAAGTACTTGGCAGCAAGCTAGTAAAAGGGTTTCTTCAGTCATGAAAGTTCATACTTCCAACATTTTTTTTTTTCTTACTAAAATAGCTATAAAAAAGTTGTACTTTGGAGGAGCAAGGTATCCTTTAGCCTCATAGGTATCCTGTGTTTTAAAAAAGTAACTTTTATACCAATTTTCAAATCTCTAGGTATAATAGCTCGGGAGATATGATCCAAGATGTTACGGACGGACGGACGAACATCCAAAAGCATTAGGGTTTCTAAGGATGACCTCGAAACCCTAATAAAAGGTTATTCAAATAAAATAATTCAAGCAATCCTCTAAGCATTATTTTAAATGTATTATTATTATTATTACAACCCTTTATAGCAGTGCTTCCCAAACTTTTTTACGGTACACTATAAAAAATGTAGCCAATACCAGCGGCACATGCACCTATTACTTTATGCAGGGCCACCGAGAGCCACCCTGAAGATAGGTCTACTAGGTCCCCGGGTAAAACTTTGCAAAATTACATGTCTAGAAATCACTTTAACGCTATTTTGGCTTTTACCCATGATAAAAATAGCATGATTTTTATGGAAACAATTATTACATGGTTAATAAATACTTAATAATATGGCACTTATTATTTAACTTAGATGCTGTTTATTTCAATACTTGTTCTGTACCTTCATCAGGCCTAGTTTAATTTTAGTTCAAGTGTACAATTTTTGTTACTTTCCTATATAGGAAAGTAACAATTTTGTGGAAGTAACAAGTAACAGTTGTTTTATTATGTTTTAGTTATACCTTATTATTTTGTTCTGATTAGTTTGGAATTTATAATTTTTTATTCTGGATCCCACGATAAACCTGACCGGCCTCGCGTTTGGGAAATCCTGCTTTATAATGCAGTCAACTCTGAAACATGAATGTAAACAGTTGTATATTACGTAAATAAAATTTTTGGACCAAAATTTACAATAAATAAATGTAAAATGCTTTTAACTTGGTGCGTAGGCTTCCGCGGGTCTACTCGTAATAAATAGTTTGGTTTTCCGGTAAAATCCGCATCAAGAAGGGGTTGCAGTTCGACGTTTCACTTCCACTACTGGAAGCATCTTTAGAGGTGCATATTGTATATCTCGAAAAAACAACAAGACACATTGACGATTGGAATGAAGGATGGCGTATTTATACAGGTCGACAAACTCAGACACAACGAACAAAGATCAGCGATAGCTCAGCACTCAGCATTCTAAAGAAACCGGCAATCTCATCAAGTTTGAGGACATACGTTTACTCGCATATGTCAGGTATCACACCAGGGTGGAAACGGAGACTATTGAGATCGAGAAACAACCATAGAACATCATCAGAGAGGATGGATTCACTCTTTCCCGGACCTGGAAACCTCTGGTTAGCACCTGTGCCAAGTAGAAAGCAAGAATCGCCACCGCGGTCACTTCCCGACTTCCACAGAGGATTGACTTCCGGCTCCACAAAGGATTACCGACGAAGGCAGCACCTGCCCGATTACATCATCCCGACAAAGGATTAACCTGATTCAAGGAAATCCCGGAAAATCCACGTCAGCATGTCTTGTTGTTGCTTAAGTAAACATCACGATGCACCCCCCCCCCCCCCCCCCCCATAAAAAATTAAACGGTGGACTTCAATGCGCGGATTTCAGTCATCATTTCAGTCTACTTCAGTCATCTTCAGTAAACAATGACGGTGACTGTGTTGAGTAGTGGAAACCAGTCTGTATTTTATTGTTCGTAAAATAAAACAAATTTATGAAAAGTTGTTATTCCAAAAATTGGGCCTATTATTGATCTTACTTTTTTGTAATTCTCTTGAATTCCTTAAGAGAGGCGTTTAATTCAGATCTTACGTCTAAAGGTGGGAAGAAAAAGGTACCGACTTAAGGTTTCCTCTTGTTTTAAAGTCCCTGGCGCACAAGGTCTCGCATAATAATCGGGTTATGGCGTCAAATAATCGGGTTACGTCCAAAAAATCGAAAAATTTCTTCGAACACTAAATGCAAATATTATTACTTAAGTTAAAACGGATGCTCGGAAGCGAGTTAACAACGGAACTAAACGATACGCCTAAAACCTTAGCTTCGGGAGCCTCCTCACCGAGGGTAGACAATAAAAAGCCGGCATGGAGCCCGTCCTCTCTGCTTGTCTGTAAATACAGGCGGCTGGGATTATTTCCTCTTTAAATATTGAATTTAAGCCCGGAGCCGAGCAAACGGCAGATAACAGTTACAGCTGTTTGCTTCGGATAGAAACGATATGTCTCGGACGGAACTCCTCAGCTAACAGTTTCTTAATACAATATCAACAATCCAGAAGCAGGATTAACCAAATCGCAATTATATTGAATTAATAATCGCCGGAGAAAGTGGATACCTAGCCGGGGCACGGCGACAATATTCCAGGTTCCTATTAACTTGCATTTGAAAAATGAACGGTAAATCTGGTTTCCTCCGTGTGGGCGACTTTTACCAGAGGTTAAAAAGTAAGTACAGGCGGTTCTGTTGTTTTATCGGATCCTAGCTTTCAGTGAAATTATCCATTCAAAACAATGAATAGGGTGTTCTTCTAGCCTGTCTTCGATGTTGCAACTCCTATCCACTGGCATTAAAAGTACGTACAAACGGCTCTGTAGTTTTTCTCTATTCTACATTCAAAACAGTGAATAGGGTGTTCTTCTAGCCTGTCTTTGATGTTGCAACTCCTATCCACTGGCATTAAAAGTACGTACAAACGGCTCTGTAGTTTTTCTCTATTCTACATTCAAAACAGTGAATAGGGTGTTCTTCTAGCCTGTCTTTGATGTTGCAACTCCTATCCACTGGCATTAAAAGTACGTACAAACGGCTCTGTAGTTTTTCTCTATTCTACATTCAAAATAATGACAAGGATATTCTTAAAAGTCGCAAGTCTTATCCACTGGCATTACATGACACTATCTAATATTAATATAAAAAAAGCTGATAAAAAGTAGTCCCAAGCTCAACTAAGGCCAACTAATATAACGCATGCATACCGTAATCACAAATTAAATAATGCCCATTATATGCGGATATAAATAGTTTTAGTAAAATATTTCTTTTACTTGCTACTCCAATCAACTCGTAACTACTTACACTCCGAATTAGAAAAATACTCACATTGTAAATGTTTAATTATTATATTAATTATAACTGTTGTAGTTTAAAGATAAAATAATACCAATTGTACCTTAATGTTTTTTAGAGGTGGAGGAAAATACAATGAATCGCTTAAACATATATGTATACTTGGAAAACATGCTTTATACTACCTTCCCCATGTATAATTGTTTATTTTACGGATCTGTGATGGCACACCTCCCCATTTATTTATTACATGTATCATACATCACATTAATACGCCTTCATTGTGTTCATGCCCACTTGAAAAAGAGTAATTATCTGCCCTCTTAATAGTTTACTATAGCGCGGTGGCGTGCCTCATACTAGAAAAGAGTTTCCAAGTATGAAAGGAATATAATAATGTTTTGTGAGCCAACGCCAACATAGCCCCTCTGCACTCTAACATTTTTTTAATTGCGGCCAGAATTTCCGGGCCATTCATAAAAAATTGATAGCTTCGTTCCTGTATCTGCTACATTTTGAAAATTATATTCTAAAGTGTACATTAAAAATATTACTTCTAGTTTATCTTAATATAAAATGTACTGTTTGATATAGCAAAGTATAGTGATAAGAGCACGATTATTCGCGTTGGAATTAAGTCCAGCTGGCACTATAGAACTTCTTGGCTCCCGTGTTAAGACGGCCCGCGAGTCTTAGAGCTCAAAAGACGTCTTAATATTTAACGAGAGAAGGGTCCCGACTCGGAGCCGTCAGGGCTCATAATTTAATATTTAAAGGCGGCACTAATAAAGCCCGCTAGGGACTAGCACGCTCCCCAAGAATTCCGGTCGGTCCCTTAATGAAACCTAAAACCCGCAAGAGATGATGTTCCTTCGAAACAAAATAAATAATGTAACCGCGTGTAGGTGAGCCGCCGTGTCGCCTTATTCCTTCGCCACGAAAATGAAACCAAATGCAGCAATTTTTTCATGCGTTCTGTATCAATAGATAAACGATAAACGGTTTAAGTAGAATGACAACACTGATATACTTTCGTCAGCAAGGGAACAGCCAATTAATGAAAAAAATCGTATAATATTTGCAGGATTCATATATTTATGTAGAAAGCAGAGGTGCGTCTAGCTTTCCCCAAAACCAAGATCAAAGTGACACTAAACATTAATAAATTATCATGTTAGACTTCCTTATACTAATTTAGGCACGTCCTAAAATAAAATCATCGCTGTAGTACTACGTAGGGGAATGTATAAAAGTGTTAGTCTTTTTAAAACGTTTTGAAAATCCGTATATATATTTTTATTTTATTACAATGTTAAGTGGGCCTGGTTTATTTGGACTGAACTTAAGCGGAAGCTAGGCCTAATCTTCTTCATATTGGTCACCGCCAGTTTAGTGAAGTCAACAATAAAAAGTCTTATAAAGATCAAAGTAAATAGGAAACACCCAGGTCGCTATGCAAACAGACAGAACTCCAAATATTCACACCGTCCTACTAAATACAAGTCCGCTTCAAAAACCTTAGCCACTTGATGCACACAACGGTAAACAGAGTCACTTTTAGCTGGTTTAGGAGGCGAGTTGAGCCTCCTATGGAATCCGCTATATAATCAATATTTAAGCGGCTTTACATCGATTGGCTTATTGTTGCTTCACGCTATGAGCCGCCGATCCAGTTAAAGAGACGTTTAGTTCCGCCCGAACAATCACCAATAGGGGGTGCTATACCCCCCCCCCTCCCCAAGTTTACCCCATCATTTTCCGCCTTTTTTACAGTCAAAAATGGAAGATTGCTTTTATTCGATTTATTGTAAAACTAGTAGAAGTCATTTTTCTCTCTCTCTAAGGTTCTCTGGCTAGTGAAAAAAAAAACAACAACAACAAAATTCAGTTATTTAAAAAAAAAGTTATTATACCATTGTACAACACCGGTAGCTACAAATTTCCTTAGTAACATTGTGTTATGTTACAACAAGTATTGTACTACGTTGTAATTACAGTTTACATTAACCTTCCTTTTTAAGGGCGCATAATCGCTTTTGACTCTTCAATAAATGTATAATGTCGTTACTTCTATAGACATTTTAAAAAGAAAACATATAATAAAAAAATTACATAAGAGACTTTATTGAAAGTAACAATTACTGCTACTTAATTATTTCAAAATGCTCGTATTATCAACAATCAATTAAAAATATAAATTCAAATTTATAAAAACTTAATGAAATTCTAGATTGGTACATACTCATACCTAGTTTTAGAATTACATCAGCAATGTGATACCGTGATTTTGCACACTGCAATAAGGTACACAATTTGTGTTAATGAGAGACACCAAGGGATGTGCGTCCGACTCATGAGGGGCCCGACGATGCCGACCCAACTCTGGACCTAGACCAGATCAACAAGATCAGATATAGGGCTTATCAGAGACGAGCGTGTTCTCATACCGCCATACTTGCTTGGCTGGCAAAACACATCAGCAATGTGATACCGTGGTTTTGCACTCTGTAATAAGGTACACAACCCGACGAAACCATGCAGGACATGGAGTAATGCGTAATGCCGAGCCAACATCTTTTTGAAGTAATGTCTGATGTTCCTATGAGTTCCTATGTGTCGCGCTTGCGTGGCACATCCCTTGGTGTCTCTCACTAACACAAGTTGTGTAGTTTTAGAATTAATCGCATGGACGATTAATGGAGAAGATTTCTGATTAAATTTATTCTTACTAGCTCCGCTATTTCAAATCTATATCTCGTATCTATGTAGTAGTAATCTGTTGCTTGTATTTTTTATTTTTATAACCTTGTTATTTATTTTTTATGAAAAAGCAACTTCTGCTTTACAATTTTTACAGGAAATCACCGGACATTATAATGTGACATGCTATACAAAACCCCTGTAATACAGACAATATTATAGGAGAACGGGCTAACTAAAGGTTTTTTGGGACGCTGAATCCGAATTTTAACATACAACCAAAATTCCCACGAAACCCCCAAATGTTTAATGGACCCCCCCCCCCAAAAAAAATGGTGTTTTTTAAAATATATATATATAGTTTTTTTTTGTTTTAGGGAAAAATAAATAGATAATCGAAAAGAAGACAAAATAGCAGTAACCTGTTACCTCAAGTTACCAGGTTGATAGTTGATCTCGTCCGTAGTTTTATTGTTAACATTAAATTATACGTTATATGTTTTTGTTTTATTGTTATTTGTTAAAATTTATTAATTCAGATGTTCGAGGAAGTGTAGAGATACTTATAGATGTATGTCAACTCCAATTTGATTGGAAGATTATTGATTTTATATCTCACCTACCTATGAAAAACCATAGTTCAGTTTGCCGGCACGAATATGCCTCGGTGGAGGCGAAATATAGCCGATTAAGATGAAAGTTCGTTTTTATTAACAAATTTTTTAACCCTTACCGACCCACACTTCAACGACCATTCAGAAGGTTTATTCAAATTTAAATTCTCTCAACCCCCCCCCCCCTCCCCCCTAATGATAAAAGATCTATAAATGATAGAGGATCATTCTAGCCATTGATTTTTAAGTGAAGTGGGAAAAAAGGGTAAATAAAAAAAACCAAGCCTAATGAATCTACTTTTAAATAAGATGTACAAACTAACAAGGAGAACTACTAAGTTACAACATATTTTAACCAAGCGATGCTCGATTCAGAAAACATTTTACTGTTTCTTTCAAACGATGCTACACACACACAAAGACAACAACACACAACACAAAGAACAAAACATAAAGAAAAAAATGAAAAGAAATAAAACATCATGAATAATAAGTCTAATGCATCGTTCTTACGCGTTAAACATGCTACTAGCTGTGCTTTTTGTTCAGAAACTATAAGAGACTTGTGCATTAACTAATTACTAAGTAACCATGGATGCTTGTAGAGTGGTTCACGTTGAGATAAGTAGGGCAAGCAGCCAACTCTAGTACTAATTAAGTTACACTGAACTTTTAGTTTTATGACTGGAAGAAAGTTTATTTGTGTGTGATTTATGCCCGTAATTGCGGTTAAAAATAACTCTAAGTCTCATAGAATCACTTGATGTGTAACTGGCTTAACCAGTTCAAGCCGACCTAGAAATGTTTCTGACAAAAACAATTTATACTTGTCTTATCTGTTTGAATGATATCAACCTCGGAACACTAATTCTTCCTAAGAAAAATAAATAAAATGTTGACAGTATATGTGAATATATATATACTAATATTAGCTACAACAAACCCTTATTATCAATAGGTATTTAGGCAGCATAATCTCATCATTAGGATCAGTAAACTCAATTTGTATCCTACTCAGGTTAATGTGAATGTGTCCGTACTTTTTAATTTTATAAATAATGCAATCAATTTTGTGTTAATTTTTTTAATATATATTATATTATATTATACAGGGTGACTGGCGATAAAGTTTGGAAAAGTTATAGGGCGTTAGTACACCTCATATGGAACAAAAAACACCATATTATATACCATAGGTCAATTCTTAACCGTTCTGCCACTGGGTCAAATTTAGCGAAGTTTCGAGGGGTGTCTTCCTTGTCTCATAAAATGAATTGTTGCTCTTAAAATATGAATGCTAGAATAATAATTTTAAAATCGTTGGAAAGCTTAGAAAATTTCCTAAAAGAAAAGTACTCTATTCTAAAAGTCCTTTTATTCAGATTAGCATTTGCTGAGAATTCATTTTTATCTAAATTATTAAGAATTTTTTTGGTGGCGGCAGAACTTCCTAACCAGTGTAGGTGCATCGAGGACACTTTCAGGAAAACTTCCTCATTTACTTACCTTTCAAAAAGTAACCACCGCTTTACCCAAGTAACCATCGCTAAATTTGATCCAGTGGCAGAAGGGTTAAGAATTGACCTATGGTCTATGGTATATATGGTGTTTTTTGTTCCATATGACTACTACTAACGCCCTATAACTTTTCCAAACTTTATCGCCAGTCACCCTGTATATATATATATATATATATATATATATATATATATATATATATATATATATATATATATATATATATATATATATATATATATGTATATATATATATATATATATAAATAACCGTTAATAATTTTGGTTATACTCAATATTTTCCATGAAACCAAGCCTACAACATGTTAAGGCCGGATTCGGTTTTCGGGGTGTATGAAATGAAAAACTATTCAAAAATTTTGCAAGAACATGATTATGATCCATTTTTGTTCTAAAAATAATGAATTTTTATTTGTCCATACAAAGAAATAGTTGGTACTTTTTAAGAATTATAATTATAACGTTGGTCAATGAGTTTTTAGAAGATGAGAAGAATCAATTTATTAGAGTAAGAACCAAAGGTTAAAGTACCTTACTATTGATAAGATAGAAATAAAAATTAATCTTTATCATAGCACCAAAATAATTTACGGCATGTCCTTGTAATTTTTATACATAACAAATTTTTATATAATAAATAATAATTAACGGATTATATTAATTATATTTCTTTACTTCTATACAAAAAAAAAAAATAAATAAATAAATAAATAATAATAATAAATAAATAAAATATATATATATTTATATACAGAAAACAAACAAAACTCAGGTTTCGGTCACAAAAATCGTCATCAGTCGTTGTTTAGATGTTTTACGGCCCCTGAAGAAGGTTTTAAGTAAAAACCGAAACGTCGGGATTGTAACATAAAGACGATTTTTGTGACCGAAACCTGAGTTTTGTTTGTTTTCTGTTTATATTTACGGTCGAGAATTTATTCATATATATTTATATATATATATATATATATATATATATATATATATATATATATATATATATATATATATATATATATATATATATATATATATATATATATATATATATATATATATATATATATATATATATATATATATATATATATATATATATATATATATATATATATATCGAATTTTGAGTAGTTACCGCAAGTTTGTACGTTATCAAATGAGGATATCCCTACCGTCAATACTTGCTTGATCTGGAGATCACTGGACCGGTTTCGGCTAAACGCCATCATCAGCAGAGTCGAAGTCTCTCGTAGCACTCAACACACTTATCGAGTCTACATGAGAGAATGAAGTTGTCATATGAAACTTCATTCTCTCATGTAGACTCGATAAGTGTGTTGAGTGCTACGAGAGACTTCGACTCTGCTGATGATGGCGTTTAGCCGAAACCGGTCCAGTGATCTCCAGATCAAGCAAGTATTGACGGTAGGGATATCCTCATTTGATAATATATATATATATATATATATATATATATATATATATATATATATATATATATATATATATATATGTATATATATATGATATTATGAAGAAATACTTACCGCGACCAACGGTAAGTATCTCTTCATATCATAACTTACTAACTTGCTGTAATAATCCTCAATTTGACTAACTATATAATATTATACATATATATATATATATTTAAAAGAACACAAAACTAAGCTTTTTATTTTTTTACGAAATTAGAAGTATCATTCACGTAGTATCAAATAATAATAATAAAAAAAATACTAAAATAAAATACGCAAGGGGGGGATGTTCCTACGTGTCACGCTTGCGTGGCACATCCCTTGGTGTCTCTCGCAAATTGTGTAGCCTATTGCAGTGTGCAAAAACACGGTATTACTCTGCTGATGTGTTTTGCCAGCCAAGCAAGAATGGCGGTATGAGAGCACCCTCGTCTCTGATAAGTCCTATATCTGATCTTCTTGATGTAGTATAGGTCCAGAGTTGGGTGGGCATCGTCGGGCCCCTGATGAGTCGGACGCGACGAAACGATGCAGGACACGGCATAATGCCGAGCCAACATCTTAATGACGTTATGTCTGATGTTGGAACAGTTCCTACGTGTCACGCTTGCGTGGCACATCCCTTGGTGTCTCCCGCAAGTTGTGTAGCCTATTGCAGTGTGCAAAAACACGGTATTACTCTGCTGATATATATATATATATATATATATATATATATAGAAGTTAATGTGTCAATGAAAATGTGAATAAATAAACAGAGCTACTAACTAGGCATCGCGTGGCTCTATCATTGAAGCGAGCGTATAGTAATAAATATGTATTGAATATTGAAAAAATAGATTATCGTGAATCATGATGAGATGATAGATAATGGGTCTGGTAGTAGTACAGCGGCTAGTAGTAAGGGAACCACCCCGCATTCTTACTATTCCTCTAACCACACATCTCCATTTCAATATTTATAATTTGTATCTCTTTGCTACAAACAAACTACTGCATGTATCAAATTGAAATTTTGCATGCCTGTTTCAATTGTGCATCAGATGGTGTCTATGAAGTTTTATCAAAATCGTTACGTTAGAACTTGAGATAGCGGTAAAAAGGTTGTTTTCTCTATTATAAACGTTTAGGTCCGCTTTAATAGTTTTAGCGATCTTTATTAATTCATAGCGGTGTCGCTGTTAGTTTTACTAAAAAATGTTCGTCTCATCGAATAGATGATGATAGAATTTTTTCCCGTCCTGAAATTCCAATTTAATTTTTGAACATCTCGTTTACGCGAGCCTTGCGCGCGAACTCTTGGACGGATCACGCTGTCCAACGAACTTAGCCTGAGTATTAGTAAGAGGATCATGTATACCAAATTTCAACTAAATCGGTCAACTTTTACTCAAGTTATCGTCACACGCGTGAACGTTACAGACAGACAGACAGGCAGACAGACAGACAGGCAGACAGACAGACAGACAAGATGCATAGTTTGTTGAATGTAAGAAGCTCGCTTACGCTCGCTTCAATAAATAACAAAGTTTTTATGTATTTTTCATCGCCTAAACTTCATCTATTGCTTTCTATTAAACGTGTGTATTAGAATAAATTAACTTGCTTTGCTAAAAAATTACGCGATGCCAAGTTAAAAGTAAGCTAATGCTCGGCAAAACTAAATTTATTATTGCTAGCCTCCTGTATAGATAAGACAAAGTTGACAGGCTAAAGTTTGCTGTTCTAGCTCCGACATAACTGCATAACAATCACTCATAAACTACTAATGACAATTTAATTTTCTCAAATCAACCAAAAGATAAGAGCAAGTTTTCCTCTAGACCCTAGATTTATTCCGTGATAATCATAGTCAGAAGAAAATACAACAATTAATAACTTTTTTCTTCATTTTAAGTAAGTTACATACAAGCATCTCAGACCAAAAAAATTGAATCCCGTTCTTTCAGTTAGGATATTGACAAAATCAACCCCCATTTCTTCTATCTGTCAGAGAACCCTTATTTGTTCCAAAGAAACGTCCCCTACTACTAACATAACTATATATTTATCTCCATTGAGTTCTCTTGGAAACTTATTTCAGTGCATTCATTGGGTTATTCTTGTCGAAGGTAGGCTTTGTGCAATAACGTAATTTTTGAGGGAGAAATGTCAATTTTTTATCCTAACCAAGTAATTCATAGCTTCAAAATAGAATATGTGCACGAAATATATGAATTTATAATGTCCTGTCCAGCTATAATAAGTGATGTTATATATTTCTATAGACAAATGGAGAGATCTGGCAACAAAGTACAATGTCACTTTTGACAGTAGCAAAATTTAAGATTGGCTAGAAGACAAAGCACTGGCAAACAAAACTATGGCATCATTCCGACAAGATATTAAAAATGGGATTATAACGCAACACTACGCCAAGTTGGAGGCTTCAAAATTCCACCATACGTACAAATTTATAAAGTTCGATACAAATAGGTCCTATTTGAATTTAAACACCTTACACTTTTCCAAGAAATCTTTAATTTTTAAAGCGAGAGCATCTGTTCTAGCACTTAAATATAAGCAATGGATGAAAGAAAGAGACGCTTTAAATTGTGATCTATGTAACAAAGGGGAAAAAGAGTCCACAGAACATTTCTTAGCATTATGCCCAGCTCTTAAAAACACCGCGAAAAATATCTTTCTAAACCTATTTTGAACACAACAGAAATTGCTAAACATATTAATGGCTCAAATTGGTTAGAATTAGCCAATTTTTTAGCGGCCGCTTATAATTCTAGAGAGAACTTTTATTTAAAAAAAGCAAAGGATGGAAGATAAAATAAAGAATATAAAATTAAGATATAAATAGTATAAAACGGAATCCCCATTAATATTTAGTTGTATAAAATAAAACAATCTTTGTTGTCATGGTGCAGTAAATAGGTACGAGGCATATGAAACTAATGTTGTAATTACTAACTTTATTCTCTTCTATACCTAATATGGATCTAAAGTTCAATTAGTTTGCTAATTGGTTGATATTTTAAATAATAATTTCTCGTGTTGATTGAATTGTTGCCTTGTTATTTGAACTGAATTGTTGCCTTGTAATTTTAATTCAATTGTTGCCTTGTTATTTGAAATTAATTGTTCTAAGAATTGAATTCCATGTTATTAGAATTGAATTTTTGCATTGTTATTAGAATTGAATTTTTACCTTGCTATTAGAATTGCATTTTAGTCTTGTTAATACAGTTGAATTGTTGTCTATTTAATATAATTGAATTGTTGTCTTGTTATTATAATTGAATTTTTGCATGTTATTAGAATTGAATTTTTTTATTGTTATTATAATTGAATTTTTGCTTGTTATTAGAATTGAATTTTTGCCTTGCAATTAGAATTGCATTTTAGTCTTGTTAATACAGTTGAATTGTTGTCTATTTAATATAATTGAATTGTTGTCTTGTTATTAGAATTGAATTTTTGCATGTTATTAGAATTGAATTTTTTTATTGTTATTATAATTGAATTTTTGCTTGTTATTAGAATTGAATTTTTGCCTTGCAATTAGAATTGCATTTTAGTCTTGTTAATACAGTTGAATTGTTGTCTATTTAATATAATTGAATTGTTGTCTTGTTATTAGAATTGATTTTTTAAGAATATAAGAACAATTAATAATATAACTAAATATTGTAAAGGTCTGAACATTTGAACTAATTTAGATCTAACTCCGGCTCACGCACGGCCAAAGGCCAAGCCTTTTATGTTTATGTATTAGCTATTTGTATTATGTATACCTATTGTATTATGAATTAAAATAAACATCTATTATTATTATTATATTTATTGCCTGCTTATGTAGCTACTAATGAATAGACATTGAAGTATCTGCTTGTAACAATGCCTTTGTGACAAGTCCAATATTATACATACTCCTGTACTATGTTTTTTGCAAAATTTTATCTAACTTCAGTTGTTTGTAAGGTACAAATTTTGCTATACATTTTTAACCCACTTCTCATAAATTTTCGGTGAAACTACAAGCTTTTAAAGTTATCAATAATTTTAAAGTCATTTTTGTATTTTCTATACTAACATATATACATAAATAAATGTGTGTGTGTGAGTGTGTGTATATATATATATGTATATATAAATATATATATATATATATATATTTATATATATATATATATATATATATATATATATATATATATATATATATATATATATATATATAAATATATATATATATATATATATATATATATATATATATATATATATATATATATATATATATATATATATATATATATATATATATATATATACATATACATATACATAGCTCAGCTTCTGTAATAGATTGAGATATGGTCTGAAAACTACATTCTTCTACTTTAAATTTCATATCTATAACTTAAGAAACTATTGGGTGAAAGCCATGCAATGACGGTTTGAATTAGGGTCCTAAAAAAAGTCCGGGTAGTAATCGTTGTCTGGTATTATAGTTTTGGTAGAATAAATAACCATATGGTGAAGTGGGGGTTCTTTGTAGGTAAGTGGGAGGAGTACCTCAGTGTTATAACAAACATTGGAGATGTGTTAAGCACTGTGTTGCCTGAAATTGAAGATCAAATGCCAAATTACACATTTATGCAAGATGGTGCCCCGTCCTATCGCTTCTTGCAAACAATTCAATACTTGCAAGAGAATTGCCCGAGTGGCCGCCCAACTGTCCAAACCTAAATCCAATTGATTGCTCTGGGGGTTGGTTGGAACAAAGTGTGTGCCTGGGAGGCAGATTAAAGTACGTTGATGAACTTTGAAACAGGATTTCTTCGTGCCTGGGATGATATGCGTCAATCAACTATTGCTGGGGCCAAATCCCACTAGAGAAGGAGAAGGCTGTCATAAATTAACAAGGAGGACATCATATTGAACCATGCAACAAGTAAATCTGTAAAATATGCTTTTTTATTTATTTATTTTTGTTTTTGTAATTTTGTTAAATATACATTTTTTACATACATTTATTTTATCAAAACTACCCGGACAACGACTTTTTTTAGGACCCCTATTCAAACCGTCATTGCATGGCCTTTACCCAGTAGTTTCTTAAGTTATAGATATGACATTTAATGTAGAAGAATGTAGTTTTCAGACCCCACAAACCCCATATCTCTATCTATTACAGAAGCTGAGTTAAAAGTGTTCAAAAATGTGCGGTTTTTCTTGCCCACCCTGTGTATATGTTATTTTTCCTATGCTATTAATAGACGGAGGAATAAGGCACGCTACATACATCTGATGTGTTCATTAAAAAGAAACGTGTCTCATCTCTCTGGGATTCGAAACGGATAAGACAAAGTTTAAGACCCTGATTTCAGGCAATCGTGGGAATAAAATAAACTCTCGAGTACTCCGATCCTTGAAAAATGTATTCTTAATGTAAATAACAGTTTTCCAATAAGGTTCACAATCCTATGGTCTGAGTAGATATTTTGATTTACAAGTATAGCGAGAGTAAGTAAGCTAACAACTTGGTTAGTTCTTTTGTAAAGTGGTCGGTAGCCACTTTGAAAAAAAAAAAAAAAAAAAAATATATATATATATATATATATATATATATATATATATATATATATATATATATATATATATATATATATATATATATATATATATATATATATATATATATATATATACATTTCTATTTTTAATTCTCACTTTAAATTTTAATGTTCATACGCTCATTATTATTATTTATACGCGAAAATACACCGATAATTTAACAATAGAACTTTTAATTAAAACTTAAATTCCTCTCAAAATGTAGTGGGTTTTACTGAATGAAGCATTGTCGATGCACCGAAACCCAATTTTCCTCGTGTATAGAATAAATGATGAATAAAAGCAACATTACCATTGCAACCGAGCACTAATACCTACTACCTAATGACTAATAATAACCAGCTCAATAACTAAATACTAACAATGCTTAATAACAAACAAATATTTAAAATTCCCATATAGGAGCTGACAATACAAAGCTGACATTATACAAAACATGATAAATGTAGTTTACTTTTGGCCTAAAATGTAAATAACAGAATTTTATTTATAAAGCTATTAAATATGATTATTGCTAGACTTTCTATAAAGATGAAATATGTGCAGGGTGTAACAATTAATTATTAGACATTTTTGCGTGCTCTTTCTACAACGTTTATTTATTAAAAATTGACCCAAAATGTATTTCAATCTGATACACGTTACCTATTCCAATACGTTATTATTATATTCTCCAGGCAATTATAATTTACAAATATTCTCCAGGAAAATGTAATTTTATTTACCTGTAAAATATATAGAACAAAATATTCGTTTATTTATGAGGTTTTATGTTTTCTTTAATGTAAAAATAACAGATCAGAGTCCTTACAAGAAAATACATAACAATAATATGTATAATGTAAAACAGTAATTATAGATTACAAATGTACCTTTCAATTTGAAGAAATCATAAGTTTCAACTACAATATTCTAATAAATAAATAAACTATATACTTAATTACAGAACCACTTCTTCCCTATAATGTCCAACGAATCCAGTGGCGTAGCTAGGGCATTGGGGGCCCCCCTCAAGAAGTTTTTGGGGCCTCTCGCCAAGAAAAAATGATGAGCAAAAAAAAAAAGGTCCCTGACAATGGTATAGAAGTGTGGTTCTAAAAGGCTACCGCCACACGAGCGTTTTTTCACGCCAAACTTCATCCAACAGCCGCGGTGGCCACATTGACGGAAAACACGCCGCGTGAAATCAAGCCGAAGCAATTGGCAAACTGCCCTGCCGCGGGAAAAAAACGCCCGTGTGGCCATTTGTTTGCGGGCGACCTTGAAGACGCAGCCCTGTCTCCCTCCTTCGGCGTGAAATCACGCCCCGTGTGGCCGGTCTAACTAATACCAATGTGACTCATATTTTAGGCGTGTTTTCACGCAGAAAAGCTACGTGAAAAAACGCTCGTTTGTCCGTACCCTAAGAGTCTAAAGGGCCCATCGGCATTGTACAAAGATAATAATTTCATGTTAATTCCAAATTTTGGATTCGGGGGCCCCCTGACTCCACATGGGGCCCGCCCGCAATGTGGGCCCATAGTTACGCCACTGAACGAATCCTTACTTAAATCCGTACATCCCACCGAGACAATATTAAGATCACTATAAGAGACAACCGGTACATAATTAGGATTAAGGAAACGTCCTCTGTTACATAGTGGACAACCGGAAACTTAAGAGCATATTTTCACTGCCCTGCCAGCATTACCGGACAGTTTTTATCCAGATGTTTTTAGTTAAGTGACAAGTGGTCGGAGGATACAAATTTAGATACTATATAGACAATAGTATTTAAAAAACAGGCTACCAACTACCAACATAATTAATTTTATGGCAAATATACTGAAAAGACGTTCTTTTTTCTTAAATGAATAATTTTTTATATTAATTTAATAGTAATCAGGGGAAAAAATTAAATGGAAAAAATTATAAATAAAAATAATAATCATTATATGAGAATCATATGACAAAAAGTCTGTTTTATTTTCATTTTGTATATCTACTCTAATCTAGTATTTTTTTTTTTTTTTTTTTTTGTTTTGTTTTGATAAGATACATATTTATTTTATTTGGAGGAGCTTTTCTTTTTTTTATTATAATTTGTTAAATTATTTACCCCTTTGTACAAGCCTGTTGTTTTCTTTTTAAAAAAATAAAATTATTTATATTATTATTATAAATAAATAAATAATAATAATAAGTAAAACTACAGAACATAAAAAAAATTGATAATAAAATAGTAATAAGTAAATATATAAAAAAATAACATATTGTTTTTATTGGTTACAGCATCGTTTTCTCGCTATTTTTTAACATTTTAAATAATTGTACATTTAATAAGGGCTGTGTCGAGTTATTCTTACAATTTAGTTTTATAAGAATTATATATTTACTCTTTTAGTATAAACCATCTGATTTTAAGGGCTCCTACAGTAAAATAATATAAGACATTTATTTTCACTTTTTTATATATCCGCTAATAAATGAGTGATGTATGTGTAAGCATTGTGGTTAGGCGTGAGTTTATTTATGTAAATATAGTGGTAGCTGAGAGGTTTATAGAGGGTGCATATGATGAACAAATGGTCAAGTCTTTAATCCCCAACACCAGGATCCCTTTACCACCGAACCCAGTTCCCTGGTATTTATTTCATAATTAATTCCTTTGTGAAAAATTGTTATTTTATCTCTGTTGGAAAGTCTTAAGTTGAGATGGTTCTGAGTTTATATTATTTTTCAGATATTACACTGCTTGCCCAGGCCAAGCATGCATATTTCCCTAAATTCAGGGTTGATGAGGCAAGGCATCACTCCAAGATTGAACAGACACATTGGTTAGACCAAGATCTAATAGTGTTTTAATAAAGCTGTTGCTTATTTTAAAATTTACTTCATGACTATGCATTTTTTCGATGCCTGATTTTCGATAGTTGCAACTTGAGCTATGAATAACCAGTTGAAATCGGTTATATTGTTTATGGTATGATCGAGTTGGGCGAGAGTAAAAATACAAAGCTTAAGAATGTTTTCTCTTAATTCAATTTTTATATAGCGAGGGTAACTGCAGCCATTTAACATAATGTCATTAATTATATAAAGTTGATTGAATAAGAATATAACAAAATTCAAGTTTATTTTGTTGCTAATGCGGCTGAGACCGACGTTTATGGAGCCAACGCAGCATTTGCTTTGTTGATTGAGGAAACGGCAGAAAACTCAAATCAGGTTGGCCGGATGTGAGGTTTGAAAACCTCAACTATGGAATTGTTACATTTTAATTTTTAAGGTGCATTATTTATTTATGGAGTATATTGAATGTCCATCGAGAATTTTTTAGTCTTCTTTAAATTTTTAACTTTTATTGAGAATAACATTTCTAACATTTCTAACATTTTTTATTTTGTTATAGAGGAATCTTCTGCAATGTTTAATTGAGTATATAAGTTTTTCTTCTTTGTTCTATATTTCCAGCACATTCAGTCAGAATGTGCTGGATATTTTCTTAATTTGTTAGGCAGCTGAAACAAATAGGGGAATTGCTTGTATAGTTTATACATTTACAGCGAAAACTCCTTATTGTATTGATTTTAATAATGTCAGATCGATTTACATCAGATTTCCAAAAACCATGGTGATTTAGGTATGCTAGGAATGTATTTTAACAATTCTACTAAACTAAAATTTAATAATTCATAAAATAAATTGATATTTAATATTTATACGTTTTTTTGCAATTCTGAACCACTTTTTTAAATAATATTTTTCGATACCATCAAAAATAAGGGTAGTTTACTCTTGGTGATATTTTAAAGTTTTCAAAAACCAGAACACCCTGTACACAAAATCAAGACAATTTTATAATTTTTAGAGGTTTAAGAACAAGCAGGAGTTTTTATAAAGAATGACTTTTTTTCGAAAACCCAAAAATAAGAAAATTTTTCCTCTCGGATACTCTATCTTAGGACACACTGTATGTTAAATGTAATAATATTTTAAAATTGGATATTCTCACTGGGGAATTATGTGTTAATTTTATGAATCTTTATTGCTTAATGAAACCTTAAGCGTTTCTTATACAATGGATTCCGTTATCTATCATACATATTTTTCCTTTTAGAAGTTAACAAATATAAATAATCATATTAAGAAATTAACAAAAAAATAATTTACATGCGTAAAATGATAATTAATAATAATGCGTAATTTGCATGCGTGTTTCATTACGGATTCACACAAAATAAGTAAACATATTTAAATTCAACAAGATTTAAACAAACATATTAAAAGTTCTAGATTAAAGATATAAACATTTTTTAATATCAACTATGATTGGTGGCTTTAAATTAAATTTTATCATGTAACCTGGCTCACTCGTTGATAATGAAAGATCTGATGTGCATAGCGTTTATTACAAAATAACAAAAGTTGTATGCGTTTTTCTTTGACGTAGGTTCTAGTAGTTTGATTAGTACGGTCTTAGGTTGGTCTGTTCTGTCAATGAGTGGTGACAGATAGTAAGACCTAAGGTGTGCATACTTGGAACATGTTAGTAAGATATGGCTCCAGCTTTCATCTTCTTGTAGGTTACATATTGAGCAGATTTTTTTTTTGATCAAAAGTATAGGTGTGGCCTCCTTTGTCGATGACCTTGGCCGTGACTTCACTGGAAGTTCTCAACTGGGCGATGATCCTTGTGACATTAATGGGGATAGTAAGGCGTAAGTATTTCTTTTCCTGGTTTTCCCACGTCATTTCCCGAAACAGCTAATTAAAATTTGAATTCGTCGCTCTTTCAAAATCCTCTGTTCTCAATATATTATTAAAACTGTCCAAAAATTTAGGAATTAACTTGTTGAGAGTTTACCAGGTCTTTTGTCGAGTACGTAGTGTCTGTTTTGTTCAGCAGTGTGACCAGTTGCGAGAACCAGTTGTACTTCATATTATTTGAGGGGCTGTTATGCAGATAGACTAATCTGTTGAGACATATTTCGGTGTACCTGGCATCTTTTTGTAGCGTAATGTTGTGTAGGTACCTTAAACTGTTTTCTAATATTTTTAGTGAGGTGTGGTTTACACCGGTTTCCTACCTGATAATGTAATTCGGAGTGTTTCTCGGGAGCCGAAGTAGATGTTTGAAAAAATAAGTCTGTGCCCTCTCAAGTGTGTCAAGATATCTGAGGGACCAAACCGGAGCCTCGTAGAGTAGCGTTGAGAGTACAATGCTCTCAAATAATTTAATGCGTGCGTTCCAGGAATTGGCTTTGGAAGCTGCCAGGATATTAAAGATAGCTCCAATAGAAATTCTGGCTTTAGTTAGAGCATTGTTACACGTTACACATATCTGGAAACAAAGAAGATTTGGATATAGTGACACCCAGATAGTTAACCTTCGAGTCTATATTGACTTCCTCGTTGTTAAACAAGATTATTTCGTGTATCGGACTGTGGCCTTTTCTGAGTTTAATTATGTTGGTTTTGTTAGTGTTAACGGTTAGCTTGTTCATGGAGCAGTATTGCTGTAGGATGCGTAGACTCTTTTTTAGGTCTACGATTGAGGAGCTTAACAAGACCAAGTCGTCGGCGAAAAGAAGTGTGGCAATGTCCGTCAGGCCGTCAATCGAGACTCCTTTTGCTCCTTCCGATATGAAGTATTTTTTAAGAACTGGCAAAAATATATTAAACAAAAGGGGGCTTAAGACTTCGCCTTGTAAAACCCCTTTTGTTATATTTATTTCTTTTGTTTTTTGACCACCTACTTTAATTTTCATGGACGCATTGTCGTAAAATTGTTTTCGCTACGTTGTTTACAAGAGAAATGCCTCTGTAGTTAGAGGGATCGTTAATGTCGTTTTTCTTGTGGATCATTATTGTGTCGATTTTCGACCAATCTTGTGGAATATCTTCAGTGACTAGAACTTTGTTAAACAGATTGACCAGGTAAAGCGTCCAGTTTTGTGGAAGATTTTTATAGCAATCATTGCTAATGGAGTCCTCTCCAGGAGTGGAGCCTGATTTTAACTTTTTAATAACACCGAGTACCCGAGTACTTCTTCACCTGTAATGTCACCGTCCAAATATGGGCATCCCACGCCAAAATATTCTTGAGGTTTTCCCGGTGTTTCTGTGTAAACTCCTTCATAGAAGATTTCCCATGCTGGTTAAGGTCGAGTTACCTCCTTTCCTTTTTTGAAGCGATTTATTTCCTTCCAAAACGATGTTGAATCCTTTACTTTGGATAATATTTTTAGCCTATTTCTCTCGAAATCCTTCTTTTTTTTTACTTATTACTTTTTTATAATTCTTTTTTACTGTTAAATTTATTTTTCCTGCAGATTTTTAGGGCTTGCTTAATTGCTATATTAACCACATCACACTCTGCATCAAACCAAGGTTTATTGCTCTGCCTGTGGGAATCCTGGGGAGAGTTTTTCATTTCTAAAGCATCTGCGCAACACGATATAGTGGCAATCAATTCTTCTATAATTTTTTCTCTATAATTTTATATAGATTACTTAGTTCAGTTTTATGAAAATATGGTTGTGATGATAATGTTAAATTTGTTAATTGTTATTACTTTTTTTAAACCTTTGATACATTTTTTAGTAAGTTTTATTAATAAGATATGATGAAAACACCTTTTTAAAATTTAATTGTTGCTAAGTTCGATGGATGATAATGTGTAAAGAAATAAAAAGAATTACTCCATTTTTTCTAGAGACGTTTCGACCCTTGCTAAGGTTATCCTCAGTCTTTATTTCTGAATTCATACAATCAATTAATCAGATAATTAACAACTATTCCTAATCACACGGTGTGTAATATATTATGTAAAACTTAACTGTAACTATAATTTAACGAATATTTTTATTCCACATAGTTACATTTAGTGTAGAGTTAAGAAGATATTTAATTATTTTTAAAACAAATTTCAAATTCTGTCTTCATAAGAGAGCGTCACTACATGTCACAATGTAAATAAAATGATTTTTATAACATAGAGAAAACCAATTTAAAAAACTAAAAACAATACACATAGTCATGAATAAATAAAACAATCATAAAATTTCTTAAAAAACCTAACCATATAAAACCTGCAACTAAACCCCCAATACCAAGAGGTATATATGGTATTTAACATAAAACTCTACACCGAGAACATTCAAATATCTTAAGTTAAAATTAAAATTGAAAATAGAATGACTACTTAAAATTTATATACAAATTAGAAACATATTGAAGAAATTGATACTTAATACTTTTAATAAATTATTCATGTCTATGTGCATGTTTTTAGTTTTTTTAAATTGGTTTTCTCTATGTTATAAAAATCATTAAATTTAAATTTTGACATGTAGTGACGCTCTCTTATGGAGACAGAATTTGAAATTTGTTTTTAAAATAATTAAATATCTTCTTAACTCTACACTAAATGTAAGTATATGGAATAAAAATATTCGTTAAATTATAGTTACAGTTAAGTTTTACATAATATATTACACACCGTGTGATTAGGAATAGTTGTTAATTATCTGATTAATTGATTGTATGAATTCAGAAATAAAGACTGAGGATAACCTTAGCAAGGGTCGAAACGTCTCTGGAAAAAATGGAGTAATTCTTTTTATTTCTTTACACCTTATCATCCACTTAGCAACCATTTAAGTTTTATAATGTGAATCTCTGTTTATATTATTTGATAATTTTTAAATGTAACTTACAATTTTATATTAAAATTAATTACTTTATCTTGTGGAGATGAGAAAACTGGGAAATCTTAAACACTCTTAATGATAGTTTAGACATTTTAATTAATAATTGTAATTAGTTCTCCACTCAAAGTATTTCTTGCTGCTTGATTTATACATTAATGTTATCGAATTTCGGTAGGTCTTACAGAAATAGAGAGTATGACTGAGGATGAAGTTACAAGAAAGGGTCGAAACGTCTCTATTCAAATGAATTATATTGTTTGTATTATTCACCCCTAAAGGGTTCATCTTACTTATAAAGAATTCAATCAAATAAGGTGTCGAGTCCAACTTACTCTATAAATTATTACCTGGAGATGGACAACGCCCGGCAAACTTCGTTAACAACCTTCAGAAAGAAGGGAAATCAACAATTAATCAGTTCAACAAATGTCTTTTATTACAAGCAAAAAAACACAAATCCAACAAAAACAAGGTATGGACTTTCAAAGACAATATAATTAAAACGTGTTCAAATAGCAGAAGGAATTATTTAAGACAATATAAAAACAATAATATACCTAACCATTTTAAAGTAGGTCAAAGTCAAATATTTCGAACTTTTGAAAAATCCGAGACAAAATCTTAAAATTAACAAATTATCCGATAATTTTATAAAAGAACTGATAAAAATAGAAATCATAGAAACATATAAAAGATAGATAAAGAGTGTAACAAATATTACCAGATCTCTCAATGATATTAAAATCAATAACAATAAGAGTTACGAGTGCATGAATGGTATCATCTTTATAAATGTTAACCATTATGTTGACAGTATGTGATGTTGTTGCTTCAAGCAAACATGACGATGCAACACACTCCTCAACATGCTTCCAGTAGTGCAAGCCAAACCAAGCACTTGAACTTCTTCGTGACGCGCATTTCACCTCAAAACCAACCTGTTTATAATGAAAAGGATGTTGTACTTATGTACAAATATAGACGGATCCGGTGCAATTTATTATAAAAATGTTCCTCACTAATGATCGTATTACAGATGTGTAATCGTATTCGTATATGTGTAGTGGCTGATCCGACAATCGACAATCCTATGATATATAAATTACCTATTGTTTGTTTTACTGGTAACAAAGAAAAAAATTAACAACATAAAAAAATACGTGTGGTGTCGTGGGACACCCGGTAGGAACGAAGTTCCTTACGCTTTTCATTAAATATAAATTATAAAATCGCTGTAATAACTACGTATACATGGTGGAGTTAGAAAAGAGACAAAATTAAAAGTAACTAACTATTTGTACTAGCGGAGTTAAGGCAAAATTAAATGAAAATCTTTTTTTTATCTTTGATGCGAGCGTCTTTCAATAAATAATGTATTGTATATTGAGAAAAAAGTTAATGATAAATTTATAGTTAAAGCAGATGGTTGTAGAACGAAAAAGAACTGTCCTCCCAGGCCCCGTCGGCATATTACTCCAGTTAAATATTAAAATAAAAAATATAAATCATTAACTCACACAAACTTCTGCTTGTATCAGGTTGAAATGTTACCTGCTTGTTTTAATTGTACTGTAGGTGATGTATACAAAGTTTCATTTAAATCTTTACGTTAGAACGTAAGATATCGGTAAAATCGTTGTTTTCTTTATTTTAATCGGTTTGGTCCGCTTTAATAAATTTAGCGATCTTTATCACTTCATAGTAGTGTCGGTGTTATAAAAAATTATTTAAAAAAGTTGTTTGTCTCATTAAATAGATGAAGTTAGAATTTTTTCCCGTCCAAAAATTCCAATTTTAAATTCGAAGCTTACGTTTACGCGAGCGTTGCGCGTGAACGCTTGGGCGGATAACGTTGTCCAACGAACTTGTCCCGGACATTGGTAAAATGAACATGTGTACCAAATTTCAACTAAGTCGGTCAACTTTTACTCCAGTTATCGCCATCGGTAGATTTCGTGACGGATTTTGCGTGACGGTGATTTTGTGACGGTTATTTTGTGATGGTGATTCTGGTCGTTTTTTTCGGATTCACTCCCGGGCTCCAGAACGTGCCATAAGGAACTTCGTTCCAAAAATCTGGTAGGTTCTCATGAGTTATAACCATAACCATGCCAATGAAGGTTAAGCATCTTGATTATCCGGAACGTTTTATTTTCTATACTGGGACATTTTAATTTTTTTTTCGTTTATTGTTTTTAACATCAAGACTTGTTACTTACTTAATGAAATGCTTTTTTAAATAACGATGACAACTATGATTCTAATAGTGAAACTCAGCAACTTGTAACCTTGCAGATATCTACACTCATGACACTATTTTTCATTTTGACATTTCACTATTAAGTAGGTTGAAACAACTTTGTTTTATTGAATACAGAGTATACATAGTCATAGATGAATACCAGGTACGGTTGTATTAGGCGTTAGGCCTATAAAATATATAAGGGCCTGATAGACCGGATTTATATGTTCATGTTAAACAGATTGACCAATTGATCTAAATGAGCAAAGAGAAAATGAAAGGTTTATTTCTTTTTATTTCAAACAAATTGTCCATCAAAAACGTACCTTTCTCCAATTTAATATCCTGTGGTTATAAATCAGTCAGAGCTGAAAAAAAGGATAACTAGATGACGAGTTAAGTATCTGATTATGAAGATAAGGGATAGTTCAGTCAATGTGGAGCCGAGGTTTCAGGTAGGTGTCTTAAACTAGATGCAGACGTGGGCCTCTGTAAGCCTTCACCTGCCCACGTTTCGCCTTTAATTATAGTCCAGCCTTGACAAGAGAGGGTGAGGCACAGTTAGCCCGATAGCATCTTGCGGTTCCTTGTTGCTCCTCCATCTCTTACACTAGTGTACTCGACCCGGAAATTAAAACATTTTTTTAAGGGAACAAGACGAAGACTCGTCGACCGGCATTCGGAGGGAAACTCAACTGCCGTCAAAGTGGTTAAGGGGGAAAAATTGCAAATAACGTTTGCAATTTCTGTGATAATTCGATTTTTTCCAATGCCAACCTTCCCCACGACGTTTGAATTTAGTTGAAAATGAAGCAATGGAATATCAGTAAAACTATTTTTTAAATTAAATTAAATATAAGCTAGTTAAATTAAAATATACAAGTTATAAGCATTACTACCATCGTATAGACATTGGTAAAGAAGCAAGGTTTTACATTTCATATTATATTTACCTAGGTCATGTTAAGGTATCATAATGTTGTGGCCTAAAGACACCTATTACCGTGCTAGAATGGAAATATATTTAGGGATGCAGCAGAAAAATTTGCATTTTGCTCTTATATCGGCCATATTTGTTTTTAATATGACAACGAGAAAACATGTTACGTGTAAAATGACACATTGTTAATGTTGCTGAAGAGTGTAATCTACCTGGAGAGCTTTAACATGATACGTAACATGCTATATAACATACATTTTAATCATAACACCCACATTTCGGCCATATTTGTTTTTCAAATGCCGGCAAAGAATGACTAATTTGTCATACTTGTTACATATTATTTTCCTACTCTTCAATACCTTTAAAACCAAGTATAACACATCATGCAGACTAAAAACGTTTTGTTTAGTCATCTGCCATATTGACCGCCATCTGGAAAATATTAAGAAAGAATTTCCAAAAACTATACAGTTGTCACAAATACTGAGATGCACCTGTGGGCCGAATTTTTTTTTGTCATCGTTAATAGACAAATACACAAACTAACAATCAAACTTTTAAAATGAAGTCTAAGAAATTAAGAACTCAGTTACGCTCATTAAATTAGTTATTGTGAGCAAGGTGGTACCTACTGATAATTCACTAATTCTCCCGTCTTTATTCGTGAATAAAACACGTAATAGAGTAATCAATAAGATACGATATTTACAAGTTTATTTTTATATTGCAGGCAAATGGCTTTCAACGGCTCACAATCGATGCTTCATTTGTCAAATGTGTCGGTGGATCGACCAGCAGATCCAAGTTATACAATTATGAGTTAAACAATTTTGTTTTATTTACTCACGCGAAAATACAATACCATTAACAACAATAGATATATATTGAGGAAGCGACTAGATTAATGATATCAATATATATATCTCAATAAGAATGACAAATCGAGTAGTAATATTGTTAAAAGGGTGCTATAAATATACATATATATTAAATAAATATTTTATAAAGTATTTCGTAGAAACTTAATAGAGAAGTTTAGATTGTTTTTACTGGATGTAACATGAGAATCTCATACAACATATGATATTTTGCATTTCATATTAGAATTTCTGTGGCAAGTTTATAAGGCCAAGTCGATTGACAACAAACTGTCCTCTTCACAAAGTGTAATTTATCGATAAAATAAAAACGTTGTCAGTTAAATATTTAATAGCTTTTGTTGTAAGTAGTTACCAATATTATTTAATCGATATTATTAATGTTTTGCCACCTGAAGATATTAAATAGAATTGTCAGGTCATATCGATATCTTAATAAAAAAGTTTCAAGAATATAATGTTTAATTAATCTATATATATAAAATTAAAGTTTTGTCTGTACATTGGTCAGAATTGAACATTTTTTGGATACTTTTTCATTTTATACATTCTGAAACCCGAATCCGGCCGTAACTTTTTTCGTGTATGCGTGGATGTGAGTATGTCTGTCGCCACAGTCAAACTTTATAGGCGCAAAACTGGCTAAGCGATATCGAATAATTTGTTGCGCAATTTGTAGGCTTGGTTTCATCAAAAAATATTAAGTAGGACCAAATTTATTAACAATTTTATAAAATAGAATGTATAAAAAAAAAAAAAAAAATTGTTTGACCCACCGTAAACAAACCCCACACACTCGCTATTCAAACCGTTTGGGTACTTCTAGACCACCTAGAGACTCGCGGTTTATTGCGTTTGTTCGGAAATTGGCCCAACCCGACTGGAAAAATCAGAAAAAAATAAAAAAATATATTTTTACCCCCCTTAAAAAATTAAAGATGGCGGACGCACTTTAAAGTTCTATTGGAGGCTTATTGTGGCTAAACGGTAAGTCGTATCGACAAGCTGATTGCGCCAGCAGTAACTGATTTTAAAAGATTTTTACTTTTTGTCGTAACTCCATCGGTTCTACCTTAAATAATCTAAAATTGATTTTTTAAAAAAGATATTTGACTTTGAGGGCTTATGGCGTCCGCCTTTGTTGACCGATTTAATTTCTGATTAGGGCGCTTACACCTCACACTAATGCTCTTTAAATCGAGTATTTATTATTTTATTAATTTTTCCCAGAACTAGAATTATTAAATATTTAATGGTGCAGCCATATTGAGAGAAGAGGCTGGTATAATTAAATTAATGCACCATCATGGTTGATGATTGTTCAATGACTTCCCAGTCTAATTGGTTTTGTCTACATTTATTTTCTTATTTATTATATTTATTTAGCATTGTTTTTTTTTTTATTGCTACATTACTTAGTTTCCATTGGCTATTTTTTAAATGTACAGATAGACACGATTTGGAGAGTATTATATTCTTAGTTATGGAATTAATGATGTGTAATATAGTCCTGATTTTATTCCTAGAAGGCTTTAGGAACCAAAACTTTTTAGGAATTTAATTTAATTGCTAGGCCTACATGATTATAGGAAATATAGCCACTAATACCTAGCATGAGCCCGATGAAATCTAGTACTATATATATGTGTGTGTGTGTATATAAGACAATGGAAATTAACCAAACTTATAAGAAAAATGTATTGATTTAATTATTTTTTTGTGTAGGCATGAGAGAAACGAGTAGAAAAAGAGAAAGAAATCTGTTAAATGTTTAATCAAGTAATGAATATTTATTTCTTTTGGTCGGCCTGTAAGCAAACATTTGAATCCCATCATTACCCGCCCTGTTGCATATTTCTATCCAACCTCCAATACTGTTCAATATGAAAACCTCTGTTTGTCTTACTCTCTCTCTCTCTTTCTTTATTTAGCTTTTGTTTAATTAAAAAAAAAAAAAAAAAAAAAATGACTAACCTAATAATGTTCACAAAATGGTCGTGAACGGAGGAATAAGTAAAAAAGGAACAGGACGGGAGAAGCGTGGGCTTCACCCGTTTGAAAGCGGTTTAAGGTGCTCAGATAATTGTTTTTTATTATGTTTTTTCATTAGTTCACCAGTTATGGAATAGATTGAAAACACTAACATGTTGGCGTTTTAAGCTTATTACACAGAAACAAACACACACACACACACACACACACACACACATATATATATATATATATATATATATATATATATATATATATATATATATATATATATATATATATATATATATATAATATATATATATATATATATATATATATATATATATATATATATATATATATATATATATATATATATATATATATATATATATATATATTAGTAATAACAATACTGTGTTTGCACACTGCAATTAGCTACACAATTTGCCAGGCAAATATGGCGGTGTGAGAGCACGCTCGTCTCAGATAAGTCCTTTATCTGATCTTCTTGGTCTGGTATAGGTCCAGAGTTGGGTGGGCATCGTCGGGCCCCTGATGAGTCGGACGCGACGAAACGATGCAGGACATGGTGTAATGCCGAGCCACCATCTTGATGACGTAAGTCTGATGTTGGAACAGTTCCTATGTGCCATTTTTGCGTTGCACATCCCTTGATGTCTCTTACTCACACACATTATATATATACATATATATATATATATATATATATATATATATATATATATATATATATATATATATATATATATATATATATATATATATATATATATATATATATATATATATATATATATATATATATATATATATATATATTTATGTATATAATTATAAATATATGCACAATAATCTTCCCCCCCCCTCTTAAATTTTTAACAGTTTGAGATAAATTAATGAAACTTGGGGGACCTGTATCATTTAAAAATTAGGGTTCTACTGCTAAGCAAGGTCTCAACGCATATGGACTTACCTACTGTTAAGGAATGATGTCCCAGTAAAGGCAAAATACCACATTTTTAACGCTGTATCGAAAACTATAGTTTGCTATGCTTGTCAAGTTTGGGGTAGCATAACCTATGATGTTGTAGAAAACTTTTTTTTTATTAAAAAGCTTTTCCCCTTCCTAGGGCTACGCCGAATTACATGTTACATTTAGAATCAGGAGTTGATCCGGTATATTTACACACATTGAAGCTTCAGTCAAAATATTGTTTCACCGTCCTCGATATGCAAGCTTATAAATGTCCAACAATTATAGCAATCGACACAGTTAATTTAAAAATAGGTTGGTACAAGACATGGACCACTTTAAGCGAACGCTTAACTGTGGCATTGACTTCGCTCCAAATGATAGTATGTCGTTGGAACCGGTAAAAAATAAGGAGCAAATATAAAAAAACCGATGAAATTCCATTAATTAGTGTAAAAGTTACAAGCGAACATAATTACTCGGCATCGCGTGGCTCTATCATTGAAGCGAGCGTATTGTAATAAATATGTATTGAATATTGAAAAAATAGATAATCATGAATCATGATGAGTTGATAGATAATGGGTATAGTGGTAGTGCAGCGGCTAGTAGTAAGGGAACCACCCCGCAATCTTACTATTCCACTAACCTCCTTTTCAATTATTATAAAATGTATCTCTTTGCTACAAACAAACTACTGCATGTATCAAATTGAAATTTTGCATGCCTGTGTATATAAAGTTTTATTAAAATCGTTACGTTAGAACGTAAGATATCGGTAAAAAGGTTGTTTTCTCTATTATAAACGTTTAGGTCCGCTTTAATAGTTTTAGCCATCTTTATTAATTCATAGCGGTGTCGCTGTTGGTTTTACTAAAAAATGTTCGTCTCATCGAATAGATGATAATAGAATCTTATCTTCGTCCTGAAATTCGAATTTAATTTTTGAACCTCTCGTTTGCGCGAGCGTTGCGCGCGAACTCTTGGACGGATCACGCTGCCCAACGAACTTAGCCTGAGTATTAGTAAGAGGATCATGTATACCAAATTTCAACTAAATCGGTAAACTTTTACTCAAGTTGTCGTCACACGCGTAAACGTTACTGACAGACAGACAGACAAGATGCATAGTTTGTTGAATGATAAAAACCTCGCTTACGCTCGCTTCAATTAACTAGGCATCGCGTGGCTCTATCATTGAAGCGAGCGTATACTAGGCATCGCGTGGCTCTATCATTGAAGCGAGCGTATTGTAATAAATATGTATTGAATATTGAAAAAATAGATAATCATGAATCATGATGAGTTGATATATAATGGGTATAGTAGTAGTGCAGCGGCTAGTAGTAAGGGAACCATCCCGCAATCTTACTATTCCACTAACCACACATCTCCTTTTCAATTATTATAAAATGTATCTCTTTGCTACAAAAAAACTACTGCATGTATCAAATTGAAATTTTACATGCCTGTTTCAATTGTGCATTAGATGGTGTATATGAAGTTTTATTAAAATCGTTACGTTTGAACGTAAGATATCGTTTAATGTCTGGCGATATTTTTCGATGTTAGGAAGGCCTTCGACTCTGTCAACCTAACCATACTACTTAGAAAAATCTATCAAATCGGAATCAGAGGTCAAGCTCACAAATTATTTGAGAGCTATCTCTCCGGTAGGAAATTAAGTCTCAAAGTAAACTGCACTCTCAGTGATTATGTAGAATTGTGTCATGGTACGCCCGAAGGAACAAATATTTCACCTGACTTATTTACTTGTTACGTGAAAGACTTACTTTTTTCAGGTGGCGTCCAAGATATAATTTCGTTTGCAGATGATACCGTTCTGTATTTTAAGGGCGAAAATTGGGAATCTGTTTATAACAAAGCTAATGAAGGGATGCAAAGAGTTAAGGAATGGCTTGACTTGAACTTGTTACAACTTAACACAGACAAAACTAAATATATAGCTTTCTCCTGTGATTGCAGGGGAGGGCCACCAGAGCATCCTAAACTTTATATTCCAACCTGTCAATACATCAATACTAGTTCTCAATCATTAAATAATCTTCAAATACAAAAATTAGACAATATTAAGTACTTGGGCATTACAGTTGATAAGTATTTAAATTGGAAGGATCACATCTCTCATCTATCTAAAATGATAAGGAAAACAGAGTATAGTTATAAGATCCTTAAACATTTTCTCAATAAAGCTTCATTACGTACGTTATACTTTGCCCTTACTGGATCGATAATAAATTACGGATTATTAGCTTACGGTGCAGCTGGTAAGACTGATTTAAACAGAATAACTGTGTTACAAAAAAGAATAATTAAAATTTGTTTACAAAAGCGTATGACATATTCCAGTGACTCAGTTTATTCTGATTTCTCAGTTTTGCCTGTTGATAAGTATAGTTACAGGAGAATAATTTTATAATTATTTTTAAAAGAAAAACATTTGCATCGTCACTCGTACAATACATGATCTAGACAGAAATATACAGTACAGTTACCTTTCTGCAAAACTAGTAAAAGACAACAGTATTTTGAATACTTGGGTCCTAAATTCTTTAAACAGCTTACTACAGAATTAAAGACAGCAACAAATATAAACAATTTCAAAACCAAACTTACTCAACACTTATATTCACTTCTTAACACAGACTCTTTCTAACTCGCATTACTGATCCAACTTGATTCTAATCTCTTGAAACGTTTTCCAAAAATGATCGGGCTTCTTAATATGAATTAATAAAAATGTATTAATATATAATATAATTATGAAATATCTATTTTCTATTTTTCCTTATTTTATTTTATTATAATTGAAGCGAGCGTGAGCGAGCTTCTTACATTTATAACAAACTATGCATCTTGTCTATCTGTCTGTCTTTCTGTCTGTCAGTAACGTTTAAGCGTGTGACGATAACTTGAGTAAAAGTTGACCGATTTAGTTGAAATTTGGTATACATGATCCTCTTACTAATACTCAGGCTAAGTTCGTTGGACAGCGTGATTCGTCCATGAGTTCTCCCTTTAACCACCTCTAAACGGAATCTTAATAACAAACTACATAAATCTTCCAATAATATCCTACCTCTATACAAACATTCATTTAAACTTTTATTTGCTAATTTAGATTTAGAACTCGCATCGTATACTATTCGGATTTTTGTCGTTGTTTTAGCAGGAGTAATCACTGCATGATGAGTTAAATAATGAACAATACTACCTTGTACTGTTTCCTCATTTACCTCTTCAATGATATTATTTTTTAACTGTTCTATAATAATTTTATCATATTGTAATAATAATTTAGGATCAACCTTTAATCTCTTATGTAATGATTTAAGTCTACACAAAGCTAATTGATATTTCGATTGTAGTTCATTCGGAGGATATTGTCTCCATGGCCACTGATGGATTCTATCTTTTATTTTTTATCTTTACCTATATTTTATGTTTAAAAATTTTCTATTTCTATAGCCCCCAGTAAGTAAATCTTCGTTTAGCTTTGGGGCCGCCTCGGCCCCCCCCCCTCCTAGCGGCCAGTGTTGCCAGGTCCGGCTAGGTAAGGGCGCTCTCCCCCCTCCATCGTCAGTCGCAGCTCGCCAGGACGTTGGAACGGAAGGGAACCGCCACATAGATCCACCTCCACACCGCTTTTAGTATAATATCTACTTTATAAAATATTTTAAAAACGCCAATTAATAGCTACGTCAACACCCCGGCCGGAGTCTTCGTTGCTGTCAAGAAGTATCTCCGTTTCCGACGTAAAGCAGGCTGGACTCCTCTACCTGGGTATGAACTTTTCTTGCTAAACTTATGATTTATTTTAAGGGGCTTTCTATCTAACTTATATATATTATATTATACATTAAAGTACAGTCCATCTTTGCCGCCTTCTTTCCTTTATTTGTACCGGCTGCTTATGAATTAGCTGCAAGGTGATAAACGCATCACCCCAGAATTCTACCACCCACGATCCTCTATATCTATTATTAATAAAAGTTATGGAATTTGAAAATTGAGACAACGCTTCGTCACCCTCTATTTCATTTGGATTATCTTTAATTCCAATGCTATCTAAATTCCATAAATATTTTAAATCTAAATGTTGACTTATTGGAAATTCCGATTTAGCTACAACTGTTAAGCATGAATTTACATTAAACAAAATATTATCTGATTGTTTTGAAAAGGAAAATTCTTGTGCCTTACCACTTAATATCCATCCTAATTTAGAATTTACCAAATATAATCCATTATTGATTTCTATTTTTTCCATTTTAATCATGTCATAATAATAATTATTTCCTATTAATAAATCAACATTTTCAACTTGTTTATCTAAACTTTCTGCTAAATTTAAATTCTGAAATTGTTTATTGATTTCATATACCTTTGGATGGATATGAAATGATTTTATAATTATAGGTACTACATTAACTTCTATAATCATTACTTCTTTATTTTTTAATTTTAATCCGATTTCAACTCTTTGACTTGACATTTGATTAGGTTTTTTATTAGGTTTTTTATTTGATTAGGTTTTTATTTTTAGGACATTTGATTGGTTGTTTTTTATCCAAATATAAATATTGATAAAGTTTCCGAATATAATGGTTTTAAATTAAGTTTTCTAAATAATCTTTCCGTTATATATGACATGTGGCTTCTACTATCTAACATAGTCCTTATTAAAGTAAAACATTTTGTTTCTATATTAGAAACTTCTATTATAGCTGTTTGTAGAAAAACAATTTATTTATTAGTTGACATATTTTTATTTTTTTCAGTTTTATTTACTAATAAATTTGACGTTTCCTTGTCATTTTGTTTCGTTTTTAAAGGACATAAACTTCTATGATGTGTTACACTTTTGCAATAAACACATGCTTTATTGATTCTACAATCCTTTGTCGAATGAGAAGATTGTTTAAGGCACTTCAAACTACCTCCTTTTAATTGAATTTTCCTACTATCTATGGTTGGAAATTTATTACATTGATCACTCCAATGTGATAAAGTACTATAATGACATTTTGGCTGGAATTTATTCCTTTTAAGATTACTCGAATTTGTTTTCGATACTACTGTTGTACCTACATTACTTGAAGGACTGTTATTATTATTTGAAAAAGACGTATAGTCGGAATTAGTGTTTTATGATATATTAAATTTTACTTGAAATTCCGATCTTTCTTGGGCTGAAATTAATTTATTAATTTGAACTCTCAGTTCATATGTGTCACATTTTAAGGTGTCAAGTACTTGCTCTAATTTATTTAAAAATGGGATCGGGAATTTAGAACAAATTAAAAGTTTTATATATCTATGATTGACGTTTTCCTTTAAAGATTCTAAACAAGGAAATATTTTTTTCTAAACTGTCATATATCATTCTTAAATTTGAAGTTTGACAATTTGACACAGGGATTTTTTTTATCTCGTTATATAAAGTGATAATCATTAAATTTTCATCACCCAATTTTTCTTTTAAATGAGAAATAGCAACGGGATAGTTTTCATTACATATTTTATTCCTGAAATACATCTTAACGCATCTCCTTCTATTAATGAAAAATGATAGTTAAGTTTGTCTATATTTTGTAATCTGTTATTATTATGAATTGAAGAATTAAATGAATCCCGAAATTCTTTCCATGCTACAACGTCCGAACCATTAAACCTTTTAATATATAATTTTGGAAATTTTATACAACTGCCATTTATGTTTTTATTTTGTGTAATTGACATATTATTAAATAATTAGTTGGTAGAGCGCTATACTGGAAATATAGAGGCCCGTGGTTCAAATCCCGGCGCTGGAGTGTATTTTTCTCTGTCTGTTTCCCGTAGTTAATAATAATTATAATTTGATTTAAATTAAAATTTAATCTTTCCGTAGTATGAATACTACCAAAATCGTAAAATATGAATTTATAATTGATTGTTCTAGGTACAGGTACTAATTGGGTACTTTATAATTATAAGCGTTATTTCTCGGTCTAGTTATATGTCATTAATTTTGACTTACTATTATACTCAGATTTGTGGAAAATTGAAAGCTTAAATTCGGGACAAGGCATTATTAACGTCAGAGAAAATCATTCTCCTGCGTAGCTTAGTTGGTAGAGCGCTATACTGGAAATATAGAGAGGCCCGTGGTTCAAATCCCGGCGCTGGAGTGTATTTTTCTCTGTCTGTTTCCCGTAGTTAATAATAATTATAATTTGATTTAAAATAAATGAATACATTATATGTTGTTGGCTGTTTCATTGCTCAGGTAGATTAATTTGCCCACCTAACATTAGTAAAGGGACGTTATCTTCCACTCTTTCCCTTTACTACTCTATGTTGTTGCCTGTTTCATTGCTCAGGTAGATTAATTTGCCCACCTAACATTAGTAAAGGGACATTATCTTCCACTCTTTCCCTTTACTACTCTATGTTGTAACCTGTTTCATTGCTCAGGTAGATTATTTGCCCACCTAACATTGGTAAAGGGACATTATCTTCCACTCTTTCCCTTTACTACTCTATGTTGTTGCCTGTTTCATTGCTCAGGTAGATTAATTTGCCCACCTAACATTAGTAAAGGGACATTATCTTCCACTCTTTCCCTTTACTACTCTATGTTGTTGGCTGTTTCATTGCTCAGGTAGATTAATTTGCCCACCTAACATTAGTAAAGGGACATTATCTTCCACTCTTTCCCTTTACTACTCTATTTGAATTCTTATTATTTATTATATACATTAAAGCAAAATATAACATGGGCTACGCCACTTCAGCAACTTATCTATAAAGGTGGGTGGGTGTCAGTGTGTTTTTTTGTTTTTTTTACGATACATATTATTTGAATATTATTTATGCAAATCTATTTTTTTCATTTTTCTTATTATTTACCAATATTTTTATTTTTGAAACACCCAGGCTACGCCGGGTACTTCAGTTAGTTCCTAATATTTACTAATATAATTGAATATCTGAATTCTTAAAAAAGAGGAGTGCAACTTGTTGTGTAGTACCTACTGAATGCTGACGATACTTTAGTTCTATAGTAGTGAAAAGAGAACTGCCGATGATCTTGACCTGCATCTTAATAATCTGTCCAAGGTTTTCTATAAATGGTGCTCAACCAATCAGCTTGTAATAAATGTATCTAAAAGTGTTTTTGTTATTTTTGATAAATTTAAAATGTTTAAGTTCCCAAACGTCATGATTAGTTCTACCAGTCTAGTGGAACTTGAAGTATGTGTATATTCCTAGGAGTATTGATTAACGACAAATTTAATTTTGGGGAACACACTAATTCCGTATTAAGGAAACTAAAGTGAGCATTCTTCTTATTTAGATATATTAATAATTGCACAGAGACTTAAATGACTGAATATGACGGTTTAGTTTACTCCTTCTTGTCATACAACATATTAGTTTCTCACTTTCAAAGTAGTTTTATTGTTTAGGTTATATTTTACATTGGGTTGAATTATTGATAAGTTTAAGGGGTAACATTTTAGTTGCAAATATTAAATAAAATATAATGAATATGGTTGTTGATAACATTGTATTCTACTATGGTTAGACTGAAGAAGGAAGCATTTTTATTGCTATTTTATGGGTTGTTGAGGGCGATCGCTCCCTTCACTTGCTCTTTTGAATCCTGTTTCTTTCTGTAAGAGTTCATCTTGGATTTTTCATGTGAAAAAACTTGTTTTTGAATGAATGGAAGCCTTTCCTTCAGCACAAAAACGTTGATCTTAGATGAAAGCACTCCTTTTAAAAATGTTGCTTCTCCATAAACCTAATACTTATTTTCCTACATTCACGAGATTTGATGGATTGACGATAACTCGATAACGAAGCATAAATAAAATTTCCAGTTTTCTTTAATCCAACTTTACCTTGGATTAAAGAATTTTACATAAGAGCCCAGATTTCACAAATAACTCGGTTTGTATATAAAGGTAAGTATGAAATTTTCAATGGTTTAAGACAAAGAAGGATTAATTTATGAATACATTTAAAAGATTTAACCGAGAAATATTTACTTTAAGAAACTAAATGTTCTTAAGTATTGCGTTTAAAAAGCTTGCATTTGCCATTCTTCCAACCTTCCAAGGATCATTCTTAACCTGTCTACAAGGATAGATTGTCTCAAGTAATCAAAAGGGTAACATGATTATAAATAATTTTTCTTCTCGTCTGTTCATCTGATTTTTTTTTTTTTTTTAAATATATATATAAGTAATAAAATTTTTAGATAGTCGACCGCGACCTTTCAATACGGAGTTACCAATGTAAATTCTTTGATTAAACAATTGTTAATAATAATTTAAAAAAAAAAAAATATGTTTATACAAAAAGTTTCTAAGTACATGTTACATGCGGAAGAGCTGAGAATACTTTATATTTAAGGGTCAGTCTGAAATCTGTCAGGAAATCCATATTATTGTAACGATCCTCTCTGCGGAAGCTTAACTTAAACAGCTTTACATGTAAATCCTATGATAAATAAATTATACACTGTTCAGTGTTTAAACCAAAATGTCCGGTAGAGTAACGCTGCAATAAACTTACCACTATTAACTGAGATTTTGCCATATCTATGCATATTGAATATTAACATTCCAAGGATGTAATTTACACACAAGTAAATTTAATTAGTAGATTATCCCAAACCACAATTGTCAAACGAATACATAAATATAGAACGGATGCATCAAAGCAATTATCTACAGAGTAGATTCAGTAATATCAATAGTATATTTTACTATAGCACTCAAGTAGTAACGAAATAAAACCTGTTATTTGAGACAATTTTGGATTTAGTGTATTTATAAATTTCTTTTTTAACTTGTGAATATTTAGTATTTATAATAACATTTTTCAGTCTTCGGGAGTGGAGGAAAAAGAATAGTTTTTGTTTTTTGTCTAGGGGGGGGGGGGGGGGGGGAGGGGGTATTTTATTCTAGTTTCATTATTTATTTATTAAGAGAGTAAGTCTAATTTGGGACATCAATCGGTTGGCCGGAAAAAAGACCATTTGGTGAGGTGTGACGTACTTTGGGTCCTGCAAAATAAAACCAGTGCTTGAGGCTATGTCTACCACTCGATCATTACTGGACAACATACCATTACAAAATGGCACTGACGTGGATAAGATTAACATTTGACATAAACATGACATAAACTGACATAAACTACAAAACATTGACAATATATTTTATCTACGATTGATACGAAATATAAACATTATATCTCTGTTTAGATGCGTAGAAAGTGATTATTTACGTACTTGTATTCATGCGCGTCTCATAGTTCTGAAGAATTCCTCTTCATTACCACGCTAGCGCGGTAAAGAAGAGGAATTCTTCAGCTTTACGCACGATTACCGAGTTTGTTTACATTTAACAAAACTAATTTGCTGTTCTTTTATTAAAGTAACTGTTTATATCGAGTTTTTAGTGAAAAACAATGAGTGAATCAAGTGACTTTGACGAAAATGTGGAAAATAATACTCCTCCAGAAATAATTAATTCGGCAAAAAAATACAACTCAAGAATTAATGCCATCTTTATCAAGAGAGAGATACGAACTTACATACAGCAAGTTTATTTTTTCTATATTTATTATTTAAATCTAACAATCGTAGATAAAGTACGGTACGCAACTCGTGTGAAAACGGCATTTTGCATTGCTCGTGTGGTTTTACTACCCTCGCTGGACCCCACTCGAGTCGCTCGGGTGCAAACTCCACACTCGCATGCAAAATGCTACTTTCCGGCACTCGACGCGTAATGTACTATTATCTATCACGGCAACAAAAGGAATTGGCTGGAAAGAACTATTTCGCTGATTTGTCGTTAAAATATTAAAAACCGGCAGGAAAGAAATAGAAACAATCAGGGAAAGTACGGTGTTTACCAGTGCATGTCATAACATCTGTTTTTGTTAGTGTTATTTTAATTAAGTTTTACACGTGTTTTATTACAAAGCAATGTTATATTATTAATATGTTTACCTAAGCTTCCATTTTTTATCTAAATAGCGTGAGTAGATAAAATATTGTATGCAACAAGGCAGCAAAGGAAACATTTCTGCCTCGTGATTTCATTGCCTGCCTCGGCATTCAATTAGGTAAATTACCTGCCTCAGCTTCACCTCAGCTTCACCTCGGCAGTTAATTTTCATAGCCTGTGGCCTGTGATCACCTCCGGCTTGGAGGCTAACTTAATCACTCGTCAGTAAAATTCCATTATGCTGCCTAGTTACATAAATAACTATTGACTCTTTTAAAAAAAAATTAGCAACGAACTGACAAAACGATTAAATAATTATTAAATTACAAAATAATACGGAACTCAGTTTCCACGTTGATTTGTTGATTACGGAATTTGAAGTTGTTAATGAAATGGTCGGCCAGGTTAGATGTTGTCTACAGAAAGCTGTGGGAAAGCGACATTTGACCTTAAGTCAGCTTACCACACTGCTGACTGAGGTGGAGGCGGTGGCCAACTCACGTCTTCTCGTATACGAGGATGAGGGTGTAGAAGGAGAAATCTTGACACCTCCCCATTGTTAAGAGGTTAAAGAAACCATTGAAAACTGACCAAACCAGGCAAGAAGATCTTGAACGGGACTTGGAGGAAGGGTCAAAAGCTCCTGGAACACTGCCCAGGGGATAGAAGTGGTCTGATTACACAGCCAAAAGTCAATAATAATTACAATAAAACTTCTTTAATTATAAAATAACTTTATTAATACAAGACTAAATAATGTTAACGTCCAAACACAAACAACAGTGCCACCCTCCCACGTCCCCTCTTCTGGGACTTTGAAACCGCCTCGATGATTCCCTTAGGCGGCTGGCGAACTCTAATACTTCTACGATGTTCTGGTGGCCGTATTGGGGTATCAGATCGATTCTCCTTTATGTTTTCCGATGGATAGGCCATAGTAGAGGAGTGGTACTGTTTTGGCGCGGATAAAAGCCGGGACACACCTCGCTTAGCAGCTCGGATCAGCATAAGCCAGTTGCGCCGGAATGTCCCTTGTGGCGTCTGCACCAAGTAGCTTCTAGGGTCCATACCTTCTTAAGTCCCCTATCCATACTCTAGTTCCCACTTTCAAGGGTCTCAAAGCGACGGCTCGATGTCGTTTATCATGGTGTATGCAACGTTTAGTCGTTTATCAACCGTATGCGCTCGTTGCATTTTGCTAAATTGATACTTTAAAAAATAGACTGCCAATTGTTGTGGCACAAAGCTTCACGCATCCTATCACGTACTAAATTGATTTTATGCTTTTACATATTGTCTAATTTGTTAAATGCTTTCTCCGTTTTTTTTTTTAATTTGTCAAAATTGTTTTAATTTTTACTTGAATTAAAGTATCAATTAAGCAAAACTTAAAGAGCGCAGACGGTTCAAATTAATCTGGGCTATCTGCAGGCTACTTTCGATAAATTATATAAGTTTAATTAAAATCAGATAAGTACTTTTGAAGCTATAGGCTGTAGGTATAGGTGTAAATTAATGTATGTTTGTGCGCATGTGGAAGATAAACAAATGAACGCAGAGGGTTGAAATGTATATAGAACCAACAATGGGCTACTCATGACCTATCACCCAAATTGGACGTTTAGTTTAAGATATTATGTTGGTTCGCAAAGATTGAACGACAGACCGATCGACAGACAGACACGGAACAAAAATGTTCCTTGATGTCTAAAACGGATTTCTCTCTTGGAATTTTAGAAATGTTTCGTCTTCAGAACGATCACATAGCTTCAGTTACCTTCGGTAAGCTCGGAAGTGAAATACGTGGGAAAAAAGTGCCACCTACTTTTTTACAATCAGGTTCTTGTTCTTCAGATTTACCCATATTGCTTCTACTGTTACCCTTAGTCCAACTAACAGATGCATTTTTATTGCACGGGAACCCCAGGCGACCAGAGCTCACCTTTTACAAGTGTGGAAAGTGGAATCAGAAGAGGCGTGTTCTGGAGGGGGGAAGTGGCTTACTCATTCCAGAAAACACAGTAGAAGCTATGCTACTTATTCCTTTTGTTTTCATACGCCAGAAATATTGCCAAAATTGTTTATGATAGAATCTTAATCCTTTTCAAGCTACAATATCTTTTTTAAGTAATAGAAAAACAAGTATTTATTCTTCTTACCCTTTATTTTTGGGTACTATTTTTATTTAGTTACGTAAATGAGGTGAACTGCAGCAAACATTTCTCAAAAAATTCCAAGACACATCAGGAACAGTTTTGGTTCCCTGTCAGTCTGTCGATCATTTTTTTGTCTGCCAATCATGAATTAAAGTATCAGTATGAATTAAGGTAAATTTAAGTATCAATTTAGCAAAATGCAACGAGCGCGAGCGCATACGGTTGAAATTAATTTGGGGCTATCTGCGGGCTACTTTCGACAAACCATACAAATTTCATAATAATCAATTGTGTACTTCTGAAGATAAAAGTGTAAATAAATGTATGTGTGCATGTGGAAGATAAAAAAAATAGGCGAGGAAGGTTGAAACTTATTTGGGACCAAAAATTGCCTTATGTGACCTACCATTTAAATTTCATTAAAATCGGAAGAGAAGTTTTTAAGATATGATGGTTCGCAAAAATGCGGTTTTGGAATTTTTATCTTTTTCCAACTGCAATATCTCGAAAACGGTTTGTCTCACTTTAAACATGCATAGGTCCTTTTTTGTGCAGAATTATGGGAAAAATATTTTTGATACAACATTTCTCTTCAAACAATTAACTGTTTTGCGAGAAAAGATAAAAAAGAAAATTTTACACTTTAAGGCGGAGGAAGGGGGGGGGGGGGACGCCCCCCCCCCCAAGAGGGGAGAACTGTACTGTTTCTTACTACTAGACCCTTAAGAGTGTTTTCACAAAGTTTCAATACTTTATAAATTATTTTCCCTATTATTCCTTATTTTCCTGGACTAAATAGAGTTCACAGTTGACTCTATTAGCAGCTTTACTTGCTACACACATCCGCTATTTCCGCTTTTTTACCCCTCCTGCATTAGAGTTGCTATGACATATTATACATCGAATTAAAGGTAATAAAATAAGCTACACGTTTTATTTAACCACATTTTTAGTGCCGACCCCGTGGAAAAAAGTTATTATCAAAATTGTTCAGAGCAGAAAAAAGAAATGTCGATTTTATACCATATTTTATAACTTTTGGTATATTTTGACTGCAAAAAGCATATTGATATGGATATCAAATTAAAGAGGACAGTGTATAAAAGACTTTAAAAAACACTGAACACCGTTATCACTCTTTGTTCCGGAGATATTGGCGTTACAGTGAATAGGCCAAATTTGGGTCTTCAATAGGGGGTGGTGGGGGAAGCAAGCAGTGGCACTCGATATGATAATATGGAAAATGCTTCTCTAAACACTTTCTAAACGATGGCGTAAAGAAAGTTTAGTATTTAATGTTTCCCCCCTTTTTTGCTTATTTGTACTGGGCTATATAGCCTCTACTATTCTAAGAGCAATGGAGGGGTGGAGGCAGCCAATAAAATTAAAGCAATCAAAGAAAAGAAAGATCAATTAAAGCAAAATCAAAGCAGTAAAAGAAATTGTTTTTAAAGGAGCAAGATCCCATTTTAGGGTTGTTAACGTATCAGGAGTCCGCTATCTTGCCTCAAGTAAACATAGTGCAAACGATTTAAATACTTTTTCCGATACTTATAAAGCTATGATTAAGGACGGAGAGTGTGTAATATGTAAAAAAAAGGTTAGTGAAGAGGGGGTGTTCAATAGGGGGTGGTGGGGGAAGCACGAGTGGCACTCGATATGATAATATGGAAAATGCTTCTCTAAACACCTTCTAAACGATGGCGTAAAGAAGTTTAGTATTTAATTTTTCCCCCTTTAGGCCCTTTTTATGTGTATTTGTACTGGGCTAATATGTTACATGTTCAAATCCTTTCTGCAAAACGTGTGAATTCGTACGATTTAAACTGTGGACCGTTGTCCGTTCGTACAGTTCGAGGTATTCCATGTCTTCCGAAAATACCACCAAGATGTTCGATAAGCGACTTGGCATCGTTGTTGGAAGGTGTACAATCTCGGGATATTTGAAGCGAGCGTAAGCGAGCTTCTTACATTCAACAAACTATGCATCTTGTCTGTCTGTCTGTCTGTCAGTAAAGTTTACGCGTGTGACGATAACTTGAGTAAAAGTTGACCGATTTAGTTGAAATTTGGTATACATGATCCTCTTACTAATACTCAGGCTAAGTTCGTTGGACAGCGTGATCCGTCCAATAGTTCGCGCGCAATGCTCGCGTAAACGTGAGCTTCAAATTTAAAATTGGAATTTCAGGACGGAAAAAAATTCTATCATCACCTACTCGATGAGACGAACATTTTTTTCAAATAAATTTTTTTAGTAAAACCAACACCTATCGCTAAAACTATTAAAGCGGACCTAAACGTTTAAAATAGAGAAAACAACCTTTTTACCGATATCTTACGTTCTAACGTAACGATCTTAATAAAACTTCATGTACATCGTCTAAAGTACAATTGAAACAAGTATGTAAAATTTCAACTTGATACAAGCAGTAGTATTTGAGTAATGAAGTGATACATTTATAATATTAGTTTAAAAGCTATTACAGGTGGTTAAGATTCTTATGAAGTAAAGCTTTGTACCGAGTACCCCCACTCAACCCCTTACTACCCTTTTCCACTTATCTTCAACTATGACATTCATCATGATTAACAAATTTCAATATTCAGTATTTTATTGCAATACGCTCGCTTTAATGATAGAGCCACGCGATGCCTAGTTAGAAATATAGTATTTAACTATTAAATATAGTTGTCCTCGGATTGTAGCTAAGTCGTTTCCCACCGTCACCCAAGGACCAATAGGTAAATCTGAGGTTAGCAAAGGCTCCTGCGGATTTTTCTATTATAGACGTGGATGGTGGGCGTGGCCTTGAGAGTGGGAGCATGGTCTAGGGGGTCTGGAGTGGGGGTGGTTTAAAGTGACTTTATACCTACTCAGGGCGAATCCTGTCCACTTCGACCTCGTAACCCAGGTACGTGACTTTCAGAGGAGACTCTATCAAGGGGGACTCTATCAATCTCCCTCTGATAGCAGTCAAACAGGGGAGATTTAAGTTAATAATTTCTTTTATAAGTCATATTCTTTTTTCTCAGTTTATTTGACGTGACAACTTTAATGTTAACACAATCTTTTATGAATAGCAATTTTATCGATTGACTAATATGTCTGGGGAACAAAATCTCCTCCTCAAGAAGCCCTAGGTGTGGGCGAAATATAGCTGGAGATGGAAAATCAAAATGTGTTAATTGTTTAACCGAAATAATTATATATAAAACCCTATGGACCCAAAAACATATAAATTATAGTGTTTTATTGTAAATAATATCTGGAAATAAAGGGTTAAAAAACTACTAAGAAGATTAAATATAAACAACAATGTCACGCTCCCACAAAACTAATTAACAAAATAAATGAAAGACCCAGTTCCGAGTTTCACTACTATTAGACAACCATGAAGATGCGTCTAGTACAGGAGGGGAAACGTCGGAACCTGTATTCAATAATAACGAGGTCACCACCGCAAGACCTACAGTTCCATATTTTTCACATCAACTGTGGAAGTCTACGCACTAATATAAAAAAAAGGTAGGATTTGTCAATGCACTACTAGAAAGAAGGATTTCTTAAATATCCAATAAAATGTTGACTAATTGACTCAATAGCAGCATAGCTACCTACTTGAAATAAAATAATTAGTTTGAACTTTTTTTTTTAATATTGGATACTACAATTATTCGACTATCTTAAGGATTGAATGATGGAGCTCTGGTCTCTATCACAAAAAAAAAATCAAACAAGATTGTAGTAACCCTGCAAATAACCATTCTATTATCCCTCTCATTTCTTGCAAGTGCACAAGAAACTATTATTGTATTGAGGTTTTAGGATAATCAATAATCATGCTAAAAGTACCAGTTGCAGATTGATAAGCTTTGGAGCAACGACACAAAAATGTTAAAAAATGCTCCTTTTAGTACATTGAATCTCTTATATCTGCTATTAAAAGTGCTAATAATTATTGTTATTTATTAAAATAATAAATAAAAACTGTGCAATGGACGAAAATGTGTATTTTCTCCCTACTGGAGATAAAATATTGTATGTACCTTGTGAGTAAAGTGCCATTATTCCCCTCGCGATAATTATCGTTATATTAAAAAAAGTATGCAATCTTTGTATAGATTCGAGCCGGCCATGAATAATAAGTCAATTCAAGACTAACAACAAGTAAACTCGAGTAATAATAATGGCAAGTAAACTCGAGTAATAATAATGGCAAGTAAACTCGAGTAATAATAATGGCAAGTAAACTCGAGTAATAATAATGGCAAGTAAACTCGAGTAATAATAATGGCAAGTAAACTCGAGTAATAATAATGGCAAGTAAACTCGAGTAATAATAATGGCAAGTAAACTCGAGTAATAATAATGGCAAGTAAACTCGAGTAATAATAATGGCAAGTAAACTCGAGCAATAATAATGGCAAGTAAACTCGAGCAATAATAATGGCAAGTAAACTCGAGTGATAATAATGGCAAGTAAACTCGAGTAATAATAATGGCAAGTAAACTCGAGTAATAATAATGGCAAGTAAACTCGAGTAATAATAATGGCAAGTAAACTCGAGTAATAATAATGGCAAGTAAACTCGAGTAATAATAATGGCAAGTAAACTCGAGTAATAATAATGGCAAGTAAACTCGAGTAATAATAATGGCAAGTAAACTCGAGTAATAATAATGGCAAGTAAACTCGAGTAATAATAATGGCAAGTAAACTCGAGTAATAATAATGGCAAGTAAACTCGAGTAATAATAATGGCAAGTAAACTCGAGCAATAATAATGGCAAGTAAACTCGAGCAATAATAATGGCAAGTAAACTCGAGTGATAATAATGGCAAGTAAACTCGAGTAATAATAATGGCAAGTAAACTCGAGTAATAATAATGGCAAGTAAACTCGAGTAATAATAATGGCAAGTAAACTCGAGTAATAATAATGGCAAGTAAACTCGAGTAATAATAATGGCAAGTAAACTCAAGTAATAATAATGGCAAGTAAACTCGAGTAATAATAATGGCAAGTAAACTCGAGTAATAATAATGGCAAGTAAACTCGAGCAATAATAATGGCAAGTAAACTCGAGTGATAATAATGGCAAGTAAACTCGAGTAATAATAATGGCAAGTAAACTCGAGTAATAATAATGGCAAGTAAACTCGAGTGATAATAATGGCAAGTAAACTCGAGTAATAATAATGGCAAGTAAACTCGAGTAATAATAATGGCAAGTAAACTCGAGTAATAATAATGGCAAATAAACTCGAGTAATAATAATGGCAAGTAAACTCGAGTAATAATTATGGCAAGTAAACTCGAGTAATAATAATGGCAAGTAATTTGCTTGTATTTCTTAAAATTATAGTACATAAACTATATTATACAAAATACTCTGTTTACCTACATACAATATATATATCAATAAAATGAGCACATTAAAGACAGCCTCGTTAAACATTCTCATAAACTTAGTGTAACTTTGCTTTACCCTTATAAAAATAAACTAATCATAAGATCTAGATGGCGAATAAAGCACACTGACATTTGACTAAAAAAGTTTCACTTAATGAAAGGCACAGCTTGCCTTCAGCCGGGCTAAGAATAATTTAGCTTTCTCAGTCTTGAGTTCAAGATATTATTCAGGAGATGTTTGAACTTCGTAACGCTGATTAGTAATGGGAGAGTTGAATTATCAAATGACGGAAAGTAAAAGTCATGTGATAAACAATGTATAAGTGCACGTCAATCAAAGATTAAAAAAGTTCAGATGAACTTCGAAAAACACCCATGAACTTAAGCCTGGTCTATCTTTGAAGTTATTGTTTGGTCTTAAGGAACAGTCTTAAGGATTAATCATTGCAAAACATTTGTAGAATTGTGACTTTACCTAATAAAACTAAAACTTTTTTTAGTTTTATTTTTTTTTACTTTTTTTAAAATTTGCAAAGAAAAAAAAAAAAACAGTTAAAGAAAAACATTAGAAGAACAATACAAAAATGTGGCCACAATGGCCAATCAAATCAAATAAAATGTCAGAACTTCAATACCTAAATAGATAATTTAATAAAATTGTGGTGTTTATTTGTGACTATTCCGTGGTTCCAGAGATCAAGGAGAAAAGCATGTATTCAGTTGAAATTCCAAGACCTATAAAGCAGGTTAAGATGATTTTTATCCAGGTAATTCATTAGATAACTTAGAGCATCTTTTTTACGTGTTCTTTTTATTGCGTGTGTATGTACTTTGTACGTCTTCATTAAAAAGATTTAAATATCGCAGGGAAGTACTAGCGTCCAAGTACTTTTTAGGATTTCTTAGATGATTAAGCATACCTGTTATGTAATAATGGTTTATTTTCTTCGACCTCAAGGCTCCCTGGTTCGATCCCCCTGGGGGTCACAATGTTTTTTAAAATTTCCAGATACAATAGGACCTTTCACCTAATATTCTGTATTTTATGACAAAGTTAGACAGTTAAGTGCTGTTTAAGATTCTAGATTATTTTTATTAAAATAATATATAGAATTAGAGAAATATCGTATTTGTGTATTTACAAGGTATGTACATTTTTATGAGTTGTTTGCATTTTTTTGTTTAATGTAAATTAACGAATAATAATAATAATAAACCATTTATTAAATGTAAAAACAAAATATTCAAGCATGTAGGGTTTACATAATATAAGTATATATTTTTTAGGGTCCGTAGGCAAAACCAAGGACCCTTATATTTTCCTGCGTGTCTGTCCGTCCGTCCTGTCGCCTGCTCTCACGGCTACACCTTTCGTCCGATCACTTTGAAATTTGGCATGTATGTGTCTTGTACCTACCCACATATTTTAAAAATATAGCGACCAAAAAAATATTTTTCAAAAAAATTAGGGTAATAAAACTTAAGGGTTAAAAATTTTTCGCGGTCTGATGGGCCAAAGAAAACATAAGATTAGCAATTTGATCCGATTAACTGGGAATCCAAAATTCCTGTCACGGAGAATTTTTTTTTTTTTTTTTTTTAGTTTTGAGTGAGGTATCAAATTAAAGGTATTGAAGAGTAGATTATAAATATATATAACACTTGTGGGTAATATTTCATTTTCCTCGCCATTTTGTCAAAAACATAGAAATTTTGCCCCGAAATATACCAACGAAACCCTTTTTACGTGAGACTTCACGCCTATCCAATTTATTTTTTTACTATTTCAGAAGGGTCATTTTGCTACCTTTGCCCCCCTGTAGAGGGAAAAATATTGGAGATAGAAAAAATAGTTTCAAGTAAAAGTTTATTATTTTTCACTTTAGAATCCAAATATGCTATCAAAAATATACATTCCAATTTGAAATTTTGAAGTTGGGTGGTCTGGGGGCAAAGTGGGTGGTTGCCCCTAGTGGGTGATTGCATGAAAACAAACTTCCCTTTGCATGGTAGAGATCCCCCAAGTTTCATTTATTTATCTCCAACCGTTCAAAAGTTAAAAGGGGGAGGGGGACTTTTGGACCACCCTGTATAACCTAATCCCTAAGAAAATTGGCTGTAAGTGTACCCCTTCTAATCCCTAACGTTTGCAACATTTACCTTACATGTTCAGACCACCTTGCATATAATTAATTCCTTATTAATAATTTAATTTAATAATTAAAAAATTAAATTTTCTTGCACCCCAAGGAAGGAAATTTGGAAAGTGTTAAGACAAAGGAATGTCCCAGAGGAGCAGAATCAAAAGTCTTCTCAGTACCTGCCGAAACTATGTGCGAACAACCAACACCTCTTCTGAGTTCCTCACAACAGCAGGAGTCAGACAGGGAGACATTTTGAACCCCCTGCTATTCATAGTGCTGATGGATGAGGTAATTAAAAGCTGCAAAGGAATGAGGAGGTTTAATATCGGTAGCTGGCGTCTGAAAATGCCAAATATAAATATCCTGGTGTACGCCGACGACATAGTTCTGCTTGCTGACAGCGAAGGCAAGCTTCAATATAACATGAGCCTTCTAAATAGAGAAATGGAAAAGGGGGGGGGGTTTAAAAATAAGCTTAGAAAAGACTGTGACGATGGTAATTGCTCGCGAGGACCGTAGCCATAGAATAAAGGGAGAGCAGCTAAAGATAGTGGCCATTTTAACGTATCTAAGAGTGGAAATTAGCAGGGATGGTACTCAGAACTAGGAAATCAGTAGCCGAATCGCTGCAGCCGGAAGGATGTTCTATGCAGTAAACCACAAGTTCTTGAGAAAGCAGGAAATTTTCAGCAATACTAAAATGACGGTGTATAAGTCCACGTATATACCTATTCTAAGCTATGGCTCTGAGTCCTGGGCACTCACAAGCAATCTAGAAAGTAGACTGCAAGCTCAGGAGTCTGTTGCTGTAAAAGAACAGAAGAGACAGAGTGAGGAATCAGGTAATTAGAGATAACCTTGGGACCACACCTATACTTCAGGTAGTCAATATAAATAGACTAAGATGGTTTGGACATGAGCAAATAATGGGAGAAGAGCGTTTCTCTCGACAAGCTCTGGAGGTACGCATTGACGGCCGACGATGAAGCGGAAGAAGAAGAGTTACCTGGAAAGATAACCTCTGCAACATCTTCAGGGAGAAAGGATTCACCTGGTCTCAAGCTGTGACCAAAGCACAGGACAGAAGTGACTTGAAATCTTTGTGTAAATTCTCTACACCGAGAGGTAGAAGAGAAAGTAAGTAAAATTAATAAATTTATTAAGATGGTTGGTGGTAGTTCCCTTTTATTTCTAATGTACACATATAAATGGATCCACTTCAGGGTAAAAATAATAATTTTCAACAAGTTATTGTGGCGACGTTTCGACCTATCCGGTCATTATCGAGCCTTTCAAGCTATTAAGTTATACTCATATCAGTCATAATTTAAACCATTTCATGTAACTGATTGTTCCATTGTCAGCTAGTGGTCATATTGTGATATTATTCATCGGTCATCTATCATCACTCCCATTCTTCTTAAACTTGGAGTAATCACAATTACAGTATAATGGTAACTATTAATTTCACTTGTATAGGTACAATTATCACAAAAATTAACATTAAAAACAGTGATTATAACAATGCTACACATAATAAATAACATGAAACAATTTTTTAAACAATCCCTGATATTTTTAAAATTTTTATTTCATTTACATATATATAAAAAAAAAATCCTCGTTTTTTCAATGAGATCTCTATTTAAGCTCTATCATAATTATTGTAGGCCATCGATTTCTTATAGTAAAGTGGACAATGGCCATGCCTTGAAAAATACCAATATTGTGGAGAAACAATTGACAATTGACTTATGGTATATGTAGTAATTTTAGGGTCCGTGGGCAAAACCAAGGACCCTTATATTTTCCTGCGTGTCTGTCCGTCCGTCCGGTCGCCTGCTCTCGCGGCTACACCTTTCGTCCGATCACTTTGAAATTTGGCATGTATGTGTCTTGTACCTACCCACATATTTTAAAAATATAGCGACCAAAAAAATATTTTTTAAAAAAATTAGGGTAATAAAACTTTTTTTTTTTTTTTTAAATTTTTCATTTTGTTTCGACACCGTGAGGGGTATCATATGAAAGGGTTCGTCGAGCTGATTACAAAAATATATAATTATTTGGTTATAACTTTGATAGGGCCAGCGTAGGCAAGTTTGAAGTGGGTGTGAAACTTGTCCCCCCCCCCCCTCTATCTCGCTTATGTGGAGTGTAAAAAATCTGGAAAAATTCCTGAACATTCTTCGACCAAAAGTAAAGATAACACTTTTTGGAAATTTCGAAAAAAAAATTCTTTTTTTTTTTTTTATTGACAAAATACGTTTTTTATAACTATGGTCTTTTCGATGTATTTATATGGTTGTAGTCCGGTTCAGTGGCAAAATAATACTTTATCAGAAGTTTATTTATGTGTTTTGAGAATATCAGACCCATAGGATAGTTCAAAGTAAGCTTTTTAGCATTTTAAAAAACACCATCAATAGGGTACTAGTTAAACTATACAGGGTTGCCTACGGACCCTCGCTGTGTGCTGACTAGCACACACTTGACCTGTTTATTTATTTGTTTATTTTATTTTATTTTTTTTCAAAGGATGGATAGAATAAACCCACTTCGTTTGTTACATAAATAATAAATTTGTATACTATTAAGGTAATTAATATAAATTTATTACTTTTTATATTTGTTTAATATTTAAAAGCTCGTTATAATTTAGTTGATATTCCATTAAGTTAAATATAACGTCTTAAAAAATTATTAATGCAAAGAAGTAGTATAATCTTATTCAAAGCAATGAGCCAAAAGGGAGACAAAATATATAAGAAATTCCCCTTAAGGCAAATAGCTCAAAAGAATTATTACAGTATCAAAACAAATGATTTAGAAACAGTTTCTTTTATATTTACATAGTTATAGCTCTTTACGAACATTTAATTTATAAAATGAGTCAAAATAAAATTCATTAAGTGGTCAAAAACAGAATTTATTATAACTTGAAAAAGACGTTTGATTATTGAGAGAAATGAAAGCTCAGTTAAATTGAGAATAATATTAAATATGAATGAAAAAGAGGATTAAACATTAAACGTTAAAAATAAATGTATAATGTGCTAGTATAATGTGATAAGAAAAGGGTTAAGGCACCTTGTGACAGTGATTGCTGGAGCAGAAGAAAGACCGGTCCTAAGACTCTAAGCATCCACATCGCTTTTCTCGTTGTCATTATACTCTTACTTCGTAAACTTCTTTAAATCTCTGCTGGCAATTCCTAGTTTAGATTTTCCACATGACACATGATAAACAAACGATAACCGGGTTAATGATAAGCTAGAGAGCTTTTACAATATAATATGAAATACTACCACTGCTACTGCTTCATATTATGCTTTTATAATATGAAAGAGTCGATTAATTAAAAAACTGCTAATGGAAGTTCTAGGCAGTTCGATTAAAAAGCAATCTCGGTTTACTTGTTACTAACTAAGTTCAAAACAATACTTCTCCTATATACCTTCGGAGAAGGTGAGGAAAAGTAAAAATGTAAGTCTTTTGAAAAAACCAGAAAGTTTAAAAATAAATAAATAAAAATAAGAAAAAAACAATAAGATAATCTCTATAAAAGAAAGGATATATCGAATGGTATCAAGAATAAAATATAATGAATGGAGAGGTCGCGTAAATACGTAAATTAAGCGTAGACGGCCGAGACAGAATTCGAGGTAATAACTCGAGCGGTGTCGTAGTCAAACTGAATTGGGAAGCCTTGCCTCAGTGGAGCACATGCGCTCCACCAACCCCCTTTCCTGGACTCGACCTTAAAACAAGCTTTTCATTTGGATCGCCGGGGTCGCATTTAAAGGTTCAAAGGTTTTCGGCACCTGTGAGACCTTTTGCTTACCGTCTCAATACAGTAGTTTACTAGTTTAAGGCCTTGGACACTACATGATATACTAAGGATGAGATGTAATTGCCAATATGCAGGGTGATTGATTGGTCTAAGATGTAACAAACGAAGAGGGCAGATTCCACCTATCATTTGCTACAAAAAACATTATATATAGCATGGGTCAATTCTCAATAGTTTAGCCACAATAATTTATTTTGTTATTTTCCAAGGTACGACCATTTTACCCTAAAAAATCTATCGCTGTTCCTAAAATAATGATGATATGGCTTAAATAGAGGTACCTTTGAAAAAAAGAGGAACTTTCAGTTTAGAAAAAGTCTATTTTAAATAGTCTATAGTAATATCTGTTTTGTCCCTTTAAGGGACAAAACAGATGCCTAAATTTCATTTTATTGTTAATTTTGTTAAAAAAAAATTAAAATTCATTTTTGTTTCAGCATCTAATTATGTCAAAACGGCATGTGCTACAGTTTGCCAAATTTCAGTAAAACTTCTTCATTTATTCCCCTTTAGTTTGAGTCCCCCTAACACCATCAGTTATTATGAAATTTTTTTAAACTATGATTGAGTTTTTGTAAAAAAAGAAAAAAAAAGAAACAAAAGACCGTCAAATGGCGTACAGACCACCTTACGCGTTACTGCGAGGAGACTGTCTGAATTTGTATAATTACCCCAACTAGTGAGATGAATGAGAAGTCTTTTTTTTACATTTAATTAAAGAGGACTGCAGACCTTACGTCAAGTCTATAGGTGAATCCTAATTGATTTAAAAAAAAACGATACAAAAGGGCATTAATTTAACTAATAAACAAATATAAATAAAATAACTAATAAAAAAAAATTATTCAAACCCTTTAACCTACAACAAAATTAAAAATCGGTACAAAAGTACGTGTACAGTACAACATTTAAAAAAAATAAATAAATATAATAGCTTTATTGTACAAATCAAGGCCTTTCAAATGATATACGACACAATATTAAAAACTAAAAAAGTGGTCACGTGACACGGCACACAAGAAAAAGTGTACTCTTATGTTCTCAGCAACTAGGATGAACTAATGAAATATAATATACTCAATTTAAAGAGCATTAGTGTGAGATTTAAGCGCCCCAATCAGAAATAAAATCGGTCTACAATTGTAAAAAATACGGTCATTCAAAGTAAACAAATTGAAACAATGAAAACAAAAAAAATTCAAAATTATCACCATTTAGGGTACAACTTGTAAAAGGACCAATGTTGTAGATCTTTTAAAATCAGTTACCGCTGGTGCTATCCGTTTTCCAATATGACTCACCGTTTAGCTGCAATAAGCCACAAAACAGCTAAATTTTTATTTTTTTAGGGGGGAAGGAGTGGAAAAGTAAACTTTTTATACTTATTTTGGTTCACAATATGGACATTGCGCGTCGAATGGCGCAAACCTCAAGTCTCTAGCTCTTCTGGAAGTGGGTAAACATTAATGTCAGTGAGTGAGTGAGTTAGCCATGCGGCTTTATAGTAGATAGATAAAAAAAAATCCACTTCATTCTTATTTACAAAAAATTAACTTACTAATAATATAAATTATTATTAATAAGTTTCACTGAAGAGTATCAGTAAAAGATTTGACAATATTTTATACATACAATAATTGTAAAGACATTTTCCAATTTAACCCCCCTAAAAAATAAAAATAACACAAAACACTGCACCTCCTTTGAGGCATCTTCAGGCCTTTATTTAATCCTTCTATTATATTATAATAGAATTTTTCTTTGAATATCTAACTAGCAGTTATTCAACCTGTGCGTCGGTCGTGCGTCTACCCATTTCCTCTTTTCATGATCCACTGTTCTCTATTTAATGTTAATTTCAATTAAAAAATTAATTTTCTCAATGAGAAAATAAGTCTTTTTCCCTTTTCGCGAGACCTACAAAAAAGGTCCTTTGCGTCGGACCGCTGCGGTGGACCGTATTCGAGTTATGCGGAAAAAACAGTTTTTCGGGGGAAAAAACGTTTTTTCCGCCCCTGTAACCTGAAGCAAATGTACAAATCGGTACAAAATTATATATACACAATTTTTGAAAAATAAAAAAATATCACAGTCTCAAAGTGCTAATCAAGGCCTTTCCAATGTGGTAAATTTCGCGCATTTTGACCTTTGCATGTACCTCAAATAGGTACCAACATTTGGATTTGGATGCCGCGCCGCTTTATAGGCTGAAATCGTGTAGGAAAAAGTTGTCCACAACCCCGTACAAACTATATGTCGTTTTAAACAAGCTATTGAGTAGAATACCAATCTGCATTTCTTTTCAATTTACTACTTTTCATGCCCCAGCAATGGTCCATCAAAATTGTTGAAAAATCCTAATTCCCACTATGAGTGGCTTTTTCTCAGAAACTATTAGTCATGGAAAAATAATCCAAAAATACTTTCATCTTGTCATACTTCAAAAAAATCAAAAAATCATCAAGCCATACTTTTTTTTATTCGAAAAAGTAAAAAAATAAAAATAGAATACAGAAATAAAATCAGATATCATCGTAACCGTCTCGCTAAGAGGAGTAGAAAATTACTGTTTTCAATTATAACCACAACCTGAGCAACCATAAAAACCTCTAAATAAAAACTTTTTCCTATTTAACCCCCATAAAAAATAAAAATAAAACATAACACAAATAAATTAAAAGGTCTATTCAAGAGTATTTCAACGATGAACATTAAAGTGGGTATTGTGTGGAAATACATTTGACCCCTGTACCCTTGGGTACAGAAATTATTTTTTAAAAAAACAGCAATGTACGAACCCAATAATAAAACTAATAAACAAAACGTGACACGGGAGTCGGGAAAAAGGTTTACTCTCATGTTCTCGGGAAATAAGCTATGTTTTTAAAACAACTTGCACTTCAGCAAAAGAACTCCACTCTCAGCTAATCCTGTAAATGTAGGTGATCTTGCCGGAGTGAAGAAAAATATAACATTTAGATCGACAACAGTAGCTGTAATGGAATCACTAATTGCATGTCTAATAAATGACTTGAGCTCTTTGTTGGCTCCTACAAAGTTAGTAGAATCGTCTCAATATACGTATAAAGGTAAAAGGTAATCATCATCTGGAGGAAAAACGTCGGGAACTTGCTATAAAGGCTGGAGATGTTAGGTCACTCACAATGAATGGCTTTTGTAAAAAAACAAACGAATAAACAGATGTATCCTTTATGCGTATCAGATTTTCTGGTTAAGACTTGTTTAAATTGTATTTGTCGGATAAAATAAAGTCTAACTATATGAAAAGATTTAGAAATGGAAACCCTATCTGATGGAAGGTCTCCCATCTTATAAGAATGAGGTTTAGGCTTAACTTTAAAGCAGAAAATACATTGATGCACAGTATGTTTACAAATATTTTTACCATGGATAGGCCAAAATGTGTGTCTGACTAAATATAAAAGTTGTTGTAGACCTGGGTAAAAAAGGTTAGAATGATAAGTTTAGTTAATTTGTGTTTGGTATCTAACAGGAAAAACCTCCAAGAACTTAAAAGGAAGTAAACCACATGATATTAAATCAGCAGGATTTATTATATGTTCACTATCAAATGTACCTTTAGGAAGCTATAAGTTAAATAGAAAACACCGATAAACTTATAAAGAACACTTTGTAATATTAGTCCACAGGCCACCATAAGAAGTGAGTCGCTGATTGATAAAGTTTTCTTACCTTATGGAATCGCTTATTTATGCCGTGTCCACCGATGAATTGGGTATATGGCAACTAGGCGCTGGGCCATTTCTTTTTTATTGACATGCCAAATATGCCCCTCTGCGGGATCATTGAAAAGAGATAGATAAAGTTTTGATTTTCATAGGATCGTTTAATTAAATTATTTAGAAAACAGTGGTACACGTGGCCACCGATAAGAGTGGGCCGTTTGGGGTGTCTACCGTCCCAAACATGTCGCTCTGCGAGGACGTTGAAAAAATAACGGCCCACTCGTATCGGTGGCCACCTTTACCACTGTTTTTGAAATAATTCAATTAAACGATCCTGTGAAAATCAAAACTTTATCTATCTCTTTTCCATGTTCCCGCAGAAGGGCAAGTTTGGCATGTCAACAAAAAAGAAATGGCCCAGCGCCCAGTTGCCATATACCCAATTCATCGGTGGACAAGGCATAAATAAGCGATTCCATAAGGTAAGAAAACTTTATCAATCAGCGACTCACTTCTTATGGTGGCCTGTGGACTATATTTAGATAATTTAGATCATTCATATTCAATATAACAAATTTTAGAACACATTACTTCAAAAAACAAACTTGACATTCTGTCAAAAATTAACTGTCAACAACTTGACATCAACACTCCCCCTAGTTGTGAAGTTCAGTTCATAGTAGTCTTGACCCTAGGAGAATGTAGTGGTTTTGTCTATAGATAAACAATGCTCAAGTACTAATGTACTTTCATCAGGATTTAAAATAGACTTGACTGATTTTCCCTACTCATACTGCCTCAGTTCAGCATCCTTATTATTATCATCATCAAATCCAATAAACTCTTCATCCCTAACATCAGAGACCTCTTCATTTTTATTTTCTTTATGTACAGAAATGGGTACATCAAATACTTTTTGTGGTTTTAAAATTAATTCTTCAAAAACGACATCTCTAGATCTGATTAATTTATTATTTTCTTTACACCAAACTCTTGTAACCTTCATTCCCCTCATATCCAACCAATATTCCTTTATCTGCTTTCTTATCAAACTTACGTCTTTTTTGTTTAGGAACATGTGGATAGCATGTTGATCCTATTATTCTAAAATGCTTAATTCTTGGTTTCTCATTAAACCACAATTCATAAGGAGTCATATTTTTAACACTTGATGGTCCTGTCCTGTTCAATATATAACAAGCCGTATTCACTAGTTCAGCCCACAATGACTGAGGTAAACTTCCATGTGCATGAAAGTACAATTGTACGATTTTCTCGTTCACAACTTCCATTTTGTTCTGGAGTGTAGGGCATTGTAAATCTCTGACAGATACCTTTAGATTGAAGAACCTTTCTAACTTTATTATTATCAAATTCTCCTTCATTGTCAGACATTAACTCTTTTACTCGGTGACCAGATGTTTTAACCAATGCAAGCACTTCTTTAAGCTTATCTACAACTTCAGATTTCTCTTTAATAAAAAATATATATCTGAAACGGCTGAAATCATCTTTAAAAAGAACAAAATAACTATAACCTGAAATTGACTTTTTTTCAATAGGACCGCACACATCAGAAAATAATAATTGACCTGGCTTTGTAGCTTTTACTCTAGTACCAAAAGGTAATCTATGAGCCTTACCATAAATGCACCCCTCACAGAGTTCACTGTCTAAATCTACTTTGACTCCGAACTCTCGTGATATAAAAGATTTAACATAGTGTTTATTTTGGTGCCCTAACCTTTCATGATACAATTGTAACAAATTTTCTCTGCTTGTTAAATTTACTTCTTCAGGAGGAGATGGTTTACAACTTTTAACAGCTAATTTATACAACCCACCAAACCTACTCCTGGCTCCAAAAATTTTAAAATTTCTATCTAGAGTTAAACAACATGATTCTGAGTTGGAGAAAAATTTACTTCTAGGATTTTTGTCTTGAGCGGCTAGTACTGAAAATAGATTTTTACATATATTAGGTACATACCATACATCTGAAAGATTAACTTTAGTCCACTGACCATTATTAGCTACATTCACTTCTATTGTACCTTTTCCATAAGCTTTGATATTTTCTCCACTCGCAGTACGTACTCCATGATCTACAGTAAATGGTGTGTAACTTACAAAAAGCTCTTTTCTAATAGTGTAATGCGATGTGGCTCCGTTGTCCACCCACCAGTGATCTTCATCACTCTCACTCATCATTAATTCAGACGAAGTGGCAAACAGTGTCAAACTGATAGTACTTGAAGATGCAGCTGCTGAAGTATTCTGACCTGGTCTTGGTCTCCCATCATGGATCCACTTTCGGCACTGACGTACTATATGTCCTTTTCTATGACAGTAGTTGCAAGTCCTTGGTCTAGGCTTAAAAGTCTCATTATTCTTTAATTCTTTCTTAGTATTAACTGCAAGAGTTTCTTGAGAATTAACATTATTACTTTTACTATTCTTACTGGCTAATGCCTTTTCATAAGCACAAAGTTGGGTTGTCAGATTGTCTAATGTTCTATCTTCCTTTGACATTACATCCAACTAGATTTAAATCCAAAATATTCCTCTGGCAATGTGTCCAATATTTTACAAATAATAAATACTTTAGGTAACTCTAATGAATTATTACCATTCTTTACTTCTTCTTTAAGCCTAACCCACAGATTTTTAAGTTTAGAAAGATGTGTAGTAACATCATCATCTGAATTCTTCTTAAAACTAAAAAATTCCAAACAGAGATCGTAAACCTTATCCTCAGATATACCGTCAAATAAGCGATGTAATTCTAACCAAACTTCTCTGGAGGATGTAAATCTCATTATTTTTTCAAGTGTATCTTGGGTCATATTCGTGGTCATGATTAATAAAGCATTTCCATCTATCTTATAAAATGTTTCTAATTCTTTATCGTAAGCATCTTTTTGTGTTGCAGTAACTCCATCTGCTAGGTCAGCAGGTTTCTTCATCTTATCACTTATTATATCCAAGGCACCTGGAATACTTCTTAAACAGATATTAGCTTTATACTTCCAGCTTGCCCAATTGGATTTTCCTTCTAAAAGACCAATATTACATACCCTTCATGTTTCCATTTTAACTTTATAATTTGACTGGGACCAATAACCTACTAAATGTTCACTATCAAATGTACCTTTAGGAAGCTATAAGTTAAATAGAAAACACCCATAAACTTATAAAGAACACTTTGTAATATTTAGATAATTTAGATTAAATATTCAATATAACAAATTTTAGAACACATTACTTCAAAAAACAAACTTGACATTCTATCAAAAATTAACTGTCAACAACTTGACATCAACAGGATTATCTGATGAGGTAACGTGCATCCATAATCCTTCATGAGTTAGAGACTAAATTTCAGAGACATAATTGCTGACAAAGGTTTTCAATCTTCTTGATTCTGCTGATAACCAATGCAAAAGTTGAATCAGTCCAATAATATACCTGAGAAATTTCAAGGTTTTTGATTGAAGAAAGAACTTTCTCGGTTTGTCTTCAAAGTAACAAAGCACCACAAAGTTCTAGGCGTGCTAAACATTGACGTTTGACTGGAGCAACTCTTGATTTTGAACATAATAGATTTAAAGTTGGTGGACGGGAATTATAAATCGTGTTAAGATAAACGCAAGCGCCTCATGATATAATATCTGGGTACTATGAAGTTGTTAAGATTTATAAGATCAACGTTAAAGATTCTTAAAGATTCACATAAGTGTGGAGGTAAGGGTTGATCCCATTCCAACTTCAATAACCAAAAATTTTGAATAAATATTTTCCCATGCCATAGGTCCTAGAATTCCAATAGAATCGAAAAGTTTACATATGTCTGAAAGAATAGAGCGTTTACTTGTATTAGGTAAAGTGGTCGGATTAACTTTAAATATAAAAGAATCTTTATTTGGCAGCCAATGTAGACCTAGGGTTTTAATGCCACCACCAGTAGCTAGGTCGAGGGTGTATAGTGTAATTCATTATTGGTTGTTTGATTCAAAGAATTAATCAATTCTGGGTTATTAGAACTCCATTTTCGAAATTTTAAACCACCTAATAAAGACAACTCACGGTGAAATGTACATAACTTTTCAACTGAATTAGTTCCTGTCAACAAATCATCAGCATATATGTCCTTCTCCAAACAAGAAGCACATAATGTATATTTATTCTTCTCCTCATGCGCTAATTGTAACAGTATAATCGGGTAAAGAGACAACACTGATTAATAACTAAAACTTAAAATCTAATTAGCTGATTGTGGCTTACTGAATAAAGTACTCGTAAATACGAACTTTTATATGATTCCTGTGCATAGTTTTTAATTTATCGTGCAAACATTACGTTCGAATGTAAGTATTGACACCAGCCTATAAATAGTCAAATAATAATCAGGCCTCAACGAGAAAATTCGTTTTATTCTCGAAATCAATGATATTATCTGAATCTCAGTCTTAACCAGCCAAATATGAATGGACACAATTACAAAACACAATTACTTTATTTAGGTAACCTAAGTGTGAGTTTCTCGATCTGATCAACAAATACTCAGTAAATCAAAATCACCAAATTAATTCGGGATTAGAAAAATATTTAGTAGTCCTGAATTCAATATATATATATATATATTTAGGCATATACAACGGGGTTCTAATAAAATACAAGGATACCCTTTTATTCAATCGACTGCTTTTAAAATGATTATTTTCCAAAATTATTTTCGATAAAAAAAGAAGGGTAAAACGTTAATCAAAATTAATAGACACTTGGCACTTCATAGGTAAAATATTATTACATACATTTAATTTAATTTTAATAATCTAATTTTTTTGAAAAAATATATTTTTTAAGTCGCTATATTTTTATAATATGTGGGTAGGTACAAGACACATACATGCCAAATTTCAAAGTGATCGGACGAAAGGTGTAGCCGTGAGAGCACGCGACAGGACGGACGGACAGACACACGCAGGAAAATATAAGGGTCCTTGGTTTTGCCTACGGACCCTAAAAATTGTTCAATTTGGGTAAAGATTTTCAGAGAAGAACTGTTGACGCCAGGAAGCTCTTGGTTCTTGGCTTGACCTGGGCACGACTGGGTATTATTTAGATACAAAAGAAATTAAATAATAATTGAGCGGACTGTAGGTTGAATGTATTTAAAGAGATAAAAGAAATATAATATGGTCAAAATACATGTAAAATAAATAATATGATTACCAAGGATGGAGCGTAGGAATGAGGTGAGGGGAAGTGCGTTGGCTGATGGTCATATCTCCTGTGGGTGGTGGCAGAGTAGTTGGATTTCATCCAAATTAAATAGTTCTTTACTTTGCTTACATGTCAGGATAAAGAGAAAGAACAAGAGTGGAATTGCGGTACATGACTAGTATCTCTTGGATGACTAGGATAATAAAAGATATAATAGTGACAAAATGTTACACCCATAGAGTTACACACACACACTTGTCTTATTTCTAGCATTTTCTATAATTGGAGGAAAAATCGTCAGTAGTGTAGGCAAAAATGTAACATCATGAAAAGAAACATATTAAAATAATTTTGAGAAGGAGATGACAGAGATGACAGTCTACAAAGCTTCGTGTCTTCCGTTGTCAAACTCCTTTAAACGGCCGAAGGAATTCATCTATGGTAACGCTTTTGCGGCGCCACTTTAAAACCTGTATGAACCTTCACTTCGTCCTCTGCTTGTTTTCCTTCTGTGTTTATATATGTTGAGAAAGGAGACAGATTTTGTTAAAGTTTTTAGAAAAACGTTCTATTTAAATGACAATAAAATTCACTTCGATCGTTGACAATCGACTCCGCAAATCCATCTGAAAAATCTTGTATTTTTCCTTTACACTTGTTCAAGTATTTATTTCTATTAAAATTCTTCGAAGAAATATCCCTAAATCGGAACAATATATAATATTCAAATTTATCTGTGTTCTATCTTTATCTGTGTTTTTTATATCTGTGTTTATTATATCTGTCCCTACATTATATTTATTATATACCTATTTCTTATTTATATAAAAGTCTTTATATATTATAATCTTATTACAAAAAATAATGTGGTCCCGACAAAATACTAAGTATTTTTACACATTTTTCTTTTTTAAACACGAAACAAAACTCGCTCAACACGAAAAAATTATATTCACCTTTTTTAATATAGCGAGAATGTACAGGGGTCTGATATAAAAATGAGACAACCAGGCGAGAGCCCTTTAACTCGGCTTTGAAATACCTACTGACCTACTGAAATCGAAGGGAGAGTCGGTGATACGAGACGATAATGTTTCCCCTTTTTGTGACACTGGTTTCTCTTTATCTCTGTGAATTACACGTACCACGAACCACCTAAAAACCGAGTTTTTTTCTTACTTGGAATTACCGCTCGCATATTTTAAGAATTATAAAGAAATATTTAATCAGTTTTTAGTTTGTTTTCGAATTCGGTGTTAGGTGTGAAAACTTTGTTAAAATCGGCGTAAATATCAGATTTACTTAAAAAAAATCAATAAATTTGTTTATTTATATTTATTAAAATTTTTAAATTATTAAAGATTGTAAGGTTTTTACTTGTTTTATTGTGTTTTTTATTATTCAATACAGAAATACCATGTATTTATGTTCATATCGTATTCAAAATTTGGAGTAAAAAATATTGGTGTTATTTGTTTGTTATTTTGAATGCATCGTTTGACTCTAAATTCTTTTAACACGAAAAAATATTTTGGTCCTCCTGAATTTCGTGTTGAACGATTATCACTGTATAAGCTAATTTAGGTTTAATGTTCAACAAGTATAAAAATGTTACACATACAAAATCTCAAAGGTAATAACTAAACAAATATTTAAATCTTTGAATAAATAAACAAATCTAAGGACTCATATATCTTTAGTTTAACAACTCCGTTACTTAGCAACTAAATAACTTGATAAATAAATTAGGAGTACAGTAACAAGAAAAAAAATACCTACATAATAATCCTAAAAAAATATACAAACAACAGTATAAAAACCTTCAACTGGAATGAGCTTAAATTAAAATAAACAAAATATTAAAAATAAAATAAAAAAGTGTGTGCTAGTCAGCACACAGCGAGGGTCCGTAGGCAACCCTGCGTATAGTTTAAGTAGTACCCTATTGATGGTGTTTTTGACATTTTTATGTTTAGGCTATGGAACATAAGTCAAAAACGTTAGGTTACTTTTAGCTTAAAAACTCAGAAAAGTATAACAGGGTGTTAAAAAGCTATAGGAGGTATGTAATCCAGTCTCCAGCTGTTGGGCCTCCCTTCACCGCACGTCATAGGGCCGAAGAGAGTCGAAAAGATTTATACGTGTGACCGAGAGTTAGGAAACTACAGGAGGTTGCTATCAACTCTCAGCCCTCTCGGCCTACCTAGTATCAAGGCATATTAACAATTCGTAGAAGGCAGGCCGGCGCCTTTGAATCAGTATTTTGTAATCAAGCCGCGGCAGTGCCGGTGTGGAGATAAGAATAAAAATTATCTTCCATCTACTTTTATCAATTACTTGAATAAATTACCGATTTAATTTCATTTTATGTCGGTAGTTTACGCAGAGCGAAAACAAGAAAATGTCTCACTGTCTTGTGGACTCGTATGCAAGAAGTATTTCTCTATTTAAAATGCTAAAAAGCTTACTTTGAACTATCCTATGGGCCTGATATTCTCAAAACAAATAAACAAACTTCTGATAAAGTATTTTTTTGCCACTGAACCGGACTACAACCATATAAATACATCGAAAAGACCATAGTTATAAAAAACGTATTTTGTCAATAAAAAATAAAATAATTTCTTTTTCGAAATTTCCAAAAAGTGGTATCTTTACTTTTGGTCGAAGAATGTTCAGGATTTTTTTCAGATTTTTCGCACTTCACATAAGCGAGATAGAAGGGGGGACACGTTTCACTTCAAACTTGCCTACGCTCGCCCTATCAAAGTTATAACCAAAGAATTGTATATTTTTGTAATCAGCTCGACGTACCCTTTTATATGATACCCCTCACAGTGTCGAAAAAAAATAAAAAAAATGTAACCCTTAAGTTTTTTTACCCTAATATTTTTGAAAAATATTTTTTTCAAGTCGCTATATTTTTAAAATATGTGAGTAGGTACAAGACACATACATGCCAAATTTCAAAGTGATCGGACGAAAGGTGTAGCCGTGAGAGCTGGCGACCGGACGGACGGACAGACACACGCAGGAAAATATAAGGGTCCTTGGTTTTGCCTACGGACCCTAAAAAGAACGTCAATCCGATAAAACATACAAAATAAGAATAATGTAGGTGCAGGGTACATTTATCTTGAAACCAATAAAATAATAATGCTTACCTAATAAATAGTTAACTTAGCAATAGATGGTAAAATATCCAAATTAAAAGTTATGATATGCTAAGATAACCATAGAATAAAGTAACATTACAAATAACAATGTGAAACATTGTACCTAATAAATAAACTTGTGTTACCAAATCTAACACAAAGGATAAAACGAACAAATGTAGTTGGTTAAATAAGGTGCACACAATAAATTTACAACAGACTTATAACCGTAATAACAATTAAACTAGAGTTTATAAAAAGTGTCTGTTAAAAGTAAGAGTGTGTATGAACAACATTTCTACACATAAATAAAAGTATTGGTTCAGTCCATTGGACTGAACCAATACTTCATGGGTTCCCATGGGTTCAGTCCATTGGACTGAACCCATTCAGTTTCACTGAACCCATGGGTTCAGTCCATTGGACTGAATTAAACTTGATAATTAACAAGAAATAATAAGTTATAAAATCTTACAAATAAAGTAGGAATCCTACAAGACTAAAGAAAAGCTCTGTCAGTGCTGTCCTAAGAAGCAAACTCATAACCATAACTGACAAGTAAATAATGTAATTCAATTTCATGCCTCTAAAACGAAAGCAGGCTAATTGGAATTTGAAGTCAAAAGAAATAATATAGCAAAAACATAAATATCACAGGCTCTGAAATAAATACACCTAACTTCCAATAAGCTACTTACTAACTCTAAACTAAGATATTAAAATCAAAAGGTTTAAGAAACCCTTCTGCGTCTCTATTGCTTTACAGTTAATAAAATAAATGTTAAAACAAGCGGATAAATGTTAAACTATGAGGTCCTAGTATTCTAGTGTATTTTAGCTTAGAGGATGGTAAGAGATTCAGTCAGCCCAGGCCCTTGCTGAAGCCCAACTTTTGAACGGTTTGAGATAAATTAATAAAACTTGGGAGTTTGGGAGATCTGTACCATGCAAAGTGAAGTTTGTTTGCATGCTCTCGCGCACTTGGAGCAATCACCCGTTTTACCCCCAGGCCACCCAACTTCAAAATTTAAAATTGGAGTGTATATTTTTGATTCCAGATTCAGATTCAACGTGAAAAATAGTAAAATTTCATTTGAAACTTTTTTCTACAGGGTGGTCCAAAAGTCTCAAGGGGGGGCCCTTCTTAACTTTTGAACGGTTTGAGATAAATTAATGAAACTTGGGGGATCTCTACCATGCAAAGAGAAGTTTGTTTTCATGCAATCACACACTAGGGGCAACCACCCACTTTGCCCCCAGGCCACCCAACTTCAAAATTTCAAATTGGAGTGCATATTTTTGATAGCATATTTGGATTCTACGGTAAAAAATAAACTTTTACTTAAAACTATTTTTTCTATCTTCAATATTTTGCCCCCTACAGGGGGGCAAAGATAGCAAAATAACCCTTCCTAAATGGTAAAAAAAATAACACTTCGTTATAAAATCTAAACTGTTTGAAATAAAGTAATGGAACTTGGGGGATCTGTACCAAGTAAAGGGAAGTGTGTAATCATCCACTCGCGTACTAGGGGAAACCACCATTTCGCCCCCAGGCACTAAAAACTACCATTTTTATACCTTTAGCCCCCTATAGGGGGCAAATATTGGAGATAGAAAAATAAATTGAAGTAAAATATTTTTATTTTTTGCAATTGAATCTAAATCTGCAATAAAAAATATACATTCCTGGTTAAAAGTTTGAAGTTAGGTGGTCTGGGGGCAAAATGGGAGTTTGCCCCTACTGCGCGATTGCATGAAAACATACTTCCCTTTACACATGGTGCGGATCCCTTAAGTTTCATTAATTTATCTCAAACCGTTCAAAAGTTAAGAGGGGGGGGGGGGGACTTTTGGACCACCCTGTATATAGGAGGGCAATGATGGAAAAATTACCCTCCCGAAAACAGTAGAAAAATAAAACTTGTATCGTTGCAAAATCTAAACGGTTTCAGATAAATGAATGAAACTTGGGGGATCTGTACCATGTAAAGGCAAACAAATTTCACCCATCCCCCGTACTAGGGGCAACCACTATTTTTGCCCCTAGGCCACCCGACTTAAAAATTTAAATTTGATTGCGCATTTTTGATAGCAGATTTGGAATCTATGGCTAAAAATAAGAATATTTTACATCAATTTTTTTTTTATATCTCCAATATTTTGCCCCCTATACATATTATCTTCAATTTTTATACTTTTGCCCTCATATAAAGGGTATGTAATTTTCGCATGTGTAATTTCTTTCTTGTGTAATTTTGTCCATGTGTAATTTTATCATGTAACCAGCAGGGCCATGGTGAGGGCAGTACAACACTACACGTGGCATACCCGACGCTAGAGTATCTGGGGTCTCGCTCCATGCGGACTCATATATTTCTGCGGTTGAAGTAAGCAATGCTGATCTGCCCTGCGTCGCCTGCTTTTCAATGTGCACCCGGGCCAACAGGGATTCAGAGAAAACTAGCCACCTTAAATGGAGAAAAGTATCAGTGCTGCAAAAAAAAGCGCATGCAACTGATAAGAATTAAGATATGCTAGATCAGTACTGCACAAAAGAGGCAATTTAAACCCAGCGATTAAAAGAGGCGATTTAAACCGACCAATTTAAAGTCCAGCGCTATATTGGACAGACAACGTGCGAACAGTGGCCCCTTGTTCTAAGAGACAGGCAACAGGTATAGAATAATCCAGTGCTGCGGGAGACAGACAAACTGGCTTAGAGTAATCCATGCTGCATTATCCGCTAACTAGTTGGGTCTATGAAGCTATAAAGAAAATTAACTTAAAGGATTACGTCCCTGGTTGACGCAAAAAATAAAATGAAAGTAATGAAAAAATTAAGAAACATGCTTAATATCTGGAAAGCTGATAAATGAAAGTTGGTGATTAAAGACTCCAAAAAAGGGAGAAAAAATAAAATAGGCTTCATAAGAACATGGAGGATATTTTAAGAGTATAATATCTGTCCCGTCTTACATGAAAACTCTTACTCGGTAAAGAAATAAATATAAAGAAAAAAAAAATTGTTGAAAGGGCTACAGTGAAGTTCTCCACGGTTATGTAAATTATGAGAAATTGGCGTGACAATATGCAATTGCCCAAAAACATGAACAATAAATAAAGGGACAATGTGAGATTGTCAGATAATAATTTTAAGTCTTCTTTAGGCGAGAAGATAAAAGAATAAATTTAATGATCTAAACAGTGCTGCAGAGAAAGTTGGCTACCTGCAAGATTAATCTAAAACTCCAACTTAGTGATCAAATAAAGTTAAATAAAATGCAAAGCGTCGAAGCAATCCAAGAGCAGAGAATATCTCTCAAGATTTCTCTCGAATAAATCTTCAAGATTTGGAAGGATTATAGACAACGAGAAATATAAAGAAACAATATGCGATTGTCAGAAAAGATGTAGACTGTAACAAGACATCTACAGAAAAAACCACGGTGCAAACAACAGCGTGTTTAAACAGACAATATGATATTGTAAAATAGAATAATAGAGGTAGATTGTATGCAACAGTCCTACTGAAATGAAAAACATTCATTAGTCTTCATTTAGTGGTAAAAAAATAATATAAATAAAATAGCAAGAAATAAAATAACAGATAGCTAGTGCACAGACTAGAGACAGGTACAACATCACATGGGCGGGTGAATAAGCTATGATAAATGTAGCATGACCACTGTAGTATAAGGTAAAAAGGTCCACAAGAAAATTTAATTCCTTTTAATCTAAAAAGAAGTTCAAATATTTTTAACCTAACAAAATTAGATATTTTAGAATACTTCTCAGATTCGACGATGCTTGTCTTTAAATTTAATTTTAGTAACTTTTTTATTAATTTTTTTGATTGACATAGTATTTTTTCTCGTTATAAAAAAAGAAAATGATATATATCTTGTTCTTGTGCCGCCGTTAAAAAGTTCTTATGATGTATATTAATAAGCAAGGTACCCGCAAATTGATGATGAGCTGTGATTTTAAGAATACTAAAGAGTCTCGCATAGGCGAGTAACATATTACTATTAATTCGATTTGTTTTTTTAAAAAACAAATAAAAATATGAATAATTCTTTACTCGATTTGGATACAGAAGATTCGTATACCGAAAAGGCAGTAGAGGTGGCAACGGTAGCAGTAAAACAACCGATGTTTTTTAGAGAAGTAAGCCCGAGCTCTGGTTTTGCAACGCCGAGGCATCTTTCGAATTATCTCATGTCACTGCCGATCATACTAAATATTTATACGTAATTAAATCATTAGATGGGGAAATGTTGGAGTACGTGTCTTATACCGTCGCTCAAACACCACCCGAGAACAAATATAAGACCATAAAATCAGCTCCAATCTAATAGCCACATTTTCGGATAGTGATGATAAGAAATTGCGCCACCTTTTTAATGAAATGCAGCTAGGAGACAAAAAGCCGTCTCATCTATTGCGACAGCTGAAGGAGTTGGCAGGCATCCTTATTGCTGACGAAGTGATTAGTTTCTTATGGGTAAAACGCTTACTTGCCAATACACAATCTATTCTTTCAGTAAGCAAGGAGAATGTATAACAGTTGATTTAACAGGCTGTGTGTGTGTGATGCAGGCTGGCATCACTTAATTACAAGGAAGGCACTTCCAAGACAGAAAATATGTATAAGGAACAATAGAAGATCGCAGAGTTCAAAACGATCGTTATTTAGAAGGAGGTTGGCACAACGATATGGAGGCAAATGCTACTACCATCATAAATTTGGATCCGAAGCAAAAAAATGTAACAAGCCCTGCTCTTATAGTAAGGGAAACTGAAGACCCAGTCACTCTGCGATGGAACTGACGCCCATTTATAAGAGCCGCTTGTTTATTACGGACAGAAAGTCAAACATGTATTTATTAATTGATTCGGGAGCCGATCTGTCGGTCATTCTACAAAATATTTTTAACCTAACAAACTTAGATATTTTAGAATACTTCTCTAATTCGACGATGAAAGCTTTATGAGAAAGACATAAATTGAAAATTAAAATAAGATCAATTAAATAAATTAGATCATTTAAAATTAATTAATTAAGAAATGTGAATTTAACTTCCTTATCAAAATCACCAAAGGTTCAATAAAATTAAATCAAAATTGTACTAACTAAAGAGTATTGACTTATAAATTGTTGCAGAAATAAATATTTATAAACTTTAATATTTAAGATTACAAAAAAAGGACTAATGACAAATTTAACATTAAAAGTTGTATACAAAGGCTTTAGTAAAAATAAATAAATGTTTTAGTATGTAACAATTAATGTTTATCATTATAAATTGTTTAGTATCTATAACAATTAACCAATTAAAAAATAACAAATAAATTATGAATTATAATTTAAAATATTAATTTTATCAATAAACTACTCTTAACAACTAGGCCAACAATCAAATATATCGTCGGACCCCTTATGAGTCAGTCGGACAAGCCGTAATGCCGAGCAAACATCTTTTTGACGAAATGTCTGATGTTAGAACAGTTCCTATGAGTCACGCTTTCGTGGCACATCCCTCGGTGTCTCTCACTAACACAAATAATGTACCTTATTGCAGTGTGCAAAAACACGGTATTACATTGCCGATATATTTTATTAATTGAATTGTATAATTTCTTCTTTTGTTTAAGGTGCATTCTGGAAATGTTGGTCTTATCATTATAACTCGTATTCTAACCGTTCTCTACTGTTTCTTTTTCCTTTTGCCAAGTCATAAAGGTTTGATTTTTTTCCTTCTGAGTTTCTCCCATACCAGTCCACGGGCTCTCTTTCTGTTTACTTTGTTTTTTTTTAAGTGTATTACACATTTGATACATTTATTTGAAGTAATCTACAAACTTTTAATACTTTTCATTTGTATTTTTATGCCTTCTATATTAAGATATTGCCAGTCGGTGTTGGAGAGATAAAATTTGAATGCCTCTTTTCCTTTATCTTTGATTGGTCTAAAGATTTGTATTGTGATTTCTTTTGCACTTAATGCATTTTTCAATCTACTGTGATTCCATTGTGCACTGATATTTTCTCTTCTACTTTAACCTCATATTTTCCTTTCTCCAGCTTGGTGGATACATTGTCTATAAATCTATTTCTATAGTAGTTTAGTATTACCCTTTTCTTATTATTCGATTCACAATGAATTTACTTCATAGGTCTACAGGGTAGTATTAATAAATTTTAAACTTTTAGGTTTCCATAATTTTACTAATGTTGCAATATTTCAACCCCCTCTGGGTCATTTTCAAGCTAAAATTAAATAAATGATATATAATTAATTACAAACTTCTTCCATTATCTACAATATTATACAGAACCTTAGGAAGCATACTATTTTAACATTTATTTTTTATTTTTTATATTTTGCCTATCAGTACAATATTTAATTAATTCAAACACCATAAAACATATTAACTAACCTTTCTTAACTCCTTGCTTCACTTTAACATTAAATTTATTTATTTGAATCTCCTTTTCATTCTGTTCTATTTCAAAAAAGGTGTGCTACCTAAAAGAGAACATTTTTACATTTATTAATGATCACTATTATATTCAATATTTTATTTTTAGTTAAATTATTTAGGTAACTTACAAAGATTAATTAGTGTGAAAATGAGTGTAAGTTACCTAAATAATTTAACTAAAAATAAAATATTGAATATAATAGTGATCATTAATAAATGTAAAAATGTTCTCTTTTAGGTAGCACACCTTTTTTGAAATAGAACAGAATGAAAAGGAGATTCAAATAAATAAATTTAATGTTAAAGTGAAGCAAGGAGTTAAGAAAGGTTAGTTAATATGTTTTATGATGTTTGAATTAATTAAATATTGTACTGATAGGCAAAATATAAAAAATAAAAAATAAATGTTAAAATAGTATGCTTCCTAAGGTTCTGTATAATATTGTATATAATGGAAGAAGTTTGTAATTAATTATATATCATTTATTTAATTTTAGCTTGAAAATGACCCAGAGGGGGTTGAAATATTGCAACATTAGTAAAATTATGGAAACCTAAAAGTTTAAAATTTATTAATACTACCCTGTAGACCTATGAAGTAAATTCATTGTGAATCGTATAAATCTATTCTCCCTAGTCGGTTCGCTCACCGTTTTTTTCCAAACCGAAAACATTTACAATTTGTAGAATTACTTACAGAATAACTTTTTTCATATGTTGTGCAAGAACTCGTCCATTCTGTTTAAAAATATATCTGTCTCCCTTCGGAGTTCTATATACAACTATTAATATTATCTCCAAGTTGTTTTCCCTTATGTGTTTAGCTGATATTTCAGTGTTGATCTGTAGATATTGTTTTAGAAGGCAATATTTTACATTTCACCATTATCGATTTGCCACCTTTTGTCAATGTTTTCCTGAAATGACCTGTTATTCATTTGTAACCTGTTTGTTGATATAGATTTTCTTGTTCCATCTCTAGCCACTGCTCCGCTATTTATATAATATTTGTATCTCTTTCCTCTGATATTATTCCAAATGCATTCAGTTTATTTCTAATACTCTGTATATTCTGGTAGAAGGGCTTTACCATTTTATCTTTCTTTTTCCTCTGTTTGGTTGCATAATTTTGCTTGTTTGACTTTTGATTCCTCTGACACCGTTATTTCTATTTGAAGTTTGCAGACCTCGTTTTGAAAAAAAAAGATAACCCTTATATTTCTTGGCCGGAAATTAGGTTCTAGTAAGCCATCTTTTATTTTAAAACATGGTAAGTTACTTTTACGCTCAAGTTGTTCACCCGAAAAAAAATCACAATTTGGGAGTTTGCTTTTCAAGTATTCAAATATACATTTTCTATTGTTGTGTCTGCTCTGATTTTTCAAACATAAATTCATACGTTTCTTGGGGCTCCTAAGAGTAGATAATTTTCTTCCAATCCTGTTCCATAAATGTTTCCTTTCTTTTTGTTATAAATGTCGTTTTACTCATTGTTAAGTTTATTTTCCCGATTTTTAAAATCTATCATTTTTTGTGGTTTTAGTCCGAATTTGATCAAAATTGACATGCATGTTCAGAGAAATCATACCCTGAGGCTAAATCGAATTTTAGCTCCAAATTTGGGGGCGCTGCCCCTCAAATACCCTAAAAAAAACGCGAAAATAATTATTTGAAAACTGTTCCGACAATTTTTATTAAAAATTTCTAAAATGTAGTCCATTTAAATACGAATCTAACAATATAGGCCGTATTCCCGGGAAAATCTAGTTCCTTAGAAAGTAGCTTTAAACGCGGACGGCGAGAGGCCGAGGAGAAGTTATTTTTATGATAAATTTTGATAAAATGTAATAATAATTAAATGAACCTAAGAAAACTCGAAAACTAATAAATGGAAAACACTGGACTTATGAACTCGTAATCGTAAGTAATTATGAACTCGTGTATGAGACAGTTTGTCTGAGTGGTCTAGGACCGTTTTTTTTAACTCTGATTGCATAACAATTTAGTTTTATATTATTTTCTTTTTCAACTCAGATGTTATCAGTGTTGTCATTTTTATTTTCATCTTATGTAATAGTAGATTCATTATGGGTTTTCTGGTGTCCTTCGTCTTTTTCGTCAGTTCGATCAACTGATTATTCACGTTACCCTTTAAAACTTCATTTTATACCTCTTTATTTCATCATTCTCATTAGTCGTTTCCTTGTAGCTACTTTGCTGTTGCCACTCGCCAACAACTTAATTTTTAGGTCTTGGTTTATATTTCGGAGAAGACTTATTCGTGAAAAACGGTTTATTTTTAAAATTTTGCTTGTTTCTGTTTTTATTTGTAGTATTTATATTTTCTTTACCTTCTTCTTTAACGTCATTTACAGTGTTGCCTTGGGTCAGATCAAAAACAGTATTTTCGCTGATTTCTTATTTTTCTTCAGTGACGTCATCAGTAACAGCTGTTTTTATTTTTGGTGGTTCTGGTCGAGAAGGTTCTAATGTCAAATCCAGGTTATACCGGATTTGACATTTATCATTATCATTTTTTCCAGAAATAAAACTGTCTTTCGTTATTTTATCTGATTCTACCGCTTTACCATCTACAATTTACTAGTCTGTTTGCGATCTCTAGTTGATTTTCACTCAGCTGAATTATTTGAGTGACTGTGGTATTCGCGATTGCTACACAGTCACACGAGTGTTTAACATTTAATTTAGGTTTTTGTTCTGCGATTTCCTTTGAGAGCATTTCTATACACGATTTTAGTGTAAATAATGATATTCCTTGGCAGTTTTCACACATAAAAAGTAATTTCCAACCTGACTTAAACTCGATCGCTCTTGTGTCTGTGGTGGTGAAATCTTCTTGGTGTGACACTTTTTATGCATTAGGCATATACACCCGTTACAAGTGACAGTTCCATTCTCTTCTCTAACCTTTTTTTTTACATATTGCACTCTCTCAGTCCTTAATCATGGCTTCATAAGTATCGGAAAAAGTATTTAAATCGTTTGCACTATGTTAACTCGAGACGATGGATGAATTTGCTTTACTTCTTTGACGGCTGCCTCCACCCCTTCATTTCACTTGGAATAGTAGAGGCTACATGTTGCATGTTCAAATTCGTTCTTTTTTGCAAAAATGTGAATTCGTACGATATAAATTTTGGATCGTACTGTTCGGTTCGAGGTAATCCATGTCTTCCGAAACTATCACGAATTAGTTCGATAAGGGTCTTTGCATCAGCTGTGCGATCTCGGGTTACCTAACAAATAATCTATTACTATCAAATGTTGTCGTCTTCGGATTGTAGCTAAGTCTGCACCCACCGTAACCCAAGGACCAATAGGTAAATCTGAGGGTAGCATAAGCTCCTGTGGATTTTTCCTTTGTTTGACACTTTCGGGCAGGACACAACCAAGGTCTGAAACCACCAAACGGATTCACGAGCAAGTGCTCGGCATTTCGTTATTCCTGAGTGCCCTTGATGTCCTTCTGCAGTACCCGAAGAATAAAAATCCTTTTTTCGAACACTATTAAGTCGATCAAAAGTAATAAGGAATTTTCACGATTGTAAAACTCCCGTAAACTTGGCGTAAAATCTCATCAACGTGGCCATCTGTGTCAAATACATGCTTTTAGTTAGTGTCATACAGGATCTTTGTTCTTGGCATCAAGTATCTCTTTCAGTCTTTGCAAGGCAGGCTCTTTAAGAAAGCTCAAACTCCACACTCGTCCTCCGGAATAGTTTCTGGTAGTGGCATACGTGAAAACAGGTACATTTAGGTCTTTCCCGGGAACTTGTTCAATTGCGAAATTTGCTGCGCATTGCATTCTAAAACGCTGTAGACGACTTGTTAATTCCACAATGATGCTGAGGGGCTATGGTCCGTTAGCTCCGTGAATGAGGGCATTCCCCGAAGATAGTTTGTGGACCGCTCGCACGCCCAAGTGACCGCTTGCGCTCCTTTCTTTACTTGTGCTAAACGGCGTTCTGTTGTCTCAGTCAGCATAATAGAGATGAAGTGGACTGATCACCACTGACCACCACATAACTGTTCTGCTGACTCTACCCAAACCTAATGACAAGGAGTCGGCTTTAACCCTTGTCATCTTATCGGGCATCTTAGCGGGCCAAACAACGCTAAGACCGTGGTGTCGACATCTTTTTCAATTTCGCCAGCGCAATATCTCGACTTAGGGACTACCCAGATATCTCATCCGATACAATTTCTCTAAGAGGTGTTTTTACATCATACAACATCAGCGAGGTGAGGTAAAAATCTTAGGTGACGAGTAACCATTCATAGCCGTCGCAGTTCCGATGATGTACGGGGACATGGTAAAGATGTTAATAGCCTTCATCTTTACGGGATCAGGTCGAATCCCGTCCTCTTCAACCTCGTGATCCAGGAACGTGACTTATGGTTTCGGAGAGAGCTCCATCAGTCTCCCTCTGATAGTGAAACAGGGGAGATTCAAGTTAATTTTAAGATTCGTCTTTTTTTTCTCAGTTTATGTGATATGATGACTTTAATGCGAATAAAATCTTTTATAAATAACAATATTATCGATTGACTAATATGATTGGGGAATAAAAAATCAGCCTGAAGAAGCCCAAAGTGTGGGCGAAATACAGCTGGAGATGGAAAATCAAAATGTGTTACCCTTTCAACCGAAACCATTATATATAAAACATATATACTGTAGTGTTTTATTATAAAAAAAAAAAATAATATATATCTGGAAATAAAGGATTAAAAATACTAAGAAGATTAAATACAAACAACAATGTCACGCTCCCGCAAAACTAATTTAAAAAATAAATGAAAGACCCAGTTCCGAGTTTCACTACTATTAGACAACCATGAAGATGCTTCTAGTACAGGAGGCGAAACGTCGGAACCTGCATTCAATAATAACGTGGTCACCACCGCAAGACCTACAGTTCCATTTTTCACATAAACTGTGGAAGTTTACGCACTAATATAAAAAAAAATGGATTTGTCAATGCACTACTATAGAACGAAGGATTTTTATTACATATCCAATTAAATTTTATTTTATTTAAAACTAATTGATTCAATAGCAGCATAGCTAGCTACTTGAAATAAAATAAATAGTTTGAACTTTTCGTTATGTTTTTTTAAATATTCGAAACCATAATTATTGCACTATGTTAAGGGTTGACGATATATGTTAAGAAGTCAGAGAGCTTGAGAACTAAGAGAGCCGATGCCAGAATCATGAGAAGACTGATGGAGCATTTGGTCTCTATCACAAAATAAAAAATTCAAACAAGATTGTAGTAACCCTGCAAATAACCATTCTATTATCCCTCTCATTTCTTGCATGTGTGTAAAAAACTATTATTGTATTGAGGTTTTAGGATAATCAATAATCATGCTAAAAGTACCAGTTGCAGATTGATAAGCTTTGGAGCAACGACACAAAAATGTTAAAAGTACGAGCGTTGAAAGAGGCTCCTTTCAGTGGTCAGTGGAATTTTACTGGACCATACATTTTATTCATTCTTAAATGAAGTAGTTAATCTTTGTATAGATTCGAGCTGACAATGAATAAACCGAGTGTCGAAAATGGTTTTCCAGGAGCAAAATCTTTCCATCAGCTTCCCATTTCTTTAACAATACTGGGTGAACAGAGAGAGGGGCCCAGTCCGGGAATTGAACCCACAGCGGTGGTTAGAGGTGACTGTAACCCATCCAACTACTGACCACACCCGATGCTGCTTAACTTCAATAATTGAAAGCCAACTGTCCTCGTACTCAAGCCGCCGGGACCCCCTATCAAGTAGGTTTAGTTGGTTTTTATCAAGGCAATTTATTCGATAACTAGCGTATCTTTTTTACGTGTACCTTTTATTGCGTGTAAACGTACTTTGTGCGTACAATAGCAGTGGGTACACGTTTTCATTAATAAAAATTTAGATTGTTAGAAAGTCAACAACAGTAAAAGTAGATTAATAAGTTAAAAGTAATACTTGTATAAAATAATAAAAATAAAGTAATACAAGTAATAAAATACAATGATATTTTAGTTAACTTTTCAAGGATTGTATGTACAAATTATTTGTATAACTCCTTTGAAAAACCATGCTTAATTTATTATATAAAAAAAAATATAAATAACTTAACTTAATAACTTAATTAATTAATAACTTCTTAACTTCAAGTTTTTTATTATTGATTTTATATTGCAGATTTATCATTCAATTATTATTTTGAAAACTCAAGCGATCCTTTACTAGAAAATTTTTTCTATGATATAGAAAAATAATAATAAAACATCTAACTCATTTTTTTTTTTTTTTTTTTTTTTTTTGTATTAACAGAAATATTTTAGTCATATCGTTTAGTCATCGTTTTAGTCATAGAGTCATAGCGAAAAGAAGTAAAAAAATTCTTGATAAAATAGGACCTTTCATATAATATTCTGTATTTTATGACAAAGTTAGTCAGTTTTAAGTGCTGTTTAATATTGTAGACTAATTTTATTAAAATAATATATAGAGTTAGAGAAATGTCATATTTGTGTATTTACAAATGAATATACATTTTTATGAGTTGTTTGCATTTTTTAATTTAAATTAACGAATACGCCATATTCATTATTTATGGTGTGTTGTATTAAGCTTTTGTCTAAATTATAAACCTTTCTCACCCCGATAGATATGTTTATTTTTTTTTTCGAACTGACTGTTCGCTTAAAATAAGAAAAGAAAAAAAGCAAGTTAAGATAATTGAAAGAATGGACGCTAGTATATATATCCTTAAATTATTAATTAATAATTATTTGACACACACATTGTAGAGGAATGGAATTACACTATAATGTTTTTCGAATTAATAGAAATGACGAGGTATCTTAGTATTTAGAATGTTTTCTTTAGTATTAGTCAGAAATCAAAATCAAAATTACCGACATTTCGTAACATTGAGAAATCCACAATTATTATTTGTATTTTATGACATCCTTCATATACTCAATTTTTATTGTATTCACATCGATAATCTATAATATTATTAAATACGATTAACTGAGAACGAACTTGGATACAAAAATTAATCGTATTACATTTCTGTCTACTTATCTGTTCTATTTTTTCCATATTTTAACGGGCGGGCACGAATTGGACAACTTTTACTTGCTCTGGTTAATCCTCGAGATCGAATTGGACAACTTTTTAGAAGCAGCCCCCTTGGAACTGGACAACTTTCGCATTTTATAACTATCGCACAACTATCGCACTTTTCTTATGACTCGATAGTAAAAAATATAGTCAGCGAAACTGTCTACGGTTTCATCATTGAAACGACTGTTACTCCGATTTTGTTATAACTAAAAATACAAAAGTTTTACATTTTTAATCCTAAAAAAACTAACTCTGTGGCGCAACAGCCCATGGAGGCCTACATTTTGGCAAAATATTGGCATCGTAAGAGGGCCAAAAAATAGACAATAAAAACGTTTACATAGAATGTTATTTTCACGTCGTCTACACGGTGAGTTGCCGCGATAGTTGCTATCATAACAGCAACTATCACCGTATAAATGGGACTTTACACGCTATCGCGTGCCACTCTCTACCTGGTGCTGAAAGTTGTCCAGTTCGTGCTCAGGGATTAGTGGACCCTTTTTTGACCCTTCCTTATGGTTAGAAAAGTTGTCCAGTTCGTGCCCGCCCATATTTGCATTTTAAATTAACTTCAATAATATATTAGTAATGATCATTTTATTTTAAAAAATCATGTCTTTGGTACTAATACATACATATACATATTTTCTACCCTTAAATTTAATATACATATTATATGTATAACTATCTTACTAATCACATTTTAAAAAAAAATGTGACATAAGAATTAGTTAAGAATAAGTCAGTAGAGAATTAAGATGTAAGGGTTGCGTCGGTAAAGACACAAAATGTCTTTGTTTTTCCCCCTTTAAAGTTTTGAGTTAAAACCAAAATAAACAATAATGTTTAAAGTAATTATAAAGTTTTTTTAAAAATATAGTTATATAATATATAAACATATATATATATATATATATATATATATATATATATATATATATATATATATATATATATATATATATATATATATATATATATATATATACATATATTCTACTTATTTACCTAAATATCATTAAACTATATTTTTAACATTTAATTAAGGAGGACATGTTCAGACCACCTTGCATTTAATTTACTTATTTATTAAATGATTAATTAATTATATTTTAATTAATTCCATTTTACATGATTAGGTTTGCAAAGATATGGTAAAAATAGTATTAAAAGCCATCTTATTTATCGCAGTAACTCGTAAGGTGGCCAGTACGCCATTTGACGGTCTTTTTTTTTACAAAAACTCAATCATAGCTAAAAAAAAAAAAAAAAAAATATGATCAATTAACTGATGGTGCTAGGGCAATTAAACTGATGGTGAATAAAAAGAACAATTTTACTGAAATTTGGCTAACTATAGCAGTTGCCGTAATATAAGCCATACACAAGCTGAAACAAAAATACATTAAATTCATGAAATAAATTCCTCGTCTTTTTAACAGTATCTCTATTTAAGCTCTATCATCATTGTTTTAGGAGCAGCCGTCAGTTTCATAGAGTAATATGGACGTGCCTTGGAAAAAAAAATAAATAAATAAATACTGTGGTGAAACAATTGAGAATTTAACCAATGGTTAGTCTAGATTTTTTTTTGCAAATGATGAGTACAATAAACCCACTTCGTTTGTTATATAAATAATAAATTTGTATGCTATTAAGGTAATTAATATAAATTTATTACTTTTTATATTTGTTTAATATTTAAAAGCTCGTTATAATTTAGTTGATATTCCATTAAGTTAAATATAACGTCTTAAAAAATGATTAATGCAAAGAAGTAGTATAATCTTATTCAAAGCAATGAGCCAAAAGGGAGACAAAATATATAAGAAATTCCCCTTAAGGCAAATAGCTCAAAAGAATTATTACAGTATCAAAACAAATGATTAAGAAACAGTTTCTTTTATATTTACATAGTTATAGCTCTTTACGAACATTTAATTTATAAAATGAGTCAAAATAAAATTCATTAAGTGGTCAAAAACAGAATTTATTATAACTTGAAAAAGACGTTTGATTATTGAGAGAAATGAAAGCTCAGTTAAATTAAGAATAATATTAAATATGAATTAAATAGAGGATTAAACATTAAACGTTAAAAATAAATGTATAATGTGCTAGTATAATGTGATAAGAAAAGGGTTAAGGCACCTTGTGACAGTGATTGCTGGAGCAGAAGAAAGACCGGTCCTAAGACTCTAAGCATCCACATCGCTTTTCTTGTTGTAATTATACTCTTACTTCGTAAACTTCTTTAAATCTCTGCTGGCAATTCCTAGTTTAGATTTTCCACATGACACATGATAAACAAACGATAACCGGGTTAATGATAAGCTAGAGAGCCTTTACATATAATATGAAAGAGTCGATTAATTAAAAAACTGCTGAATTTAAGGCAGTTGAGAAATTGTAAGGCAGTTCAATCTCAGGCAAAAAAAAAAAACAATCTCGGTTCACTTTTTAAGTTTTTACGAACTGAGTTCAAAAAATGTTAAGTCCTTTTATAAAATAACAGAAAGTTAAAAAAAAGAATAATAATAATATGAAAAAAAGTTAAGGTAATGTCTATAAACGAAAGGATAAATCGAAAGGTATCAAGAATAAAATATAATAAACGGTGCGATCGCGTAAATACGTAAATTAAGCGTAGCCTGCCGAGACAGGATTCGAGGTAATAACTCGAGCGGTGCCGTAGACCAACTGAATCGGGAAGCCTTGCCTCAGTGGAGCACATGCGCTGCACCAACCTCCACCAACCCCCTTTCCTGGACCCGACCTTAAAACAAGCTTTTCATTTGAATCGCCGGGGCCGCGTTTAAAGGTTCCAAGGTTTTAGGCACCTGTGTGACCTTTTACCAATAAATATATATATACATATATATACATATATATATATATATATATATATATATATATATATATATATATATATATATATATATATATATATATATATATATATATGTATGTATGTATATGTATGTTTATTGGTAATTACATCTCATCCTTTAGTCTCCTGAGACTTGGAAAGTCTATCTAAGGTCCAAGTCCTTAAACTACTGTATTGTGACGGTAAGCAAAAGGTCGCACAGGTGCCTAACACCTAGAAAATCACTATGTATTGTATTTTTTATTTTTTTTTGCTGATTTATGTTAATGATATAAGGAAAACCAAAGATTTCTAAAAATGAAATAAGTATTTCGATTGGACCGAGCTAACTCTGAAGAAATTTCTCGTACCTACAAAATAATTGTATTGTTATAGTCACCATATCCCGTGTGCAAGCCAATATATAATTTCATTCGTATTGAAATAAATTACAATTAAAATTTTTAAATAAAAATTGCCAGAAAAGTGTTTACACCAAATTTTAACGAAACCGGTACTCCTAGTTTATACTCCACACGTCTACAGTTACGTTAGACCACGGACAGACGTGGTCATTTTATAACTATATATACATATTATATATATATATATATATATATATATATATATATATATATATATATCAAATGAGGATATCCCTACCGTCGATACTTGCTTGATCTGGAGATCATTTCATTTCTCATTTGATAACTCACAATTTGATATATATATATATATATATATATATATATATATATATATATATATATATATATATAACAACTAATTTTAAACACGCCAAGGGTTCGGTAAAAAAAAAACTAAACAGCACCTTACCACATCCTCCAAAAACCCGCCGTTTTGGCTTAATAAAAACTTTCTTTATGGGATCTATAACGAAAGAAATTCAGATCTTAACATCGAGATGCAAAAAAAGCTCAAACGAATACAAATTTAAGGGAAAAAACATGAAAATCTTAGTTGAAGACTTTCAAGAAGAGTAGAAGTTGAAATGAGCTCTTATGTTGTTTTATTATTTGTGAATAACATTTTTTGTTAACAATAAACGAATTTTTTAGCCATATTCCATTCCGTACGTACACGTAGTATTTCTGATTTTATAACAATAATGGAATTTTATATACACAAATCGTTAAAATTAGGGCCATCCATAATCGTATCCAATTTCCAACTCCTTGTTATCGCGAGAAAAAGCTATGAGGGAGGAAACCCGATTGGTCCTTTAAAACGGCAAACCCTTACCCCGGGGATATATAGAAATAGATGGACTCTTTGCTTATAGATCCAATACCCGACAAAAGTCTCCAATCAATGTGGATAAAAAAACCCTTCGTCGTCGCATATTTTTATGGATTTATACGTTTTGAGGTCCTCTGTGTCTAAAAAAGTGTTTTTTTTTATAAATTTGCGTCTGTAGTCACGTACAGTTTGAATGCGATTAGCTACAAAGGCATAAAATCTTTACGCGTCAGTTTTAATTCATTCAAAGGCTGTCAGACCAAAAACATCTTTTTACTTTTTATTCAAATTGCCGCTTTAACATTACTCAGGCTAAACAAGGGACACTGATGCAGTTAAATCTAGACGTGGGGCAGAAATCTCGCACTTAAAGAGCTTTCACTTGCGCCTTACCAAAATGAAACGAGCAGTGTAAATTTATATTGTACACAATAGGAACATACGTAACATAGCCGTAACATGCAATAGAAGCCAGTGCGGATATAGAAACATATACTGATTGTCAGGTTTCGATGACTGTCAAGAGTTTTTGCAAAGAATCATTGATTATGACAAAATGATTTCTTAACACATAAGATTGTTCGTTCCTTGTTAAGAAAAAAAAGTTCAAGTTAGTACTCAATGGTTAGAAGCAGAGGTATCATGTATCATTAAAAAAAAGATCAGGTAACAATCAATAGTTACATTATAACACCAATCAAATATTATATTTTCAGTGCATCCCCTATGCTTTTGTTGTAATATAATCATTTCAATCAATCAATTATTGATAGTAAAGTCTTTTGGCAGGTACTGAAGTAGATAGAGATAGAAGTAGAGTAGACTCTATGACCGAAGGGTCTTCGTCAAAATTAAAATAATGTATTAAAGTAGATAAGCAGCGTCCAAGTTCGACATACCTTTTCACCGATTATTTCAACAATAGGTAAGGTTTGCTTTTTAATAATAATTATTTTTTGTTGATTATTATATTTAACATGTGGTTGACCCCAGGGGCGGTGCACACCCTCTGTAGGGTACGAATTACACGTCCCGGCCATCTCCATTCCAACCATTATAAAATGTATCACTTCACTACACAAAAACTGCTTGTATCAAGTTGACATTTTACATGCCTGTTTCAATTGTATTTTAGATTATGTAAATAAATTTTATTAAAATCGTTACGCTAAAACGTAAGACATTGGTAAAAACGGTTTTTTTTATTTTCAACCGCTTAATAGTTTTAACGATCCTCATCATTTCAAAGCGATGTCTGTCGCTGTTGATTTTACTGAAATAAAATTATTGGAAAAAAATTATCGTCTCATCAAATAGGTGATGATAGAATATTTTCTCGTCCTAAAATTCTAATTTTATGATCATTTAATTTTACATTTGAAGCTCTCGTTTACGCGAGAACTCTTGGACGGATGACTTGGTCCAACGAACTTGAACCTTCACTTAAGTTATCGTCCGACAAGTAATCATTACTGATAGACAGACAGGATGGATATTTTGGTAAATGTAAGAAGCTTGGTTACGTCGCTTCAGTTGCTAGCTAGTTGTGCACCAATGTTGAAAAAAAAAAAATTTTTAGATTATCAGCTATGTCTCTATTAGTTGGAAACTACTTGGTTAACTTGGATTTTATTATTTCATTCCTTTAAACATTTCTTATTATTTAAAAAATCATTTATAGTTTTCCAAATTCCATTCCAAATGTTTCATATCATCTGTTCATATCATATCCAAATGTTCAGTAGTTCATCTTTACAATGTTTTGCTACAGTTTTTCTTATTAACTTTGTCAAAATATTTTTATATTTAAATTATATATATCTTTTAATTTACTTTCATATAGTTTCTAAAGTTTTATGCATTTTATCCATCATTCTTTTTGATTTTAGCATTCCGCTTTTAATCAATGTTTGCACTTTCTCATATAAATGAAAGTAAAAAAAATTTTGCCACTCAACCGGACTACAACCATATAAATACATCGAAAAGACCATAATTATAAAAAGACGTATTTTGTCAATAAAAAATAAAATTATATTTTTTTCGAAATTTCCAAAAAGTGGTATCTTTACTTTTGGTCGAAGAATGTTAAGGAATTTTTCAGATTTTTTGCACTTCACATAAGCGAGATAGAAGGGGGGGACACGTTTCACACCCACTTCAAACTTGCCTAAGCTCGCCCTATCAAAGTTATATCCAAAGAATTATATATTTTTGTAATCAGCTCGACGTACCCTTTCATATGATACCCCTCACGGTGTCGAAAATAAATAAAAAAATTTTAACCCTAAGTTTTATTACCCTAATTGTTTTGAAAAATATTTTTTAAGTCGCTATATTTTTAAAATATGTGAGTAGGTACAAGACACATACATACCAAATTTCAAAGTGATCGGACGAAAGGTGTAGCCGTGAGAGCTGGCGACCGGACGGACGGACAGACACACGCAGGAAAATATAAGGGTCCTGGGTTTTGCCTACGGACCCTAAAAATGGATGGAAGGCCAACAAAAAAAACAAAACACGAGTAGAGTAAGGGGTCCTGGTTCAATCCCCTGAAAGGTCACAATGTTTTCTATCGGTAATAACGAAAAGGTAATATTTTTTTCCGAAATATTTCATTGGCATTAGCATAAGGTATTAGCATAAATAGGAATAGCCGTTATAGGGTGCCCCCCGATTTTGGCGCAAAAAAACGCAATATTGGAGGTAAAAAGCACAACACTCATGAAATTTTATAATATAATATGTATTCGTAATCTACATCTACTCTTGAGTAGCTTTCATTTAATACCCCATTCAAAAATTGATAAAAGTTTATGGCAATTGCGCATCTGAGGTCCCCGACACTCGGTGGGTTCTGGATGTGGGCGGGCCGTTCGGCCTGGTGAATTAGTCGTGTACGGGGCCAGAAATACGAAAATTTGATCAGACATCTTAATACTTTTTGCATACATTTCTCACCGAGAACTTAACTTCATGTATAAGTTGCTAACTTGAGGTTTACATTTCAATTCAATTTTGTAAAGCCCGAATTAATCATCTTTTATTTAATAATCTGCTAAACAAATGTATATTATACAAAATAATGTTAATTAAGCTAATATAATGACAGTCTCGTCGATTTTTGGAAAATTATAAATCAGTAAAGAAATCAATAATTTCGAAGCTCTGCTAGAAAGCTGATCCCTCACCATTCAGTTTTTTTGCTGAGTTTTCTCGTCTGTTAGATTTGGCAAAGCTGTACATTCTTTCCAGCAATCTTGAATCATATATACTGATTCCATTTGGGGGCAAGTTTGTGTGTGTGTGTGTATATATATATATATATATATATATATATATATATATATATATATATATATATATATATATATATGACTATATGTATATACATATAAAATTGAAGATGATAACTGCAAGTTATGATATGAAGAGATACTTACAGTCGATACTTGTTCGATCTGAAAATCACTGGTGTCGGCTATAAGCCATCATCAGCAAAAGAATATAGAACTCTGTGAGTCGAAATGAACTCGTAAAGTCAACATGAAAGAGTGAGGTTTGAAAAAAAGAGGTAGAAGAATATATAGACAAAGATGTTTGATTATAGGAAAACCGTGAAGCGGGGTGAGTCAGGTGTCAGGTAAGGTACTTATTCTCTCTATTCTTACTCTAACTCTTCTCTTCATTACATCCCCCCCCCCTTTTTTCTTCGCACACTCTTCCCTTTATTACACCACCTTTATCTTCTCGCTTATGTCAACTGGTATCACAGCAGGGTGGTAAGGGAGGTAATTGTGATAGAGAAAACAACCAAAGAACTTCAACAGAGAGGATGGATTAATTCTTTCCCGGACCTGGAAACCTCTGGTTAGCACCTATGCCAAGCAGAAAGCAAGAAACAGACTTCCCGACCTCAAACATCACCCGATCCACAAAAGAACACCGACGAAGGTAGCACCTGTCCGATTGCATCATCCCGACAAAGGACTAACCCGACTCAAGGAACCCTCAGGAAATTCAGGTATAATCTACATTCCAGAAAATTAGTGTAAATACGCCGTCCTTCACTCATGTTGCCAGTATGTCTTGTGTCTTGTTGTTGCATCAAGTTAACATCTCGATGTATGACATGAGATGCTTTCAGTAGTGTAAGCGCAACGTCAGACTTTAACGCCTTTGTTAAAAACATTTATTGTTTTCCAAATCTTTCATATCATTCAATAGTTCATCTTTACAATGTTTTGCTACGGTTTTTCTTATTAACTTTGTCAAAATAATTTTAATTTAGTTTCTAAAGTTTTATGCATTTTATCCCTCGTTCTTTTTGATTTTAGCATGGCGCTTTTAATCCATGTTTTTACTTTCTAATATAAACAGAAAGTATTGTGATAGCGCAAAAATTCGAAAGATTTTGATTAATTTACACGTTTTGAGGTCCCTTTTGAAAAATTTCTGTCTATCGTCTTTGCAGACGCGTGGAGCCTAAACTACCGGACCGATTTTGACGGAAATGATTATAAAAATTATATCCCGAGGCAAATCGAGAAATGAATTTTAGCTCCAAATTTGGGCGTCCTACCGCCCAAAATCTCTGAAAAAACTGGAACAACCCTGATTGAAATTCGTGATTTTTTGCATATTTAAACTTGCTTCTTCTCCTTTTTGAACAAAACAGAAAATAAATCACAAGTATTCGTAGTGCTACAAATTGGGGAAGGGTTGGAAATGATATTGTTGGGGTGCATATTAAAGACTAAATACAAATTAAAAGAAAAATTAATTCTGAAAATAGCTAACAATTATAATAACTGCATAACAATTGCAATTATTTTTTTGTTTGTATGGAAAAATGATAATTACTTTGGTCTAGTTAATTGAATAACTAATTTATTTTTTATACAAATCAATTATTTAATATAATGTTGGTTGATTTGTTTAATACTATTTTAAAAATGCTCTAACTCTAACCACCTCTAACCAACTCAGTCAAATTCAAAAAAAGCAAATTGTCAGGCTGAAATTGATGTCTGTTTTCTTCCTCTGCATATGATTTCCTATTGTATAGGGGTCTCAAATTCATTTAACCCCCTCAAGCTGAGAAGCACTAAAATGCCCCTGTTTTTAACTAAAATTCGTTGTTTTTCACAAATTTTAACGTGCTATATCTCGGTCAATGTATAACCTTTTTGGACGATACAGAAATAACACATATATTTGTTGTACTACAAATTTAAACTCTATTATATGTATTTTAATTTAAGGCTCGCTTCAAGATAATTAGCAACTACCCAGGAATTGCCCATTTGACCCCAAAAAAAGGTGAAAAGGGTTTATTTTTATAAGTCCATCGCTTCAAGTATTTTAATGGCCAAATGTATCTTTTTCACGTATTAGAATTTTCTAATGTAAAAAGCCAAATTTTATTGATTATAATATTACGCTTTTATAGATTATGCTTTAAGGCTCATTAGAAAAATATTGTGATTTCAATGTTTAAACAATGTTGTGGCCGTAAAGAATGCAAAATTATTTAACTAGGAGAAAGAATTGCTGAAATTGTAATATTGGTCAACATAATTGCCACTTCAATTCAGAACATATTGATATTTTATTATATTTGTTGATATCTAGTATAAAAAAAGTAAAAAAAAAAAAATAAAATAAACGAGCAATTTTTAATTTACATGAAGATTAGGGGGTACACATTCTTTAACTTATTCACTAAAAATCCCATACTTTTACTCAACTAATTATTAGGTTAAACATTTCGTTTGAATGGTTAATCTAAATTAAATACAAAGTTTTACAGTGCAAAATATGTAATTGTATACATCTTTGTTTTGTGACTTGAACTGAATATATTTCCCCAAAAATTGTCATTTTTAGTTTTCTCAATAAAAATATCATAAATACTAAATAATAATTAATATGTCATAAATTAAAGCTAAAAAAAAGTATCTACATACTTTCCAATGTGCCGAAATATTTTAAATTTTATGAAATTTTGAGGTTACTTTTTTTTGAAAATTAATATTTTTAAATTGATAATTTAATTATTAATTTAAAATTATTCATTTTTAAATATCCCATTTTAAAATACATTCTCTGAGCTCTTCGGTAATCTTAATTTCGCCGCCAATAGTTCTAAACCACGTAAGTACATTTTTAAAAAGTACACATCCCCAAAATTCGAATTTTTGTTATCAGTACTAAAAATAGTCTCTTGTACTTTCTAAGTGATAATATTGTAGAAAAATATTAATAATTAGAATAATTTTTTTGTACAACGAGCCCGGCCTTGTCCACGGACAGGAGAGGACGGAAAACATTTTTTGGACTACCTCGACGCCACAAGGTAGAAGAAGATCCCGTCTTAGAAAAAAGTAAGTACTTACTATCAATAACCATTCCAGACCACCCTTGTATGTTATTCAGTTCACCTATTTATTCACAGTTGATAATATGCAATTTTAGTTTGTGAATAATAAATAAATATTATACATTTAAATTTATTAAATTAGCCAAAACGGATGGATAAAATTAAATAGTACTAGCCTTGGTTTCATTAGTTTTAATAAACATTAAAAAATTATACTAATCTAGGAACGTTATAGCAATTCACTTGCCTATAGTAGCCTTAGGCAAGGTGTTACTCGACACAACAAAGATAGGTTTTCTAGTACTTAGTTCTCATCTTACTTAGAATATTTGCTAAAGCATGACAATGTACGAGCAGATAAAATAGCTTACAAATACGTTTAAATTGCCATTGAACATTACCATGACAAATTAAGCAATATTTTTTTAAGGTAACTTAAGATATGATTGTGTGATGGGGCGGCGCGGCGCCTCTACACTATGACCCATGACGGGCCACTGCAATGGTCGCTATGATGGCCACCATCACCACGATTGCACAGGTTGACTCCACACACTGGGCCATTAGATGGCCGCCTTTGGGCCACCATAGCCCCTAATTACTTTTTTTTTTTTTCTTTTTTTTTTTTCATTTCTATGCCAGCATGGAGGTCGAGGAAATCGTGGATGTAGCTTTGATTTTCGCTAGGTCGTTTAATTGCTCTGTACATGTAAATGACCAAAAAATTGATTACTGATAACTAATGGACGAAAAAAGATGGTCCAGTGTGTTGACACGCCACTTAGCTTAGGCGCGCTTTGCTTGTGCATGCTGGCCATCTTTGATGTAAGGAGAAAAGCCACTCCCAAAGCTATCCTTCACCATCACCGTTTTCATTTCCCCAATATCGGCCACTAAAATTCATTGCCCCTTTACGCAATGTTGATGGCTTGCAGTGGCCTAGCATTGGCATTGGTGTAGAGGGGCCATGAGAATGAAGAGGATCATAATATTATGTTTTTAACAATCGCAACAAATATTTAACATTTTAGTAAAAAGTTCCAGGCTGATAAGAAATAAATTATACATGCCATTGAGGCGTACAAAATTACACATACTTATATGTTATATGGATGGTGACACAGTGAGACCTCGAAGCTTCAAATTTGGCGTTCTTAAGATATTAAGAAATTTAGGATTTTTTTAAAATACGAGGGTGTATTAGATTAATTGAGACTTTTTTTCAGAACATTTTAACTATGTACTAGTAATGCGGCTTATAAAAAACTCGCGTAGACCAGATAACATTTTTTTTTTTGTTGGGTAAAACTTACATGTCCTTAATCTACCTGAAAAGAGCCTTAAAATTATTTGTAACGTGCCATATAAGCATAACCATTTTTCAGCACCCTCATTTCGGGTATATTTGTTTTTTAAATGACTGAAAAAAATATTTACCCATTCTTTTCTTATTCTTCAATACCTTTAAACTGTGTATAACATGTCATGCTCTCAAAAAACCTTTTTTTAGTTATCTTATCCGCCATATTGGCCACTTTCTTAAAAATATTAAGTGTAAAATTTCCAAAAACTATCAAGTTGTCACAAATGCTGAGATGCACCTGTGAGCGGAATTTATTTCAAATGGGGGAATTTTTACGCCAGTTATCGTTAGGCAAACAAACTTTTAAAATCCCAAGACTCTGAAATACAGAACTCACTACGCTCGTACAATAATATCTTAAAAACGCTCGATTTGAAATTATAAGATTTAACTATGTCACCATCGATATGTAATCATTATAGCGACGGAAATTTGATGTGTTGGATCATTTAGCGTTCTAACGTAAAAAAATTTTTAAGGAATTAAAGTTTCATATTTTATATGTGCAGAGAAAATGGAAAACCGAAGCCCGTCTGTACTGGTCAACGCGTCACAAAATGGCTCAACAGCCAAGAGTGGGCGTTGGCTAGTAAGTAAGTAAGTAAGAAAATGGAATATGGAAATATATGGAATATGGAAATATATGGAATATGGAAATATATGGAATATGGATAAACAAGTAGCTTTCTAACTAAAATATAGAAAAGAAAAAAGTGTGGGCTGGATTGGGTCCAGACACAAATTAAAGTACGCAAGATATTTGGCTTGATGTCTAAAACTTGACTCACTCTTTATTTTATAACTAGTCAAAATAATAATATTGACAGTGTCTTATTATTATTAATTTGTTGATTGCATGATTAATGATTGTTAGTTAATGGACCAGGTTAATTTAATTTAATGGGTGATGATAATTGTTGGAAAAATATTATGTAGATCCATCTTTTAGTCTTTTGCTTGTTTTAAATCTACTAAGGTTTCTTGACATCTGCTCGATATGGAACGCAAGCACGGACAAGAGTCACCTGACAGTTATTCAAGCGTTGTAGTTTCCCTGTTGCTGCTTTGAAGTATTTTAATTGTAAGGTTGTTCACATTGGTTTGCCTTTTTACCCAAGGTGAAATAACACCAACAGAGATTTAAGGCCTTTTCTGTTAACGTGACTAACTCCCCTTTTCTCTTACTGCATACTAACCCGCTTTGTGTCTATGCCCTGCTAAATAACGCTTGTTATGTGAACAAATATTTAGTTTATTTATATTTCTATTTATTAATATATTATTTTCTATATTGTTAGCTAATATATTATTTAGAATATGAGTTATGTTTATTAACATTTTCTTGCAGCTTGCTGTTGCTTTAATATAATTATACTATTGCATGGTGTTAAATGATTCAAGTTTAATATGGTTATTTTCTGGCGGCTTTACTTACTTTAGAGATTCTCTGCTCTGGAGTGTTGGTTCCCTTGTGTACCCATATACGAGTTGGCCTCCTATTGACCGAATACTTTAGAGATTCTCTGCTCTGGAGTGTTGGTTCCCTTGTGTACCCATATACGAGTTGGCCTCCTATTGACCGAATACTTTAGAGATTCTCTGCTCTAGAGTGTTGGTTCCCTCGTGTACCCATATACGAGTTGGCCTCCTATTGACCGAACCAGCGACAATATTTTAAAACATTATGCTTTAAAAATTTGCCTGCTCAAACTCAAGCTCAATTGATTAGGAAAATTTAGATAAAATCTCTTTGATGGCGGACAGAACTACAGATGTGACAGAAAACCCTTCCGCAGCAACTGCTTCGAAAAATAATAACACAGACGATAAATTTGGGCGACATTAAAACATATTGAAAAATTAACAAAAGAACTAAAACTTATTAAATACAAAAAATTAAGAAACCGTTGCTGATCTCCTTGCTACACTCGACAATCTCGCGCGCGCTCCTCAAGCAGTTAATAAGCAGGTGACCCTCTTAATTTCAAACGTGCTGATATGATTCAGGTATTATCATTGTTAATGTAGAGACCGCTTGTTGCAAGCCAGATGAGATATTTTTACATTCTCTAATGTTCTATACATAATGATTATAAGAAAGGATTTCTTCAAAACGACTTTTTTAACATCAATAAAACCAGATAAGGTTTAAAAAAAGAAGCTTGTATCAAAATTTAAAGCCTAATTTTGACAAGACTTTCTCTCTTGTTAGGTTTTTAGGGAAGAATGTAAAAATTTTACTGTTTTTAATTTAGTTACGACGGGTATATTATAAAACGTAGCTTGACGAGGTTAGCAAGAATATTATTAAAATATTGGCTTAAGAATTTTCATGTCCAAAATATAGCCAGGAAAGCAGCAAATAAATAGTTAAATCTTAGACCTTCTACACGTGTAATGCGTAATATAATTTGTTTCCTATCCTTAAACAATATGTAGGTATAAATGAGGTTTCTAACCCATAAAATATTCCGGCCAATAAAGAAAATGATGATGTTATTTTTATAAAAAAATATTGATTATTATCCCCATAGACACTATATAACAAAATACTTCCAAAGCCAATAGCCAATTGCATTGGAACCTTGAAATTTGACTTCTTTTTATGACATAAATAAACAAATTTTTTTAACAGGTTTTCTGAGACCATTTTGATTGGACGGCCATACACGTATTTGAAACCAAGTCCCTTTACTATAGTTATCACTTGTTCTACAAACACTAAAATACAATCATTGTATTTGCTACAGTAATTTCTAAGAAAAATGCATCTTGGATCGAAATTTCAAACTAACATCGACTTTACTTGGAGATATGTCGCTGTTCCTCTAGGTAGAGTCCCCTCTAGGAGTTAGGAGTTACGACCTTTTTACCTTGCAATATTATTCTATACACTCAATAGGCCTACTACTACCTGTTGAGTGTATCGTATAATATTGCAAGGCAGGGCCGCCGACGGGAGGGGGGGGGGGGGGGGCAAGGGGGCAATTGCCCAGGGGCCCGGGTCTCAAGGGCCCCGGTCCTACGGGGGGCGACCCTGGTTTTTTTACAACCAAAAAGGCAAGAAGGATATTGTGATCAGTGGCGTAACTATGGGCACGAATTGCGCATGAAACTACTATCTTTGTACCAATGTCGATTGGGGCCCCTTTCGAGCATAATAAAATCTAACTTGGAATTATAATTCTATAACATTATCGGGGGCCCTATTCAATTCTTAACTTTTTTGGTGAGGGCCCCCAATGCCCTAGCTACGCCACTGATTGTGATAAACTTAAAATTATTCCTAATGTGTCAGAGTAGGTATAGAAGTTTGAATTCTCATGTTTCATTTAGTTACTTAGATTTTTGTGATGTTTTCATCTTATTCAATATTATGGTCAATGTTAATTTACAGGAGAGAAACTAACAGACAAATCATATTAACAAACTGATATTAATAACTTTTACATTTTTACTGATAATGCAATTTTTGAAAATAAAATGTGTTAATCTCACTATTTTAGCAAACAATTTATTTTATATTCTGCGTATTATACAAAGAGTAAAAGAAGGTTGTTTAATTAAACTTACCAGCTACAACACAACTCAATTATTTGTTTTTTAGCCCATCTTAGTTAAACTTCAAAATTCGTCCCACCAAACATCTTTTTTCTGTAAAGACAAACTTGCCCTCAGAAATCCTTAAAACTCATCTTTTTGCACTTCAATTTTTAAAAATTCTCCGGGGGAGGATTCCCGGCTTTACAGTACTATTTGTTTTTATTATTTAGCCCACGTAGTAATATTTTAATGTTTAGTTGTGAATGATTGTTTAATTCACTTGTTCTTTTAACGACCTTATTTATAACCTCCTCATTCTTGACATTTAGTACATTAAGTATTTTATTCTTGGATCAGCCTTTGCAATTTTTCTCCTTTCTCACGTGTACCCCCCCCCCCCCCCCCCCCTTCCCCCCTTAACCTTGCCATTTCATCAATAATTTCTTCCTTTTGATGCTTTTATCTCCCTCTTTTATGTGTTTTATCAAATATTATTTGTATTCCCCTCTTGGATTCGTCGTTACAGTACTAATGTCTTGTTATTTAGTTCATGTATTAATATATAATTATTCTCTCTATGAGTGATTCTTTCCCACATCTACACTACCCTTACCTCCACATTTTATCAATGATTTCTTTATTTAAAAGTATTTCTCTCCCTCTTTATGTTTAATCCAATATTATTTGTATTCCCCCTTCTGGGATTCATCTTTACAGTACTAATATTTTATTATTTAGTCCATATAATAATAGTTTAATATGTTTAGTTCTGCCCTTTATGAGTGTTAAAATTAATTCACTTTTTTTTGTAACCACCTTATAACCTCCTCTTTCTTGAAGTTTAGTATATCAAGTATTTGATTCTTGAATTAGCCTTTACAATTTTTCTCGTGTGTATCAATGAATTCTTCATTTAAAAGTATTTCTTCCCCTCTGTTTTTATGTGTTTTATACAATGTTATTTGTATTCCCTCTTCTTGGATTCCCCTTTACAGTAATCATTTTTAGGGTCCGTAGGCAAAACCAACCCTTATATTTTCCTGCGTGTGTCTGTCCGTCCGTCCGGTCGCCTGCTCTCACGACTACACGAAATTTTGCCATATTTGTGTCTTGTACCTACACCCACATATTTTAAAAATATAGCGACTTAATTTTTTTTTTTTTTTTAAATATTAGGGTAAAAAACATTTTTTTTTAAATATTGGGGTAAACTTAAGGGTTACATTTTTTTAATTTTATTTCGACACCGTGAGGGGTATCATTTGAAAGAGTACGTCGAGCTGATTACAAAAATATATAATTCTTTGGTTATAACTTTGATAGGGCGAGCGTATGCAAGTTTGAAGTGGGTGTGAAACATGTCCCCCCCCCCCTTCCCCCCCCCTCCCCCCTCTATCAAAAAATCATAAAAATATTATTTTATTTTTTATTAACAAAATACGTTTATTTATAACTATGGTCTTTTCGATGTATTTATTTGGTTGTAGTTCGGTTCAGTGGCAAAAACACCTTTATCAGATGTTTGTTAATGTGTTTTGAGAATATCACACCCATAGGATAGTTCAAAGTATACTCTAGCATTTTAAAAAACACCATCAATAGGGTACTACTTAAACTAAACAGGGTTGCCTACGGACCCTCGCTGTGTGCTGACTAGCACACACTTGACCTGTTTATTATTATTTATAACATGTGTTAAGCGGATATTTTTAGTTAAGTATATTTTTTATACTTATATATAGATATAGGTACACATTTGTATGCCTAGTGACAACAGTACAAAAAGCAGTCATTAAAATAATATTTAAAAAAACCAGTTAGATACAGTTCGGTTCTATGCTATCAAGACTAAATGGTGCTTCCTATTTATCTACTGTTTAAAAAGGCAACCCTAGTGTATTTTTTTAACCATGAAAAAACTGATGTCCATCATAAGTATTTAGCCAGACATAATATAAATAATAAAGTTCAAATTCCTCACTGTAAAACTAAAAAGAAACAGAGACACGCTACGTACTTAGGACCAAAATACTACAACCAGCTACCCGACAACATCAAACAAATACAAACAATAAACACTTTCAAACAAAGACTAAAACCCTACCTATACTCACTCATTTCTACAGAAAACAACACCTAACTATGATCAGCATTAACATAAAAATTTAAATAAACACTCTTATTATGTAACATTTAAAAAATAATAAATAAATTAAAAAAATAAATAAATAAATAAAATAAAATAAAATTGTAAATAATTGTTATACGTTATGGATCTAAAGGATATGTAAATATTTCTATATGTAATATTAATTCTAATGAATATAAATAATTTCTGAGAGACAGGGCCCTCGCTCTAGAGTGTCTCACTCTACTGAGGGCTCTCACCAAAATATGTATTTAAAAAAAAAAAAAAAAAAAAAAAAAAAAAGGATTAATTACTCATTAAGTAAAATTAGGCAAATTATTTAAAATTTTATAAAAAAAATATGGAAAATTGTAATTATTGTTTTTCTTTTTTTTTGTTCTAAAACTTTTGGTGGAATAAATATTATTATTATTATTATTATGCCATATTTCATCAATTTTACGTATCATTTGAAACTATTACACCTCAGCGCATATTACGTCTTTTTTTGTTATATTTTTATTATTTTTTTTTTTTAGAAAAAATCGTTTCTCATAAGTATGACCTCTACTTGCCCTTGTACTATAATTTGCCCAAGCTGTTTATATTTTAATGTTAAGTACTAGCACTAGGAGCGTTTTCTTAGAACTAGTCTTTTCTCCTTTTTCTCCTCTACATTTGATCAATGTTGTTTCATTTTAATGTATTTTTGCTGCCTGTATATGTGTTTTATCCACTAGTATTTATCTTCACTGTTCTTGGCTTCACCTTTACAACTATAATTTTTACAATTTAGTCCGTGTGTTAATATTTGAATGGTTAGTTTCCCCCTGTATCATAAGTGATTTGTTTAATTCACCTCTTCTTGTAACCTCCTTATACGCTCCTCTTTATTTAAATTACGTGTTTTCTCCTATTATATGTGTCTTCCCCCTTCTTGTATTTATTTTTAATGTAATCTTTTTTTTTATAAATATTTTGTTTTGACATGGACCTCCTTCACCTCGTGACCACCTATGATAACCATCACGTGACTCACCTTACTTCTTAATCACCTACCGACCCGTCACGAAAGCAGTCTTTCCAACCCTTCACTAAACCAGTCTCCCCTACTGAATTGGCCGAAAATTGTATGTTTTCCCCTGTCTTATATGATCCTTTTAGAGATATTTACGATTTATAGTATATTTTTTTACACTAACAGGGTGTGTCGTTTCTCCTTTTATGTATATATATATATATATATATATATATATATATATATATATATATATATATATATATATATATATATATATATATATATATATATACACAATTTGCGAGAGACACCAAGGGATGTGCCACGCAAGCGTGACACATAGGAACTGTTCCAACATCAGACATAACGTCATTAAGATGTTGGCTCGGCATTATGCCATGTCCTGCATCGTTTCGTCGCGTCCGACTCATCAGGGGCCCGACGATGCCCACCCAACTCTGGACCTATACTACATCAAGAAGATCAGATATAGGACTTATCAGAGACGAGGGTGCTCTCATACCGCCATTCTTGCTTGGCTGGCAAAACACATCAGCAGAGTAATACCGTGTTTTTGCACACTGCAAAAGGCTACACAATTTGCGAGAGACACCAAGGGATGTGCCACGCAAGCGTGACACATAGGAACTGTTCCAACATCAGACATAACGTCATTAAGATGTTGGCTCGGCATTATGCCATGTCCTGCATCGTTTCGTCGCGTCCGACTCATCAGGGGCTCTTAAGATTTCATTGGTGGTATATGATTATAATTTTGATCTAGTGTGGCAGTGAAACTCCTACTTATTAATTAATTTTTTCATTTATACTTTGATTTCTTTTAAAGTCTCCTTTCTCCGACCATTAAATCCTTTCTCCATGATAGACACTTCCTTGTAAGCTGTGATCCTACCCGTTCACTTTCATGTCCTATTCTTGCTGGTGTACCCTAAGGAAGTATTCTTGGTCTTTTACTACACTCCTTTTATACATCCGATATCCCTTAACTTCCGACTACCCAATTAGCTACCTTCGCCGACGATAAGTGTATATTCTCCATATCCTCTGATCCTATTACAGCATCCACCAACATCCAAAACCACCTTGCTCTCCTTGAACCTTGGTTAAGGAAATGGAGGATAAAAATAAATGAGCAAAAAAGTGTTGACGTCACTTTTACTCTCAGGCATTCAACTTGTCCTCCAGTCATCCTCAACCGAGGAGTCATCCCTTTATCCTCTTCCGTAAGATACCTAGGTCTCCGTCTTTACCGACGACTGACTTGGGCTCTGCACACCAAAACTAAACGGACGGACACTAACAGACGGTACATTCTCTTATTGCGACTCCTCGACCAAAGATCCCACCTTTCCCTTTCTAATAAACTCCGTATCTACAATTCAATACTCAAACCTATTTGGACCTATGGAATTGAACTCTGGGGTAGCACAAATTCATATAGGATCCAATCCTTCGAAATTCGCTAACTCTTTCGCATAGGTTTCCAATCTCCCAATCTACAACGACCTCAAAATTCCCTTTATACAAGATCTCGATTTTTCCCGCTACACAAAATTCCATGAAAACCTAAACCATCATCCTAATCCTTTCTTTTGTTAAATCCGTGGCTTCCATTCATATCCCAGACTGCCCTTCCGTCGGCTGAAGACGTGTTGGCCAAGAGATTAATTACAATAATGTACAATACCTGTTAGGAGTGCTGCCACTGGGTAGCGCCTCCTCTCACGATACACCTCGCTAATTAATCATGTAATAGCTGTGTTACTAATAGCAATCTTTTGCAAGTAACTTTAAAAAAAATGAAGTTATAAATCAACCCTATTAATAGAAGAAATACACAACACATTCTATAGTAATAGTCCAGTCAATGAGTGCTCAAAAGAGGGGTGTAGAGTGCATGAAATATGCGAGAGTTTTTGACCTCAGGGCTTTGTCAGGAGAAGTTAGGAGGTAAACATACTAAACGTCCCCGCCCGCCCCTGGGAGGTGAGCATTGGGTGGGAGGGGGATAGAAGTTCCCAAAATTGGGTTTTTCGATTATATCTCGGAAACGGTGGACTCTAGAAAAATATGTTTAAATTAAAAATTAAAACTTATTAAATTTCCTATAACATTTTTTCTATACATATTTGTCGAAATTCCAATGGTTTTCAAGATAAACGTAATTGAAAATCGATTATTTGCGAAAAATATTATTTTTACCTCAACTTTTGCCAAACATATGCTTATAGAACCTCCCACTACCGTTTCTCAGAAAAATTGTCAAAGACAAAGTTGTGGAGCATATAAAGCGGGTATCCCGCTTGTGCAGTAATAAATTATGGGGAATGCTAAACCAGCATGTTGTCACTCAAGGTCAAGTTGCCCCCTTGATTCTTTTAATGAGTTGGGTTGCTAAATATAAATTGAGATTAAAGTTTAGAGTATGTATGTAGCTTAAGTATGCTGTACACTAACACGTTTTTTTCCACTAGATTGTTAGATTCATACTAAGACTCAGCAACCCCTATCACTTGCTTTCAAAAAATAAAAATATAATCCAGGATGAGATAAATAAAATATTTGGGACGTACATAAGGAGAAGCCATGAAGTAGGGATTTAGAACACTTGTTTTTAAATTATACTTTTAAAACATATAATTGACTTATGGAAAACTTATAGGTCGATTTTAGGAATCTTGGGCGTATTTATCTGTTGCAGATTACCTGGGCTTCGATGTAGAATATCTGGTTTTTCAAGAGAGTATGAAATGAAAAAGAATACATAAATAATGCAATTTATATCAATATACAAGAAACACTTTAATTATGTATGCATTATATTTGTTAGTTTTTGCATTTCTATACATGATGCCCCATATAGGCTAGTCCAACCCCCTAAAGAGCTCAATAGAAAGATAACTATGACAAAAGAATCAAAATTTAGCATAGGACTAGAATGGAAAATATAACTAACTGGAAATATATCCCTCATTTTTTTCAAATTTTATCTTGAGGTCTAAATTTGTTAGTTAAAATTCGTTTAATTGAAGCGAGCGTAAGCGAGCTTCTTACATTCAACGAAATATGCATCCTGTCTGTCTATCTGTGTGTAACGTTTACGTGTCCGACGATAACTTGAGTAAAGGTTGAACGATTTGGTTGAAATTTGGTGAAATCTAATTTCGTTGGACAGCGTCCAAAAGTTCGCAAGCAACTCTCACGTAAACGAGAGGTTCAAATACAATACAATTTTTCTCGTGTGTACTTACCTTACTACTACCATCCTATCAATGAATTCTTCATTTAAAAGTATTTCTTGCCTTCTGTTTTTATGTGTTTTATCCAATGTTATTTGTACCCATAGGATAGTTCAAAGTAAGCTTTTTAGCATTTTAAAAAACACCATCAATAGGGTACTACTTAAACTATACGCAGGGTTGCCTACGGACCCTCGCAGTGTTCTGACTAGCACACACTTGATCTGTTTATATAAGAGTTGAAATGGAATGGCCTGGACGTGTAGGTGAGTTAAGGAATAGTAGAAAGACCCTTCTCCCTCACTAAACAGCTCTCTATTACAATCATATTGTTTAACTATCAGCTCATCATGATTAACTATCTAATATTTATTGGATTACGCTCGTTGCAATGATAGAGCCACGAGATGCAAAGTTATTATATTAGTCTAATTTGTAATTCGACCGGTCTACCTAGTATTCTATTTTTTGGAAAGGATGGAAAATTAGGTTTCTAATATTTGCCAAACTATTTGACTTGAAGAACGTTATGTATATCCTGTTTTTAATATGGTTATAATTTAGTATTATATATTTATCAAGAATTGAATGTTGCGATTAAACCCGGTGTTGAAGACACTTGCGCTTTCTAGTAAAGATCAGGGAAACTAAAATATCAATCTAACGGCTCTAAACATTTTTTTCTTTTTCTTTTTCCTTACTGGCTACATATCGCTAGCACCTAGAGCTTCTGGCTGGTTTTTGTCAGTATAATGAGTCATTAAAAATTGAAATTAAATCATGTAGTTTTCATATGACGCAGAACTTCCTAAACTAAAATTAAATGTAGGTATATACTTTTTTGAGTAACACAGGAAAAAAGGCCCCCCCCCCAAAAAAAAAAAAATAATAATAATAATAAAAGGGTCCCTGGTTCGAATTTCGTTCTCCAGAACGATCACATAGCTTCCGTTACCTTCGGTAAGCTCGGAAGCAAAATGTTATGTCATATTATACTTGTAATAACGTGTATGCTTAACAATCTTCGATCCCTAAAAAGTACTTCGATGCAAGTACTTCCCCTGTGATTTTTTTATAATCATTTTGGTTTTAACTCTTTTTTAAATCATTTTCTTTAATATATATATATATATATATATATATATATATATATATATATATATATATATATATATATATATATATATATATACAGGGTGTTTCACGATAAATGTTACAAACTTCGGGAGGTGATTCTACACCCCAAAAGCAAGAAAACATTTCCTCTTGACCCCTGTCCGATTCTCAAGTATAAGGGAGATATTTTGGGTTTCTGGTTTTTCTGTAAAGCACGAGTTTTCTTCATAAAAATTGTCATATCTCCCTGACTTTTGGTCTTAAAGCAAATTTGAAAAAACCATTGAAAAGCTCATTAAATTTCCATTAAGAATACAAACCTTAAAAGTTTTAATAACACATTTCTATCCATGTCAAAACAATCGCAAATAGGAAAAAATTAAAGTAACTAAAATTCGGAAAATGTTATTTGTATCTGCCGCAAAAACAATTTTTTAGCCTTAGCCTGGCAAATTTCTCCAAAAACTTCTCATTTTAATAAGCTTTCCAACGGTATACTCAACTTTGTGATTCCGTTAAAAATTGGTAGAGAAATTCAAGTTAGAACAGTCATAAATTAAGCATTTGTCGTCAAGACGGTTATCCTTGGAACAGGCAGACGACTTTTAGAACAATGACCAGCATTTGTTAAACATTTCCTCTCATTTATCCCAAAATATAAAACTGACCTTATGAAATCTACGAAATATAAGAACAAAAGTTACTCTGTTAAAAATTGACACAATGAAAGCGGAAGTATCTTTGTTTTTTTTATTAAAAAGGAGGCAAGGGAATTGGCCTGAAGAGCTGTGACTTTCTCTGGGCTTCGATGGGCACCCTTAGCTCTGCCCATTTAATTTTCTCACACTTGATTGCACAGCATTACCTATTTATCAGGTTTCTTTATCATTTAAAGACCAAATTTCAATTTTTACAGCTGCTCAGTGGGGAGTAGGGTGACCAATTTTAAAAATAATTCATTAATTATTTTTTTTAAAATAAGGATTGATGTCAGTAATTTTAGTAGGTATTTAGTCAGTATTTTCACAAAATTAGTCAGTAAATTTGACCTTACAACCAGTTTGCAGCCCTGCAATAATGTATTAAATAAAATTGTATAAAATGTAAATGAACGTAAACAACATTTTACAGTTATAGGAAGTCCAGATTGTGTTTTAGTTGAGGACTAAGATATTGTAAATGTTTTCAAACAATTTTGCCTAATTTTAGGTCATAATTATGACTCATATACCCATATTAATTTAAGTCATAATTGGTTTTCAGACCCTTATATTTTCCTGCGTGTGTCTGTCCGTCCGTCCGGTCGCCTGCTCTCACGGCTACACCTTTCGTCTGATCACTTTGAAATTTGGCATGTATGTGTCTTGTACTTACCCACATATTTTAAAAATATAGCGACTTAAAAAAAATGTAGGGTAAAAAAACTATCATATGAAAGGGTACGTCGAGCTGATTACAAAAATATATAAAAATACGTTTTTTTTATAATTATGGTCTTTCCCATGTATTAATAGTTGTAGTATGTACGGTTGTAGTCCGGTTCAGTGGAAAAAAATACTTTATCAGAGTGTGTTTTGAGAATATCATACCAATTTAGAATATGGGCAAATTTAGGCATTTTTGAACTTTAGTGAAATCTTCCCACCTTGATGGCCAAACATTACAAAAATCGTGAATTTGGAAAAATTGATTTGATACATCATCTCCGAGTACTTCCATGCCCCGTTTAAATGCATTGTATAAACATGAATGTTACAGGTTCCAACGTCAAATATAGTTTTTCTTTTTAACACAATCATATATTTGTTCATAAGTCATATAACAGCTTTATTTACATTTGGTCCATCATTACTGAGCATAAGCAATTTAGCTCGTAGCAATTTAGCCTTATTTAATGCTAAATAACTCAGCCTTAATAATACTTAACCTTATTAATAATTCGCCAAATAAATCTTGATCAGTTGCTATGCCAATGAAAAATGTTTGCAAATGTCGTGTTACGATCCTTTCAGTTGATTCTGACCAATACCTAACAGTTATTTGCAACTCTTAATCTTAACAGGATGCAGCATTGGTAGTTTCGTCGTAACCAAGTGTAAAATAACAAGTATCCATATCCCTTAACATCAAGGTCGTAAAGTACACTTTCCCATTTTTCATAAAACCCTTCGTACACTTCACATGAAGTAAAGGAAAAACTTCAAAATCAATAATTAATGCCACCTACAAAACAAAAATAAATAAATTAAAGAAGAGCGGTACTGTTAGGAAGTAGCTGCTCATGAAAGCATTGAAAACTGGATATGAATGTACCACATCCATTTCCAGGCAGCACTGGAACTGGCCCTCAGTTTCCCAGGGCTTCCGCAAGCTGTAAAAAACTGACTTTACGGACAAATTTCATGAAATACTGACCTAATACTGACTTTCCTCAAAATACAGACTTTTACTGACTAGTTTGCAGCCCTGTTATTGTTAAATATTTAATGCATTCTTTTATATTTATACAAGTGGGAGTAGGCTAATAAAGAGTAGTGTTTAACAGAAAAACTTAGTAAACACAAACAGACAAAACCAAAAGAAGCTCTTCTTTGTCAACATCTGTGTGGTATAGTTGAGGTCATTATTAGGGTTTCAAGGACACCCTAGAAACCCTTTGCTTTTGGTAGTTCGTCCGTCCGTCCGTCGCATCTTGGAGAATATCTCCCGACCTACTGTAGCTAGATATTGTAAATTTAGTGTACACGTAAAACTTTTTTGCCCAAAGACAGAAAAAATATTTCAAACTTAATATCTCAAAATTTCTTTGGTCAGCGAGCGAATTGTGAACTAATCGTAATATTTTATATTTTTTTGTAATTTTGAATGGGTATCGTTTCAAAGACATTGAAATGTAGATCACAAATATATATCGAGTTTCTAAAATGGCGGCCATATTACTCCCGAAATAATTAAAACAAAACGCAAAAAACATGCTCTCCCCCTCCCCCGCTACCCAAGGACAGGTCCTAAAAGTAAGGCAAAAATATACAACTCTGTGGTCCAATGATATTTCCGGGAGTTAATATGAAAAAATCAAATTTTAGGTGGCTGAACTATGGAGACCCTTTTTTTGTAAATTTAGGGTCTAATTTTAAAAGTATTGAAATGTGGATCATAAATATACATGGCATTTCCAAAGTGCACTACCCCTAAAAGAACCAAATAAGTGTATACCTAAGATACTAAAGGGTAATATATGCACACGCACACTTGCTTCTTCAAACTCCAAAGTGCAACTTTTTATTCATATTTTAGTTGAAACAAATAACGTAGGAAGTAGGAAACAGTGGCGGCAATAATGGCCCCGCAGACCCCCCGGCGCAGGGGGCCCCTGGAAGGGAAAATTAGGGCCCCCCTAAAAGTTCCCAAGAGCCCTCCAAAACTTACTGGTAGGAAATATGAATTTTTATGAATAAAGAAACCATTGTAGTGGCTTGCTGGCTAATGGTGTTTTTTTTAAATATTTTTTTAACTTTGGATATGTCCAAATAAAACAGAACAAATCATTAATCATTTATTTTTTAATTATTATTACGAATATAATTGTTTAATATTTCAATCATAAATATTGGCGTGATTGGGTGTTCGTGGCTTGAGAAGCCGGGCCCTTTAGAGGAGGTCCGGGCCCCCGGCATCAGCCGTACCTGCCCTCTCGACGGGCCTGAAAATACATACATATCACTGTGGTGCAATGTAATTTCCGGGAGTTGATCTAAAAAAAATGAAATTTTAGGGGACTATAACTCGGGAGCCCCAAAATTTTTGTCATTTGAAAATTCGAAGTTGGGTATACTTTTAAAGTTATTGAGATTTGGTTCACAAAAATGTATCGTGTTACCACGCAAAACGCACCAAAAAAAAGTCCCCCCCCCCCCCCCCCCGCTACCCCATTAGGACAGGTCCTAAAGATAAGGCAAACATAAAACAATATGCATCTCTGGGGTCCAATGATTATTCCGAGAGTTGATATAAAAAAGTCAAATTTTTAAAATTTTACGGGGCCGTAACTCGGGTGCCCCCAAAATTTTGTTATTTGAAAATTCGAAGTTGGGTATCATGTTAAATGTATTGAAATTTGTTTCACACAAATGTATCGTGTTTTCAAAATGGCGGCCATTTTACCCCCAAAAAAATTAAAACAAAATGTTCAGGAATTTTTTCAGATTTTTTGCACTTCACATAAGCGAGATAGAGGGGGGGGGGGGGGCACGTTTCACACCCACTTCAAACTTGCCTAAGCTCGCCCTGTCAAAGTTATAACCAAAGAATTATATATTTTTGTAATCAGCTCGACGTACCCTTTCATATGATACCCCTCACGGTGTCGAAAAAAAATAAAAAAATTTTAATCCTTAAGTTTTTTTACCCTAATTTTTTTGAAAAATATTTTTTTTTAAGTAGGTACAAGACACATATATGCCAAATTGCAAAGTGATCGGACGAAAGGTGTAGCCGTGAGAGCAGGCGACCGGACGGACGGACAGACACACGCAGGAAAATATTAGGGTCCTTGGTTTTGCCTACGGACCCTAAAAAAGAAGTCAATTACCTCAAAAAACAGTATATATGGTGGTAAATTATTCCATTTGGATGTATATAATTTAATTTTTGCAATAGTCTTAAAATATTAAACGCCTAGGATTATTAGCAAAATTATTAATTACTTATAACTCTATCTCTTTCTTTTTATCTGACGCAAGCTTTCTATGAACACTTAATAAAAATAATCCTTTCAGCCTGTTTTCACCCATTGTAGATCTGACCCATGTTTTCACCCGCCTCAGGGTGCTAAATGATCTTTTAATTGTATTTGTTGTAGATGGCAGAACAATCAAGATCGAAAAAATATTGTTAATATTTGGGAAAAAAGCTTTAGTTTCTTTAATAATATCCACTGCATCCATGTTTTCCAAATTCTCCTTGTCAAGTTTTTTATTTGTCCACATATGAAACCACAATTCCACTAGAAAAGAATCAATATATTTTAAACTGTAAAAATTTGCTACAGAATTGCCTAAATCCTTCATAATGAATGAATGAAATCATTTTAAGAGATATCCTGGGAGGTTGTCCTCTGAAATTCTACATTCAAGTGATGAAATCATATAGAATCGAGATATGGTATAAGTACTGCCCCCCTCCAATACTCAGCCGAGGAATCTGCTGGAGAGTTAGACCAGTGTTTCTGTTTTTTAACTGTTCTATACTAGGAGGTTGAAGATCAATATTTAACTCTTACAGAAGCAAGAATTTCTTCTAAATTGTATCAGCTGTTTCACAGTGTCCCTTAATTACATTTAAAATCCTATTAATATGCTTATTACACTTAACAATATCCAAACATTTTGATTGCAATATATTGGCCACAGGTTCTAATACGTAAGATTAATAAAAAAATGCATTATAGGTCACTCAAAATATACATAAAAAATAGCTAAATTCGCAAAGCGTGATGTAGTTCTGAATGTTTTTATATGTTGTTCGGAAGTTTTAGGGTAATGTGATCCTAAGTTTGAAGCTTCAAAGAATGAGAAATGTACATGCAATGTAATTACACTTTTCCACCTTTAAAAATGACTATGCATTTTTTTTTTTTGTCGAATGCCCAAAACTTGTTGAGTTTCGGTCAGTCAGGTTATAAACAAAGACAATTATAACATCATGTATTCAACTTGACTTTAGTTCTCTTGCTTAAAAAACTTACATCATATAACATTACAATATAAAGGCTTACAATATATAAATAACAAATAGGTATATAATAAAAATAACGTAGGAACAGATATAATAAACACAGATCACCGAGGTCTAGCAATACCTACCCCTCGGTGCCTACAGCCTTCCTTACCTCTCGAAGGTGTAGCAATACTCCTCAGTTGTATGTAAGTTGTAACGCTTGTAAATATGAGTTAGAGTTAGAGCCCTGGCACTTGATCAATGCACGGTATCTGTAATCTGTAAAACACGGTGACACGGTACCCCCACCTGACAAAGTCGCTCTCTTCTACCCTCCAACACTCCAAAATCTAACACCCCTACTCCACCATAGTGAGAGGGTATTTAAATGTAGTATACTTCTATAGATTTTGCCGTACGCTTCTTTATCTTTCAGTTTCAATATAATATATGGATCCTCAATACAAATATCGGTATCATATAAAAAAAATCTTAGATTTATAAAATACTTCTTATCTATAAAACTATTGTACCTTTGATTCTAAAACTACGCATTTATGAATTATTTTATAACATAAATTATCAGCTTTTTTTTCTTGTACCTTATTATTATATTACGTCTCCAGTAAAAACCGGGACATTTTGGCGTCCCGAAAAGTGTCTTCGGGACACCGGGACATTTTGGCGTCCCGAAAAGTGTCTTCGGGACACCGGGACGATCCCGGAAAACCGGGACGTCTGGCAACCCTACTCAGTGCCTACGTTATTCCTTTCCTCTTGTTGTACCCTCCGCGGGCTAGCAATACCCCACAGTGCCTACGGCCTTCCTTACCTCTCGCTGTACTCTCGAAGGTCTAGCAATACTCCTCAGTGCCTACGTTATTCCTTTTCTCTCGCTGTACCCTCCGCGGGCTAGCAATACCCCACGGTGCCTACCCCATTCCTTCCTCAAACCCTGTAACCCAGTCTGAACAGGCAATTTAGTTCGAGCCCTTCTAGAGCTCGACACCTGTTGACAAATGAGAAAAGAACACAGGTTTGGAGATTAGAATATAAATATATATTTCAGTTAAAACCGTAAACAGTTACAATATATGGGTCATTTTCAAATAAAATGTACCTTTAGGGAAATCAATTTGGCTACTTTATAGAAAATTAAAATAAGCCTTAGACATGATAATATTGATTATTCTGACACATCAGGGACTTAGGATGACATTTTCGTTCAAGAACAGTCAGTTTTCAAATTCATTTACATATATATGAACATATATACATAAAAAATCACATTTTTGTCGTAATGAGTGTTACTATCATAAAAACGGTATTTTTTTAGATTTTATTTCTCTGTTTTTATGAAATGTTACTAAATTGTATATATGACGTAAATATTCTCTTTCTTCCCACCAGAAATATTTTTTAGACCTAAAATATTTGCAATTTTTTAAAAAAAGTAATGAGTGTTACATTTATTATCTTTTAATGTTTCCTCAAAGCTTCAAAAATGTAAAGGATACGTTTTCAGTGCATTGTAATAAAAGTTTTTATTATAAAGAAGAAGAAAAAATAATTTTTCTTTATAAAAAAAAAAGTTGGACACGGCTACCTATAAGAATTTGTTTTTATTCAAGTAACACTGATTACATTATGGTAAAACTCATTACACATTTATATATTGTCCCTAGAAAAAATAAAATTTTAACACAAACTTTAAACATTAAACTTTATTTACAATTTTTTTTTTATAAGCGGCAAATTTATTTTTTGTAAAAACATTAAACTCAATCATTTTTTTTAAGTTTTAAAATATACAGTATTATAGAACAAACAGTATAGTAACACTCATTACAGGTAACACTCATTACATTTTTAACTTTAAAAATCTTTCCTCGGAAACTATGTTTCTTAATTAAACCAATTTAATGTGTACTGATTATATTAATTAATAACTACTAAATCATATTAATAACATAAATAAATGTTGATTACAACTACAAAAATGATGTTAACACTCATTACAATAAAAATACTCACCATTTTTTTTTAGTGAAATATTAATTGTAGAGAAGAATAAAGTGCTATCAATCCAAAAAGTCGTTGATTACTGACTTAAATATCTTCTTAACATAAACAAACCCTAATCCCTCCTTCTTTCTTTCATACTCACACTCTAATTCTGCCAACTCTTATCGGTAACACTCATTACTAAACCCTTGGGACATACATATAAATATATTTGTTTCGTTTTGTACTAAAGTTTTATTTTTTCCTATCCCATTTATATAAACTTGGATATTATATTGGTTAAAAAAAAATTAAAATAAAAAAAAACTTATGAAAAAAATGAATAAAAATCACATTACATGTTATCAAAACTACTGTGGGACGTAACACTCATTACAATTTTTAATATCAAAATTTTTTGAGCAAGAAATTTTCACCTTATAAGCCATAAAATGACCCTGATTAACACAATAATAGACAGACATCTGATCAATAAACCTAAAGGTATTTTTATTTTTCATTAATATGAATTTTTTAGTTACAATAAAATTGAAAAATCTTGGGACAGAGAAGGTACATTTTATTTGAAAATGACCCATTTACAAACGGATATTACACAAGTTCAGATAGAGAGAGAATGGACACAACGCTAGAAGCGGACGCTCATTTTAGTTCAAATAAAATAGTCACATGGCGAGGGCACCACTATCAACCAATGGCATGAGTGGATTTCCATAAATATGTGCTAAATACAAAAATATAATTAACACTCCCCCTTCTACTGATACAATTAGTAACACAAATTGTGTTAATAATTGTCTTTTTGATGGGTGTTTTAACACAAAACAAAAAGAAGAAATAAAACAAAAATAATAAAATACTAAGTACTACGGTTTGTTTCCTTGTACATCAATCTTATTGATAGCAGGGTCTTAAGGAAATATTAAAAGCTCACCTTTACAATAATCAAACCCTACTGGCCACTGGGTCAGTAACTCCAGTAAATATGCTATATTTTGTAACATAACACATAATTAAATTGCTTTCTGAATCTGCCTGACTAGAAAATTAATATTTCATCCTGTTCTTGCTATAATAGTTATTTATGCACCTAGGGAGTAAAGTAAGCCATTATTCCCTGAGCGAAAAGGTTGGTTATTGAGGCGAAGCCGAAGGAACCATGGTCCCTAAATCCCGAGGCGAAGCCGAGGAAATTAGACTCTTTAATAACCAAGGCGCAGCCGAGGGAATAACTCTAATTAGCTCCCGAGACGCAGCCGAGGGAGATAATTATCTCGAGGGGAATAATGGCACTTTACTCACGAGGTACATACAATATTTTATCTCCAGTAGGAAGAAAATACACATTTTCGTCCATTGCACAGTTTTTATTTATTATTTTAATAAATATTAGCACTTTTAATAGCAGATATAAGAGATTCAATATAAAAAACAAATAAGAATTGGAATTAAACTCAAATAGAAAGTTATTTACATGCAGGTTATAAACAAAGATAAACATGGTCGAAAAAGCAAGTGTCGCCAACCTGATTTCAACAACTTCATTACATTAGCCATACATTTTTTACTATTTATAAAATAATTAAGTTGCAATCTTTACTTTTTTGCCCTACTTTACTTTTTCGCCCTACTTTTACATTTTCTCCCTACTTTTTGAGCTCAGGGATGAAAAGACTTACTTTAGTCCCTCTAAACTAATTCAAAATCATAACTTTTTCTCCCTACTGGAGATAAATTCTTTTACTCTAACCTTAGTTGTTATAGTCAATCCCTGAAATAATTAATTTCTGTTATAGGGGTGGTCCACGTTAAATATATTTGAGGTTCTTTTGGATATTACGATTTAGTTCTACGTGATAATTACAAGAAAAAAAATTATGTGTAAGGGTACACCTACGTAAATCTGACTTAGTGGCTTTTAGAATATTAATTGTAGCCAACAAAAGAGGTATCACTGACAGAGAAAAGTCGACTGGCATACTGATAACACCAGGCATAGATAAGGTTTTAACCCTCCCCCCCCACACACACATTTCTAAACTTCTGTAATTCACACAAATAAAACACCTCTTTGTAAAATAGACGAAGCAGTACCACTCTAGGGTTAAGTTGTAATTTTCTAGGAGAAGGTGTTTTGTACCTGTACTACTGCCCTCCCTCCTTCTTGGTTGAAAATGTATACCTATTTTTTCATACTGTCTTACTAGCATAACTCCAACTATATTCTACTAACTCCAACCATTAATATGTTGCACATGTTACCAGGACCAACATGTTAATCAGAATTGACTAAAATTCAGAATAAATGTTATTGGTACATGGAGTAGGGCGAGGGACACCCCCTGAGGGGTTCTCTTCCCCCACGATGTCTAGTGGGTTCGATCCGTGTCATGAGATGTGATCTGTATCTATGGTTCGAGATCGGAGTAGGGCGAGGGGACCTCCTGAGGGGTCCTCTTCCCCCACACTTTGAAGCACGCTCATATAGCTTACTAATGACCACATCATACTCGCTTCGGCGGTACAATGTACAAATGTATGATGTGTGAAGTAGCTGGAACTCTCCACCACGGGGAAGTAAAATGGGTCCACTGTAGGCCTGATTGCGAGGTTCGAACAAGTGGTTCGTCCTACCCGTCTAGTAGGAAGTACTAGGTAACTACTACTACTACTACTAAATTGAAAATTTGAAAACTACAAAAAAAATCTTCCATCAAAAGTCTAGATGCTATTTGGGCAGCACAGCTTTCAACAGTTTTAATAAATACAGTTTCTTTCTTTTTTTACACCTGGGCGATTTCTGATTTCCTTCTTCGTTCAAATGAATCCTCTAAAGCTAGAAATAATAAAGTGTCTCCAAACTGAAGAGGTAATGAATAATACTATTAGGAAATTTGGCAGCCGGTGTTCCCTTACTCCCCTAGAACAATAAGTACTTGCCTGAAGATGCTGCCATGGTGCACAATGGGTGCACAATGTTGCGACCTCAACCCTTCATCACAAGCTCACCGCTGCTCAAGATAATCAATTATCCTGATGACTGTTTCACAGCAAAGATAGGGAAAAATTGAAATTCAATCACTTTCAATCTTGAGGTAATTAATTTAATCATAAAAATCGGTAACAGACAAAATTAATTGATTTTCAATAATTTATTATAAATAATTCACTAATAAAAAATAAAATTGTATTTGTGAAAACATAATATTACTTTATAAAAATTCTGGAGTTCTTTTGCTAGGTGAAAAATATTCAAAGCCTATTACTGCACATATGAATTCATACACTTTGACAATTTAATAGTGATATAACTTTCTCCAAATTTTAATAAAAGAATAACAATAGTATTGGGGGAAATAATAATAATCAATAGGAATCAATAAACAATCATATAAACTAATAGGAAATAATTATAAAAAAGTAAACATAATTATAAATCTAGAAATAAAACCAAACTATGCCCTAGTTGTCAGATTTATAAAAAGGGAAAAAGAAAAAAAATCAACTTGGAAAAAGAGGACAGTTAATTGTTAAAATAGAAAAAAACTCATACATTTCTGATACAAAATACTTTTTTATCAGACAATTTTACACATCTTAATTCATTCGTTGGAAGGCAAGTATACCAGCCACAGTTTATAAAGACAAAAATATACATAATTCATTAAGTAAACTTAGAATGGAAGAAAAATGAGTAATCTAATGTAGGTAGATGATAATATACATAATATCAACAATTTAATGAATAATTTACACAATATATACAAAGGGTTATCTGAAAAGAAAAAGATCCTCGTAGATAACATTGCCTAAATAATCACAACTACATCACATTTCATTAAATCACAACATACCCTCTTAAATAAATACTCCTGAGCGAGCTTATCTAAAATTTATACATGGTTAAAATTTACAATTTTTTCTTTACATTAAAAAATCAAAGTAACAGGATCAGTTAAAAAGCCTCCCATTACAATTTAGAGCACATTATGACAAAAGTCCTGCACTTTTTTTTATAGAATACCTGGGTGAACCATTAAATTTTCCTATCTAAATAAGGCATATTAATTTATAAAGGCGTTACTTTAAAATTAAAATTATCACTATTTAGAATATAAAGGGGAGATATCTTTGGTGGGTAATAAGGCTTTCATTGAAATTTATATCTTTTGTATAAATTTAACTAGAATCACATTTTTTCCAGTTGTGAACACTGGGTTCATAGAGGGATAAAAGTCATGTTTTTTTTCAGCATGCATTTTACTTTTAAAATTGTACTAGAACTAAAAAACTCACCCAGATAAACCTCAGACTTCCCTTCATTAATTATCTTACACAGAATTACCTACAACAAAGTTTTAAAAATTTGGAGAGCTTTACTTTTAAAAGAGCCTGATAACCTAACCTTTATACAGAGTATCAAATTTAATTTTAAAAAAAGTTGCCCCTATATCACAAATGTACACAACTTTTTTTCATTAATTTGAGGAATGGTGATGCCTGTCTCGACGGTAGTCTTTGTGATCTCTCCTCCATTCTGAATAATTCGAGTTGTACCTGTCACGAGAATGAATATGAGGTTGGAATCCATGATGAGAATTTCCATAATGGGAATTTACATCTCCACTATATGGCCTAAAACACAACAAAAAAAAAGCTGGATTAATTCAATTAAATCACCAAAGTTCCAGATTATTTTATAAAAATTCTAGACCATAGTTTGTAAACAAAATATAACATAGCAGGACTATATTAAAATCTTTTTTTGTTTTTAAAATAAGTAGAACTACACAATAAAGGACTAATAAGGGCTGAGGGTTGTACGCTATTATGAAAGTTTGTGATATAACCAATTGGTGAATTGTTAATAATTATTATTTTTTAGATATTCTAGGGCTTTATAGCCTAGGATTCTGTCTACGGACGCTTCCTAGCGGTTTGCACGTGAACTAGGCAGATCTGGCTCTAGCCTGGTGGGGATACGCTTATCCCTTCTGGAATCGGCGTTGGATCGGTAGTGTGCGTCTACAACCGTTTAAAGTAACAACACTAACCACAATATAGTTTAACCGCAATAGTGTTTTAACCCGCCATTGTTTTCCACAAATTTATAAGTTTATCATTTTATGCTTTCAAGTTCCTTCAATTTCGCACTTCACCACAATCATCAATTCACCATCACAATCATCACGTTCACCATTTACACTCCCAGAACTGGAAAGTTCCAGGTAAGCTCTAGAATTACTCTTGCCTTCCAGACGAACTTAGATTTTTGTGTTCTCTGCCGCCTTATCAGATACAACATTCCCAAATTAAATTACACTATTGTTCACAGTCCACAATACCACCCCCCTTCTTTTTACTCCATTTACCAGCATTCGCAGGCAGGGTTTCAATCCTCTTTTACTATTAAGGGGAAATCCTCCACCAATAACTATTTAAAACTATAATGCCAAAGGGTGTACATCAATGAAAATATAATATTTAGCTATGTTTATTATATATAATAATAAAAATATATCCTTTAACATAGGTTTAATGAGCGATTTTTAACGGATACCAGCAAAACAGAACTGGATGCAAAATCTTAGGTCGGGCGGCAAATCGTGAAATTTCATAGAAGTAGAAGGCCTCATCTTTTTTGTGTTCGCTTATAGAGAAGTCTGTTATTCTACTGTATTTAACTTTATGTTCACACAACTAAAATATAATTTTATTAACTAATATAAAGTTTTTGAACAAATCAAAAAGGAAATAAGAGGCTACAGGGTAGATGGGGGCAAAAGTCCACAAGGGGTAAATGTCCGCAATGTTTTAGAAATAGGAGGGAAACTACATTTTGAACTTGGACTGGCAACACTCATTCCTTACGTTGAGGCTTTGCTCCTGTAAGGTTATCTTGATTTCGTTTGGACTTTTGCCAAGAAACATGAGGTAAGTTTTCAATCTAATTTTTATAGAATTTTGGCAGTTTATTATTAATTATTATAAATCTATATTCATATTTTTGATAAAGTTGTACCAAAATGTAAAGTAGTGTAGAAATAGACACTTGTTTTACCTTCATATGTAGTTGCCTACGATAGGTTACAGTATTTTTATGATTTGATAAAATGGGGCAAAGATCCGCGCACTGAATGGGGCAAACATCCTAATGTGAAGTCTTCCCCATTTAAAAAGTTTAATCTAAAGATTAATTATTTATTTAAGTTATTTTTAGTAAAAGAACTAGTTTTAATTTTCAGAGTGTACAAGAGAAAGAGAGATTGTTTGTGCCCTTTAACCCAACAGATCCTGGATCAAGCAAAAGCATTAATTAAAAGGGCTTTCTCCATCAGAGGTTTTTTAAATCTATACTTTATATTGTACCTAATATGTTTCCTTTATCTTTCAATATACTGTGGCATCTCAGACTTAAGCCATCATTTACCACATACATATGTATTTATTTATTTAAATAATTAATGGAAATTTTAAATTGTATTTAAATTTAGTACCTATTTGATTTTGAATTAAAGTATAAAAAAAAAATATACATTTTTTTTTAAATATTTGATGTTAAAAAAATAACTCACGTAATTTTTCTGAAAGGTTTTATTTGGTTTTAGTTTCAACAATTTTCTAATTGCTTCTTCAGGCACTTATATATAAAAAACTTTATATGATCGTTATTTTGTTAAATGTCCAATTTATTTAATTTAAATGAATGTATAATTTTTTTCATTTAATTCCTTAATTTTGTAACAGAGAGTTAGGATAATTAGAGATTAAAGCACTTTGTTAATATCATGGTAGCAGATACGAGATAAGAGCCTATTTATGCAATTTGCATACCAAGAGAGGTGTGGTTCCAGGACTCCCGTTCAAGTAAGATGCTTCACCCATCGAGAGATGTAAAATTCATGTTGGTCAGCCATTTTGGCTTGTGATAGTAGCCGTTTTAACGTAAGTCTCTATCTGATATCACTTTTTTTAAAGAAAAGTAATTAATTAAAATTTGTAATTAGCAATTGGCTAATTAGCAAGGGCCATAGTTGGTTGCCGGCGTAGTTTGCCGTGATTCATGAGATGGTGTGATTTCTTCACAAAAGTGGTGGAGACGATACTTAATTTTGTATCTCACTCGAGCTTACTTTGAGAGCACTGCAGCTCTACTCTTCTACAAGAAGATTTAAAAAAAAATTATATTACATTTTTTTTTATTAAGAAATTATATTTTAATCACTTAGAAAAAACCACACGGTTTAAAATGAAAGTATAACGTATGTAATATTTTACATGAAAGATTTTAATTCATTGTGAAAAACTAAATGAAATATTATTTCATTTCTCTCTGAGAATTTTAAAAAGAAATATTAAGGAATTTTTTATAAGTAAATTTAGTTTTGGACTTAGTTGTTACTACGACGTGATAGTCTAACCACTGACGTTTTTTTTATTTTAATTCATTTAAAAATATTTATTTCTGTTGAAAATTATTTAAGAAATTATTTCTGTAAATCCAAGAAATAGGAAATAAGGATTTATTTATTCTTTTTTTATCATTTAAAAATTTTATTAATTAAATTCTTGAACACTTTGAACTCTTGAGAGTTAAGAACCACAATTTTTATAATTGATGTTTTAATTAAAAGAAAAGCCTAATGTTCTACCAATTAAAAAAATAACTAAAGCTATTTAAATTTAAAATAAGTGATGTAAAAAATGTATTAATGAAAAATTACAAACAATTTAAAAAAAACAATTTTTTTTTTTTAGACTTCTCCTATTTATATATATTTAATTTTTTTATTGAGCTACCACTGGGACTCAGAGGATCCCACAATACATGTTTTTTTATGAATTATTTCACTTTCTTGAATTATTAATTAATTAATACCAAATATGGTCAAGCTCCCAATGCAGACGTTTGCCCTAAAAAATGGGGAAAATGTCCACAAATCATAATTTTGATAAAATGTTGAGAAATTTTTAGAGAGATGGGGGATTGTTTGCCAAAATTCACAGGTCATTTGGAAATTAATAAAAGGAAGCAAATGCTCAAAATGAGCCCTAAACCACTAAGTGCGGAACTTTGCCCCCACCAACCCTATATCTATAAACTCTGCAAGAAAGTCATTGCTAAGAAACCCTTGAAGTAAAATACAATTAATACATTGCTAAACGCAATTAACACATACCTTTCTCAAAGTAAATAATTTTAATATTTCTCCTTTATCTTACATTAATTTAGGTAACAAATGTTATAATATAATAAAGGTAAAAGCAACATTTTTTAAAGCCTTTAAGTACCGAGGTAGGAATGGAAAGTAGTACTCTTAAGACTGGGTGATTTGTTGAGACTGCCCTCCCTAAGCCTGAGTCACTTCATCCTCCACACAAAACTATCCATTCTTCAACGCTCTCATCATTTATTTCATATTTCATCATATCAGATGTTATTCGTGTTTTATTGCATCTATCTATAATTAGTTTTTATTTTCAATTAAAAGTAATCAACATTTTATGAATAACTTATTTTATTTGTATGAATAACTTGTTTTAATTTCTTTATTATTATTTATGTATCACAATAAAATTTTGCCTTAAATTCTTTATTACTTTGCACATAAGGGTCCCTTATCTGAAGTCCTGAGACAAAATCTAGATTCATTGGATTCGGTTTGCATGTTAATTTGAAAGCAATATGTGTTAATTAAAAGTTGAGTAGTATACAAATAAATAAAGGTTTTTCACTAAAATATATTTGAACATTTTATTAGAAAACACGTGGAATTTATCTGACCTTTTTGCTTCAGAGTTTCTGTCAATTCGATTGTCTCTGTCTCTTGCCCCAGGTGCTCTCCTCATGCTTGCATCTCGCTGATGGTTTGACCATCTTTCATTATACTTGTGATGTTTCACATCATTCTCAGCAGATAATCGATGACTTGTCTCTTTCTCTCTCATCTTATCTGTATCTTCAGGCTCATTTCTAAAAATAAAGTAACCAAAGTAAATTAAATTGATAATAATGTAAAGAAGTATTCACATATGTTGCAAGTAAGTGTACTTGAAGGTGTTAAATCCATGGACTGATAGAACTTCAAAGTGAATTCTGAAATAGTAAGTGAAATAAACACAGCTATAGCATCAGTTCATAACTTAATTGATCAATTTTATTTGGCCGATGATTTAATCTGAATATGCTAGGGTCGCAGCATCAAAAAGGTTGGGAAACACTGGTCTATATGGTTGGTAGGTAATGTAAGTGCATGGTAAGACATGCAGTGAAAGCCTGGTAATTTGTGCAGGAGTTAGATGAGTTATTAAACCTTACTTCACATCACCACCCACCACTTACTCTCTTATGTAAAATGATAAAAAAAAAAATGTAAAAAGTGTAAAATAATCAGCTAACTGATGATGGAATTACTTAGTTATTATTATTACTAAAGTTGAAACTGGTATTACATAATTATACATATTCTTGTGGTCAGACAAAAACTGATTATTCCTTACAAGTGTGTTAATTGTTTATTCAGTAATAATACCATGATATAATCTAAATAAGCAAAATCTTGTCAAAACTACAAATTAGCAAGACGGCACATTCAAAGAATGTAAGTCCAATGCATAGAAAAGAAGATATTGCTAAAGTCCATTTTGTTAACTTGAAGTAAATAAATACAAAACTGATTACACTGATAAGTAAAGCACAGTGAAAACATTTATAATTATTATACAAGGCAAAAACTGAGTCTTACCCTATCGAGAGTTTCTTCACAGGGAATTCATTACTTTTTTCATCCCACTGCTTTTTCCTCTTTTTATGGCTATCGATGCCATTGCCTTCAGATTTGCTTACCTACAATAATAATAATCATAATTTTCATAGTTAAATAACAAATATTTTAGTCAATAATGCTTGGATAATTAATCAGATTTTATCAGAAAAACAGCTAAATTAGTTCATACTCTATTACTTAATTATTAGCAAATAAAAAAATCCAAACTATACCTGTTTATCATTCTTATCATTTTTATCATTCTTGTCATTTTTATCATTCTTGTCATTTTTATCCGCCTTCTCATTTTCTTCTTTATCCCCCTTCTCTGGTTTGGACTTCTTGGCAGCGTGTTTGTAGAGTTTATACAGTTTTTTTGGATCAATTTCCGTAAACTTGGAAACAAAATACCAGAGATTGCTGAAAAAAATTAAATTTATGAACAAATCTAATTAATAACAATACACTAACCCAAATTAATCTGTAAAAAAAGCTATCTGACTTTATTACATCAAGTTTGTAGTATTTTTTGTTATAAGATCAAACAATTACGGCAATTGATTCAACTTATCAAAGGGTGGTAATAATCCAGCTATTCTACTAATGACTAGGAAATACAGGTGGCAGTATAAATTTTGCTTTAAAAATAGAAACATATTTAGAGTGTAGAAAGCCTCTAGAGATACTTTGTCACATTGTTAATAAAAAACAACCTTTTTTTTTCTTAACAGGGGGTTGGACCTATATTGAGCAAAAAGGCTAGGGGTCTAAATCCCAGAGACCACATAGATTGAGCAAACCCAGGTTCCTCCTGGTTTAATATGTGACAGGAGGAAAAAGGCCACTTCGTCACACATCAACTTAATGCAACTACCCCCCAGAGACCACATAAAATGAGCATACCAGGGTTTCTCCTGGTTTAATATGTGACAGGAGGCAAAAGGCCACTTCGTCACACATCAACTTAATGCAACTACCCCCAGAGACCACATAGAATGAGCAAACCCAGCTTCCTCCTGGTTAAATATGTGACAGGAGGCAAAAGGCCACTTTGTCACACATCAACTTAATGCAACTACCCCCAGAGACCACATAGAATGAGCAAACCCAGGTTCCTCCTGGTTTAATATGTGACAGGAGGCAATCGGGCACGTTGTCCACACATCAACTTAATGCAACTACCCCCAGAGATCACATAGAATGAGCAAACCCAGGTTCCTCCTGGTTTAATATGTGACAGGAGGCAATCGGGCACGTCGTCACACATCAACTTAATGCAACTACCTCCAGAGACCACATAGAATGAGCAAACCCAGGTTCCTCCTGGTTTGATATGTGACAGGAGGCAGTCGGGCACGTCGTCACACATCAACTTAATGCAACTACCCCCAGAGACCACATAGAATGAGCAAACCCAGCTTCCTCCTGGTTAAATATGTGACAGGAGGCAAAAGGCCACTTTGTCACACATCAACTTAATGCAACTACCCCCAGAGACCACGTAGAATGAGCAAACCCAGGTTCCTCCTGGTTTAATATGTGACAGGAGGCAATCAGGCACGTCGTCACACATCAACTTAATGCAACTACCCCCAGAGACAGCCTCCTCCTGGTTTAATATGTGACAGGAGGCAAAAGGCCACTTCGTCACACATCAACTTAATGCAACTATCAGTGTGAAACAGATCTTACCTTCCTGGGATTCCAACTATCACCAGGAATATCAATAATGTCCTTGGTTTCAGGCGTGAGTTTTGCCAGAACACAAACCACTCGGCTACACATCACCAATAGAAGAAAACACCTAATACTAACAAAAATTTAAAAAATTAAGGCTATTCTACCTTCTCCACTGCTTAATTATGTCTGCCTCTTTGTATACACTTAAGCATTTATTTATCTGATCTCCTATTTGGATTAAGCATTGCCGTGTATGATTTACTTGTTCTTGAGGTCCAAGAGATTGATCGGGTTTGTCCAAAGCTTTTAATGCTTTTTTCACAGGCCTCATCTTTTCTTTACACTGTAAATCAAAAAATATGATAGAGTAAATAACAGTTATAAACATAAAATTAAAATTGAGAATAAATATAGTTCAATAAATAAATAATAAGCCTAGGAAGTTATATTCAACAGCCATTGGAGGGCTTAGGCCTGCCAAAGGGCTTATAAAACTATAATATACATGAAATGGATGTGGATGACAAAGGGTTGTCATGTCACTCTTTCGACTGTATAAACCTTATAACATCGTAACAGGATAGACTTCACTTAAGTAGTTACACATTTATATCGCGATGCTGGGGTTCCCAGGCCAGAGTCAGAAATTGAATATATATATATATATATATATATATATATATATATATATATATATATATATATATATATATATATATATTTAGTTTGTACAAATAATATATTCAATTTCTGACTCTGGCCTGGGGACCCCAGCATCGCGATATAAATGTGTAACTACTTAAGTGAAGTCTACCCTGTTAAGATATTATAAGGTTTATACAGTCGAAAGAGTGACATGACAACCCTTTGTCATCCACATCCATTTCATGTATATTATAGTTTTATATGCCCTTTGTCAGGCCTAAGCCCTCCAATGGCTGTTGGATATATATATATATATATATATTTAGCCGCGCTCAAGCTAAAGCTTTTGCGGCTATTAAACATTTATTTTTAAGTTCGAAATAAAAGAAAATCATGTTTGTAATTTTCCAAAATATTTTATATCTTTTATGAAAAATGAATACTATTGTAATTGTATAAAAATAAATAAATAAATTATTATTATTATTTACTTCATATAAGTAAAAATATATTAAATAAATTAATTATAATTACCTCATTAAATACAGCTGGTTCTAGATCACCAAGCACATCTAAAGCTCTAGGTTCACTGTTGGCAGTGAAATGCATAGGCCCAGCTGAATTTTCTCTACTTTTCTTTTTGTCTTCTTTGTCTTTCTTCTTATGTTTATGAGAATGTCTTTCTCCATCTTTCTTCTTTGATTTCTTCTTTTCAGACTCTGCATCATCCTCTTTGTCCTTCTTATCTTTTGTACTGTCTTTAGCAGGCAAAGCTTCTTTACTGGCTTCATCAACTGTCATAGTATTAGATTCGGATGCATCTTGAGAGCTATCATCCTTATCTTCAATTATTTCTTTGGATACTGCTTTCACATCTTTTTTTCTTGGCCTTTTATTACGTTGCTATAACAAATAAAATGTACATTAGCTACCACAGTTATTTAACTAAGTATAACAAGTAATACACTTTTAAAATACCACTATGCTAATCATAAACCCAATTATAGTAATAGCACACATCTAAAAAGGATTACTATCTCAGTAAAAAATGTAACAAAGAAAAGATTGAATTAAGGTCATCATATTTTTTTATCAAAACCCTTTACCTGTTGACAGGGTATATTAAATATTTTACAGTTCAATTCCCCAAAATACTATTGGTTTCAAAGGTATTTTATAATGATAAAAGGAAAACCTAAATAAAAACAAAAATTATAATAATAATACACTATTTTCTTTGGTGCCTTTAGGGGTATTATAAAATAAATAAATAAATAAAAGCTAACACATTTGCTTTGCTTTTTATATTTATTTATTCAGTAATATTCTCATTGGTGATAGTCTCTCCCTTCAATTCATAAATCAAGTCATTAAATAAATTAATTAACAGTAACTTGTCACTTTACATACTGACAAAAAATTTAAGATTTAAGTATGAGTCAGGATCATGCAGTGCTCTCTGATTCATGACTCTTATCACAAACACACTAAAAATGGAAAATGTATAATAATAATAAAAAATTAAGCTAGTTCACCTAAATGATACTGTACATGCACTCAGGTTACACTCAAACCCCCACGTAATCAAGTTGGAAAACCATGGCATATAATCCTCTTTACTACAGAAAAAATATAAATAAAAAGTCAGCAAAAATAGCAACAAATTGCTTAACATTTTGGACCAAGGTTATCTTTCATATGACATTTATAATAATTAATAATTAATTTTCATTTAAAGTTAATAAAAACAAACAAAAAGACGGATACATTTTAATTATTAACAATGATAATACGCAATAGAAAAATAAGAATACATTGAGATCAAAAATGAACAATAATAACAATAGTTATCAACTTTTTAGTTACAATTTTTTTTTTTTATATATATATATTTGAATACAATTTTTCTCTTTATTAGTATGGTTAAATTTTCTTTTTACAACAAATATGAGCATAAAGTAATTTAGGACAAAAATACATTGAATTAACAACTATTTCAAAGAACTAGCAACTTTTGATGCAGTCCCGAAAATGGTTAAGAGAAATTAATAACATTTCGGCAAAATGAAGACATCGGCATTCTCTACTCACCACTAACACATATCTTAAAGATCATTTCTGGTAACCAAAGGCAGCTTTTTAGGGTACATTATACAGTAATACCCCAGACTTACGTAATAAGTGGGAATGTTTTAAAAGTCAAAAAAAGTAACGTGCCGACTATATAAATTCTGAACCTGGTACTTGTTACTTAAGGAAAAATTTGGAATACTTATGTATATAATATGTTTTATTGGAAAATATTTTCCAATAAAAGTTACTTCTAAAGAACCAAAATAATGGCAAAAGAAAAAATGTATGTTACTAACATATTATAATGTATTTGAAGTTGAGAAATTAATTAAATGTAGGAGAACTGTTTCGCGAATCATAGATGTTTTTAATTTCTCGCAAGATTTCCTCATAACTAGCAATTGATTTTTTATGTTCTTATTTAGATTGTTATTCCCCTATGTTTTTTTAAAAATATAAATAACTATTAAGATAAAAAGGGATGTTAAGACCAATGTGCTTTGGGACAAAGGATACCACACTTCTGCTTTTTAAAAACAGAAAAAAGAACAATCCGTATACGTTCTTTTGATTGTTACTCCCCTCTGTATTTTATAAGGGGAGAAACAATCTAAAGAAGTGGCAATTTTTTTGTTTTGCCTTACGATTCTTACGCGTTCTTCATTGGAATCTATTTTTCATAAAATCTAAATTCCCTTTTCAATCAAGTCAAGGCCCTCTGTTAATTCATTAATTTCAACCACATTTTGGTGTTGCATTTCAATAAGGCCATCCAGTGAAAGTTGGTTGCCATGCAATGGCAAAAGTTCTAAAACATGATATTTATTTGCCTGGATAAAGTGACTATATTTTTGACTGCTCATTTACTTAATCACTTTGAGCAGCTGTATCGGGGTGTCTGAATAAAGAATATAGGGCAAAGCTTTTTTCAAGCACCATATAAAGTTTTAAACATAAAGTTAACGATAACAAGTAAGTCACAAAGAAATGTTCGTATATCGGAGAAGTTGCAAAAGTTAAGGATTGACTGCAGTTAATTCTGTCTATCGCAATTACAAATGGAATGTCTTCTAAATAACTCAAGTTAAAAACAGTTACGATATATATATAATTTAGTTTAAAACCCATTAATGAACAAACTTGAAAATCACACTGTATACTATAATACAATACTTTTGATTCTTTAAACATTTAAAATATGTGTATTCAACAATTTAAAAAAAAAAAAAATATGTAATTACAATTATCATTACTGAAGTATCTATTTAAAATAATATATTGACATTTTTTAAGATATACACATAAAAAAAATTACTAAAGTATAAAAAAAAAACACAGGGTATAAGCAGTAAAATTGTATTTATATTGAAATAGAAATTTTATAAGGATTCAACACAAATAAAAATACATGGGGAGAGTAAATCTTACCAATACACCCTGTTTCTGATCATATTTCTTCCTCAAAAGCTTTATAAGGTATTCAGCCCTTTGACTCAAGTGTTTAGCTTGAGGCTTAGATCCAGTACTTGACAAAATCTTATCACTTATACCGAGGGAAGGGTCCATCTTTATAGCCTCCCACGAGCCCATACCATATTGATAGATTCCTTTCAATAGAGCACTGTCATCATTCAAGTCCCAATCACAATCGAAATTAGCAGGTTTTGCCCTAAAAAAAAAAAAAAAATAAATACATATATATATATATATATATATATATATATATATATATATATATATATATATATATATATATATATATATATATATATATATATATATATATATATATTGTATCATAATTACAGTAATACCAGTGTAAGCTGGAAATCTGCAAAAGTGGGAACTTTTTTTCTTCCTTCCAGTTGTCTGCCAATTTCTCTGATGAAAACATATGCTACAGCTTTCAACAACCATTAGGACCAGTTTTTTTTAATTTGTCTTCTTTTTTGGTAAGTTAAAGTTTATCATATAAATAATAATTTTCGTTCTTCAGAATGATCGCATAACTTCCGTTACCTTCGGTAAGCTCGGAAGCAAAAGAGGGAGCCAATTAAATAAATCAAAAATTCAAAAACAGAAACCCGTTACAGACATCAGGGATAATTTTTTGCTTCCGCGTCTGTCTGTCAGTCTGTTGAGCAATGTTTACAAACTAACATATTATCTAAAAAAAAAACTTAATTTCTGGGCTCATTTGTTTTTCTTCCACATGCCCACAAAGTTACATTTATTTACACCTTTATCTTCAAAAGTACTTATCAGATTTTTATGAAATTTGGAGGGTTAGTCAAAAGTAGCCTGTGGATAGCCCTAGATTAATTTTAAATTTTGCTAAATTTATCTTAAATCCATGCAAAATATCAAAACAATTTTGACAGATTTAAAAAACAGGGGGAATATTTAATAAATTTGACAATTTGTATTTTAAATTTGTTGTAAAATCATGTATTCATTACAGTATATGAAATAGGTCGCAAGGTAGCTAGCCATGTGCCACACTAATTGCCAAACTATTTTACAAGAATTAAAGTATCAATTTGGCAAAATTTAAAGTGCACAGACATTTAAAAATAATCAGTACAATCTGTCTACGAAATGTAACCATTACATTTATCTTTTTAAAAAATAATACACTTTTTTCTCTCTAATTACACATTATACACTTTATTCAAACAGTCTAGTAAGTTTGTAAATGTTTATTAGGCATATTTTTTGGCCCAGGGATAGTGTAATGTAAAAAAAAACAAAACAAAAAAAAATTGTGTTTGCTGTTTAGCCACAAAAATAAAACTTTAAATTACAAATCTAAAAAATAAATAATAAGATTTTTGTTAACTGCTAATAATACATTATACACTATATCTGAATTATAAAAGTATTTTTTTCTTACAAATCTGTAGCGAAATGTAAACAAATAATACCATGTCTTTTATTTGCGAATAATACACTATACACTTTATTTGGACTGACAGAAAGAGTATAATTGTTAATTAGACATATTTTTGCCCAGAGATTGTATAATGTAAAAAATAATTTTGTGTCGCCATTTCGCTACAAAAATATAACTTTAAATTACAAATCTGTAACAAAATGTAACCATTACATTATATTTTTTTTTAAAGAATAAGAAATACGTTTTACCACTAAGAACTTGAGAAATAGTTTTATCGCAAACTTAACATTTTTACCCAGGGCTTTTAAGAGCATTTTTAAGTGGTACATACAGGGACCATGGTTAAATAAAATTACTAATTTAAAAGATAATATCAAATACATTTAACTAGGCAATTAATCAACAGAAAAACGTCCATAAAGTGACGTGACCACTGAAGGTACCATCCAAAAATGGCCACTTTACCCAAATTAGTAAATAAGAAATTTTACATCAGGGGTCATAGAAAAGTGACCAGATGGACACCTCTTACAGGTTACATTAGCAGATTTTACTGTACATCAATAAACAGAAATTCTCAAATTTCTAGCATTACTAAACTTGAATCACTGTTACAACTTTGGATTAATTAAACCTATCCTCAGTATCCTTATAATCTAAGCACATTTATAATAGTGTACACAAATTCATTATTTAAGATATATCTCCTCCATTGATAACAGTAAAACGTATAAAACTTATAAAAAATAAACTAAAGGGACTACCATAATCTCTTCTAAGAGAAAAACTGCTACATTGTAAAGCACAAGTATTTTTAAGAAAATGTTTGATAATAGGTATGTTTTAAGAAGTTTAGAGGACATCTTAAGATAATATCTCAATATTTACAAAAACTTAAAATTCAATTAAATTTACCGAGCTTCTAGTTTCCATTTTTTCAACTCATCAGGATCAACAGAGAGTTCATTATCCAAGGGCTCCAATTCCTTTTCAACACTCATAATAGTACGTGCATTGACAGAAACACCACCAAGTTTTACAGATGGACCACGAGTACGCTGTTTCTTGCCTAAAAATATAAAACAAAATTGAAACGAGGTAAAAGTAAAAACAATGACCAATTAACATAATATTTACTAAGGTTGTCTTCAGGGATATTAATAAAATAAAAAAGCTAATCCATTTTCATAACACCATAAGAAAAATAAATAAAATAGCAAAGAAAATGGATTAGGTTTTTTATTTGATTAATACCCCTGAAGACAAGCTTAGGAAATATTATGTTATATTAAAGGGGACATCACATTAAAAATGACCAATTAAGAGTTAAAAGAGAATATCTCAATGGACTGTAATAATCGTTCACCTGCATTTTCTTCATTAGTTTCATTGAGATTTTCCTTGGTTTGTTCACCTAAACATGATAGACAACGCTGTTTTAAGGTTTCCCCTAATTTTTTCAGATCAGGTAAAGGCTTTTCTTGTAATTCAGCATCGCAAGCAATGGCTTCCAGTCTTTTTAGAGGTGCAGGGAATTTTTTATAACTCCTAATAAACCGTCGTATCTAAAATTAAAAAAATTAAAAATATGTTATGAATTTCATAAATAAACTCTATTAATAAGATTTTGACTTTAGCAAAATAAAGATTTATAAAGAATGAATTCCAACCAGACTAGAAAGCTTAATTCATGTGATACTCACATCTAATACTTAAACAAATGTTAACATATACAAGAAAACAGAAAACACATTTCTTGATGAATAAATAAAGTTAAAACTAAGGATAATAAAAACAAACTAAGTCATGAAGGTAGCAAGTTTAATTTTATAGCCATTTACTGAATTAGATAGGGAATAACTTTGTTTACTTCAAAAATAAAAATTTGAAGTGTGGCTTTCAGAATAACAAACCCTATGAAAAAGTTAGTAAAAAGTTAACATCAAAGTAAAATTAAGTTTTAAAAAAAGTAGAGACCTCTGCATCAGTGAATCCTTTGATGACTTCTTTGTTAGATGCTCGGGGTCGTCCTCTTTTCTTAGGTTTATCATCATCACTGCATTCTTCACTACTCTCTGCTTCCTCTTTTCTCCTTTTTCTTCTTTCACGATTAGCACCATCCGCTGTTTAAATTCAAAACGATAATTTACAGTTAAAGAAAATTTGGCACAAATTCATTAGGCTATCTATATGCTGTTGAACCATGTTGTAAGTCTTAACTATCTTGTTCACTAAGTTTATCATACAAAATGATAAAAAAAAATATATATAAAGCGTTATTGTTTCAAATTTGAATACATTATGTCTAACCAAGTTATAAGATATAGCTAATAACGAATAGTTTATACTTAAGACGTTAGTGCAGGGTTTCCAGTTAGCATCTTATCAAGTATTAATTAGGTTAACACGTTGATGGCGGACCACGTTACCGGTACGTGGTGCTGGTCGGGTCAATGGGGCGGACCACGGCCCTGGAACGGGCTCTCCCCTCTACACTTGTACCTTATTTCTAATACCTAGCCTCACGGTTCAGATTCTATTTAACTGGTTAGCCCTCTAAAGCACATCTCTACAGTTCTACCCCACTTTTCCGCTCTCGCCTAGCTCTTTCCGTTCATTAATTATACCTATATATACCTCAGAGGCACCACTCTGAGCCACACAATTAGTCGCACGCCATAAACGTGTTAAGGGGTAGGGCAGGTTCACATAGAGTTATGTAACTTGAACACTTGCCCTCAGCACAATTATTTTGTAGCAAGTTTTTATTTCAGTGATACTACATGTCAGAGTGTGACTACATTATTTGATTAACTTTCCACCTTCAACAGCTATCGTATTGATGTTATTGGCAAATGTTATGATAAACAACCCACCATCACTTTCAGACTGATTTATCTGTTGGAGAGTCTTGCGATTTCGAGGAGGTAAGTACAGATCCTCCATTTCTTTAGCCCTTTCTTCTTCTTCTACTTTTAAACGGAAAGATTCTGGAATAATTTCATCCTAGAAAAAAACACAATATATATAACAAATATTTGTGACATTTATAACTATTACAATAATTCTTTAAGGGAAAATAGAGATTTAAATAACCAAATCGAATGTTTTACCCAGTCTTTGGTTTCATCATCATGAGGGTCGACATCACTCAGTGTATCTTTTTCTTCCTCTAAAGCAAAACTAGCTACTTTAAAAGCTGACAACAATTCATCACCAACTGTAGTTGGACCTTCATCATCTCTAGTTTCAGCTCTCCGTAGAATTTCATCAATATCACACTAAAATGTAATGATAAAACAATAAGTACAAATGGTGACTGATACATTCTTAAGTATGTCTTGTCTGACTTAATGCTACTGATATTTATGTTAAAATAATATGTATCTTAATGCATAATATTCCTGACAAAACTTGTTTATATACACTTACAGTTGGCTCCTCATCCCCTTCCTCCTCATCTTTAAATAGTTCTTCAGTACCGAATTTTAAAATTGCACTCAGTTCTTCTTTATTAAACGGAGTGTTTTGACTTACAGACTTCTTATCCAGAACAGTACGCCCAGTGGTATCCATTCTTTGAATGACTAAATGATCAAGCACCATTTTCTGTTTGGCTCTTTCAACAATATTTTCTTCAACAGAATTTTTAGTAACTAATCGGTAAATGTTAACCTGCACATAATGTAAGTTATAGTTATAGTAAGTAAAAAAGGAACTGTACAAAGGACATCAAAGATATGAGCCATTACAATATATACAATAATAACTAAATATTTTTACATAGTCCTCATCAAGTAACTTATAGTTTAAAGAGACATATAAAAACTTCTAACCTGATTCTTTTGGCCGATTCGATGAGCTCTTGCTTGGGCTTGTAAATCATTCTGAGGATTCCAATCAGAATCAAATATTATTACAGTATCTGCGGTAGCTAAATTGATTCCTAATCCACCAGCTCTGGTGGACAGTAAAAAACAAAAATCAGGAGATCCCTCAGCATTAAAATGATCTAAGGCTTGTTTTCTCAATTCTCCTTTAATACCACCGTCTAGTCTTTGAAACGGGAAATGTCTCATCTGTAGATATTCAGCAAGTATATCAAGCATGCGCACCATTTGAGAGAAGATGAGAACTCTATGACCGGTTTCTCTAAGTCGAACAAGTAACTTATCAAGCAGTACAAGTTTTCCTGAACCTCGAAGCAAAGCCTAAAAAATAAATAATTAAATAAATGGATAAATAATGTATTATATACAACACAATAATGCTTTCTTTAATAGTTTAATATTGTAAATATTTCACATTAAAAAATAAAAGAAACCTGCAAATAATCATCACTCTTAGAATGTTCATGTTCCAATGGTTTAGTTAGCTGAGCATGGTTACAGCATTTCTTAAGTTCAATTACAATATTCAAAAAGGTACTCGGTGATCCTCTAAGCCCTTTCCGTAGTTCACCAAAGTTTCTTGAGAGAATCCATCTGTAGTATTGTTTTTGAAGAGTTGTCATTTCAACTCGTAAAATTTGTTCCACCTAAAATAAAAAGGTGGTTAAAGTGGAATCTTAATTCATCATGGGTAAATGAAACACTACATGGCATTTGCACATCTAATACTTACTTTAGAAGGTAAAGATTTTTCAACGTCCTTTTTGACCCTGCGCAGTATATATGGCTCTAACTGTTTATGAAGTTTGGTATACCCTTTAATTGCCGAGTTGTCATGTTCCACCTCAAAATCACTCCATGAAAAAAACCTATGTACAGAATAAAGTAATCAAGTTAGTTCACTTGTATTTTAACATTTTTTTAAACATTCAGTTTCTTTAACTGTTACTACTTCAGCATATTTATGAAAAGCCATAAATGGCATTTGTCTCTGGAAATTCTTTTAAGATGGGCAATTTACTTAAAATTTGAATATAAATACAATTTTGAACTGATTTGCTAAAAGGTCAGGCGCACTCATGAACACTAGTAGTGGAGACCTCTATAGCTGTGTAGAATATCCAGTGGCCACCACTACATACTCTCTCTAGCTCTGGCCAACTCATTGTGAATTCTGACGTGAAAGTACTCTTCTTGTAATAAATAGATGATGTAGTGATTACATTCAAAGATCCTAATATTATAGAGTATGTCCCATTTAAAGCAATCACGAGAAAAGTAGACATATTCATATGCTAATTCTTATCTTAATATCTTCTTCTAATAAACATGATGGACAAAACAATGCAACTAGTACCCCAGGCGGGCAGGTCTCAGACCGAATCCCACCCCGATAAATCGGGCAACCCCACAGATTCTGGGGGGGGGGGGGGTGACCCACCATGTCACAGAGCGGACCACTTGGCTCCCAAAACTGCAAGTGAGAGGGAGGGAAAAGGGACAGAGGAAGTGTCTCCCAAAAAAAAGAGGCCACCTTACGGAATGGCTTATAAAGAAGGGAGTTCTCATACCCCCCGAGCAAGACTGCAGCCCTAAAAGAAATAAAAAGAAGTCCAAAGAATCTGGGGCATCTACCACAGACATTGCAAGCGAGGAGGAATAAAGGAGAGAGGCCGCAGAAAGACTTCTTCTCGAGGATTTTGGAAGGAGAAGTAGAGTGGCACACACTCCACCAAAAGACCGAAAAGAAACCCCGACAGGGGGAGCTCAAACGACGAAGGACAGGACATCGCAGAAGCCAAGTCCCCAGCCAGAGGAGAGGAGGACGAAGTAAGTGGCAAAGACCCCAGTCAGAAAAAAGTTAGAAAAAGCTAGGCGGGAAGAAGAAGAAGAACTCTTGCGATGCATAGATTTCGTAGAAAGAATGAAGGCTGTCACGTGTAGACAAAAAAACATCAGCAACAACGTAAAATATGGGCTTGCCCATTTAGAAGAATCTCTAGAAGTGATAATGTCCTTAAGAAAGACTGGACAAAAGCAGAAAGGGGACTGCAAACCAAAGTGCCCAGGCAGGGCAAGGACACCGAAACAAAGCAGGGACCACCAAGAAAGAGGATGGTGACAAGCTCAGCAGAGTAGGCTCCGGCAATAGTAGAGCAATAGTAGCAATAGTAGAAATGGGGACAAGCGCTGCCACTAAGCTCATCAAACAGGGCAAGATATGCATTGGCTGGGTAGTATGCAGAGTACACAGACGCGCTGTAGTAGTGCGCTGCTATAGATGCCTAGGATACGGACATGTGACTAGGGCGTGCTGCTATAAATGCGGAGCCTCAGACCACAAGGCTAAGCAATGTACAATTTGAGTGTGACCTTCTTGCACAACTAATGTACGAGCAGGGGTTCGACATTATTTTGGTGTCAGAGCAGTACAGAAACAAGGAAGACACCTCTTAGCTCTCAGAAAATTTGGGCACAGAGGCTATCTGGGCTCCCAGGGTGAGTATTGCAGAAAAAGGGGCGGGGGACGGTTTCGCCTGGATTAAGTCATGTGAGGTTACGCATGTAAGCTGCTACTTCACACCAAGTGACCCAATCAGTACGTTTAGAAGAAAGATTGATGAGCTCGAGGATTTCCTCTGTCATGTGAAAGATAGAATCATAGTGACTGGGGATTTTAATGCTAAAGCAGTGGAATGGGGAATGGAATACACCAACGCTAGAGGCAGCAGGGTTGTCGATATGATGGCTAGACTGGGCTTACTGGTCCTCAACGACGGCGTCACATCCACCTTCCGACGATTGGGATGCCAAGAGACTATCATTGATATAACACTAACCACTGAGGATTTGTTCCCACATGCGGCAGAGTGGAAAGTTCTTGAAGACGAAGTGGGCAGTGACCACCAATATATCTCATTCCAGATAAGGACAGATAATAGGCGCCACCACGCAGTAGAACCGGCGCCTCCTAGATGGATAGTCAGCAAAATGGAAATGGATAAATTTGCCAGCAGCATGCAAGATTGCAGGTCTAAATGCAAGCCCTTCGAACCGGAAGAGGAATCTAACCCCCTAACATGGGAGACTGCTCACCACGTAGTGGAAACTACTATGGCTAGTATCCATCACGCCTGTAATGAGTCCATCCCTCAAAGCCGCCACCCAAAGCATCGGAAGAGGCCGGTGCACTGGTGGACAGAAGAAATAGCTTCCCTGCGCAAGGACTGCCTCAGAGCAAAAGGGATTGCCCGAGAGCGAGAAGACGTGGAAGCGGCTGCTGAAGAGTACAAGAGCAGCAGAAAGAGGCTCAAGAAAACTATCAGAAGAAGCCAGATCCGAAGCTGGAAAGAACTCCGCAAAGCAGTCGACGCAGACCCATTGGGGCTGGGTTATAAAATAGTCACAGGAAAACTGAGCAAGCTCTCTTCAACTGCGACGCTTGGACCAGCCCCTATGGACCGCATAGTGACCGCCCTCTTCCCACCACACCCTGACAGCTGGAAGGCAATTCAAGAGGAGGACTGCCGCCTTAACAACGGAGAGGTAACCCTTTTCACCAAGGAGGAATTAGAGTCAGCAGCCAGCTCCCTCAAAAAGCGAAAATGCCCTGGCCCAGACAGTATCCCGGCTGAAGTGCTGATAGAGGCTGTAAGGTGTGTGCTGGACGTATTGCTCAATATGTATAACGCCTGTCTCAGAACCGGATATTTTCACTCAGATTGGAAAAAAGCTAACCTAGTTCTGATAAGTAAAGGAAAGGGCCAAGAAGGTACTCCTTCTGTATACGGCCCCCTATGCATGCTGGATACAGCCAGAAAACTTTTTGAGAAACTTATTAGAAGGTGCCTTCAGACAGCAATTGAAGCAGCTGGAGGTCTCTCTGAGAGGCAGTTTGGTTTCCGTAAAGGCAGAAGCACTGTTGACGCAATCAGAACGGTGATGGATTACGCTAATAGAGTAAAAAGGGAAAATTACTTTTCCCGGCCCATTTGTGTTCTGGCAACCCTTGACATAAAAAATGCGTTTAACTCCATGAGATGGGATTTATTGCTGAATGCTCTGACAAAAGACTTCAAAATTCCAAAGTAGATCGTCAACATTATCAAAAGCTACCTACGCAACAGAGTTCTCCTGTACAAGACAACCAGCGGCCTAAAGGAGAAACCGATCACTGCCAGCGCTACAGGGTTCTATACTAGGCCCTGACCTGTGGAATGCATTCTACGACGGCATCCTGCGCATAAATATGCCAGAAAACACACATCTAGTAGGTTATGCCGACGACGTTATCGTAGTGATCCTGGAGAGAAATGAAGAGCTAGCTCAAATCAAGCTGAACATGGCCATGAGGAGGATCACGGCATGGCTAAAGGATCACGGTCTAGAGCTTGCAACCAACAAGACAGAAATTGCCATTTTGACTGGGAGAAAACCTCCTGTGAGTCCAGTGATGCTGGTCGGCGACACAACTATTCAGGTCAGGAAATCAGTCAAATACCTAGGAGTATTGATCGACAAGAGGGCCTCCTTCTGGGAGCAAATAAGGACTGCCTCTGATAAAGTAGCAATAGCTACAGCCAGATTAAGTAAGTTTATGGCAAATATTGGTGGGCCCAACCAATCAAAACACCGTTTGCTGATGTCTGTCACACACTCCATAATGCTCTATAAGGCTGAGATCTGGGCTGACGCAATGAGGTACGAGAAGTACAGAAAGAAGCTGCTGTCCACACAGAGAAGGGACGCATGAGGACTGCATGCGCCTACCGCACGGTGTCCGAATCAGCGATCCTCGTCGTCGGAGTGGTTGTCCCGAAAGACCTGCTAGCAAAGGAAAGAAAAAATTGGTAGTGCGTGAAGTCTCACGTAAAAAGGGTTTCGTTGGTGTTGTAAACATGAAAATTGTAGTTGAGGGGGGGGGGGGGGAATTTGGATGTTTTTGACAAAATGGCGTAGAAAATTAAACGCTTTCCACAAGTGTTAATATATTTTTGAAATCTACTCTTCAATACCTTTCACTTGATACCCCACTCAAAATTTTGAAAAAATATTTTTTTCCCCGTGACAGCAATTAGCCGCCATCTTGGATTCCCAGTTAATCCGACCAAGTTGCTATTCTTATTTTTTCTTTGGCCCATCAGACTGCACATTTTGCATATTTTTCTATATTTTTAGTAAGAGCGGAAATATAGTTTTAGGGGGGGGACAAGCTAAATTTGGATGTTTTTGACAAAATGGCGTAGAAAATTAAACGCTTTCCACAAGTGTTAATATATTTTTGAAATCTACTCTTCAATACCTTTCACTTGATACCCCACTCAAAATTTTGAAAAAATATTTTTTTCCCCGTGACAGCAATTATCCGCCATCTTGGATTCCCAGTAAATCAGATCAAATTGCTATTCTTATTTTTTCTATGGCCCATCAGACTGCACATTTTGCATATTTTTCTATATTTTTAGTATGAGCGGAAATACGATTTTAGAGGGGGGGGGGACACGCAAAATGTCGATGTTTTTTGACAAAATGGGGCCGAAAATTGAACACTTTCCCTAAGTGATATATATATTTGTAATCAACTCTTTAATACCTTTCATTTGATACCCCACTTAAAATTTAAAAAAAATATTTTTTTCGCATGACGTGAGTTATCCGCCATTTTGGATTTGAACAGCTGATAATTTTGAGTTCGCTATATTTTTCCTGTGTGCGCGTCAAAACGATCTTTAATATTGGAAAGTTTCACGTTTCTATCTCTTTTTATTCAAAAGTTATTGGAACCGTACAGAGTGACAGACAGACAGACAGACACATGAACGAAACTATAAGGGTTTCTTTTTTTGGTTTTACCAACGAAACCCTAAAAAAGATTGGACAGACCAACAAGGAGGCTAAAAAAGCAGCGAGGAGGGGCGCACTGAGGACTGCATGAGCCTACCGCACGGTGTCCGAATCAGCGATCCTCGTCGTCGCAGTGGTTGTCCCGAAAGACCTGCTAGCAAAGAAAAGAAAAAAGATTGGACAGACCAACAAGGAGGCTAAAAAAGCAGCGAGACGCAAAGCGCGCGCAGAGTCCATGGTGGAGGGGGAAGAACGCTGGCGGAACGGGACCACGGGAAGATGGACTTTTAGACTGATCAAGGGCCTCCCTCTGTGGTACAACAGAAACCACGGGGAGACCCAACTTTTTTCTAACCCAGATGCTGACAGGTTATGGCTGCTTTCACGCCTACCTTGATAAGATGGGAAAAGTGGACACTCCATCATGCTTCCACTGAAGCTACGAGAGAGATGACGCCGAGCACACCTTCTTCCACACAGGAAGAAAGAAGACGACTGATAAAGAAAATAGGAATGTTTAATCCAGACAATATCATCGGAAAAATGATAGAAGACCCAGAAAACTGGCAGGTCGTTAGCTGCTACATGGAAAACATCCTCCGGCAGAAAAAGGCAGCTGAAGAAAAAGAAGTAAAATAAAGGATCTAAGTGAAAAAGGAAGGGAGCCTGTGTAGGCTAACATCTAGGCACCAGCATGAAGTAATGTGAAAACAGTTCTGTGCTGGGCCCTGCCTTGAAAAAAAAGAGTTTGTGGGTCCCAGTCAGTTTGGCTGAACCCCACACTGTCTGGTAGCACCCCCCCCCCCCCCCCCCTCCCCCCCCATTCGTCTGTTAGCAGATTCCCACAGTTCCTTTTTGTTAAAAAAAAAAAATAAAAAAAAATAAAAGCTAATTCTTTAAACAGACTTTTTTTTTCTGCATGTTTCACTCCAATTTAGAATAATATAAAAACATTGGGTAATTTGATAAGAAAAAATTACAACTTACTTATTTGGCATAATAAAGTGAAGAAGTGCCCAAAGTTCTTTTAAGCTATTTTGCAAGGGAGTTCCAGTTATAAGTAGTCTATGATTTGTATCAAAATCTTGCAGAGTTTTATAAAGAAGAGAGTCGTCATTCTTTAACCTGTGGGCTTCATCGACCAGTAAGGCTGCCCAACTAATACTTCCTAGGAACACTTTATCTTTTAATACTATTTCGTAAGTAGTAAGAATAGCATTAAACTTCAAGCGTTTTGATCCAGCAAAACACCATTCATAACTCCTTATCTGTAAATTAAATAAATAAACAGAATAACATTGGAAAAAAAAAAAAATAATAATAATGTAACATTTTAGAACAGATCATTTACACTTACAACATCTCGAGATGAAACATCCCCGATATAACTAACAACATTAAGTTCTGGTGCCCAAAGTTGAAATTCTCTTTGCCATGACGTCATTGTTGACAATGGCACAACCAATAAAAATGGTCCATAAAGTTGATAGGAACTGAATAAGTAATATAGAGAACAAATAGCCTAAAACAAATAAAATTTGCATTTAAAAAAACAGCTAATCAAATTTAAAACTCATAAAAAAGGAGTAAGAGAGAATAAATTTGAAGTATTAAGATTTTACAGTAATGAAACATATAAGAATACAATGTTTGAATTAACACGTTTAACCTTTGGGTAAGTGTGGTCCTGTTAGGCCCCAAGTTTAGATAAAAATTGAGTATGGGGAGAGGGCCATCTGTCTTGTTACATGTCTTGCTACTATCAGAATAACCTGTCTTTATCGGTCATCCTGCGTCAATATACTTCAATTCTATGCCCTTATTGTCCTGACTCGACCATTGCTCCCCTTTTACTTTTACTACATTTAACTTCATTATTACATTCATTTTAGTGAAAATTATATATTAGGTACAAATTAAATGAATATACCTGTATGGAAATAAACAAAAAAAAAAAATAGAATATTGAGACTAACAGATTTTGTGCTTGCAAATAATGAGACAAAAAAATCCATATTTTATAATTTAAAAAAAAAAATTGAACCATTTAAATATGTTTCCTAATATTTTGCTAATATATGTTATCATGTTCATAGTTATTTTACCTGTTGTGTGTGCGATTAAAATAGATTAAGTCCTAACAGGGGTGTGCACTTGCGGTTGTCTTTATTAGGGCGTGCGTTACCAAAGGTTAAATAAATATCTTTAAAAATTTCACTATTACCACATATAAAATAAATAATGAGATAATTAAATACACATAAAATAATAAGACAAATCATTTTAACATAAACACAGTAAAACCTGTCAACATTGCTGATAAAGACACTGTCAATTTATGTTCCTCAACTGTGTTTTTCTCCAATGTGTGGTAGCGAGAAGTGTAGTTCAATGGCCTAATAACGTCTCCACACAAAATGATTTTAAAATTGAATGAATTTAAACCCCTTTCATCTGCCTTTAGTGTGAAGACATTTTATGGTTATTGGAACTACACATCTTTTATGGCAATTTTTGTTGTCCCCCTACTTATATGTATAACTTTAAATATCTGTCAAAAACACAAGACCACATCTTACAAGTCTATAGTGACCACCTTAATAAACATTTTATAGTTAAGTAGTGTTTATTGGTCTGTTATACAGATTTTACAGTATAACTAATACAGTAGAGTCTCGCTTATCCGGACCCCGCTAGTCCGGACATCCGTTTAATCCGGACGGGCCAAAAACTATGTACAAATTGGAACCAGGGCCTGTTCAGATTTATGAATAATTAAGATAATTGGAGTTTCTACTTTTATTGTCTATTAAAAATAAAATTGTCTATTAGTTAAATAAAATTGTTCCTAGTATAGTTTGCAGGTGTATATTCCAATGTTCTAACTCGAGGAATACCCGGTATTTTTGTTAAAAATAAACAGATTTAGAATAATTAGGAATAAGTAAGAACATCGATAAATCTGTTTCGGTTCCATAGAAATGTAAGGGGCGGAAGATATAAAGGTAGTGTATTCCAATAAAAACAATTTTATGTGACTGAGATGGGGAGAGGGTTTTGAAACATATAGCGCAGTTCCAAGAAATTTCGCCAAGCCGCCAATGTCTAATGTCTCAACTTTTTGTGAAATGATTATCGCTCCTCGAATTTCATATCGGAACACAGGAAGTTCTTCTCAGGAAGTCCCTTCTATACCTGCCACCTGAATAATAGATTGTGGTTTTATTTTAATTCATTTGATATTCGTACTGGTGACAGAACAGCTCTTAACTTAAATAGTGGGCCTACGTTGTACAATCATGTTTTGGAGCCTAATAAAAGTAATTTTTACGATAAAAACATCGATTTTAATAGTTTTACCCTACTAAAACTTTTTTTACAGACATTTTAAAACTGATTCCGTTTAATCCGGACTTTCGGTAATCCGGACTGGGTCCGGTCCCGTCAAACCCGGATTAGCGAGACTCTACTGTATGTATAACATGTTTTTGGAAAAACAATGAAACATCAGGATTTAAAAACAAAATAATGGAAAAAAAGAACATTACTTGAATAGTTTTTCCTAAACCCATTTCATCTGCAAGAATGATTGAATTTTCTTTACACCAGGAATGCACAAGCCAGTTCAATCCGCTTATTTGATAATCACGTAAAACTAGCACCTTAAAAAAAAGAAAAAAAAAAAGTAAACATCAATTAAAATTAGTCATAAAAAGGTTGAAAACAAGGCAGAAAGGAAGTTAAAAAAGTGCTCTAATACCAGTATTACAAGATATATTATAAACATGTATCCATGCAATTGATCAAAATTCGAATACAGACATTTTAGGTACGCATGTGATAAAAAAAATTCTAAGACTAGGCATTTAAATAAAAATAATATAATCAATTTATATTTGGCCCTCCGGTTTTTCTTGATATATGAATAAATAAATGGTAGAAAGTGCTCCATTTTTGTAAGAAAGTTAAAAGAACATTAAAAATTACTACAACTTTTGGTAAATTTTTCCGAGTCAAAATATGAACTCTTCAGTTTAACCCTTGAGTGCTCGTGCTTAGTTATCTTACTGAGTTAGGTTATGCAGGATACAAAACTACCCCAGCCTAAATTTCCCCTATTTTAGGGTTCTGAAATTCAACAAAAATGGAAAACTCTAGAGTTTAATTAATAACTAGGGTGACCATAAGTCCCGTTTTGACCGGGACAGTGCAATTATTTTAAGCTTTTGAAGGCATCCCGTCAGTTGCGATAAATGTCCCGTTTTGACCGGGACAGTCCCATTATTTTAAGCTTTTGAAGGCATCCCGTCAGTTGCCATAAATGTCCCGTTTTGACCGGGACAGTCCCATTATTTTAAGATTTTGAAGGCATCCCGTCAGGTGCCATAAATGTCCTGTTTTTGGAAAAAGATAACTTTTCCAGAAGGTCTGGGTAAATTAAAAAACTTGTTTCATACTACTGAGTTGGGGATGTTTGCAATCTTAGTAAAGTTCAAAGTTCACTGTGGTTACGGTTAGATCGTGCTCAGCATTTTTAATTTAAATACGCGTTCCTACATTTCTGTTTAAAATGGAAACTTGTATGGTTTGTGCTGATAACATCTTAGAAGATGGTGAGTATGTTGCTTGAGATTCTTGTGGCAAATTAATCCACATTAACTGCACTAAAGTTACGTCGACGGAAAGACGCGCCATTGAACTTAAATCTAAAAGGACACTACTCTTCTTCTGTCCTTTATGTCCTAAGAATACCATGCGGAATATTTTTTCCCTCCTCCGTGAGATGAAAGACGATATAAATCAGTTAAAAATAGCACAGTCGCATAACGAAAATTGTGATTTCTTAAGCTTGATGTCAGTTATTTCAAATGAACTCGCATCAGTTAGTAATACTCAATTAAAAGTCTCGAAGAGAAAGGAGAAGTTAGAAGATTGGAACAACAAACTAAATTGTGAAATAAATAAAGCAAACAGTTCAGAAAATAGTAATTTTAATGAAAAGAACGATCCAACTATTGACACAGCCCAAGTTAAAGTACATGATAACAACAGTGATAAGGAAGCTCTAATTCCCACGGAGATAATAGAGCTATATAGAACTTCCGCTAATTTGACAAGTAGTAACAACCTACGAAAGGAACTTTCCCTAGTTTTGACAAATGACTCAGGTCATGCTTCAAAAACAGAACTCCCAAATAAGAATTATATATCAGCTCCAACATTGACAGAGACGACTACTGATATAACAGCTGAAAATTCTTCTTTGACGGCTAAAACCAGTGTTGCCGTGATTGTGAACGATAAAAAACAAGACAAAGGTGATAACAGTGATAATATCGGGAACGAGGTTTTAAACAAATCTGGAAACATGAATACGGGCGGGAACGAAAATATGAATTTTGAAAGTACGATAAACGACCATGATGAAGAGCCATTATTAGAGTCTGACGTCAATGAGAAAACATCTCATAGGCAAAAATATAGGACTATAAGAAAAAATTGTGATTCTATTATTAAACAGAATAATGAAGACAAAAAATCCAGTGAACCGAGTAAAGGTGATAATACCCCCGATAATTTGAATGGTAGCAGTTTCAACCCTGCTGGAAAGGACTATCAGGACCTCAAACCTAAAAATAAGTTCAAGATTATTGGAAACAAGTGTGTAAATTGTAATTTTACTGCAGCTCCGCGTAAATTTCATCTTTTTATTGGTAGAGTCAATAAAAAAACTACAGCCAATGATGTCATTGACTACCTAAATAAATATTTTCCAGATAAGCTCTTTGAATGTGAGGATCTGAATAGTAAAGGTATGAATAGTAGTTTCAGATTGAGTTTTGACTATGACATAAAAGACAAGGTCCTTAAAGAGGAAATTTGGCCTGAAAATGTGTTGCTTAAGCAGTATTTTTTAAGGAGGACAAATAATGCAAATTTCAAAGTATAACTGCTGGTAATGCTATGAAGTGCTCCTACTACTACCAAAATGTGCGAGGCTTAAAAGGAAAAACTAATGTGTTTTATAATAGTGTTTTGAACTGTAATTATGACATAATCTTTATTACGGAGACTTGGTTATGTGATGGTATGGTTGACTCTGAGATATTCTCTTCGAATTATTCTGTATATAGATCAGACAGAAATAATAAACTGTATGATAAAAAATGGGGTGGGGGAGTTATGATAGCTATATCTAATTCTTCTAATATAGTTTCATTTAGAATAGACGTACCTCAGGGGAAAGTTGAAGATCTGCGGATTAATTGTAAATCAGGTTTGTGTGATTTCATTATGGGACTTTGTTATATTAATTCAAATAAGTCTTTGGAACTCTACAATGAGTTTTTGTTAAACATGCAGATTATCATTAGCAAATACCCTAAAATTAAAATTTATCTGTACGGTGATTTTAATCTATCTAGTATATCATGGACTTATGATGAAGTTAGTAATAGTTATATGCCCTCAGCTACATCCGGCAGTCAGCTTGAATTTTTAATTGAACTTATGGCGTGTTTTTCTCTTAAGCAATATAAGAATATTGTTATTGGACACAGTAAGATTCTGGATTTAGTATTTGCAACTGATAATTCTATCATAGAATTAGACAAGTCTTCTTTTCCATTAGTTCCAGTAGATGCTTATCATCCTCCTCTTGAAGGAAACATTTTAATAAATAATAATAAAGTTAAACGGACAAATAGGCGTCAGTCTGATTTTAATTTTAGAAAGGCGGATGTGCCTCTCTTAAAAGATTATCTCTGCCAAGTTGATTGGGATCAGGTATTAGAAGGCTCTGTAGACCATTCAGTTGAGATGTTTTATACTGTTCTTAATACAGCTTTTTCTTTATACGTTCCCCAGCGCAGTATTGCTGCTCAATCTAAATTTCCACATTGGTATGCTCCAGAAACGAGACAAATGATAAAGAAAAAAAATAGATTTTATCATAAATTAAAGAAAAAGAAAGGGTTATCATATGGTCATTCCCTGGACTATCATGAGTTAAGAAGATTGTGTAAAGATTTCATTGATAGGGATTACAAACGTTATGTTTCTGGTATTCAGTTGTCGTTAAAACAGAATACTCGTGCCTTTTGGAGTTTTGTCAAGGAAAAACGGGTCCCTGGATCTACCTGCCTATCATTGCAAATAGATGGTAAATTAGTAGATGACACTGAGGAGATAGCCAGCAAATTCGCAAAGTATTTTCAGTCTGTTTATACGGTTTCTAGTCCAGAAGAAAAATCTTTTAGCAGATCCATTTTGTCAAACTATAATTCTTCTGGCCTCAATGATGTAAATATATTGGATGATATAGTTCTTAAGAAATTATTAAAGCTGGATGCAAATAAAGGATGTGGTCCGGATAGTATTCCACCTTTTATCTTAAAGGAATGTGCAAATTTTTAGCTAAACCTATTTCAATTCTTTTTTGTAAATCTTTTGATGAAGGAATCGTTCCTGAAATTTGGAAATTGTCTTTTGTGACCCCAATATTCAAGTCTGGCAAGAAAAGTGAATGTATAAACTATAGACCAGTCAGTATACAATCATGTATACCTAAAATATTTGAGTCAATTGTCACTGATAGTTTATCTACACACTTTAAGCATATTATCACAGACAGTCAGCATGGTTTCGTGAAAGGAAGATCAACGTCCCCCAACTTAGTTGTTCACAAAGAATTTGTGCTTAAAGGAATTGAAGATGGCCATTATGTTCATTCAATAAATACTGACTGCACCAAAGCATTTGATGAATTGTGTCATCCTTTACTGTTTGCTAAGCTGAAAGAACTTGGCATTACCGGTAAGCTTATAGAATGGATGGAAAGAAGGCTTTTCTTTCTGGAAGAAAACAAGCAGTTAGACTAAATGGTTGTATTTCTCATTTCTATTTAGTTACTTCAGGGGGTACCAACAATTCTGTTCATAATATTTATAAACGATGTTTGTAAAGTATTGCAAAGTTTGTTCCTGATGTTTCCAGATGACTGGAAGATCGTAAGAATTATTAAATCAGCTTTGGACATTTTGATACTGCAACAGGACTTAGATAGGCTGTCTGAGTGGTGCGCTGATAATAAGTTAAGGCTAAATCCTTTAAAATGTAATATTACAAGTTTTAAATGGTTCAGTGCTGGAACAAGTGGATTCATTAAAATATCTCGGTGTGATTTTTGACTCAACTTTGTCTTTTAATCCTCATTTAAATAGTATTTGTGAGAGAGCTTATAGAAACCTTGGTTTCATTATCAGAGTGTCTAAAGATTTTAAGGATGATTCATCCAAAATATTATTGTTTAACGCTTTGGTTAGAAGTATCTTGGAATATTGTTGTGTCGTCTGGTCACCGACTTATAAAACTCAAGTTATGCAACTGGAAAGATGCCAAAGGAGATTCACCAATTATTTACTTGGTTTCAAGAATAATGGTTCATCCCTTCTAAGCTATGAGGAAAGATTAGATTCACTAGATATGAAGTCACTACTCAATAGAAGGATGGAAGCGGCAGCAATATTTTTGTTTAAAATTATCAACAATATATACGATGTTCCTGCTCTACTGGAGAAATGTCGATTTAGGATACCTACATATTCGACTAGGAATAAGGACTTGTTTCATACTAACTTCCATCGTACCAGCTATGGTCAGAGCAGTACAATGGATCAAGCCATGGACCTTTTTAATACATTTTTAGGAGATACTGATCCATTCTTTGAATCTTTAAATGTTTTTAAGAAAAGCCTAAATTTTAAGAAAATTAATTCTATATTAGTTAACTTTTGCCTTAAATTTTGACTGTGCTTCCTTTTAGGCTGAAATTGCCTGTTAGCACTACAGACCCATAGGATAGTTCAAAGTAAGCTTTTTAGCATTTTAAAAAACAACATCAATAGGGTACTACTTAAACTATACATTGTGGCCTACGGACCCTCGCTGTGTGCTGACTAGCACACACTTGACCTGTTTATTTTTCTTTAAATTTAGGGAAAATGATGGAAGGTTATAATTATTTTAGGTTAAGGTTAGTACTTGATCTAACCTAACCATAATTTCCATCATCACCGTATAAAACGTGACACTTAGGGTAGTTTTTTTTTTTAAACATTGGATTTATCGGGATGGCACAACCGAAATCGATTTTATAATTTACGGATTCTGTAAACGGAACAAATCCTGTAAAAAAGGACAAATCCAGTTAAAAAGAAACGGTTTAAAATAAAAGAAAGTAATAAAGTAAGAAAGTAGAAGTAAAATAAATTAAGAAATAGATGGGCCAAATAGTGCTGATTTACCAATTCATTATGCAAATGTCTCCTTAAAATTCCCAAAATTTTCCTCAAGGGAGGGGGAAGAGCCAAGGAGGGGAATTAAAACTCAAAAATGATTGAATTATCATTACCTGAGAACATATAAATTATACTTAAAATACATAATAAAGGGTTTAAAAAATGATTGTATCCCAATCATAAACAATACCTAATTAACTGATAACAACACAGAGAAAGTGAATGACCGTGATACGATAACGAAGCTAAGGCTACAGTAAAAGATTACCATGATCATTTTTGTGGAGGTTGGGATACAAAATTACCTCAAGCAAGCACTTAAGGGTTAAGCTAGCTTAAAATAAATCCATGTAATTTGCAAATTGACACCTGTTTAAATCTAAGATTTTTATAACCTTTGTAGAAAATATAAAAAAGAAAAAAAAATGTAAAGATACCACACAGACAGCATATGTCAATATAGAATCATGAAGATTACTGCTTGTCTCTTTATCTGTTTACCTTGTTATACCACACAGACAGCATATGTCAATATAGAGTCATGAAGATTACTGCTTGTCTCTTCATCTGTTTACCTTGTTATACCACACAGACAGCATATGTCAATATAGAGTCATGAAGATTACTGTTTGTCTCTTCATCTGTTTACCTTGTTATACCACACAGACAGCATATGTCAATATAGAGTCATGAAGATTACTGCTTGTCTCTTCATCTGTTAACCTTGTCACATTCTAATCGTAAAATATTTTGATCATACCTGGTCTCAATAAAGTGTTATAATAAAACTATTCATTTATCTTCCCCAAGTATTTTTTCTTTAATTTAATCTAAGATTATAATCTAGGGTCAAGCAACATTAAATTACTGCTGTATAATATTACAGCGCACTCATAATATTGCAGCGGTTAATGTTATGTGTTTAGAGGTGGTTAGAGAACGGGCCCAGCAAGTTGGATTGGTGTTACAGAGAACATTCTTTTTTTCAGAAAGTAAACCTCATCTCATTTCCCCCCATTACTATAAACCAATATGTGTAGTTTTGTTAATGTTATCCTTAGGATTTTTTTTAATTAAAATAAATTATATGCAAAATTATAATAATTTTTACTTTTCATTGCCAAAAGAAAAAGTATTGTTTTCACCCAAAATATGGGAAACGGAGATTTCAATGAAATGCTTAATTTTGGGTGTTTTCAAGACGATATGAGGGGTTTTTAGCTGGTTTTTGGTTTGTCTGTGTGTGTGTGTCTGTCTAAATAAAAAAAATAAAGCAACATTATATGAAATATATTGTACGTTTTGATATAAATACTTACTTGGTCCCCTCCCATATAGCTTGGCTGGTCATCAATCTTAACAAATTTAGGACGTGATTTCAAGGCTTTGCATAACTTAGGTGTCCTTTTAGACTGTTCACGTTCATTAAACTCTTTTATTTTTTGGGGCCACTTCTTTTCAATAAGAGGAGCATGTTCCCATGTTGCTTCCGCATAAGGTAGTGACTCCCATTTTACAAAATATTCATGCTGATTATCCGTTGTAGAATCAGCTAAAAAATTATAAATAAAGTAAAAAATTATATCGCAAGTAGTCCAGACATTTGAAACTGTTTAGTTATTAATAAGTACACACATGTATATCTATATTCAATTATTAAAGTTTTTTTTTTAATTTAAATAATTTTTTAAGTTAAAACAAACAACAAAAGTCTAATAGTACCATTAATTCCTTTTCATTTAATATAGATTAACCGTCAAGTGAAGTTATCGCTGGTGATCAATAGAAAACTATTGTCTTGTCAAAGTTTTCACCATATTTTAGCCAAAAATATGGCAGAAAAGTGTACTTTATCATGCTTTCTTATTCAATAATTCACATAAAATTAGCTGTCATAATTACCAATTATCCTTTCAACCCTATTATAACTTTTCATTAGTTCTTGCTGGAGTTCAAGCTGACATTCATAATATTCAATATCTTCAGGTGTTGTATGCTGTTTCCAAAATCTGATTTCTTCCTCTTTTTTAACAAAGTTCTCCAGCTTCTTTAGACCTTTCACCTGGAAAAATAAAAGGTTTGGCAAAACATCAAAATCTATTTTTTATTTATTTTAATATTACTATAGTATTATTTCACTTAAATTTATCAAGTATGATAATAATATCCGTATAGATGGCGTATCCGTATAATATATCCGTGGTGTATCCATATAATATATCCGTATAATATCTGAATAGATGGCTAAGTAACCATTTATACATAAATAATTTGATTTGTTGAATTCAACACAACAATATTACAAGTTGAATTCAACACAACAATATTACAAGTTGAATTCAACGCAACAATATTACAAGTTGAATTCAACACAACAATATTACAAGTTGAATTCAACACAACAATATTACAAGTTGAATTCAACACAACAATATTACAAGTTGAATTCAACACAACAATATTACAAGTTGAATTCAACGCAACAATATTACAAGTTGAATTCAACACAACAATATTACAAGTTGAATTCAACACAACAATATTACAAGTTGAATTCAACACAACAATATTACAAGTTGAATTCAACACAACAATATTACAAGTTGAATTCAACACAACAATATTACAAGTTGAATTCATCACATTTTCAAATATATTCAATTATGTTTACAGTAGAGCTTGCTGACAATTTAAAAACAGGTCCATTAAATGTATCCTATTTATAAGATAAGATTGAAAACACAGCATATCAAAACAAAAAAAAATACTTCAATTTCTTTTTTTTTTTTTTTTTTTATAAAAAAAGCTTACTTTTTTGGTGCCTTTGAAACTCTCAAATAAAGTTTTATCAACAATTAAAGCTTGCAAAAGAAAAAGAAGGCATTGGAAATAATTAAATATGTTAAAAGGAGCGTCTTATAAACACAGTTAGCAGGTAATCTTCAAAATTTTGTAAATATATACAGTAGAACCTCGCTTACACGACCCTCAATAACACGGCAACCTCAATTACAAGTGCAATTTTCAAATCCCCTTGAGATTGCCATAACACATAATGTTAAATTAACCTCTATAAAGCGACTATTATTATCCAAACAACCTCATTAACACGGATTTTTTCCAATTCACAACCTAACTCAGAACCTCTATAACAAGTCGTTTTGAGAAGTCAAACTCGATAACGCCACTCAATACAGGAATGGGTGACCTTGAACAAGTCTAGTGATTCCATTAACCTCGATAACACGACTGATAGCCAAAATAACCTTGACAACACGACCCTCAACAAAAAGAGCACCTCGATAACAAGACTGTTTCCCTCATCCCCTTGAGACACTTCTTATCGACGTTCTACTGTACATACATACATACATACACACACAATGAAAATAAATAACTAGTTAACATAAATACTTACTTTTTGTTCTTTTAAAGAAGTTTCAGATTCCCAAGTGTTATGGATGTGAGACCAGCCTTTCCATTTGATCAGATATTGAACTTCAGTCTCATCAGAATTATCATCTAAGTCCATTATATTATTAGGATCGCCATTTTCTTCAATAGCATACATAGTTGTCATGTTGCCCACAACTAAACAGAAAAAAAATGTGAGAGAGAAAAAAATGAAGAAAGCTAAATATTTCTAAACATAAAAATAATTCGTAAATTAAATATAAGTAGTAAAATGTCTTGAAAAAGTTAATTAAATTAATATTTAAAAAATAACTTTCACAGTTCCTTCCAAGAGACAATGTAAAAATTATTTTTAGAGTAACATTTACTACGTTCACACATCGTTTTGGAAACGGTTTTGAAAACGATCCGCTAGTTCAAAACGCTGTACGAACGGAGATCGACGGATCGTATCGGTTTAGATCCGATCCTCCAAAAATACGTGATCGGAACGGGGGATCGAATTCAAAACGCTCGTGTGAACAGGTCGTGGAGGGGATCGAGGTTTCAGGTTATTTTACTCTTTTCCACTTTTTAAGTTCTTTGTTTTCGTGAGCTTCCGTTTCTTTTTTTTTAACTGCAAAAACGTTTTTAAACAAAAGTTAAAACTATAAAGAACCTGTAAAAACTTTTAATAACTTGTAAATAAAATGTAAAAATTCGCGGACATATTGGGTAACAAGAAAGAAGGTTTTACTCGTGACGTCACCGTTACGAGATTTCGAAAACAAATATTTCGATCACCTGTATTTTTTGTTGTAAGAACGCGTATCGTTTTGAAAACGAATTGGATCCGAAACGCTTTCAAAACGATGTGTGAACGTAGTAATTTTAATTCAAAATTTGTTTTGAAACTTGATGTATATGGGTCAATCCATATGGACCGGTCCAAAAATAAAATAGTTGGTTGCTCGACCATTTTAGAAAAAATTAATATTTTCCCTGTTGTTTTCCTCATATTTAAGGTGTTCAAAACAATGCTTAAAAAAATGTTATCTTAGCCCGTTTAGGTGTGGCGGTCATTTTTTATTTCCTTCACACGCTAATTTTTGTTTGTGGGCATTTACGTAAACGCTCATATCTCCTAAACTATTTGTCCTAGAAGGCTGAAACGAAACTAGGTTATGTCCATATTTCTCCTAGTACTTTTTCTTCCATGAGAAAACTTCACCTGAAGTTGGATATCAAAATCAAGAAAATTTCACTTTTTGGAAATTTTTTTCTGAAGGAAGGAGGGATATATAATACAGCTTGATATTTGTTATGTGAATAGGCATATATCAGTATCATTACCCAAAAAAATATCAATGGTAACACTTGAATACTTTTTGAAAATTTGCCATCTTTTGGCCTCTATATCTCCGATGGGGCTGGTGATAAAATTCTGAAATTTGCACAACTTACAGTGCTCTTGTATTCGGTCAACCAAAATAAAAAATCATTTTGAATATTGAGGTAGCAAAAAAGTTATGCAAGCTCAAAAATGAAGAAAAAAGCTACGTGATAATGTCGTTTCTGCACACTTTGTGGCTGATCGACATATGATTATTTGTTTATCTACGATTGATACGAAATATAAACATTGTATCTCTGTTTAGATGCGTAGAAAGTGATTATTTTCGTACTTGTATTCATTGCGCATGCGCGTCTCATAGTTCTGAAGAATTCCTCTTTTTTACCACGCTAGAGCGGTAAAGAAGAGGAATTCTTCAGCTTTGTTTGCGAGTTTGTTTACATAACAAAACTAATTTGCTGTTATTTTATTAAAGTAACTGTTTATATCGAGATTTTAGTGAAAAACAATGAGTGAATCAAGTGACTTTGACGGAAATGTGGGGAATAATACTCCTCCAGAAATAATTAATAAAAATACAACTCAAGAATAAATGTCATCTTTATTAAGAGAGAAATACGAACTTACATACAGCATGTTTATTTTTTTCTGTATTTATTATTTAAATCTAACAATCGTAGATAAAGTACGGTACGCAACTCGTGCGAAAACGGCATTTTGCATTGCTCGTGTGGTTTTACTACCCTTGCTGTCGCTCGGGTGCAAACTCCACACTCGCATGCAAAATGCTACTTTCCGCACTCGACGCGTAATGTACTATTTATTTCCATTATTCAATTAGTTTGACATAGCCTAGATTGGTTAAATTTAACTATATAGAGTCAAATCTATTTTTTATTAAAATGTTTTAATATAGTCACAGACTTAAATTTGTTATTTTTAAGATGAAGTTAGCAACCGTAAAGTATAGATGTGAGGGAGTTAGTGAGGTACGGTCTAAAGAAAATACTTGTTTACCAACTAGTTTCGTAAAATATATTTTCATCATCAGGGTAACATTTATGAACACAATACAAGACTATAAAGAAAGTTCTATGGTAAAGTTATTTTGTAACATAAACATTGCAGAGTACCTCCAAGCCTCAGTCTGTTGCTTTTAAAGAGGGCAGTTGTAATCATTAGGGTTAATTTTTGATTAATTTGTGTAAAGGAGATAACAATCATAAATGAATTGATGTTCATACATAAAAATTAGTTTACAGTGCTACCTAGTTATTTATTTAACACTAGGTTTCAAATATTATTGAATCATAATTGCTCTCAAATTATATTCAACACCCAACAGTTTTTTATACAACAACAAACTTTTATAAAAATTAGTTAGATTACCTCAAAATACTGTAGTAAATTTTTTCATGCTATAACTTTAAATAAGAATGTTCTTCATTTTTAGAACTTAATAACAGTTCTGAAATTTCTTCGCACAATTATTGGGATATGGAATATGAGCAAGCTGTTGTTGATAATTCGAGAGAAGGCAACTTCTTCAGAAAATTCCACAAACCATATTTCATCAGTTAATGATTTCTTAAATAATGTGTGAGATAATGAAAAAAAAAACAGAAGGATAATAAAAATATACTGCAACCGACTGAGACTTGAAGACGTTCTGCAATGTTTTGCCTTCTTCACCATCTGTTGATCCAAACTTTGGACTTCAGTTAGCATTGCTATTAAAAATAACTTGGAAAAAAATTGCAAAATAGGCCTACAGTTACACAAGATAATAATTGACATATTTTTATTCCAATGTAACGATATAATTACAATAAGAATGTGATTATTATACACATCTGCAATGTTTTTTTCAATAGCAAGGCTATAACATTTTTAAAAACATATATTTGAATTTAACCAATTTAGGTTATGTCAAACCAATTGAATAATGGAAATAAAACAAATTTACATCGCAAATGTCAAATTTACATTACAAATGTCGATCAGCCATAAAGTGTGCAGAAACGACTTTATCACGTAGCTTTTTTCTTCATTTTTGAGCTTGCATAACTTTTTTGCTACCTCAATATACAAAATGATTTTTTATTTTGGTTGACCTAATACAAGAGCACTGTAAGTTGTGCAAATTTCAGAATTTTATCACCAGCCCCATCGGAGATATAGAGGCCAAAAAATGGCAAATTTTCAAAAATTTATAAAAATAAAAGTATGCAAGTGTTACCATTGATATTTTTTTGGGTAATGATACTGATATATGCCTATTCACATAACAAATATCAAGCTGTATTATATATCCCTCCTTCCTTCAGAAAAAAATTCCAAAAAGTGAAATTTTCTTGATTTTGATATCCAACTTCAGGTGAAGTTTTCTCATGGAAGAAAAAGTACTAGGTGAAATATGGACATAACCTAATTTAAACACTGGGAAATTACCTTTAATGTGATTTTTGTTTTAGCCTTCTAGGACAAATAGTTTAGGAGATATGAGCGTTGACGTAAATGCCCACAAACAAAAATTAGCGTGAAGGAAATAAAAAATGGCCGCCACACCTAAACGGGTTAAGATAAATTTTTTTAAAGCATTGTTTTGCACACCTTAAATACGAGGGAAACAATAAGGAAAATATAAATTTTTTCTAAAAAGGTCGAGCAACCAACTATTTTATTTTTGGACCATTTCGTATGGATTGACCCATATATACTAGAGGTATCCTAAAATTAAGAAATTAAGTGAAAAATATTAACAAATCAAAGCATTGATGCTTCTACAACTAGAACTTAATTAAGTTGAAAGTTCAATAAATAACTATGTCTGTTGAAGCATTCCATACCTCCTTTCTTGCCGATTCTCTGTGCAATCACTTTTTCTATCGTTTCAGCTGACTCCTGCTCAACTGGCTCATAACTCTCTGGTGGTTCAACATCAATGATTTCATCAGAGTCTGTTTTCTCATCACTGGCCTCTTTGTAACTTACAGAGGCAGCTGTTCGTCTAGACTTGTTCCTGGCAACATATGAAAGTTTATTGTATTATACTACTTTTGGAATTAGCACAGGAAATTACAGTGATAACACACAGTTTCCAACACCTCATAAAAAATTACTTAGTGATCGGAAAGTAATAGAAAAACTTTTTATGCTTAATAACAAAGAACTGCCCATGATAGCTTATCAATAGCTTTTTTACTTCTACTTCTCTAATAATGTGGTAATCTTGATATTGGTATATCGATATTTCGAATGTTATATTTTAAAAGCGGAATAGTGTGGGGGGAACTCTTTAAAAAGACCAGAAATAATCAATTCTAAAATTTCGGAACATCTGAGATAAGAGATTGCCAGGAAATGCTTGGTATATTGAATGAAATTTGTCAAAAGGTTGGCAAGCTAGATGGGATGGGAGGCAAAATAAATTTGATAGAAGGGATAATGGAAAAGGGCTACAAAAGAAGAGTGATCTTTTGTACAGAAAGAAATTAAAGGAGAGGTGAACGGTGAAAAAGAAGATCTACAACAAGTTAAACATAAGACGAAAGAAAGAACCCAGTACATAGAAAAATAAATCAATCGAGACAAGGTGTATAGAAGTGAAGAAGAGCGGAAATTAAATCTAATAGTATACGGACTGAAAGGCAATTGTAGGCCAGAATATCACAGAAGAGTTCCTCCATTAATGCAAAATAATGGAGGTTGAGGCAAGTAAATATCTAATAAAAATGTAAATCAACTGAGCAAAATAAAACATAGAAGGCCCAACTAAGTTAACACAATCTTGGATTCTTTGATTGATGACACTATAATTGATGCTAAAAATAGAGAAACAAACATAAACTGATTAACTCGGACAAAGGAAACATTGATATCATAAAGAAGACAAATCCAAGGAAGTGAGGTTAATACGAGAACAGCTTCAACCTTACCACAGTATGTTTAAAAAGCAAGCACTAAAAGTACTCTTCAAATACAATAAGCTGTTATAGAGGGGAAAGTATATTGTCTAGAGGAGCTCGAAAGGGATCCATGTAGATACATTTAAAAAAGATTAAGTAAGGAGAGTTCTTCAGGCAGTAAGGAAGCAGAGAAGGGTAAATATCTTGTGGACGACTGATTTTGCACACCAGGAATCCACTTCTAAAAGCTCTCAAGCCATCACTGATACTAAGCCCAGGGGATGAAACCAACTAATTATTCTCAAAAGTAATGAACGTTTAGAACTTGAGATTAATGAACAAGCTTGAACTACAAGGGAACAACCCTAAAATAACTATTTGGCTTAGTACTAAAAGACCAAGAAATTCAAAAAAAGAAGAGGAAGATAGTAACCGGACCTAACTTCAAGCAATTAAGGACCACACCATCATCAGCTTCTGGCATCACGACATCTCCTAATTTTGCTCAATATTCTTGGAACTTAAGTGGCTATAAAAATATTTTTGAAATCAATAATAGTTAAATAGAAAAACTTAGAACTATGGATATCATCTGTTTAGTAGAATCATGAATATCTTTTGATACAATCTCGACACCTAGATTTTTAAAGGATTACAACTTTTTCATAAGTAAGGTTGGGAAGAGGAAGTGGAGGGATAGTTACCTTCTTTAAGAAAGATCAACATACAGTTGAAATTTTAGAGAAACCCAACTTGTATTTATTCATAAAACTTACAGCCTTACTTGAATTAATATCAGGGGCTGTCTATCTCAAACCATCTGCTGACACTCCATCATGCATTGATGCTCTTAGAGATGTGATACGATCTTGTAAAAAAATAACAGAAGTCAAGGTTCCTATTTTCTGTGTGGAGACTTCACAGCTCGCATTGGTCTACTAACGATAGAAATAAATCTTATCCCAAAAATTCAGTCGTATTTCCCAAAAATAATCTGGGACAAAGCAAATCAAGAACTCTTCATAAACTCTCTCTATCAGTCAGGTTTAATTTACTTGACTTCTAGCAATATCAATGAGCTAAACTCAAAAATTACCAATAATACCAATAAAAGTTTACACAATGTTGAAGAAGATAAAGAAACAGTGTTATCCATATTAGAAGTTTTAGAGAAACACTGTGTTCCAAAAAAGAATGAGATAATGAATGTTTTCAGATTCTTAAGTCGACGGCAGAAAGGCCAAGAACCTTTCGAAAAATGTTATGCAGATCTGAGATATTTATCACAGCAATGTGATTTTAAGGATCAGGAAGAAAAGTTAATTAAAGCACAGATAGCGTTGGGAATCAATTCTAGAGCTTTCCAAGAAAAGTTGCTTAGAGACGAATCAACATTACAAAAAGTTGTTTCGGTCTGTGAATCGTCAGAGTTAGCTGAGTTAAATATGAAGGTTATAGAAGAGGAAAGACGATAGAACATTGCTGTTGATGAACTTCGATCTAATTGTCCTGGCACTTCCAAACCAATAAATTATCGAGACAAGGAGTCAAGCAGTAGTCAAACTAAAATGTACTCATGTCAACAGTGTGGTTCAGCTCATACGACTAATATGCGATGCCCTGCTCATGGTAAAACCTGCATAAAGTTCGGTCAGAAAAATCACTTTGCCAACGTGTGTTGGAACGGTAGAGGACGGAGAGAACGACATGATTACACTCGCAACTGTCATAATATAGAAGAAGAGGAGCATCGAGAGAATAATTCAAACCCCGAGTATACAGTGGATACGGTAACAGTTGATACTTTAGCAACAACTAAATGGCATAAGTTGATTAATGTAGAAGGTATTCCGATAAACTTTAAATTAGACAGTGGTGCGGAGGTAAATATACTACCCCTTTCTTATGTAAATCAAGCAGGTTTATATAAATCAATTAGAAAAAGTAATGTCAAACTCGAAGCTTATGGCGGGTTTAAAATTGACACAGTGGGTATTGTCTCAGCTGAGGTAGAAACTTCTAAATGTATGGATATTGTCAGTTTTATAGTAGTTCGGGGTAATATGATTCCGATTCTAGGTTTAGATGCATGCTTAAGATTAGGTTTGATTAAGCGGGTGGACTCCTTGTTAAAAATTGATAAAAAGCTAAGTGTAAATGTAGTGAGTGATGATGCGAGGCGGGAGTGGTATGATAGTCATAAAGATGTTTTCTCAGGGCTAGGATTTTTTCCTGATATCTGTAGGGTTAAACAACTACAAAATGGCGCCATGCCACATGCTAGTTCGGCCCGTCGAATCCCATTAAAAATTAAAGATAGATTTAAGGAGACCTTAGATTCACTCGCAGCTAGAAATATTATAGTACCTGTTAATGAACCCTCAGATTGAGTTTCAAATGTAGTTATAGTTGAGAAGCCTAATGGCTCCCTTCGAATTTGTATTGATCCGACTCATTTGAATAAATTTATTGTCAGAGAACGACATACTATATCGACTGTAAACGAATTAGTCCCTGGTCTTGCATATAAAAAATGTTTCACACTTCTCGATATCAAGGACGGATTTTATCATATTGCTCTAGACGCAAAATCAAGTAAGCTGTGTACATTTAGTACTATTTTTGGAACTTTTCGCTTTCTTAGATCACCTTTTGGACTATCCAATTTACCAGAATTATTTCACAAACTCGTTTCAAAATATTTCAGCGATATTCCTGAAGTCACGGTGTATTTTGACGACATATGCATTGCGACAGATACAAAAGAGGACAATGATAAAGTTTTAAGGCAGGTGTTAGAAAGAGCTAGGCAACTAAAAATTAAATTAAATTTCGATAAGTTTCAATACTGTCTAAATAAAATTAAATACGTCGGTGTTGTGTTTTGCGAGCAAGGAGTGTTACCCGACCCTGAAAAAATAAGTGTTATCCAGTCTCTTAAGAGCCCTGGCAATAAACAAGAGCTTCAGCGACTAATGGGCATGGTAAATTACCTAAGATATTTTATACCGAACTTGTCTCAGTTAAGTGGGCCTCTAAGAGAACTGTTGAGAAAGGATATTGTGTGGAACTGGACTGAAAGACATAGTGAAGCTTTGAATGGAATTAAGAGAAAGTTGTGTAGTGACCAAGTGCTCGCACCATTTGAGCCGTCTCAGCCAGTAGTAGTGCAGTGCGACGCATCAAGAAATGCAATAGGTTGTTGCTTATTACAAAACAACAAACCGGTTTTCTTTGCTTCGAGATCTTTAAATACTGAGGAAACAGAGTATGCACAAATTGAGAAAGAATTGCTTGCCTTTAGTTTTTCATGTTCTAAATTTCATAATTATTTATACTGTCATCAAAATGTAACTATTTTTACAGATCACCAACCATTAGTTTCGGTTATAAATAAACCTTTAAACAAAATTACCAATAACAGAATCAGAAGATTAAGATTAAAACTTTTAGGTTATCAGTTTGTACTGAAATATTTACCAGGAAGCCAAATGTGCGTAGCAAATTTTCTATCGAGATGTGGTTACAAAACTAATGAACGAATAGATGAATAGATGAAAGATTTTGTACACTGTGTTGGAGCTACGCAAGTAACTTTCAGAAGATAGATTCGATGAATTTAAGAAGAGTACCGCATCTGATCCAGTTTTAAGTTCTATTGTAAAATATTACAAAGAAGGTTGGCCAACTCATTTAAGAGAAGTCAGGGATATGTATAATTTTTATAAACTTCGTAATGACATTGAATATTATAGCAGGCTGTTATATTACGATAATCGTCTGGTAGAAAAGAGAAAATTTATTTTATCACATCTTCATGAAACTCATAGTGGACCTAAAGAAAATAAGTGGTATAGTCAAGAATTTTTTTTATTGGCCCGGAATAATGTCTGATGTGCAAAATACTGTGCGATCTTGTAACCTTTGTGCCAAATATCAAAAATCGAACATCCGAGAACCTATGCTAAATCATAAAATTCCTGACATACCATTTTATAAAATCGCTGCAGACATTGCTGAATATGCGGGCAACAGTTATTTAGTGATCATTGATTACTTCTCTCGATGGATTGAAGTGTGTAAGCTAGGAAGTAAAAACAGTGGTACTCTAATATCAAAATTTAAGGGCATATTTGGAAGATTTGGAATTCCACATGAATTAGTAGCTGACAATATGCCGTTTAACAGCTACGAATTTAAAGAGTTTGGAAACAATTGCGGTTTTAAAATAAATACATCTAGCCCTTACTATCCCCAGAGCAACGGACTTGCAGAAAAAGCAGTGGGCATAGTCAAGAAAATGCTTCAGAAAGCAAAAGATTCTGGCACTGATTTTGAGTTACACTTTCTTAATTATAGGAATTCGCCAGTTACCAGTTTAGAGTATTCGCCTGCTCAACTCTTGATGAGTAGAGTTTTAAGATCCAAGCTGCCAGTAGACCCATCCCGTTTACGCCCTAAGACTGTCCATCCTAGTGTCCATAAGGCTATGATGAAGAATCAGGAAAAGCAAAAAGAGTATTATGACCCTAGGTGTGTGAATGAGCGTAGCTTTGAACAAGGAGAGAGGGTAATGGTACAGGATTACAATTCTAAGCATTGGGAGTTTGGGGTCGTAATTAAAAAATTATTAGCACCCCGATCATATTTAGTTAGATTAGACAATGGTAAAAACCTTAGACGTAATTCACTCCACTTAAGGAAGGATTGTTGATACTTAAGCGATCCCTCTCCAGAGACTGTAACGTTTAAGTCACAGAGTCAATCTATAGATTCTCCTACCACTGGGGTGACCCGCTCTGGGAAAAGGTTTCGTCCAGCCTCGTAGGGATTCTTAAAGAGGGAGATGTTTATAGTTAGTTGTATTATTATTTATTTTATTTATTAGTTTGTTTGTTAACCTTAGTTGCCATGACAACCTGCTAACTGTTATTATTATGACATTGTTTACCTTCGTAAATCAGATATGTTTGAGATTTATTATGTGAAGTTTTTGTATTAAAAGATCAGTTTATATAAAGACTTATTCGTTATTATTACTACTATTAATATAGAATAAAATACTTACTGAAAGCATTGACTAATGCAACAAAAAATTCCATTATGTTAAAAAATAGGCTGCTTACGAATACTACCTTTCTAACAACAACAAACTGTATGAGTGGGCCAAAGCCAATAGTATACTTCCCCGAGAACAGTCAGACTTTAGGATATCTGTGTCCTCTCTGCAACGACAGAACATCAGTAATGACGTTCGAGCATCTACTGGAATACGTCTCTCTCAGCGATGCTCGAGATAACCAAAATATACGACAAGGAGAAAAATATATCTCCAAAAAACTTGTATCCTTGCTTGTACTGGACTGCTAGAGCTAAAATGGCTGAATTGCCCCAAGCTGGCGTAGGTTAAAAAAAAGTTAGTTAAATCAAATAAGATACCTAGAGTATAATAATGAACTTTGGACAATTAAAACTTTGAAGAAAGCCCAGAAATAAATATAAACATACAAAATCTAGTCTAGAAAAATGGTCTAACAAATGCTTCTCACAAGATATCGAAGCCATTTTGTTTTTACCTTTTTTTTTAGCTTTTTTTTAAGTTTATAGTTATTATTGTAATTTTTAATGTTGATATTTCTTGTAAGTAAGCTTCATAGTGGGCTCTACCCAGTCTCTTCCACTCCTGCCACTCTATAGCTACTCTTGCCCAGGTTGCTTCTCCACAAGTTCTCCAAATCTCCTCATTTCAGTTTTTATTCCGCAGGGAACAAAAACTCTGCAGAATATCCCTAGTTTCCTCTTATTCTCCCAGGGTGTCCGTGTCCACTCTATAAAAGCTTTAGTCCAGCTGTTGTGTTTCCTCCTAATAACGTGTCCAGCCCATTTCCACTTCCTGCTGTGCACCCTTTCCACTATGTCTATGAGTCCAGAATCGGTTGGAAGCCCATCTTTTGCTCTTGCTGTCTTTCCAAATGTATCCCATCTTGTATCTTTCCATATTGCGTTCCACAACTCTCAGCTTCGTAATTACTCTGCTACTTAATCTCCAGGTCTCACATGCATAGATAGATTGCCACAGTTTTTTGTTTTTCTCAGATTATGTCTAAGGACAAAAGAGCTGATGTAAGCATCAGCTACTACAATTTGAAGACCTTCTTTAGTTGCCAAGCTACTTGAATCTGTCACTTTCCCCTTTGCTTCCATCATTCTACGGATGCTAAACTTTCGCTTAGACTCCTCTTAATTTGCCCTTTCTTCTTCAGTTTCATCAAGCTTAAATCTTTTAGAGTCTTATTGTTATTTTTCTCCTTTTCAGAACAAAATGCATTCATAATTTTATTTTCCTTCTCTCCCCTTTCAATAATAAATGAGGAGTGAAAACAATAAAAAGCAAAGGAAGAATATATGGAGTGAGTCAAGGAGTTAAAGGCTTTGTTTTGAATTAGTTTGTTGTAGACCTCAACCTGCTATCTCTAGCTTAGCTCTAGTTATCTTGTGACCTTGAATTATTTACATGGCTAATTATAATAGTATTTTATTATAATTATGATGTACAAATTTTAACTATTAACTTGATAGTTTTGGTGATATTCTAAGCTTGATTCAGAAAGTGTTAATTGTTTAGTTGTGATGCTAGGTGTACCCTGATATAATATTTGTATGTAGAAAGTGGATCCTTAAAGGGTAAGAAGAAATAAAACACTACTACATGTTTTTATGTGGCGACGTTTCGGCTTTCCCAGCCATTTTCAAGCCTAAAAATAATCATAATTTATTGTAAGCATGACAGTTGTAAATGGTTCAGCTAACATCAACCAAGTGTATGCATTAAGAATAAAAGATATTACCTAAACTCTCTACGTTAGCCCTTAAGCTAAACAGTTAAACATAGTAAGCAAAACTAGTCTCTTAGGGAACTGGTCGTTCACCACGTCAATCTCCTACAACCATTAAAACAAACAATTAATTAGCAGGTAGGCGTAACTTACATAACGTTTAAAATTGCACCAGATTTATCCCTTAGGGGAAATAAATCACTCAAAAATACTAAAAATCTATGTGGTTTACCATGTATAAAAACGGAGTTGTGTCATACACATAAATACATACTGAAGTAACAGTCGCAAACTAACATAACATAACAATGATAACAACTTAACACTTAATTACTATAACAATATCACAGTGAGCATGACTAAACCTACAGCAAATAGAGTGAAATAGTTTAAAAAGTTTGTGTCAAAAACTATTGATTGATATGGACTCTGATAACATAGTTGTCTTATCAGTGGGTAAACATTACATTAAAAATAAAAAACAAAAAACTACTAAATTAAATTACAACCAACTATTACAACACACTTAAACAACAATTGTTTCCCCCAACACCTCACTCAGAGTTTAACGAGTATTAAAAAGATTTTTCAACCCAATTACATTAACCTACACAATAAAAGATTTTTTATTAATATTCTGAACAAACTACTTAAAACAGAAATAAAACAGACTCACTGGGAAGAGCAACATAATTCTCGCAAATATGATAACTGTATTAAGAAATTAAGAGATGAGGGATTTACTCATATGATTAATTTAGAATCAGTCATCAAAGATTTTATTGATAAATTTTCCAAATGCCTTGATTCAAAACATGATATGAAAATTAAAAATAGGAATACTCGTAATACCATTAATTCCAACCTAATTGACCCTTATTTAACGGATTACCTACAGTTGCACAAAAAAGGATGGACTCAAAATTTGAGCAATATAGATGTACCTTTAGGAATGTTAAATTTGTTGAGTCTTGGTCCTAATTTTAGCATTGCTCACAATAGACCTAAACATCTGATAAATGAGTTCATAGTAGATATTGAATTAATGCTTAGTAACTTAAATACTTCTGATAATCATATTTGTGCATTGAGGAGCCATATCATAAATAAAATAATTAGTTTTCAGAATAGACATAACAATCACTACCCTAATGGTAGCTTGGAGAAACAAATTTTAACCGATATTACCATAACCAAACGCTTCCTCCTAAATAACCCCCACATAATTATCACTAAGTCCGATAAAGCTAATACCACCGTAATAATGGAACAGAGTCTTTACCAGTCTAAAATGGAAGAACTACTTAATGATAAAAATACTTATAGACGCCTTAGAACTGACCCCACTGAAAACATAATTAAACAATACAAAGCTCTTTTAAACAAACTTTGTGATAAGAATTACATTAATAAACAGAAAAAAACATCCCTTAATGCTAATAACTCATATTGCCCCAGGATATATGGCCTCATCAAAACACATAAACCGAATTTACCTTTAAGACCGATCATTAGCCAAATCAACTCCCCCTTAGAAAAATTTGCCAAATTCTGCAACCCCAATTTAAATTTCCTAAACAATAGCAACCCGTATGACATAACCAACTCTCACCAACTCAAAGAAAAAATATCCAACCTGCATATTCAACCAGATGAAATTATGATTTCTATAGATGTTACAGCCTTGTTTACGAATGTACCTTTAGATATTTTTTACAAAATAGTTAGATCAGAATGGGAACGTATTCTACCGCACACACCAATTAAAGATTTAAACTTATTCATTGAATGCTTAAAACTTATCTTAAACAATGGAACCTTCAAATATAACTCTCAGTACTATGCTCAAAAACATGGGATACCTATGGGCGGGGCTATGTCTGTAAATGTCAGCGGGATAGTTTTAAACCATATTCTGAACAACACCCTGAAAGATTTTAAACCTGTAATCATCACTAAGTATATTGATGATCTATTTTTGATAGTGAAGAAATGCGAAGTAGATTCCATCCTTGACAAACTGAACCAATTCCACGAGAGGCTTCAATTCACAGTTGAATTAGAAAGCAATAATAGCATCAATTATCTCGATATGACTCTCTTTAGAGGTAAAGATGGAAACATCACGACAGCATGGTACGAGAAAGACGTTAAAAGCAATAGGTTCATTAATTATCGTTCTTGCCATCCCAAACACCAAATTTTAAATAGTGCTAACAACTTAATCTTAAAAGCCCTTTCCTTGACTGACAAAACCCACATTAACAGTATCCGGTCCAAGATTTTTAGGAAACTCAAAGATAACTTTTTCCCAGTGTTCGTAATTAAAAAATTATGGTACAAGAATATAAAACGGAACGTTAATCATAATACTAGCAACACTCCGGCTACTAACATAAATAATAAATTTGTTGGATTAACCTATATAAAAGGCCTCTCTGAAACCACACAAAAACTCATTAATAAATTTGATTGTGGAAATATTATATTAGGACATAAACCCGGTAATAAAACTGGGAAACTTTACCACAATCTCAAAGATAAGATCCCTATCGACCATTCTATAGGGACCGTGTATCAGATCCCTTGTGGACAGTGCCCTAAGAGCTACATAGGAGAAAGCAGCCAACTCCTAAAAAACAGACTGGAGCAACACCGATATGATCAACAAAAAGGCAACGCAAACACAGCTCTCTCCAGCCACACTCTAGCCACACAACACACCTTTAATTTCGGAGATACACGAATCATAGGGAGAGAAGTTAAAACCAATAGGAGAAAAATGTTAGAAGCATTAAATATAGCCATTAATTTAGATAAAACTGTCAATTTAAAAACAGATTCCAGATCACTAAATAAGTTTTACAGTGGAGTCTATTTTTCAAATTCAAAACTCCCGCCACGGAATCCGACACAGAATTAAATTATTCCTATTGCTTATCTTGAATTAGTATTATGAATATTATTTTAATGTAAAGTATACAACAATTGTAGAATGAGTTGTTATACATAATGTTACCGTTAATAGTTGGTTGTAATTTAATTTAGTAGTTTTTTGTTTTTTATTTTTAATGTAATGTTTACCCACTGATAAGACAACTATGTTATCAGAGTCCATATCAATCAATAGTTTTTGACACAAACTTTTTAAACTATTTCACTCTATTTGCTGTAGGTTTAGTCATGCTCACTGTGATATTGTTATAGTAATTAAGTGTTAAGTTGTTATCATTGTTATGTTATGTTAGTTTGCGACTGTTACTTCAGTATGTATTTATGTGTATGACACAACTCCGTTTTTATACATGGTAAACCACATAGATTTTTAGTATTTTTGAGTGATTTATTTCCCCTAAGGGATAAATCTGGTGCAATTTTAAACGTTATGTAAGTTACGCCTACCTGCTAATTAATTGTTTGTTTTAATGGTTGTAGGAGATTGACGTGGTGAACGACCAGTTCCCTAAGAGACTAGTTTTGCTTACTATGTTTAACTGTTTAGCTTAAGGGCTAACGTAGAGAGTTTAGGTAATATCTTTTATTCTTAATGCATACACTTGGTTGATGTTAGCTGAACCATTTACAACTGTCATGCTTACAATAAATTATGATTATTTTTAGGCTTGAAAATGGCTGGGAAAGCCGAAACGTCGCCACATAAAAACATGTAGTAGTGTTTTATTTCTTCTTACCCTTTAAGGATCCACTTTCTACATACGTTAATTGTTTAATTGGACCCAACCAACCAGCTTATTCCATAGAGCTTACATTAATTAATACAAGTGATTGAGGTAGACTGTGAGTTTACAATGTTATTTAGTTATCCTTTAATTTTCCCAACTTTTAGCCCTAAACTTTTAAAACATTTTCAGTTTGTAGAACTACAACTAAAATTAACTTAAAACAAAATTATACACTTTAACATCAGTTATAAAAGTATTTATTTAAAATTTATGACAGGCACATGTGAACACTACCACTGTCATGGCCGAACTCCAGTACAGACCATATAATTGGCATTCTGAAACCTCATAGACCCCACTTCTCTTAAGTTACTCTTAAGCTACCAAGTGAACACCAAATTAAGTCACCTTGATGGAAACAGGAAACAAACCTGGAACCTCCTTAGTGACAAGCATATATGATAAATGATAACATATGATATGATAGCAATGAGCTATTGAAACTCTAACCTTTTATAAAGCTATCATTTAATGCATACTTTTTACAGTAAATTGCTATAAATTTGTGTTAAGGCCTGATTATCTTACAATAAAGTAATATCCAAAACAAACAATTGAATGAAAAATCTTGCCTTCTAGTTTTGTCATCAGACGAGTCATAGCTAGATTCAGAAGAGTCAGAATATGTTCTATTGCGAGTGGTGGCGGTGGTCTTAGGTGTGGCAGTTTTCCGAGTAACCCGCATAGGTGGTCTTCTACCACCAGGTGGTTTACTGGGTGGAGGTTTCTTATATTCCTTATCGGTATCACTATCATAGGACGTGTCAGAGTGATCCCACCTTTAAAAATAAACCAAATAAAGTAAATTAGTTGGTTGACGGTTAAAATTCAGAGTTATCACATAAAAATACTATTTCCCATAGAAATTATTTTATTAGTAAAATTGAAAATTCTTACGTTTTAGAATTTGATTTAGAAGTTGTTTTTGGTTTCTTATCACTAGAGTCACTATCAGGAGCATGTAAACGTTCAGGCTCTTTACGAGATCTATTAGATCTTCTGATCCCATAAACATCTGGATTCTTTTCCCAACACTACAAAATAAAAATTACATGACAAATTTAATAGAATATACACACTAATATTATTTGTTAAACATACTAGTAGATAACATAAATTATATAAAATGCACATTATCTCATACATCTTTGAGTCCAGCGTGTTTAGAGGGACTACTTGATGATGACTTGTTATCATTGTCTCCTGCTGCATCGCTAGATGAAGATTTTGATGATTTGGAACTTGAATCTGAATCACTGCAAAAAACAAATAAATATATAAAAAAATAATCATAATACATAATAGTGTATCTGAGTGTGCAAGAGGCGGAAGATGCCTTGGAACTAACGTTCTGATTTCCAGAGGTAATACATGTTTCACACGAATCACTACATCAAATAATTAGTTGTTTTGACTGAGATTTTGTGGTACCACTTCATAATTATGACTAGAGAGATTGGTAGAAAGTTACACAACAATATTGTCACCACAATTTTTATTACACATAAACTCACAAACGCGTTTCGACAAATAACATCATCTTCAGTGTGTGTGTTAACTTAGAAAGGGTTAATTCTGTACTAAGCTAACTATATTTTACAAACATTTATTATAAACTAACAGTACAAGGTGGAGGTGGACTAGGGTCGTGTGGGTAGAGGGATTACTACGAAAGGAACGAGGTAAGGGATATGGAGTTGAGATCTAAGTCGGAAAAACAATTAAGGAAAAAAGGTTCAGGTAACATTTGGTTTTTCAACTGCTAAAATAATACATTCTTATATGCTATGACAAAAATATCTTACAACTACTACATTATTTAAAAAATATATTTTTTATAGGTTTTACAAGAGCAGAGTTGTTAAGATTTGATTTTTCATTAAAACATGCTATACTTGTGTCTTGGATAGCTCTTTGTATTTTTGCACTTTTTCAAAGAGCTATCCAAGACACAAGTATAGCATGTTTTAATGAAAAATCAAATCTTAACAACTCTGCTCTTGTAAAACCTATAAAAAAAAATATTTTTTTAAATAATGTAGTAGTTGTAAGATATTTTAGTCATAGCATATAAGAAAGTATTATTTTAGCAGTTGAAAAACCAAATGTTACCTGAACCTTTTACCTTAATTGTTTTTCCGACTTAGATCTCAACTCCATATCCCTTACCTCGTTCCTTTCGTAATAATCCCTCTACCCACACGACCCTAGTCCACCTCCACCTTGTACTGTTAGTTTATAATAAATGTTTGTAAAATATAGTTAGCTTAGTACAGAATTAACCCTCACTAAGTTAACACACACACTGAAGATGATGTTATTTGTCAAAACGCGTTTGTGAGTTAATGTGTAATAAAAATTGTGGTGACAATATTGTTGTGTAACTTTCTACCAAGCTCTCTAGTCATCACTACATCAACACAAGTGTAAACTTGCTCACTCTTTATTCTTTATAAATCTAATATTGTTGTGTAACTTTCTACCAACCTCTCTAGTCATCACTACATCAACACAAGTGTAAACTTGCTCACTCTTTATTCTTTATAGATCTAATATTGTTGTGTAACCTTCTACCAACCTCTCTAGTCATCACTACATCAACACAAGTGTAAACTTGCTCACTCTTTATTCTTTATAGATCTAATATTGTTGTCTATCAGATAGTTTAGTAAAATGCTGTTAACAGATTATACAACATTTTAAGGACATAAAGAAAGAAATATTAAAATAATGTTGCCAAGTATGTGCTCTCAGACAGACAGACAGATAAACAAAAATAGGAAATTATAAGGGTCCTCGGTTCTGCATTGACCTAAAAATAAAAAAACTAACTAACTAATGACTTTAAATCATTAAGTTATTTTATTGAATCAGATCAAACAAGGTTTACCTCTGCAATCAGTTTAAAGTAGTTTTGAGTTTCTATAAGATTCAAATGTGTTCCAAATAGTTAAATATTAACATACAATTAGAAATAAAATTCATATTAAACATGATATTACGCACCTATCGCTCCCAGATTCTGATCCTGAAGAAGAGTCATTATTTTTCTTGCTTTGTTCATTGTCAGACTCGGAACCAGATTCAGCTGAGCTTTCCTAATATTAAAAAATATATATTAATTATATATTAATAATGATTAAAGTGGTCTCGCTAATCCAGACCCCGCTCAGTGCCCGATCCCATCAAATCTGGATTCGGGAGACTACTGTAAATTATCGTAACTATACAAAATCAAATAAAAAATGAGCCTATGAAAGTCATGGCACTAAAACTATTAACAATAAATAAACATCAACAAAAGGTGGAATGAATTCCAAATTTAAAGACACCAGGTCAAAAGAAGAAAAAAATTAAATAAGGGTTCCATTCAAATAGTCACCTAATGAACATTTAAAAAAAAAAATTCAAATCAATATTAAGTAAAGTACTGGAACGTAGGCTTTACTATTTTCTAAAAGAATGTTCATATTTAAATACATATAGGTTGTTTTCAGTGAAGGCTGGATTCCAAAAGAGGAGAAGGCAAAGGTTTGCTTACAGCAAAAAAAAAGTAGAGAAATCAGATAATAGAGAGAACTAGAAGCAGCAAAATCCTTAATAGGTTTTTGGTTAGTTGTTAGAATTCAAAGAATATAATAATCTGAGGTTAGGCACAAATGCTATAAATATGCGATAGCTTCAGAAGAATTCAAGATTAAGAATCTAAGTCAAAATATGTAGCTAAGGCCACCATTTACACTATAAAAGATCTTTCATAAAGATCTGTTATGACCACAAAAAAATTGCTACATTAAACAACGTCAAATATTTTTTAAAAAATATGCACTTTATTACATGCTTTAGTGTGAGTACAGCAATGGATGAAGACATTTTAACAGCTGAGTAAACAGTGTAGCTTCAGCAGCCATGATAGTAGTTCTAATTGTGGAAAAAAGAATAAAAAGAATTGCTAGTGGGTGAGACAGTTGGTTGCTAGGTGTGGCTTATAAGGGACTCCATCAAAATTTGCTCCACGAACTTGTTATCGAAGTGACATTAACTTTTTGAAGATGGATGAAGAGACCTTCATATTGAAGCTCTGAAGGTGGGACCTATAATACCATCGTAAAACCCTTCAGTATGACTCAATCCCCACCATCTTAAAAACTGCAAAAATCTTTTATAAAATATAGGATGAAAAGGCTAACTTTTATAAAAAAAAAAAAAAAAAAAAAAAAAAAAAAAAAAAATCTTTGTCAAATAACTTTTAGAGTGTAATGCTGGCCTAACTAAAGCAGCCCCTACACGATCAAGCCGCTTGATCAAAACATCGCGTCAAGCTGATTGACACGACCTTCAAGCCGCCTTGGGGCACATCAAGCATCACATCAATCTTTTCATCAACACTCATTTGTAGCGGAGTTTTCGACTAGTGAACTGGGAGCAGATGATTCGAAACCATGGTATCTACACAATACTGATTTATTACAGTCCAGGACTCCTCCTGGACTGTAATAAATCAGTATTGTGTAGATACCATGGTTTCGAATCAGGATTTGGGGTACCGAGCAGGTGATTGACGGAATGCTCAAAATTGCATTAGACTATCAAGCGCTCCGTCAAGCCGCTTGACTCATTCAAACTTTCCATCAATCTCCGTCAAGGCTTGACTCAAGCATGAAACAGGTTCCTAGACTATCAATCATGCTTGGCACTATTGCTTGACGCGATGTTTTGATCAAGAGGCTTGATCGTGTAGGGGCTGCTTAAGAAATTTATAAATAATCAAGAAATAATATTACCAGGCAAAACCAGGAGAGACCGGGTGAGGAACACCACTATAAAACTTGGCTTGCAAGTTCATCCTGTAATGAGAGTTGTAGAGAACACGCAACTTAGATGGTATTTGACCCGACAATAGGATAGACAGCAAACAACTGCCCAAGAGAACCCTAGTAACCAGAAGTTAAGGGAGAAGACCTAGAGGAAGTAAAATAATCCCGTATATGGACATCTTATCCACCCTGGCCCACAGAGCAATGTCCCTTTAACATTCTCTATCCTTATAATTGGACAGAGGAGAGTGGAAACATTTTTGGTTTTCCTCAACACCTCAATCTAGAAGAGGATTCGAATAAGTTCAGGTAAAATTACAAAAATCGGTATGGTTCAAATACAAGGATTTTTTAATAAAACCATCACAATTTATCCATATCTGATGAGTTTTCCCCTTTAATTTATTAATTATTTTAGTCGTGTATCAGAGATCAAAGAGTGATGTGACTCAAAGTATAGTTTATTTTAGCTTACTTTGTGCTTTTTCGTTAGTTTTTACAATTTTAACAAATTATTAATACTTTTTTTATTTATACATATGACAAAAGATTAATTTTTTAAAAAAAAGATATTTGAAAATGTCCCAAATGAGGGATGAAATATCACAAAGTCAGTAGATTTTATTAAAAAAAAAAAAAATAAACCCCTGAATACACCATAATAAGCTTGAGAATGAATCAAAGAGGGTTGAAATAACTCAAAAGTGAGCCTTTTAATTCCTTGGTAGACCTAACTACAAAATAATTATGTAAATGTTACACAGTTACCACCATTTCCATATTTTATAATGTTATTGTGTTTTAATTTGTTATTTTATTGTTAAAATTTTATTTTTGTTAAGAAATTAGTAAGTCAGGAACTTAGTTGAGATATGTTAAATTAGTATACAATTGTTTTAAAAAAAGATAAGATTCGACGATACCAAATAATGGAGGCAAATATATAATATGTTAAGGCATGAATATTTCCAGGAGTTTGGTCGAAATATAGCCAGATGACAACAATCTAGTGTGTTAAAAAAACATATTACCCTTTACGACCGACTCAAAAAGAAGATACAAAATAATAGAAAGCTACAAGTAACAATTTACTAATTTCATATATTGCTGTGGTTCTCAGAAAAAAAAAAGAAAAAAAAAAAAGAAGTTTATCTAATGATTCAAATTTAATGCTACCAGAACTCAGATTGACTTTGAATTACATGGAGCAAAGTGAATAGGTTATGATACCCAACAAAACAGCCTTAGGAAAAGCCATAAACAAATTTGCAGATAAGTAAAACCTATCACAGCTATAGGAAAAAAAACCATATAATATAATCATGGAAACGTTAAAGCGAGACAGTGAGAGAATGAGATATAAACCAGCGAAAGCAAAAGAGTTGGGTAGTGGCGATTAGAAAAGGAATTCCAAGGGGGATTAATTGGAGAGTGGATGAAGACTGTGCACAGATTCTTCTCTTATTCCCGGCTGTGCTGCAAAAGTCCCCCCAGCCACTTTTTTCCTAATTCCGAACAATAACTTAGTCTATCATTATTGAATTATCGATACCTCCTTGGAGAAAGCTCGCTCTTTAAATTTCTGAGAATAATCGATCGCTTAATCAACAGCCCTTTTCAGGATTCTTAACGTTTGCCAGCTCTAAAACTGTAATAAGCTCTAAATATGTAATACATCATGACATAGTTACTTAAGTAGTTGTCCATTGGAAAAATTACAAACATTTTACGGTAGGATATAGCTTGGACAGGTATTGCGGTAATCCTACTTCCAGGTGGAATAACTTCCTATCGATATTAGTGTTATAGAACCATGTCCAGTAAAACATTAAAAAGACAAGGAATTATTAACAAACGTCATTATCTGGGACTGAGCCTCTATGAAACTCAAAAAATAAGTGTGCTCTTTTTTAAATTTATTAAAGAAAACCAAATAACCCTTAAAAGGCCAAATTTCTAAAGAGGAAAGTTTACAAAATAGGGTTCAAGTTCTAAAAGAAAACAAGAAATACTGAAAATAGTTATTTTGACATAGCACAGTATAAATGAAAGAAATATGGGCAGTACTTTTACTTATTATAATGTTGACATTGCTAAACCTAAAGGTACTGATGAAGATGTGCAGCTTAATCATCAGACTGCATATTTCAATTCTATAATATTCTCTGGATTTTGCGTACATAAATTAGATTACAAAAATCAGGTTTGTTTTCATGTTAGTTAGGAACTTAAACATAAAGCTAGGTCTATGTAACGGTACACAATTGTAAATAGTCCATTTGTATAAACACAATATAGAAACTCTTTATTATAACTGGTGACCATTCGGGAGAGATTGTGATCATATCAAAAATTAAATTAGATACAGGGGAATCAGGAAATGTTCCTTTTATTTGACACAGAAAACAGTTTTCAGTGGCTTTAGCATTTGCTATGACAATAAATAAATCACTGTTGCAAAGATTTAAAAAAGTTGGTTTGTATAAATATATAGAGACCATTGTTTAGCCATAGCCAATATGTTCACTTCGCTTCAAGCAGACATGGAAATAAAATTCATTCAGCGAGTAGTAATGATAAATCAAAAATAATTATTATAATACGACGAAATATTGCAACGAGTGTTGAAAGTAAGGCAGAAACACCTATATTATTTAGAATGAGAGCTTGAAGCCCGTCAAGCACAAAAATAGTGTTTACTCGTGGAAGCCATATTCTGAGCATGTACAGTGCCCAAAGGATAATATCAGAGTGTGATCCTATAGACAGATAAGGCAGGCGAAGCACGCCCTTTCAGCTAGTATATTATGGGCGCCCATGTAGTATATATTATATAAGGACTCAACAAGTGAATATCATAATTCTCAAGTACAAGAAAAATGCGTTTGGCAATAGGTCATTTAAGGCTGACTCATAGCCACCTTCTGTTGGGTCACAGTCCTCTTGTGTGCCCCCAATGCAAAAACCTCATTCTAAATGTTTAACATATTATGTTGGATTACCCACTACTAAAAGCCTAGCGTCATAAGTACAACATAGTATCATTGGAGACTTAGTTTGCAATCGAGTTGGGGCATGGTACTGATATTCTCAATTTTGTGAAGGATGTATGATTATTTAACGAACTGTAAAGTAAGAAGTAGAAGCTAGGTTTTTATTATCTTATTAGAATCAATTATATAGATAAATAGATAATATTGGAAAATTATTATATTAAATTTAGAACCAGGTTTTAAGTATGTGTTCACTGTAAATCATTTTTATACAGAATGTCTGTTGTTTCGTAAATTTAAAAATGTTAATGACATATTTTAAGTAGTATTTAAAAAAAAGTGTTAACTCCAAATTCTATCTTTATGAGAATCCACAGCCATCAGGCTGATTTGCATGGAAAATAACTGTGTAGAAATCTAACCATATAAATGTAATTTGCATGGAAAATAACTTTGCAGAAATCTAACCATATAAATGAAATTTGCATGGAAAATAACTTTGTAGAAATCTAACCATATAAATGTAATGTATTTGAAGCAATAAATAGTAGGTAAAAATAACTATGTGATTGTTCTGAAGAACGAAATGTTTTAAGTCTCCGAATTCAAAATTTCCAAGACAGAAATCCGTTTCAGACATCAAGGAACATTTTTAGTTCCATGTAATCTCTTGGTCTGTCCACAATATAACTGAAGAAATATTCGTCCGATATTAATGAAATTTGAATGGGAGGTCAAAATTAGCTTATTGTTGATCCCATAAAAAATGCAAAATTCAGCACCCATTTGTTTCTCTTCCTCATGGGCACAAACATACATTAACACCCACACACACACACACACACATATATATATATATATATATATATATATATATATATATATATATATATATATATATATATATATATATATATGTGTGTGTGTGTGTGTGTGTGTGTGTGAATTATACTCTCTCTCTCTCTCTCTCTCTATATATATATATATATATATATATATATATATATATATATATATATAAAATTTGCCATTGGTAGATATCTTTCACTTTAATGGTCACTTTGGTAGTCTATTGTCTGACCAAAGCCTGAATATTCCAGTTTTATTATTTGTTGGTTGTAATTCTTACATTAAAATATGGGAATTGAGAAATAAAAACAATAAAAATAACACATATTTTACGATTTTGGTAGTATTCATACAATGGAAAGATTAAATTTTAATTTAAATCAAATTATAATTATTATTAACTACGAGAAACAGACAGAGAAAAATACACTCCAGCACCAGGATTTGAACCTTGGGCCTCTATATTTCCAGTATAGAGGCCCGAGGTTCAAATCCCGGCACTGGAGTGTATTTTTCTCTGTCTGTTTCCCGTAGTTAATAATAATTATAATTTGATTTAAATTAAAAATAACACGTAATTCTTATAAAAAGTGTATGTATATATTCCTTAATCTTAATATCAGACAACGGTGCTGTTTGGGAAAGGGGTTAGAAAAGTGGCGAGCCTCACTTAAATGTATTATTTCGACAAAGCTATATCAACTCTCATATGTACAAATAAAACAAAATTGTGCTGCCAAGCAATTCTCGACTGCATTATCTCCTTCAGTTTTGCCAAAACAAAAAAAAATAATTTAGTTAAAGAACGAAATACTAAAGGGGTAAAAGTAAGCAGGTATAAGAGGTCCTGATCTTCGCTGACCTCACTTTAGCTACAGGAAAAGATTACGCAAGGCCTTCAGTGATAATTCAACGACCCTGCTAGAGTTCCAATGCCTCTTTTACCTAGTTTATTCTGCCAATAAAAAAAAAAAAAAAAAAAAAATTGGCACTAGAGACAGCTAGTGAGCATGTAACTAACCACGGATATAATTTAGTACTAATTCAAATTAGCAATTGGGGAAACAAGGTGAAAGAGCCAATTAGATTACTCTTGGCTACTATTGTAGTGAAAGATGGCACATGGTCCTTCCTATCATCAGAGATATCTGCTTTACGATACCGGTAAATGCAGTTTTTACAATGCCTAACTACTCATTTCAGCAGAAAGTAAATTTACCAAAAGTTGTAAAACTTGCCAAGCCTCAAGTGTAATCCCTTTATTATTAAGTTATTTTTCAAGGTCACGGAGGTAGGTACAACAGTAAGAAGAGATTTAAGTACCGTGGCCACCTCTAATATTGATTTGAAAAGTCAATTTACAATTCCAATTAATTATCATAAATGTTCAATATTATTGCACAATATTTGATATTGCATAAAAAATATTAAGTGCGTACATGTAATAAAGTGTTAACACCATATCCTTAATATAACCGATTTTATAGTTTTAACAGCAAACCAAGTCTTAAACCTTTTGTTAAAAGTTCCAAATATTGTTACATCAGTTGAGAAATAAGTTATCCTTAGAGAATACCGTTTCTAAAAGCTTAAATAACAATGAAAATAATTTAACTATGTTTTAGAATAACAACATTTTATCACATTAGGCGGACTGTTTGAATGAAATATGACAGTATTTTATAGTGGGAGCTGGATTAAAATGTTAGAAACAGAGATTTGTACAAGGAGGCAAGGAGTAAGTGATTCTGAATAAAACACATGCATATTGGTATCAGACAAGTCAACTAAAAACCAAGTTAAAACTTGTTAATAATCAGTGAAATCATTCTCTTTGACTGTCTTCTCACTTGGTAGCTAACTTAACCGAGAGAACAGATGCGTACGGGTAGTAAGCAATGGAAAAACTTGTTGGTGTTACATGTGGTCCACAAGGGCTGATATCATCACAAAGGACTAGTTTAAGGCCTCAAATAACAATCTTTAAACACTTGTTGACTCATCACCTTGTCTGCTGGATAGATCACACTGGAGTGGACTGTCGCAGCTAATTCATGTAATCAGACAAAGCAGGAGCATTCTTCTCTGTAGAAATCAGCTAAGACATGTCTGTAACTCAGACATTTGGCTCAAAATATTGAAAATGGGTACCCGCCGGATTTCCAAATTTTTCACACAGCACTTTATTTGGACATCAAGGAACCTGTACACGAGAAGACAAACGTGGAACACCTGCTTTAACGAGGTCTTACTAGCACTTTTGTTAGTAAACAAACATAATATAGGAGAAGACAAATCAGCACCGAATGACAGATGGAAGCCGATCTCAATGAAAATCTAACACAGACGTAAAGAAGCGACGGTGAACAGACACGAATAAACAAATAAACGATAGTAAACACCTTTATTTAACGAAAAAACATTCGTATTGCCTGTGTGACAGTTTAAGACTTGGATGAATTTTTCACTTCTATGTGGGTGTGGGTACTCGAAATCCACGTCGGAAACACTCGGAAAAGTAGGAGAAACATTATAAAAGCGAAAATTGGCTGTTTAAAAGCTGAAAACTCATAAAAATGTATCTACACAGTACCCACCTGATCCATTATCCTGAAAATTATGGCATGGGTGAATATCTCGCAAGTCTCGGGCTGAGCATAAGATCCGCGATGAAAATCATTCACATTTCTCTCCGATCAAATAATCTGTCGGTTTTTCAGCGGATAAACAAAGCGACTAATGCGAATATCCTACAGAAGTCCATATCAAAACGAATGTACGAGTAAGAAAAAATATTCGATCACGTGGTCACAATTTCTTTCGTTTCAGACTATAGTTTTTTTTACCAATGGCAGAAAACTCGAATTTAGTTCGCGGGAATTGAGAAAATTTGTCTTAGCAAAAATATGAAATATCAAAAGAAGTTATTAAACAGAGCCCAAAACGGCAAACAGTGAAGTAATCATTACCCATAATGCCGTGCAGGCAACTAACAAACTTCCCAAAACTACAATCTTTTTTTTATTCAATATATCTCGTAAAAATACTCATAGTATCTTAAAAAATTAATAAATTTAATTTAAAATTTTTAAACAATAGTTTAATTTTTATTTTGATTGAAAAAAAGTTTTTGTTTTATTTTCTAATGATCCGATCGAACATTTTTGTTTCTCTTCGTTGAACAACCTGATTCACTTCAGGGATGTCTGCAAATTCAATTTTGAACTTACACTTCTGGTTTACAACTTAAAATTTAAACCGCATTTTAACTAAACATTTTAAATATTCGTAGTAAACAACAATGTAAGTCAATTTAAAAATATGGCAGACAAATTTATTTGTCGGGGTATGTAGGCTTTATCTTTATGAGGGTCTTTTACTTTATAGTAGAGGTGGGAGGTGGGTCGAAAATAACATAACAGTTCAAAATAACATGCTATTGGAGAATAGCAGTTCGTCAGATAACATGTTATTGAAAAAGACCTGTTATCGAATAATAGTTCATATTATAAAGGCTCGGATAACAGTGCAGATCATCTGTCATTGAAATTTTATTACAGGATGGAATCAATAACGTTTGAAATTTGAAGTAACAAGAACAAGATCCAATGAACTGTCATTGTTATATTATAACTCTTCGCTACTGTTATTGTTATTCTGATTCTTTCTTTTATCTGCCCTGCTTCTTTTATTAAAGTTTAAATAATTTTATTATAAACGGCAAAGATTTCGCTATTGTAGGCTAGAGGCTAGAGCTCGGTTCTATCTTGCATGGAACCCCCTTGTTCTGTTTCGATTTCGAATGTCTTCTCAATACATTATGCCGTGATTTATAAGTGATATACATAGTACATAGGGATAGACAAACAGAGTGTGAGATAAGAGATACAAACCCTTTTCGACAGGAGACGGTTTTGAGCGGAATATCAAGGGTACTGTGACTGTGACGTCATTCCCGAGGCGAGTTGTAAGCCATTCTTGCGACTAGAAGCTAGGAGACGGTGCTGAGCGGAATATCCCCGGGAACTGTGACGTCATTCCCGAGGCAAGAGGTGGGCGATCCTAGCGGACAAATGTGGTACTTACATTTAACATCTCTGTCATGTTCCTTAACTGCCACAAGGTGAGTTCATCATGAGGTTTGTTCCAACAGCCAATTCCAGAACGGTTCTAGAACCAGTTTGGTTCGCGATTTAAGCGACTCTGGTGGAAAAATGTTGTACTATATCTATAGTATTTCTTAATCTCTATTTTTAATCTTCTTATTAAGAATTATACTTCAATTTTTGTTTAATTTCAAAATTTTAACTGCCTTGCCTTCCTATGTGATTTAATTATAAACTATAAATTAAACTATCTTCTTAAAATGTATTAATATTTCATTGCATAACTTTCTCTGGTAGGAAGTAAAAAAAAAAAAAAATATCGGTCCGAGACAACTCAGACAAACTTTCTCATATACGAGTTCATATTTACTTAGCTCAGTGTTTCCCATTTGTTAGTTTTCGTAAGTAAATTTAATTATTACCGAACATTTCATCAAAATTTACAATAAAAAAAACTTCTTCCGGGTGGGGAATCGAACCCGGGCTCCCTTCGTCCGCGTTTTAAGCCATTTTCTCAGGAACTAGATTTTTCCCGAAAAAACGGCTTATGGGCCCTTCTCCAAATAGAGGAAAATTTTGAACCCAAATTCGTTTTAAAAAAAAAGTGGCCAACAAGCCAATTTTTTTGTCAGTATCTAATCACTATAGCACGACATGGTTACCACATGAAAGGCAGGGGAATGAAGTTTTAACTAAAAATGTCCGCTGGGTCTCAAAGCATTACGTTGATAAATAAAAATAAAAAATATTTGTCAATATGACTTAAAAGAATAAAAAAAATAACTATCTTCAATGTTGTGAAGAAATGACTGCCAATACAGTTGATGCCAGGGTAATGAAAGCTAATAAAAATATTCCATAAATCACAGAACTTAAAATACCTTTTACGAAAACCACTTTTATCCAGCACTCCGTACAAAAAGTGACGAGTTATATTTTAAGAGTCAGGTTTGCCAGTAAGAGCCAGCTGATGCATTCAGACAAGTCTACCAACCAAAAACTAAGAAATTTAAACTGGGCAGGGGAATGAAGTGAAACTTATGGGACAAGCATTACATTTTGGTATTTTAGGTTACCTAGAAACTATTTCTAAATTTTTGAAACGTTTATTAATAGTTATTACTGGTATGGGAATTATGTACAAACATTCTTTATTTCCACTTCTAATATATATAAGATATGTATTTTTAATCACTTCTGGACCTTGGGACATCCTGGGGAATGAAAAAATAGTATTTAAGATTTTTTTTTAAAAATACTATCTGTTTAGATTTTGCAATGATACACATTTAATTTGTGTAAGCATGACTTATGTTTACTAAAAGAAAAATGTCCAAGTCATTATTAAATACAACTGCCCAACATTACTTGTTGGACTCAAATTTACCTCTATTTGAAGAATGACCCTTATATCGAAGATTCGTATTTAATTGGACTATATTTTAGATTTTTTTTATATCAAAATCGTCGGAACGGTTTTCAAGAAATAATTTTTTTCAATTTTTTCAGAGTTTTTGGGGGGTATCATCCCCAAATTAAAATTAGCATTGGGCACCTGCGAAAGTAATTTTGAATTATTTTAGAGTCTTCATTTAAAGCCGCTGTTGAGCAAAAAAAATAAATACTACTAATAATAAATAATACTAATAATAGGTACACAAAAGCATTTGCGAATCGTCAACCTTTATTACAGAATTTTGAAAGAAAGCTTAGTAGTCAATTATTTTATTGAAGGACCTCGTATGCATCGAATTCTATCAAAATAATGTTGAGCCCTTCAAAAAAATGAATGAAGCTAAAGATAGAAAGATATTTCATTATTTTATTTATATACCTACTCGTAAACTAATTTGTTTCTATACACATTTTGTAATTTATTGTTTCAAAACTTGCATGGACTTCAAGTATGTATATATAATATACAATTCAAAAATAATGTTTAGCAGAGAGACAAGTTTAACATAAATATAACATTGTTTGTTTGAAAAATGAGGAACGAAATGCGGACGAGACAAGCAAAATGATATTGGAGAGATAAGGTTTGCAAATCAACATTGGGGTTTGGGGTATACTGAGTGTTTATAAAATTAGAGAGAGAGGAAGAAATAAAGGAATAAGTTGCAAGTCAGTACGTCTGAGCTCGAGCTAACTAGTAGGAGGGAGGTAGTTGTGGGAGACCTCCCTCCCCTCCCACCGTCAGCGTGTGTGTCCTTCCTTCCCTTGTAATAGTAAGTGACGTCATATCCCCTCCCCTTTATTCTACAAATTAATAATCTAAGAACCTAAATAGCGCCTACAATTTTATTCTAAATCGCTTCAAATTTGGGGAAACATCTTATTGACACAAGGAGAAGAGATGCCCTTTTTTAGTTTTTTCCACATGAAGAGTAAACAAGGGTTTCTAAGCACGATATCAAAAATCTAAAAACAGGCATCTCTTTGAAATGGTCTGTTGAGTATCTGTACAAAATTTCAGCTTTCTAAGTTTAATAGGGAAGGCGTCAGTTAGGTTTAAAAATTTTAATATGGGTTGTCCAGCCTTAACTAGTAGTTATAGTAGCGTTACGTTAACCAAAGTAACTTTAGAGTTTAGAATCTTCCTTATTCTTTATGTTTATTAACTTTTTATAGAGTGTTAAGGCCGGTATACACGGGGACACTTTAGAGCGAGACAGTCTAGCGCAGTGGTTCTCAACCTTTTTTGAACGCGGACCGGTAAAAAACTTGGATTTAATCAGCGGACCGGTTGACAAAAATCAGCGGGAATTACGGACATGACCTCCCAATAATTCGTTTTATGACTGAAAATGATAATTGAATTTTGATCATGTAAATTTTATCTACGACTTTTCAGGCTTACTTAAACAATCTTTAGTCAGAGGGTAGTTGTTCCATTACCTTCTTCTTCATTAATACTTAATTAACATGCATTAACTTCATTGAAGGTTATAAAAGGGATGGTTACCCATATAGGTTTATATTTCTGGGGTCATCATTCTCTGGATAGTAATGATGAAAGCTGAAAGTGAATTTAAATGTGTTCTTATAAATTCTAATTTAATATTATTAATAAAATATTACCGGACCTAAAACTGAAGCATAACGGAAAACTTTTTTAAATTCATACTTGATAGCACTTTACTGCCATAGCATATGCTTTTTTTAACGCATCCACTTTATTCCTGAGAGTGAATATATTTTTTATATTCCCGTTTCGTAATTTTAAGTTAAATTAAAATAATTTAAAATGGTAAATATGCCAGCTAAATAAGCTAACTTAGCTATCCATTCTTCATCAGCCAACTTCTTTGCAAAGGATGATTTTGTGCTCTGAGCAACATACAATTTATTCAATTTATTCCTCTGAGTTAAAAAGCGGATTCTTTCATTTTAAAAAGAAATTTAAGATAATTTTCCAAAATACAGTAAAAACGGAACAATCCAATGGTTGTTAATACCAAAACAATCAAATCACTTCGCAAGTCATACGAAATTGTCTTACTAAATTAATGAACACTGCATATACATAAAGAATTATTACAATGCAATTTCACTCATGATTAATACAGCAAATACAAATAATATCCGCACTAGATGAAATCAAACGGGATACTGACTCTTTTTACGTAAACTTATTTACTTATTTTTATTTAAAATTCGTAATAGATAATTTAGTAAAGATGGAATAGTCGGTATTTCAACCATAAAAACATTCAGAAAATCACCCATAGATAAGAAATTCTAAGTAAATTTGTAGTTATATCCTTCTTCTTTAATTCCATTAATTGAATTTGTGTTAAAAGAATTAATATTACTTGATAATTTGTAAAAAAGAAAGAATATTGAACTCTTCCTAAATAAAGGAAGTTTTTCAGTTTAACAGTTTCATATGTAATTCTATTCTATTTATTTATTTTTCTTTTTATTTTATTAAGTTTAATAATTTATTATTCTTTTCCCTAACAGCCCAAAATGTCCCGCGGACCGGTCAACATTTTTCACGGACCGTTTTCACCGCGAGAGCGGTGTCCGATCTGTCTACACTGAGGGCCAAAATTTGGCTAGACCAGTCTCTGACAGTCATCTCGGGGAGTGACCTTGAATAAAGTTCCTAGAGCTGCGTCCGGACTGTCCACACGGTGTCGAGTTTTTCTAATCTAGTACACTTCATTTAGTCTCCACATTCCTGATAGATTCACATACTGCCTTGCTTAGCATTACCATTTTATTCTATTTTATTATGTTTATCTATTTTCTTCATGTTTGGAATTATTATATCTTATTAATTTGAATCTTTTGATAACACTCCCTTTCTATCATTTATTCATTCTATTTTTAGTGTTGATTTATATATACATAAATATATATAATATTTTAACTGAATATCAGCCACTCATAGAGTGACTTAACATGACTATGTTGGTTGGCAAGTATACGTACACTGAACACCTCGCCACCTCTAATATATTTTTTTATTATTATTATTTTACAATGTGGCTATTACAACTTCGTTAGAGACTGTTTATTCATTAAACCTCTTACTTATCAATTTTTTAAAACAAAACTGTTGTCTAATTATATTTAAATATTTTTTAAAAGTTAAATTTATTTATCTTTTTTAGTTCGAATAAATTTTAAACCAAAGTTTATTTCTATACATATATCTTTATTATTATTCTTTACTTTTACAAAAAAATATTTATAATCAACCTTTATATATTTTATTTATAATTATTTTATTACGTCAATATTTTACCCATTTACGTGTGGATTTGAATGTCATTTTCCTCTTCCCTAGGGCTTCATCGTGGCTGATAATATCGAGACGAAACATTTCATTAATAAAATATAAAAATATTCGAACTCATTAAATAGATTCATAGTACGTCTTCAAACTACTTTAAAGTACTAGTAATAAAATAATTTATAACGAAAAAAAAAAAAATAATAATAATGGAGGGATAGTGATTTCAGAATAGCTGGTAGAAATAAAGTTGGTTCTCCTAAATATGCTCTTGAATTTTAATATTTAGACTTGGGACACCCTGTATATATATAATAGACATAGACATTAACAAATGTGGAACAATACATCTGGAAAATGGAAGGAACGCTGCCCTCCTGCGGTAGTATAGGCATTCTGCTCTAGCTAAAAAGTTTCACCTAGCTGAAACTGACCTAGACTGAATGCTAGAGCAAACTGAACACGGCGAGCGATGTCACCTAGAGAGAAGTGGGGGTGGTCTCGCACTACTCTAGGCGGTGTCTCCACTGTGACACTCGATCTAGACATCCACTCTAGCATCAAAAGTGTCCCCGTGTATACCGGCCTTTATAAAAATTAGTTGGTCCGTGTCCGTGTCAGTTTAGGAGTTAAATGACAGATTTAAGTACCACATTTGTCCGCTAGGATCACTCACCTCTTGCTTCGGGAATGACGTCACAGTTCCCTTGGATATTCCGCTCAGCACCGTCTCCTAAGCTGTACCAGGATGCCTGTTATCAGTTCCGAGTTCCGAGTTTGTTGTGTAAATTTCTGAAAACTGTTTTTATGTAATTAGTGTTACTAGTTGTTAACCTTAACGCATAGATTTGGACACACTCGTTTTCTTTTTGCTAACTTAATTAATCATTAATTAATAAAGAATCTGTTACAAATGTCTTTCTCTAATTTCGATTTAAATGCTGCTCGGAAAGATCTACTAAACTTAGAAGAGACAGACGATGTGGAAGACGATGCATTTCTCAGACACAATCCCTCTGGTCAGTCGGGCTACATGTTTTCCGGAAGCGACGATCCCGGACGTAACATGAGTTATTCGGCTACTCTGGAAGAGAAGAGGCAGCAGTTGCTACAGCGTAAGAAAGAGATCGAGGAGCGCTCTTTGATGTCCACCGAGAGGTCTCTAAGCTATCTAAAAAATTCTGAGCAAGTGGGAATCGCCGCTGCTGAGGTTAGTCAATTTAACTTCTTAAAAACATTAACACAAGTACATAATATGCTTAGACAAATTATACCTTATGGCCTTGATTGGTATGTCCTTTGATCAGATTGCCTTGATGAAATGTCACTTGGTCAAGATCAGAGTTGTTGATACATGGTTTTTAAAATGACAAGAATAGATTTAGGGATTGGGGGTTACAAGGCCATCTGTTCTAACCATATAACCAAATTGTCTTTATTCGATTTTTTCTTCATACTCTCTATAGTTGGATTACAATTAAGAGTTAATTCTGATAAAATAAGGAGGGGAGGCAATTAGAGCTCGAGATTTTGACATTAACTCTCGAGATTTGACAATTAAGTCAATCTAACTCCAGAATTTAATTCATAACTTTCTACACCTCTTCTTTTTACCCTTCTGGGTTGAACTACAGTACATGGGGCCCTTTCTGATAACACGTTATCTCATTATCGACCTCTTCCGAGACTCTATATATCGATATATCTTGTTCGTTAACTCTATTGTACTTCGATTTGGACCTCAGCACTTCTTTAGATTGTTACTCCCCTTATAAAATAAACAGAGGGGAGTAAAAATCTAAAGAAGGTGTACAAAATGTTCTTTAGATTTTTACTCCCCTTATAAAATCAGGAGTGTGATATTCCTTTGTCCCCAAGTACATTGGACTAAACATCCCTTTGCTTTAATAGTTATTTAGTAAAAGTAATTTATATTCTAAAAAGAAACATAAGGGAGTAACAATCTAAAGAAGTACCTTGGACCTCTACCTGGTCTATATGCGGGAGGGTTGTTTTTCTTCAGAAAATGAGCGGGGCACCGCGAAGCGATGCGGAGTGGTGATTGAAAATTCTAGGTCATACAAAATAAAGGTTAACACAGTCGAATTCATACACAAAACAATCACATTTTTGTTAAAACGTGTAAAATTTTGCAAATCATGCATTATTTGGATATATCAATATGTGACGTCATTATAACAATTGGCAATACCGACTTGCAATATCTAGTAGGGGCCCCATTTACGTAGTTCTACCTACTTCTGATATTCAAACATCTCACTTTATGTTTTCTAATTCTCTTAATAATTCTAATAGTTTTTCATTTGTTCAAGGGATCTACAGTTGTAGGAGAAGACATGTAAGTCTTTATGTTGTTTATTCTGATTATGGACTAGTTGAGGTGTAGTATGGTTTTGATTGTTAGATTGACTTAATTACTATGTTATTACTGATGTAACATTCATTTAATTTCTTTCCATTTTGTAATGCTCTCTTTTCTTAAATTCTTCATTATTTTCGGTTTCCCTTGATCTTGTTTACTTGTATTTTGTTTCGGTATGATTGGAACTTGACTCTGATTAGCAGCTTGTTTTTTTAGGTTTTTTAAAGGGTGCTTCATAATTGATATCTATATTAAGTGGCCTTTTCCTACTGAATTCCTTTTTTGCTTTGTCATAGTTGCATTGATTATAAGTTTGTTGCACAGCAACAGCATGATTCCCCTTTATCCTAGCTTGCTCATAATGGGAACAAGGTCTTTTCTTATTTTTCTGTCCTCTGTAGACAGGTCTTCAAAAATATTTATATCTGTTTCTTGTAGATTACTTCTGGCAGATGTGAATCCAATTTTTACTCTGCCTTCTTTACATTGAAATCAATGTCATGATCTCTAATTTATATCTTTATTGTGTTGTTTCGAATTCCGAATATTCCATCTTCTCTTTCCTTTCTTGTGATTGCTTTATTTTTCAGACCATTGAGTATCATTTTCTTAATTCTATGCTTTTTCTGTAGATAGTTGACCCTTTACTTCACCTCTTCTACTTTTGGATTTAAAGCTTAATTTTTATTTGAAGTAGTATTAATTTTATCTTAACAAGTTTGTATATTATCGGAAAGTTTCATATTTTCATCTGTGATAACACTTTTCTTATAATTTCCTTTATCTTTAACTTTTAACTCATTCATTTTATTTTTCTTATATACCTAATCTAATTTTTATTTTTTACAATTAATAATAGCTTACTTGAATTATGATATATTGTTAAAATAAAGATACACTTAAGCTTTGAATACTTTTATTGGAGAACAAGAAAAACATTAAAGAATTCACAATATAATATACCACATGCTCCGAGAGACTCCGCCGAGAAGTGAGTGCGTAACCTCCAACATGGTTACATATCGAGTGGTCGATATCACAACTATCGATATATTATAATACATATATAAATGTATAATCCAACACGCCTCCTTACATTTATATTACAATTACAAACTTATATGATTACAATTACAAAACAGATTAGAAACAATTTTATTAAATTACATTAAGCATTGCTCTAAATTTTACAAATTTAACACTACCAAGTGATTTGGTGAATATATCTGCCATATTATTTTCAGAATCGATTTTAACATTGTCGATAGTGCCATTTAAATAATTTTCATTTACAAAATGTTAATTTTAAATCTTTTGTTAAATACAAATATTTTAAGATTCTTAAAGCATACTTGAAATGAGTTTCATCAAAACTATTGTGAAATCTACTTAAATAATTAACACTATAACTTATATCGGGTCTAGTACCTGAACTAATATACAAAAGTGCTCCAACTAAATTTCTATACTTAATATTAACATTAATTTCTTTTGCAGGGTCTAATTTCAAATTAACCTCCATTGGTGTTTTATACAACTTTGCATTTTCAATATTATACTTACTAACTAAAAATTCAATGTATGTTTTTTGATTTAACTTCATAATATTATTTTCATTGTCATACTCAATATTTATCCCAAGATAATTTTTCACTTTACCCATATCTTTCATTTTAAATCTCTCTGAGAATAATCTTTTAATACTATCTATATTATGCTTATTAGAACAACAAATTAAAATATCATCAACAAATAAAATTAAATAAATTCTTTCTTTTCCTTTATTCATCATGTTTGCTCCTTTCAAATCCTATTTGTCTAATAAACTAATAAAAACATTCATACCAAGCTCTTGGACTTTCTCTCAAGCCATATAATGACCTTTCTAGTTTACAAACTTTATCTGTACCATCTTCATATCCTCTGGGCTGCTTTACATAAATTTCAGACAACACTTTGCCTTTTAAAAACGCGGTTTCTACATCCATCTGTTCTATAAATAGCCCCTCCTGGCAACAATAGGACAATAAAATTTTTAATGTTAACATTTTTGCAACTGGTGAATAAATATCATCTATAATTTCCTTTTGCTGATAACCCCTTACAACTAAACGCGCTTTAAAAATATTCTCTTACTTTTTAGTATAAACCCACTTAACATCTAGAATTCTTTTATTTTTTGGTTTTTCAACTAGCTTCCAGGTATTATTTTCCTTTAAAGATTTAATTTCCTTGTCCATTGATTGAAACCAATATTGAGATTCAACACTTGGTACCGCCTCCTCAAAGCTTTCTGGAGTATTAACACCACAGTAATTCACTTTTATATAATTATTATAAACATTGTAGTCCTCATACTTAGAAGACTTGCTTAACCCTTGATCAACTGCTGATGTAATTACAGTATGCTCTTGTGTTTGAGAAAATTCAAATAGTAGATTCAAATCAAATCTCCCGCCAATTGGATAACTCTTATCAATCCTCATTTTTAACCCAAACCAATAAATAATAACGTAACAATTTTTATATGAACTAAAATAAATAATTAAACTTATATAATTAAACAAAAGATACTTAAAATAAAATAATTTATATAATAATCTTATTATCTAGGTTCCTTTCAGTACACGACTTCTGATAAAACAGAAGGTTACTTTTATGTTTACCTTATGTCAATTCTAGTCAAAATTTTGTTTTTACCATATTGTTATTTTTATTTTCACGTAGTGCTACCTGTTTTGTTGTCGTGAAAAAATTAATGTTAGTTAGTAAGTGTATATGCTTAATGAAAAACCGTTATGACGATGGGAGAAAAACCGACTAAACCCCATACGTGGTCTAAATATATTTTTATACAACTTTCATTATATAACGCACTTTAATTCCTTATGATAGGTAAGAAGTGCTCTTTTCTAATTTTTGTGATAGTTAATATTAGTGTTAAAACTAGAATTTATTATATACATGGTAAATAACTTAGTTTTTCAATGTTTTTAGGCATGAATATGCCCCGGAGAGGGGCGAAATATAGCCATATTTCTGAAGCATGATGCTCTGCGTCTGAATTAATCCTTACCCTTCAACGACCCACAATAAAAATATATGAATTTTATTTTTTGGTTTTTCAACTAGCTTCCAGGTATTATTTTCCTTTAAAGATTTAATTTCCTTGTCCATTGATTGAAACCAATATTGAGATTCAACCCTTGGTACCGCCTCCTCAAAGCTTTCTGGAGTATCAACACCACAGTAATTCACTTTTATATAATTATTATAAACATTGTAGTGCTCATACTTAGAAGGGAGTTTTCTTTCTCTCTGTGACTTGCTTAACCCTTGATCAACTGCTGATGTAATTACAGTATGCTCTTGTGTTTGAGAAATACTTTCACTTGCAGAATCAGCTTTACTTTCTTCAGACTCATTCTCATTCAGACCGATACATTTTACATCCTCTTCCACAATAACATGTCTTGCTACAAATACTCTATTATTCACTAAAACTCTATAACCAACTTCAGTATACCCTAATAAAACTCCCACATTAGCTTTTTTATCCCATTTTGACACCCTTTTTACTTCAGGCAATCTCACAAACACTCTACTTCCATATAATCGTAAATATTTAATACTAGGCTTTTTATTAAATACAATTTCAAACGGTGTTTTATTCTCAACAGTATTAGCTATTGCTTTGTTTTTAAGATAAGCAGCAGTACAAACAATTTCAGGCCAGAACTGCCTATTTACTTTCGCCTCAGATAGTAAACATCTGGACATATCCATCAAACTCCGATTATATCTTTCAGCTGTCCCACACAATTCATGCACATAAGGTGGACAAGTATTTAAAACATTTCCCTTTTCTCTAATTAACGAATAAATACTATCGTTCAGATAATTAAAATTTACATGACCCAGGATACGATGTAGTTTTTCTTTTCAAGTTATTACATTGTTATTAACATTAATTTTAGACATATTTACATTTGCTTTATTATATTCAACCTCACTTGACATATACAAATTATTTTCCTTCCAAGCAACTGCAATTAACCTATTATTTCTATCATAGACTTTGGAAGCATTTCCTATTGAGACAATCTTATTCAAATTGGTTATTTTAGCAAAACTTCTAAGGTTCTTATCCATTTCTTTCACATAGTAGACATTTTTCATCTCAATTTTATGTTTCTTATCATATACATCAAAATAACTAACTACATTTCCAATTTTAGTGGCCTTTAAAATTCTCCCATCACCTACCATTACTTGCCTCGGTTCTTTTAATATTACATATTCAGAAAAATAATTATCATTATTTATAACATGATCTGTACACCCACTATCTAATAGCCAATTGACTTTAGTTGTGTTACCTGAATTTGGAGATTTTTCCTGTTGACTTACGTTGAAAGTTTGAACCTCCACATAAAAGTTGCTCGATGCTTGGTTACCCTGATAATAGCCTTGTCCTCTCTGACCTCCTCTTGAGCCTCGCTGTCCGCCTCGTCCACGCTGCCAATTTCCCTGGCCTCTTCCTCGGTTGAAGTTACCACGGTTACTCTCTTGTCGTTGACCACCTCTATACTAAGATCCTCTTCTTACTTCAGCCTGGCGGCAATCTTTTCTTAGATGTTGGGTACTACCACAACCCCAACAGGCAGGATCTTGCTTGTTTGTATTTGTACTACTTCTTGTCTCTGACACGTATACATTAGAATGGTGTCTTGCACTACCACTATCTTCTTTTACCTTAATATCCATCATTTTAATTTTGCTTTTTATATATTCTACTGTCTGGTCCTTTTCCTTCAAAACGTCAACGAGATCTCCTATATAACTAGTTTTCTGGTAACATTCTAAGCATGTAATTCATTTTTTCTTTCTCTGTTACTTTGGCACCAGCAGCCTTAAGATCGTTTACTGCCTTTTCAAAATCACTGAAAAATTCAGCTGCAGAACTGTAATCTTGTAACCTTAATTTATCTAACTTATTTCGGCAGACTATTTGTAAAGCAGTTGATTCTTTAGAGTAAAGTTCATCAATTTTTTTTATTATTTCGAAAGCTGTATCTTTGTCACAACTAAATTCTAATTGTTTATTAGTTATTGCACTATAAATGTAATTGATAGCCATTAAATTCATTTGGTCCCATTCATCGTCCTTATCCGATTTTGACTTCACACGTGTAACAACCACGTCACATTTTTTTTAACTTTAAAAACATTAATATTCTTTTCTTCCAGCTATCGAATTCTTCACCATCAAACTCAGGAATAATTACCTCTGGCGTCTTCATCATTTTTCAGTCAAGATTTCTATGTAAAACAAATAAACTTTAAAATTACTTAATTCTTTTAAACTTTACACATTTGTAACCACGAACCTGCTACCATGTTAAAATAAAGATACACTTAAGCTTTGAATACTTTTATTAGAGAACAATAAAAACATTAAAGAATTCATAATATAATATACCACATGCTCCGAGAGACGCCGCCGAGAAGTGAGTGGGTAACCTCCAACATGGTTACATATCGAGTGGTCGATATCACAACTATCAATATATTATAATACGTGTATAAATGTATAATCCAACATATATCTTAATAGCTATGATGATATAATGATGTTTAAGGAGATATTTTAAGAAAATTTTGGCGCTAAAATTCACTTGTGGGGGTGGAGTCTTCTAAGCAGAGTTCCATTTATTGATTTTAAGATCTACATTTAGAATTTCTAATCTGTCACTTTTTAGTTAGTTCACTGTGGAAAAATCAGCTGTTCTATTTATTTTTATTTTACTTTATGCTTAAAATGTTCAAAGTTCAATTCAAGTTAATTTTCGGGGGGAAATTGTCTAATCCTTGTTATCTTATCCTTTTTTTTTTTTTTTTTGTTATTGTCATAACTTCAACTACATACATTATGTAACAAGAAGTCTTGATAATGAATTACAATTTATATTAACATTATGGTATTGACTTGATTCGGGTGGTCACCCAGTGGTGGCACTCCGTAACATGTTTTATTATATTCATGCATATTTTTTATTTATTATTACATATATATTTACATATAGACTTAAATGTTAGGTTGCAATGTTTAGAAGGTCCCTAGGCCATTCTCTTTTTAGTCTCCGGCGAGGAGCGGTTGGGATAGTAAGTGAGGAGAGGGATTGGACATTTGGATTTGGGTGCAAGGCTAATTTGGTGTGAAAGTTTTTATATCGTTCTATGGCCAGGTTTCTAATAAAAGGAACATTAAGATCTTTATGAATTACAATATTTGGTACGTAGAATGGTAGATGAGAAAGTTTCCTGAGAATTTTTGACTGTAGAGATTGTAAGCGACGGATGTTCAATGGTTTGGTGGAGCCCCAGAGTTCTATTCCATAGGCCCAGGAGGGTTTTAGAATTGTGTTGTATATTTGTAATCTGTGGTGGAGAGGAAGTTTTGAGTGAGTGTCTAGCAGTCGTAGAAGGAGTTTGTTGCGTCTGTTGACTTCCATCCTTTTTAGGCGTGTGTGTGGGTTCCATGTAAGTCTTTTGTCTAAGTGAAGCCCCAGGTAGCGGACTTCGGATGCTGAAGGAATAATTGCGTTATTCAGGAGAACTGGCGGTCAGTATCCGTGACGTAACGTAAAGGTCACCTGTACACTTTTTGCTTCGTTGATTTTTATTCTCCATTTTTTAAACCATGTTTCTAGGATTATCAGATGTTCTTGGAGGATATTTGATGCTTCTGATAGGTTTTTGTGGGTGCAAAGAATAGCTTTGTCGTCTGCGAAAGTTGCAAGTAGTGTGGAGGGATTTTGAGGAATATCAGCTGTGTAGAGGTTATATAGAATAGGAGAAAAGATGCTGCCTTGAGGAACGCCTGCTTGGATAAGACCTACAGGGGAGAGGGAATTTTTTACTTTTACACGGAAAATTCTGTTGGAGAGGTAGGATTGGATAATAAGGTAGTAAGTGTAAGGAAGGATTTTCTTGAGCTTCCAGAGTAGGCCCTGGTGCCAGACCCTGTCAAAAGCCTGAGCCTCATCGAGGAAGACAGCCGAGCAATACTCTTTCTGCTCAAGGGAAGAGGATATGTTATCTACCAGTCGGTGGCATTGTTGGATTGTAGAGTGTGATTCTCTAAATCCAAATTGGTGGGGAGGTAAGGTTGTTGTCCTCAAAACCAATTTTTATCTCATCTGTCATGGTTTGAACATTCTTGGGTTAAGCTATTTTTCTGGCAGGAGCCTCAAATGATCTACCTAAAGACTAAGTTAATAGACCTTCTAACACTGTTTAATCTTATTGCTATGGATAGGTAATACCATAAATTAGGTGTCATTTACTTGGTTACCCACCTTATATTTATTTACCACTTATAAATAATAATAATAATTTGTCTAAATAACTATTACAAAGGGATATTTAGTCTAAAGAACTTTGGGACGAAGGAACATCACATTTCTGTGTGTAAAAGTAATAATGTCACAGTCTAAATAACTATTAACACAACAAAAATTTTACACTTAACAATTATTTTGGGTGATTAACTAAGTAAATAAGTGCCCATAATGGAAGCCTTGTTAAGTAACACTCTCATGTGATAAATAACATAGTGGGCTTACTTCACATTAGATCTCTTAAGCTAGGTTTACACGATCCAAGTATACTTGGCTCAAGTAATTATGACCAAATAAACTTAGTACAAATGTTTGTGAAACTTTCAAGTATGTTTTACACGATCCAAGTATACTTGGCTCAAGTAATTATGACCAAATACACTTAGTACAAATGTTTAGTTAAACTTTCAAGTATGTTTTACACGATCCAAGTATACTTGGCTCAAGTAATTATGACCAAATACACTTAGTACAAATGTTTGTGAAACTTTCAAGTATGTTTTACACGATCCAAGTATACTTGGTCTAAGTAGTGGAACTTTGATATCTATAAAGTAGAAGTTAACCACCTATATAGAATGTCAGTTGTTTTGTTAATAATATTGCGTTTTGCAACTATCTTCTATAAATAAATTTCAAACACAATGTTAACACTTAAACCAAAAAACTGCTCTTCTTTTTATTCAATTATTTCTATACAACTCAATGTCAAACTCTATCAAAGTCTAGTCTCCATGGTGACAACAAATCAAAACAAACAAAACAATATAATCTAAATACCTAAATACCTAAAAAAGATGTTGTGGGCACATTCTTAACAGATTTTACCTTAGGAAGATATGACGTAGAAGGTGTCATCTCTTCTACCCTTAAGCCAAAACCCTCCATAGCTAAATCTATGCGCTCCACACCCTCTACTTCCCGTCTCAAAAATTGCATTAGCTGCGTTAGTCTGCTATTAACTTTAACTGTGAGAGGTCTCGCTGTGTCGTCATCTTCCCCGTACAAAAAATAAGCACTCCTCTGCCAAGCTTTCAGATGTTCTTTAGGAAAAGATGACTCCACTAGAGGGTATAGCATTGAGGAGTATTTGTCATTAGTAACCCCTAAAGTTTCAAGTGCCCTAAGGTACGTTTCTAACTTATCGTATAAGGACGAAAGCTTGATGTTATCAGGGTTCAATGCGTTACCTAGAACTAGCTTTAATAGTTCTCGCACATATACCTCTACTAATACGTCTTCACGGCCAAATCTACTTTTTAAAGTAGCTACTGCCTTCTCGTAGTTGGCCCCGATAGGTGGGTAACTTTCGACCAACTCACGAGCTCTCGACCCTGGTGAAGTGGCCTGAATGAGGTATTGGAACTTTTCCTCTTTGTCTATTTCCTTATCTTCGTGCACCTTTTTGAACTGACTCCAAAATGACAACCAATCTATAATTTTCCCACTAAACTGTGTCCAAACTATTTTCGGTAATTTATATTTACACCTCTTATCATTTGCATCATTATTCCTAGAATTTTGACAGTTAGATGTCAATGATTTAAATGTCAACTGAGCTCGCAAGAACTTACCCTGGTAGAGATCTGCCTTCTCAAGGTCCACCACAATGGTCTCTTCGGGTGTATCGCCCGCTGTCATCAGATCAGATTATGGCTCTGTCTCTTACCGCAAGATCCTTTGCGCTCTTTTCTAGGAGTTGGAATGTAACATTGACGGCGTCAGCATCCAGAGGGTCCGCTTTCAATTCTTCATTCATTCTATTGAATAACCTCGTAAAACTAGCCCTAACAACCGACCTACCCTTTAATTCACATTTCATGATTTTAATATTTATTTTTATATTAATTTAGTTAAAAGAATACCGAAAAAATCAATAAATGTTTGATGTAAATATTTACTGAAAAATGTCACTTTTAAATCGAACTCAAATATGTTACCGAAAAAGGTTTCTGTCCTGCCACGGTCGCCACTATGTTGCGTTTTACAACTATCTTCTATAAATAAATTTCAAACACAATGTTAACACTTAAACCAAAAAACTGCTCTTCTTTTTATTCAATTATTTCTATACAGCTCAATGTCAAACTCTATCAAAGTCTAGTCTCCATGGTGACAACAAATCAAAACAAACAAAACAATATAATCTAAATACCTAAAAAATCCCTAAAAACGTGACAAATAATATATTTAAAAAAAATTGAAAAATGTTAATAATATATTTTAAGTAAGTACTACAGTCAGACCTCCATATAAAGAACTTGATGGTTCTAGAAAAAAATCGTTTTAAAGAAATTTCGTTATATAGAATTTTTGGTCATGGACACCTTCCTGGGGCCCGCTCTTAGACGTCCGTTTTAGGGGCTTTTTCAGGGGCGTGAGAAACGTGAAAAAAAAAAAAAAAAAAAATGCTTCATGATGTACATATATACATATTTATTTATAAGAATTGTAAGAATAACAACCACATACTTATTTATTTTGATGAAAATTAGTGTAATTACATTTATGTATGCATATACATGTAATAAAAATAACTCAACACAATGTATCAAGCAATAAATAGCAATAATGTAAAATATAACTTACAGTTGACAGATTCCAACGCATAAAGCAATTATTGTTTAATATATATTGTATAATATATCCTCTTGAACTAGCCGGAGTACTGACAGTTCTTCAAAGTAATGCTCACACATATTCAGGCATTGAAATATTTCATCGGGTACATTAAGAGCTTCATAACCGAAACTAATTCAAAAGTTAGACTAAAACATTTTCTCTATACTGTGCAAAGATGATACCGATTCCACTTAAACTAATGGAGGTACAATACGCAAAACTATTAGAGTGCTACAGCAACAAACACCTAAAAATGCTTCTAATAAAATATAACAAAGCCAATACCGCCAGTATTAATTGACAGAAAGTTTGTCGGTCAGGTCTTTGTCCTTTTTTCCATGAATTTTGTTAACAAACATAGAACGAAAAGAATTTCTTTACTTCAGTAAAGAAATTCTTTTCGTTCTATAGAATCACTTTTATATAGAGAATCCGTGGGTCATAAAAAAACTTTGGTTCTATAGAGATTTTCGCTGTAGAGAAGTTTCTTATAAGGAGGTCCAACTGTATTTAAAAAGAAAAAAATTGTAAACTCCAAATTCTACCTCATTGAGGAACCGCAGCCAGCTGATTTCCAATGAAATAACTTATAAAATCTAACCATATAAATGTAAATGTTTTTGAAGCAGGGTTTGCAAAAACTCTACTCAGAACACCTGGGGTTTTTCAGGTTTAATTGTTTTGTTTTTTTCGGGGGTTTTCGGGTTTTTTCTTCGCTTCTTTTAGAAAAATAGAAAAAAATTAACATGCCAAAAACATAAAAAAAAAAAATCAGTTGAAGCTGGTTCTACTTTCTATTTGTTGAAACAGTGATGTTTGTATGTCTTTCTGCATTTGTGTCTGAAACATTGTCCAACTTTTAACTAGTGTAAAAGTAGATAAGTCCTTTAGAAATTGCACCTATTAATATATTCCATCCTATTAATGATTCGCTATAAATTCCATCCTGTTATTCAGATTAATCTGATGCTTTGGGTGTACTCCAAGTACTCTTCTCGTACTGACCTTTTATAGTAACTGAAAGTTGTGTTGCATTAGTGGCCAAATTATCTCTAAAAACCCTTTCTTGTCAATATTTCTAAAAGAATTATCAAGTATACCGTTCTTTTATGTTATAAATAACTATTTACTGTTCAATTTTTTAAAAATGTAACTCTTCTTTAGAAGGGAGCCACTCTTTGATGTGGGTCTGATCTGTGTCATAATGATGTAATTTGTATCTATGGTTCGAGTACGGAGAAGGGCGAGGGACACCCTTTATGGGGGACTCTTCCCCCACTCTTTGATGTGGGTCTGATCTGTGTCATGATGATGTAATTTGTATCTATGGTTCGAGGACGGAGCAGGGCGAGGGACACCCTTTATGGGGGACTCTTCCCCCACTCTTTGATGTGGGTCTGATCTGTTTCATGATGATGTAATTTGTATCTATGGTTCGAGTACGGAGAAGGGCGAAGGACACCCTTTATGGGGGACTCTTCCCCCACTCTTTGATGTGGGTCTGATCTGTGTCATGATGATGTAATTTGTATCTATGGTTCGAGTACGGAGAAGGGCGAAGGACACCCTTTATGAGGGACTCTTCCCCCACTCTTTGATGTGGGTCTGATCCGTGTCATGATGATTTAATTTGTATCTATGGTTCGAGGACGGAGCAGGGTGAGGGACACCCTTTATGGGGGACTCTTCCCCCACTCTTTGATGAGGGTCAGATCCGTGTTATGATGATGTAATTTTATCTATGGTTCGAGGACGGAGCAGGGCGAGGGACACCCTTTATGGGGGACTCTTCCCCCACTCTTTGATGTGGGTCTGATCTGTGTCATGATGATGTAATTTGTATCTATGGTTCGAGGACGGAGCAGGGCGAGGGACACCCTTTATGGGGGACTCTTCCCCCACTCTTTGATGTGGGTCTGATCTGTGTCATGATGATGTAATTTGTATCTATGGTTCGAGTACGGAGAAGGGCGAAGGACACCCTTTATGGGGGACTCTTCCCCCACTCTTTGATGTGGGTCTGATCCGTGTCATGATGATGTAATTTGTATCTATGGTTCGAGGACGGAGCAGGTTGAGGGGCACCCTTTATGGGGGACTCTTCCCCCACTCTTTGATGTGGGTCAGATCCGTGTTATGATGATGTATTTGTATCTATGGTTCGAGGACGGAGCAGGGTTATTCCCCCACGCTTATATAGCTTACTAATGACCACACCATACTCTACTGTAAGTAGCTGGAACTCTCCACCGCGGGGCGTAATAAGGGCCTAAGTGATGGCCTAATTGCAAGGTTCGAACAAGTGGTGTGTCCTACCCGTTCTAGTAGGAAGTACTAGACTACTACTACTACTACTACTACTACTCTTCTTTTGTCATTTGCAGGAGTTACTGAGACAAAGAGAACAGCTTGAAAGGACAGAAAGATCTCTGGACAATATAAATACGACTCTTCGATTCAGCCAGAAACACATCCAAGGAATTAAAGTTAGTATAAATGTGAAAGTTTCCGCTTTTAATGATAAAATCAAGCCTCATAAAACCTTCCTTAATTTAACTTCACTTGTTTGTGAGCTACAAATTTTGTAATTAATTTTTTCCCTTTTTTTGCACTACCTACACCAACCATGAATGTTTGATAAATGTGAAAGTTTGTCATTCCATTTTTTTTTTGTATTATATGTAGGTAATTTATAATAAGTTTTGTACTCATTCAAATTATTTACGTTAATTTTTAAAACCTCACTAATCCGGAAATTCCACTAATCTGGACGACCATGTGCCTGAATTTGTTGGATGAACGGGGTCCTACTGTATACTAAAAAACTCACTTATTAAAAATTTCAGAGTGTTTTCGGCGGCCTAAAGAATTTCTTCAGTGGTAAACAAAATGAACCATTGCCAGAACTTAAAACCCCTGATTCATTCATAAAATCACCTTTAAATGATCATCTTGATGATGTTAAAAATGAGGACCTCAGGGATAGGGATGAACATGTTGGTAAGTTGAACATTCTTCAATTTTTATTTGGCTTGTAAAATTGTTTATATTTATCATTAATGAAATCAATATTGATTAAAAGTTTTAACCAATACATTATACCATTGGTTGGTTTGGTTTATTGTATCATTTTATACATGGTGTTGCATTTCTAGTGGATCAAATGGCTATAACTTTTAAACTAGGAAATATTCAGATAAATGTTTCACAAAGTTTTAGTACTTCAGGCGTAGTTTAATAAAACAAATAAATAAATAAATAAATAAAAAATTGTTTCCACCCTTTAACGGGTCAATATGGGCCTTGGAATATCGTGGTTTCCTCTTAACCATTTTGTTTTTTTGAAGTGTAACTTGTTTAGCCGTGGTAAAGTGAATTTGCTTGGAAGAAACCAAGTTTGTGTTTTTTTGAAGTGAAACTTGTTTAGCCGTGGTAAAGTGAATTTGCTTGGAAGAAACCAACTTTGTGTTTTTTTGAAGTGAAACTTGTTTAGCCGTGGTAAAGTGAATTTGCTGGAAAGAAACCAAGTCTGTGTTTTTTTAAAGTGAAACTTGTTTAGCCGTGGTAAAGTGAATTTGCTGGAAAGAAACCAAGTTTGTGTTTTTTTAAAGTGAAACTTGTTTAGGCGTGGTAAAGTGAATTTGCTTGGAAGAAACCAAGTTTGTGTTTTTTTGAAGTGAAACTTGTTAAGGCGTGGTAAAGTGAATTTGCTTGAAAGAAACCAAGTTTGTGTTTTTTAGGGTCCGTAGGCAAAACCAAGGACCCTTATATTTTCCTGCTTGTATCTGTCCGTCCATCCTGTCGCCTGCTCTCACAGCTACACCTTTCGTCCATTCACTTTGAAATTTGGCATGTATGTGTCTTGTACCTACCCACATATTTTAAAAATATAGCGACTTAAAAAAAAAAAATTAGGGTAAAAAAGCGTAAGGGTTAATTTTTTTTTCTTTTTTTTGACACCGTGAGGGGTATCATATAAAAGGGTACGTCGAGCTGATTACAAAAATATATAATTATTTGGTTATAACTTTGATAGGGCTAGCGTAGGCAAGTTTGAAGCGGGTTCGAAACGTGTCCCACCCCCTCTATCTCGCTTATGTGAAGTGCAAGAAATCTGAAAAAATTCCTGAACATTCTTCGACCAAAACTAAAGATACCACTTTTTGGAAATTTCTAAAAAAATATTATTTTATTTTTTATTGACAAAATACGTTTTTTTATAATTATGGCCTTTTAGATGTATTTATATGGTTTTAGTCCGGTTCAGTGGCAAAAAAATACTTTATCAGAAGTTTGTTTATGTGTTTTGAGAATATCAGACCCATAGGATAGTTCAAAGTAAGCTTTTTAGCATTTAAATAAACAGGTAAAGTGTGTGCTAATCAGCAGACAGTGAGGGTCCTTAGGCCACACTATATAGTGTTTAACTGTAAAGTGTATAAACAGTGTTTATTTAAAATGCTAAAAAGCTTACTTTGAACAATTCTAAGTGTCTGATATTCTCAAAACACACTCTGATAAAGTATTTTTTGCCACTGAACCGGACTACAACCATATAAATACATCGAAAAGACCATAATTATAAAAAAACGTATTTTGTCAATAAATAATAAAATAATTATTTTTTTTAGAAATTTCCAAAAAGTGGTATCTTTACTTTTGGTCGAAGAATGTTTAGGAATTGTTTCAGATTTTTTGCACTTCGCATAAGTGAGATAGAGGGGGGGGGGGGGACACGTTTCACACCCACTTCAAACTTGCCTACGCTCGCCCTATCAAAGTTATATCCAAAGAATTATATATTTTTGTAATTAGCTCAACGTACTCTTTCATATGATACCCCTCACGGTGTCGAAAAAAAATAAAAACATTTTAACCCTCAAATTTTATTACCCTAATTTTTTTGAAAAATATTTTTTTTAAGTCGCTATATTTTTAAAATATGTGGGTAGGTACAAGACACATACATGCCAAATTTCAAAGTGATCGGACGAAAGGTGTAGCCGTGAGAGCACGCGAGAGGACGGATGGACAGACACACGCAGGAAAATATAAGGGTCCTTTTATCATTTATTTTTTATCAATTGTCGGCCTAAAGTCGGCAGTTGATTTACCTGTAAAAAATCTTTCACCAGGACAAGTCTCGAACCACCGACCCCTGAATTAATAGTTCATATTTTACGATTTTGGTAGTCTTCATAATGCGGAAAGATTAAATTTTAATTTAAATCAAAGCTGGAGTGAATTTTTCTCTGTCTGTTTCCCGTAGTTAATAATAATAATAATTTGATTTGAATTAATAGGATGCGAAAACCACAACACCACTGGAGTCAATTATTTTCTCAATACACAGAATTGGTATATAACCGTACCATTAATACATTTTAATAATTAATATATATTAACATTATTTTCATGTTTTTTCTTCATTATTATGAAGAAAAACATTTATGAAAATATTTTATAAATTGAAATAATGTTGCTTTGAGTAGTTATCTGACTGTGGCATTGTAAACTCTTGTTTATAAATATGTATGATGCGTATTTTTAAATAAAATTTAATTTATATAATATGCATTACTTAAATTAGGTTTATTGTGCTCTTTCATTACTATTTAAATGTAAGTAATAACAATGCTTTTTTGTTTTGTTTATCTTGGAACCTTGAAATGCTTATTTCAATGAACTTAGTATATAAGTAGAGCAATTTCATTATATATACAAGTGAAATTTAGTTTCGTGCTTCTTCTAGGAACAATTTAAACTCTGAATTATATATATCACATATTTATATAATTAATTAATATTATATTAGTGTGTAGGAGAGAACATAAAATCAACTGTTTCTAGAACTTAAAGTTTTACTTCTAATGTGTGAGAGTCTCACGCGTATTTTTTTTTTTTTTTACTTTTCTGATAAGTTCACTAAAAAGTATGAAAAATTGTTTATTACATTTTTGTATATCTTTTATAGTTTAAGCAGGAAAACCTTCAAAGTTGACTACTTCAGTATACGTTTTTTACATCAAAAGTAATGTATTATTAAGTTATTTTATTTAACAAATTTTAAACGTTATTACTTGTTAATGAAGGCATTTTAAAATCTTTAACCAATAATTGGATGGTATAAATCCCTCTGTCTCAACATTTTTCGAGAAAATATGTTTAATTTTACACTTTTTTCCACCGATTTTTATAAATTGAACAATAATTGTTACTAGTTTTGCATTTTATTCTCTCTATTTATGATTGTGCTGTGTGAATGAGGTTGTTCTATGAATCAAGCCTAGGACATTTCATTGACAATGTAGTAATAAACACTAGGCTATCAAACAGCTAGTTAATTTAACTTAGATAGTATTATGAAGTTAGTAGTATTGATTGAGATTTTATGGTATTTACTCATAGTGAAGGTTGATAAGAAAAGAAAACACTTTTACTTGTTCAATAATTTTATTGTCAAACCATAAATATATTTTGACTTACATACCGGTTTCGACTTATTCAGTCATCATCAGTGTAATGGTAATTTTACAAGTTTGGAATAGTATATAAAGGTTAAAGGGACGAGGGGTTTGGGGTACATGGTGTGGGAGGGGGAGGTCGGTAGTTGGGTATCGGCAAAAGAGGAATTATCTCTGCGTCTAGGATCAGAGGAGTTGGGATTATTGCGGTGGAATTTCACCCTCATTGTACCTGGGTTGATAACTTCCTAGCAAATTTTACATGTTTAACTAAAATTTTATAGTTATATTTTTCCTTTTAGTTAAACATGTAAAATTTGCTAGGAAGTTATCAACCCAGGTACAATGAGGGTGAAATTCCACCGCAATAATCCCAACTCCTCTGATCCTAGACGCAGAGATAATTCCTCTTTTGCCGATACCCAACTACCGACCTCCCCCTCCCACACCATGTACCCCAAACCCCCCGTCCCTTTAACCTTTATATACTATTCCAAACTTGTAAAATTACCATTACACTGATGATGACTGAATAAGTCGAAACCGGTATGTAAGTCAAAATATATTTATGGTTTGACAATAAAATTATTGAACAAGTAAAAGTGTTTTCTTTTCTTATCAACCTTCACTATTAGATAGTATTATGTAAAAATACCTGCAAATTGTACCATTCTCTTATTGACCTTTGCCATCATACCTGTTTAATATTCATGATTCTGTTTGCATTTCTTTACTCAGTCATATTATTGTCTTTGTGAGTAGAAACCTAAAAGTGCTCAGTTACTTGTCTTACATTTATTTTTTAGAATAAATATTTAAAGGTGAGTCAACTTCCCCCAAGTAAATTTACAGATATTATCGTAACATTTGGAGAGTGCTATCAGGGATCATCCCTCTTACAAAACTGTTTTAAAACATATAGCGAATGCAAAAATAGGAATACAGTAGGACCCCTTTAATCCGGAAACGCGATAATCCGGAACCCCCGATAATCCAGACGATCCTCCATGGTGAATGCAAGACCTAAACAATAAAAATTGTATCGCAAGTCACTTACAGTCATCACTTTTTATGATCATTCTCCTATGCAAAATGATAATTTTGGAAAATGCACTGAAATATGTAAATTAAATCAAAAGATATGTTGAGTATAGCTAATTGTTGGAAACTCATAGGATTGTACATAATATGTATGTTCATTCACGTACATATGTAATTACATATGTTGTTCATGCTGTAAATTTTATTTATCCATACTTAATGTTAATACAAATATAGTACCTTAACATACATTTTTTTATAGTGTTTTTACGTTATTTTTTTTAAAAAAAACTTTGCTAATCCAGAAATGCCACTAATCCGGACGACGTCCTGGATATTCTTGCTTAACAAAAGATATGCAACAATTTAACATAGTTTATAAACCTAATAACTTTTTTAAAAAATTAACACACTGTGCAAAAAACGGGAATGCAGCTAAAAATAAATATTTCAATATTATCTTGATGTTATCTGTGGGGGCCTAGAATACTCAAAAATTGAAAACCCTTATGTTTTTACTTCTCAAATCAAAATATCAGTACCTATCAGAGCTAAATTATCGGGAACAAATGAAAAAAAAAAACTTTTTATGATATGTACTGCATTACACTGGGAGATAATTGTGGTTAATTATTGTAACTCCGGTATTATATAGATTAAATTAGTTGCCATATGGTAATGATTTACTTGGTTACCCACCCTATATTTGTTCGCCACTTATAAATAATTCCTTTGTCTAAATAACAATTAAGACAAAGGAACTATGGGACAAAGGAGCACACTTGCTGTATGTAAAGCTGATAATATTACTTAGTCTAATTAATTATTAAGATAAGGGAATATTTACTCATTAAATTAATTTTAGGTGGGTAACCAAGTTAATGAGTGCTTAACTCCTTTGTTAGTAAATAAAGAGATCAATGTAAAAATGTATATTTTGATTAAAATATATACAAGTTCAATAAAATTACTAAAATGTCTTACACTAATTTATCTCTGAGGTAAAACAAATATTTGTCGATTATTTGTTCTAAAAAAAACTAAGTTTTTGTTTTATTTTAATTTCAGGTTTAAGAATTAAAGGTCAACTTGAAAGGGAAGAAGTTTCTTCTTATTCTCAGGACCCCCAAGCTAAGATATCAAACAACTTGGATCATATGCTCGGATCTATTTACAAATTGAAAGGTGACATTTATGAATCATAGTTGATTTTTTTATTTTTAACTTGCAAAAAAGTTTTCCCTTTCTCTACTAATGACGGAGATAACTCATCAGTACTTACAACCAATGTAGTGGAGGGTCTCTTACCTTGGACACTTGCCTCCAGTACAGTTCTAGGGAGAGAGGAAATTCTTTCTATGTTGCCTGACTTACTATCCATTGTCCACCCAGTCATGTCCAACTAGTAGGGGGGGGGGGGGGGGGGGGGGGGTAACATAGTTGCTCTGATGGCGCTGTTCCATTTTATACACATCAAGAATTTTACCGACTTGTCGCCAAACCTACCTTGCCCATCTTCAGTAGTCTGTTAGGCGTGTGGTCTAAGGCTCTGGTCTATAAGTCAGGAGGTAACAAGTTCAAGACCCTTCTAAATTAGTGCATTTTTTTTTACGGGTACACTCTGGAATTAGTTGCTTTTTTTCCCTGGTATTATGGGGGTAAGTAGGTGGTTCTCCCCCACTCTAACCTTAGCAATGTGAGAGGCAAGTTGACTATCTTCTCTATTTATTGTCCATTGGTATTTCAGTCAGGTTGTGCTTGAATAAATGTAAAATACCATGTTATTGATTGAAAGATAATAAAATAATCGTGTTACAGGTTTGGCTCATGGATTAGGAGATGAGATTGAAACTCATAATAATATAATTGAAAATGTTATAACCAAAACTGAAAGGGCCGATGATGCACTCAAGAGACAGAATAAAGATATCAACAAGTTGTTGAAGTAATATGTGAATTATTTGTGATAAATTAAAAGTTCTTCTCATCTGATAATTTATTTGTTTACTCTTCTGAATGTTATATTTCAGTTAAAAAGTCCAATGTGCACTTCTAACAATGAAAAATATTTTATTTTAATTTAGTTTTGTGAGCACATCTGTGATGAAAGATATCAAGAATTATATCATAAAAGGTGCATAGCACTGTGTACAAAATTGTATTCTCTCTCTCTTTCTCTTGCTCCTTTTCAATATGTTATTACTTATGAAAATACTATAAACAAAAAATTCTCTTGTCTTAAATTGGATTTGTTTGTCGCTGTATTATATTCTGTATTTTATAAAGTAATTATCTGCTTATTTTGAATATCATTCAGATTAATAAGTGTGTAAAAATACAAAGGTCTTACTGTTACATCGTAATATATATATATATATATATATATATATATATATATATATATATATATATATATATATATATATATATATATATATATATATATATATATATACAAAAGTAATATAAATCTCAAATTAGAAATTATATATCTTTAATTTTATATTTCATAATATTGTTATCTTATTTTTCCCTTATAGTCATATCTGTTTTGCCGATAATATAAGATATAGTTTATATTTATTTAGGATTTTGTTTGATTGCTCACTATAAAAGGGGTATTTTTTTAAAAAAAACAAAACAACTTTACTTTTAATATAGAAGCACATACTATTTTAACATAGCATTACATTTTAAACTCGTTAAATTTAAAAGGTTTTTTTTTTTTTAATTCCGGATATTTGTTTTGTTCTTATTATTTATTTAGTAAAATACCCCTAAAGACAGCAGAACATGTGTGATAGCAAATTGCCAATAAAATATTTAGTTTTTTTCATATCATGACATTGAAGTAATGTGTTTATATTTTTAGTAATCGGGTTTTGTTTTAAATTTCGGGAATGCCCTTTTGGTGTGATTAAAGGAATTAATTTGTTCATATTTTAGTAAATTTCCATTGCTTATCCATTAAATAATATTTTTTAAGTAGTGTGTTGAGGGTGGTTTAAGTCTGGTGGCCCTACTTGGATATTATCGACCCACTAGTATGAGCCCTCCATCTCTTGCCTCCTACAGTGTGGCCTTAGCTTAAAAGTCTCATTCTTTGGGAAGAGGGATGAGATGAGGTACAAAACTCGGCTGGTTTATTTCTAGTCATACGAGGGTAGGATGACCTGATGAAGCTCTGCACCTTATATTGCTCCATATCTGACCTTATATTTATCTCCCAAACCACTGGATCAAAACCTTATTTAACTCTTCTTCCAGGTAAGGTGGGCAAATAATAAGACGAGGTGTTGTCCTTTACTATTGAATATGTCCCTGCCCTGTTTCCATAAAAAAAGTGCATATCAATTTTTTTTTTTGCATTCATACGAAGTTTTAATTTGCTTCCATTACCATTACTTGATCCTATATTTTATGAATTTTTACTTTGTTTTTTTATTTTAGCTACTACTCAGAAACTTAAATAATAAATGTTGTAAATGTTAGTACTGACAATAGCTTCAAGGTAGATTGACACGTGTGGTCTGCGGTCTGTCTAACCCATTCCCACAGTCCGGTCAAACACCGCTCAATCTCCTCTCTTCAACATCCCGTTATAAATATTTATTATCTTTATTAAAAGGGTCAGAAAAGTCATATAGAACCCTTTGATCACGTACGTATTCAATTAATTGTTTGTCATCCATTACGATAAAAAATAAGTCTCCCAATTAGTGTGGTCTGCAGCTTCCTCGCATCATATAACTTACTTAAAATAATGTTATGCTTTTACAAACCATTATTGTAAAAGCCATTTTTGTAATTTATTTAATTTTTTCCCTCCTTGTATTTTAAATCTGTCAAAAGTTAAGTTAGTTGAGACGGTTGAAAATAATATGGGACCATATGTATGGCTGCGTCCAACATACCGTCCGAATTTCTTCAAAATCAGATGAGTACTTTTGAAGGCATAGGTGGAAATAAATGTATGTTTGTGTGCATGTGGAAAACAAACAAATGGTTGTTGAAGGTTGAAACTTATATGGCACCAATAGTCGACTAATTATAACCATCATCAAAATATGTACATAAAAATCCAACGAGTAGTTGTTAAGATATGCAGGTTCACAAAAATTAAACGAAAGACCGACAAATAGACACGGGACCAAACATTTTCCCTAATGTCTGAAACGGATTTTATCTGGGAATTTTTGAAATTGAAGACATATAAAAATGTTTCGTAGCTTCCATTAACTTGGGTAAGCTTGGAAGCAATAATAAAGAACTCATATAAGAAACGAAAACAATATATATAAAAAAAAAGAAAAAAAAAAAAGCAAAATTCTTTGGCAATAAAATAGACCAGGGTATTAGCTCTGATAAGATGCGAACTGAGGGTTGACTGAAGGTGGATTGACTGTAGGCTTCACACTATTGGTCGATCCTGGTCTGCTCAGGTCAGGCACAGATTTGGATCACTCAGATAGCGACCTGAAGTGGACCAAGACCTGAGCGTATAGTTGTGGGGTGGGGTCCTGCTTCAGGTTAATTGTGATAGTCAATAGAGACTTGATGGTGGATAAATAAAACATCACTGGACATCTCAGCCCAGGCTGCAGGTCCTCCCCACTGGCTCGGGTAGCCCCGGAGGTGCCAGCTCTGAAGAGCCTCCCCTACAGTCCGTCGACTGCCCCTGAGGGCAAAAGAAAAAAAACTACCTGGTAAGCCCACCCTAAATCACTTAACAGACTTTTAATTAAGGAAAATAGGTTAAGGAAATAAATAAAATTAAATTATTAATAAGCTCAATTTTATTGTTATAAATAATTTATGACCAATAAAATCATTACATTAAACATAAAAAAATAATAAAACTAGGATCAGTTCATAAATGAACAATGATAATTTTTAGTATCATTAGCAAAAATGTATCAACAAACTAATTAAATTTGATCGAACAAACTGATATCTATTCAATGATAGTAACAGCAGTGAGATTCAGAATATATCTACTAACCAATTACTACATTATTAATAACTTTAATTAAGGAGTTGTGTGCGTTTATATTAAACAATATCTCAAAACAAATAAAAAAAAAGAACCATTATGACAATTTTAAAGTCCATTAATACAAAAAACTGTTACATATATTAGCCCAACAACTAAGTGAAAATGAACATTATGATCCTTGGTAGAGGCAGAAAAGGTGAGCAGATATAACATGCAAGTAGAAGATTTAAAAAAACATTTCACAACATAAAAAATAATAGCACTGCTAAGTGCCATTATGAAAGTTTAAATTTGATATAATTTGAATAATAATAATAAAAAGATCCTAATGGCCAACTAAAAAAGGTTTATTTCTTTTTTAAAATTACTTATATATATTTAGTTGAGATTACAATTATCCCTTATAATTATATTAATGATATTTGAAAAAATAAAATAATAATAATAGAATAGGAGATACATAAATAAAATATGGGAGGGGAGAAAATGGCACTGTGTAAAATTTACATTAATACAAGCGCTATAAGCTAAATCTAATCTTTACTATGAAACAAATATTACATCTAAAAACAGAATAAATGATATTCTTTATTAGTTACAATAAAAGAAACAAATAAATAAAACTTAAGTCATGAGCAATGCAATTGTCCAAAGGTTATATATTTGTATGCATATTCATACTTGAGAATTATAGAGGAAAAATTGTAGTCTCACATGCTTATAAGTAATTGAGTTTATGTTTCATACAAACAGATAATGTGTATTTAATAATTGAACCTGTAAATAGCCTTAATGATAATTCAGAAATATCAATTCAACTCCAGTATTACCAACGCTCCAAAAATATAATAATAATAATACAATTTTAAACAACTTTGTCATGAAAACAGTTAAAAAAAATACCCACTAACATACATTCATGAAAACAGATTAAACTTAAAATGCACAATTTAACAATATAGTTTATCTGTAGACTAAAATTTCTAATCAAAACATTGGTAGACAAACAAAAGTGATAGTAATCACCAACAGCAATTTTAATAAGTTCTTGCAATAACTTTACAGTATTTTTATTTCAAATTTCAGGTGGAATGATTAATTGACTCATAGACATAAAATAAAAAAAAGCAAATACAACCAGGAACTATGTATAGAACAAGTAGATTAAATGCAATCGACAATTTTTCTTGCTAACATATATAATTTACTCTTTCCCAACAAACAAGTAGTTTACAAAAAAAAAGGAATGTAATCTGATAAATTAGTGTCGTTAGAGTGCAGACCAGAACAAATCCATCAGTAAGTAATAAATAAATACAAATAAAAAAGGACAATTAAAATAAAAAAGTAATAATTGTGCCAATATATACAAACAAGAAATATACCCCGCTTCAACAACTTTGAAGGTTGATAAATGCTCATATCACACATCTTTCTTTTTTTTAAAAAAGTGACCACATAAAATAAAAGGGGCATGCTTTACATTTGCTTTAAGTAGTTTAATTAATTGCTTTAAGACAGATATTTAAATTTGAAGCCATTTCCCAATGATCGACTAAAAAATGCATAGGAAATAGTATAAATGTACTATTATTATTTACGACATTGAAAGCTGTATTTATACTTCTGTCAAGCATTTTAACACGTACAATAGTATTGCAACACCATTTTTGACCCTGTTATGTACTAAACACTGTAAGTATATTTAAATAGATGGTCAGAAAGCTTATTAAAAGAAGAGGTTTTGTAAAAAAAAAAAAAAAAAAAAATCATCTCTAAAGGGGTTCACTTTTCACTTAAAATTAACATTCTTCAATGAAACTAGTTTAAACAATGGAAACAGCAACTAAGTATCATATAATATAGTATTATAAAAATAAAATCTTATATGAAAATATATTTATGCCAACGAGTAGTAACTTTAGGAGGGGTTTCATTAATTTAGTTAAAAAAATATATCATTACTGAATAAAATAGAATATATTTTACGAAAATTAAGAAATGACATACTTATTATAATTTTTTTCTTTCAAATGTCATTTTTCTTATAATAGTTGTCTATTATAATAATATTGTGCAGTAATTTGAGGCAGGGATAAGTCACAAAAGTCAATAAGGGTTTTCAATAATTACATTTAAGCAAGAAAAAAAAGCTAGGAAACAGCAGAATCAGTCTTTTTAGGACCGACAGAAAACCCCTTAAGAATAAAACTGTCAGAGTTTTTTTTTAATACAATTATATAAATGCATATAATAGAATATTTAATTTAACAACAACAATAGAGAATGTAAGTTCCTTTTCTTTTATACACATATGACTTTTTTAATAAAAAAATATTTATAAAATGCATGATTATGAATTGGCTCCTTGAATAATAAGATAAATTGACTGGTATTTGAATGCTTCATCTGGATGAGGAAAAGTTTAAGATAATATCCTATTAACAGTATTAAAAATACTTTGGGTATTATGAAGCAATTGTACTGAACACTACTAACCTACAATAACCCAATGTTTAATGAATGCTGAAAATTGCAAAATAGTTTACAAATAGGCAAATATAATTTAAGACCTTCGATAATACACACATCTCATATCAGTTATCAAAAAACCCTAAAACCATTTGACATGATGGTACAGGAGTAAAATATAAAATATTTTATAGTAATTAAGTAAACCCATAAAAGTGATTTATATTATCATCTAAACGACCACTTACATATAAAAAACAAAAGCACAGTATTAGTTATTTGACAAATAAAATTGCTATTTAGACTCCATAAGCATATATTATAGCAATAAAATATATATATATATTTTTTTTTTTTTTAAAAAAGGAAAATATTTTCATTGCCCATAAAAATTATTTGTTTTTTTGATACTATAATACAAGAAATTAATAGAAAATGAAAAAAAAAAAAAAAGTATAGGAGATAAATGATGATCTTAATTCAATTATTGAACAATTTCTATTAAATAAATAGCCGAGAAGATTATAAATAATTGTATTTTATCCATATTTAAACCAATAAGTAACAAATAACTATCGATAAAAATATATAAAATAAAATAGCTAAAAAAAACTATAGCTAAGGTAAAAAATATAAAAAGCTGAACTAATATGGTGACAATAGATTTCAAAAATAATTATTAAATAGAAGTCTCATCAATGAATTATCGAAAAAATATCAATACCTAAACAAGTGAAATATAAACATTAAGTAAAATATCAGTGCTTTTGACATTAAAAACAAACAAAAATATACGAATAATTGAGAAGAGAGCAGTTATAGCCATGGTTACAAAAGCTAGTCAAATGTAATAGAAATTATTTAATAATAGAAAATTATTTAATATTAGAGAATTATTTAAATTATGATAAACAAGGGGTGGGGGAGTCATTAATAATAATGAAAATCATATTATGGACATCTGAAGTACAATTTAAGTAATTTTTAACAACTGATAAATACATTTTTAAATAAATAAGAAAAAATGAAACCTAACTTTAAACATCTATAGTAAGATATAATGGTATTGTAAATCTACCAAAATAGCTAAAGATAAAATTTTAACAAATTAGGGGATTGCTATAAATAAAGCTATGATAATCTTGTCAAAATGCGACCAAAAATTATTATAAAAATAAATATTTTCTCATGATGTAAAAATTAAAATGATGGTGTGCGAATAATTATATAATAAGTAACACGTATAAATAAATAAATTAAACTTAAGAGATTGGGGAAAATAATATAACTACTTATAAAATTTAGGTACACATTTGTTTTTAGATTTTGAGTAACATATGAAGATACATACTCCTAACTAATTCAAGAAATTGGCAAATAAAAGGTGGGATACGGTTTTCAAATACACAATTTCATTTTGAGCAATGTTAACAATTTGGGGAATTCTTATTAGAGGTAAAGCTATATAATAATTCAGTGATCTCTTATACACATTTAAGCTTAAGTTAATAATACAAAACTACAACACTTAATTTTAATTAAAGTTCTGCAGTTTATCACAAATTAAGATATCAGAATTAATTTTGAAATACTGCCTATCTTAAAAAAGGATTTTCAGTACAAACCACAATCTTTGAGGTTATTCTTTATAATAACATCAGTAACAGCATCGAAAACAAACTGTATATTATTAGTATCGGTGGCACATGTGAAATGAGTATAGATCTCTTTCTGATCTTTCCTTTTATTTAAACTCTCAAATTTCATTTGGATGTATGCAGCAGCCTCTTCATAAGTGTTTGAACCTGCAATCAAATAAATAAGAATCTGTTATTACTCATCCATTAACCCTTAGAGACATGGGCTGGCACATTGAGTGCGCCATGAGTAAAAAAGTTTCATAGTGAAGGTAGATAAGAAAAGAAAACACTTTTACTAAACCATAAATACATTTTAACTTACACACCGGTTTCGATTTATTCAGTCATCGTCAGTGTAATGATAATTTTACAAGTTAGGAATAGGATATAAAGGTTAAAGGAAGAGGGGTTTGTGGTACATGGTGTGGGAGGGGGAGGTCGGTAGTTGGGTATTGGCAAAAGAGGAATTATCTCCGCATCTAGGATCAGAGGAGTTTGGGATTATTACGGTGGAATTTCACCCTCATTGTACCTGGGTTGATAACTTTCTAGCAAATTTTACATGTTTAACTATAAAAATATAACACAAATAATACATTTCAATAAATATAATAACATCGGTGATCTAAAATGGTAGGAGGTTTCTGAATTAAGGACATAAAGTTGTTATACATGTGGGTTTGTTTTTGGTTTGACTAGGGGTGATGTATTGAGGTTTATTTTATCGTTGAAGCATTCTATATTATTATTTTGGAGGGCTCTGTTAATTTCTAGTTGTTCTAATAAATCTAATTGTTTTCCTTTGTTGCATGTGTGTATGAGTTTTACGCTATTATTAGTAAATGAGTGGTTATTAACCGAGATCCGCTAAGAGTGGACTTAAAGGGGATCCCATGGCTAGGCATTTATTAGTAGTGTAATATTGTTTGTTAAAAGTCATGTAATTTTGTTTTAGTGTTGTTTTTATGAGGTCATCTAGTTGGGTTTTTTCATGGGGTTCTAACTCCGATTTTGTTATCAGTGTTCTTATTATATCTATGCATTCATCAACAGGTATATTAGTAAATAAGTTAACCACATCAAAGGGAATGAATTCAGCGTTATTGGGTATGTTAATGCTTTTAATCTTATCTACGAGTTCGTATGAGTTTTTTATGGTGTGTTTTAAGTCTAATGGGGGTCTATTTCTTTCTAATGATTTTATTAAGTTCTTTTGCAAGTTTGCATGTAGGTGAGTTTATACTTGATACTACTGGTCTTATTAGTGTGTTATTTTTTATGTATTTTTGGATGTCCTGTGAGTTTTGGGGCTGATGGATTCATGTTTTTAAGTTTATAAATGAGTAGAGGTGTTAATATTCCTTTACAGTTACGCTACACTCCTTTGCAGTTCTGCTACACTCTTAGCGGATCTCTTCATGAACCATATAGAAACAATCATATTTAAATCAAAACACACTATACTACAACAAATAACATACTGGTACAGATATGTTGATGACGTACTATGCCTCTGGACTGGCACAGATAGACAATTAAACAACTTTCATCATTATCTCAATAACTTACATAATAACATAAAATTCACCCTAGAAACAGAAGATAATGGAATAATAAATTTTCTAGACCTTTCCATATATAAACAAAATAATAAACACACATTTAAAATTTACCGGAAACAAATGTTTACAGACACAATAATACACAATACATCTAACACTCACTACAAACATAAGATGGCGACCTTCCACAGTATGATTCACAGAGCTGTTAACATCCCCATGAACAATAAAGACTTCGAAAACGAAATTAAAACAATAAAGGCAATAGCCAAAAATAATGGATATAACACTAATATAATAAATAACATACTGAATAAAAAATTAGAAAGAAAGGCTATCAATCTAAGCATCCAACTAGAACCACAAATTAATGATAATAAGAAATGGATAAGCCTGTCATATTTAGGAACAATCTAGCAAACAATAGGAAATCAGTTAAATAAACTCAACATAAAAACAAGTTATAAAGCATACACTAATCTTAAGAAGATCATAGGTACACCTGAAGACAAATAGGATATACTAGAAAAAAGCAGAGTATACAAACTCACATGTGATACATGCCAAGGAGTATACCTAGGCCAAACAGGAAGACAGCTAAAAACAAGAATAAAACAACACTTGGAACACTAAAGATAAAAAATCTAGCTTTGCGGAACACCTCATAGATAATAACCACTCATTTACTAATAATAGCATAAACTCATAACACATTCAACAAAGAAAAACAATTAGATTTATTAGAACAACTAGAAATTAACAGAGCCCTCCAAAATAATAATATAGAATGCTTCAACGATAAAATAAACCTCAATACATCACCCCTAGTCAAACCAAAAACAAACCCACATATATAACAACTTTATGTCCTTAATTCAGAAACCTCCTACCATTTTAGATCACCGATGTTATTATATTTATTGAAATGTATTATTTGTGTTATATTTTTATAGTTAAACATGTAAAATTTGCTAGAAAGTTATCAACCCAGGTACAATGAGGGTGAAATTCCACCGTAATAATCCCAAACTCCTCTGATCCTAGATGCGGAGATAATTCCTCTTTTGCCAATACCCAACTACCGACCTCACCTCCCACACCATGTACCCCAAACCCCTCTTCCTTTAACCTTTATATCCTATTCCTAACTTGTAAAATTATCATTACACTGACGATGACTGAATAAGTCGAAACCGGTATGTAAGTTAAAATGTATTTATGGTTGGGCAATATAACTAAGTTATTGATCAAGTAAAAGTGTTTTATTTTCTTATCTACCTTCACTATCAGTAAATACCATAAAATCTCAATCAATACTACTAACTTCATTAAAAAAAGTTTCTGTAAATCACAGATTCACAATGCGAGAATTTTAAACCCTCACTCTACCCTACCACTAGAGACCCCTAAAACGGACGAAACAGTCTGCTTTGATAATTGCTTGGTTCTGCATTGTTTTGCCATGTTTATTTGTCTTGGTGCACTGTATACTTGACCTGTGCCACCATGTCCGGCAGAGAAATAATGCCTTCCGATCAATATTTTTCGGTTTTGCATGAGTTGTTGGATTATAATGATGGTTGTGAGGAGTTATCTTAGGACTTTGACAACTAATAATAATTAAGGTTGAAAGCCCGATACTAAATCAGAACGCTGAAGGAGTAATTACTGATTTTTTATAGTAACTTTTCTTTTTATAATTAAAGATATCATTGAGGAATAAATATGTAATACATTAATTCACTTTTTAGTTCAGCATTTCCAACACACAATATAGATAATCTGGATTTGATCTATTTATGGTTTGAAAAATGCATTGGTGCATAAAGTACGCCGCCCGTGCCTCATTGTTTGTCCACTATAGCTGTGCCACTAAAGGTTAAGAAGTCTATACTATAAGGATAAAAAGTCTTCTTAAGAGATATTTTGACATAAGAAGCAAATTTATAAAAATCAAATGCAATTAAGTAATCTACAGACCATAAATAACAAAAATTCTTATCAGTAAAAAAAAAAAAAAAAAAAAAAAATACACCAGATAAAAGTGGTATCTATAAACTCATATGTGACACATGTAACTGGGTGTTAATCCAGGTACCGGAAGAAAATTCTGACAGGACCAAAACAAAAGAATTATCTAGTTTTGCAAACCATTTAATTAGATAACCACACTTTTAACAAAAATAGTTAGATCATGCATGCGGAAAAGGTAAAGAACTGGATCAATTGCAGAATTTAGAAATACAAATAGTCTTAAAAAATCCTAATTCAGAATATTTTAATTAACGAAAGAACGAATTTAAAAAAACTCAACACTAGTCAAAACTTTATAACAGATAAACGAAATCTCCCACTGATTTGCGTCAGGTTGCGCCAGAAGTGTTGGGACAGCAAATGCTCAATTTAAATGAAAATAATCCATATATGTGCACTTTAAAAAAATAAAAAAATAAATAATAATAATAAATTGCATAACTAAAAGTTAAAGACAAACCTGTATATTCAGGGAAGCAGATCGTAAGAGGGCTTTTTATTATCTTCTCTTCGAACAAATCTTTCTTGTTCAAAAATAATATAATAGACGTTTCAACAAACCATTTGCTGTTGCAGATGGAATCAAAGAGTTTCAATGATTCTATCATCCTGTTCATCTCTTCATCTTCAGCCAACACCAAATCATACCCTGTAATTTAAAAACAATAGCAATTTATTTAAATGCATTGATAGGAGACGGAAATAAACCAAATTATGATAAACATAAGTAGGCAGGTGCTAACAGCCAATGTATGGTCAGGATAAACATAAGTAGGCAGGTGCTAACAGCCCATGTATGGGCAGAAGCACCTTAAAAGAGGAGGCTTTTTAGTGGGATTGAGTCACACACCTGAGGACTTTAAGTGTCTCCTGTCATTTTCCCAAGCCTCTAAGTAGAAAGGTAACATTACTGATCAAAACAATCTCACATATTCAGAAATAAGTTATTACTATAAATAATTATTTATAGTAATTCAAATTATAAATTTAAAAAGATTTCCTAAAGGGTAAATTAGGTACTTCTTTAGATTGTTACTCCCCTATGATTTTTTAGAATGTAAATGACTTTGACTAAATATCAATTAAGACAAAGGGATGTTTAGTCCAATGTACTTTAGGACAAAGGAATATCACACTTCTGTTTTTATAAGGGGAGTAACAGTCTAAAGAATAACATTCCATGCACTTTCTTTAGATTGTTACTCCCCTCTGTTTTATTTATAAGGGGAGTAACAATCTAAAGAAGTGCCGTAAATTACAGTTAATCCTTTAACTTTCATAATAGCACGGCCCTAAAAAATGTTGTGAATGATAAAAAGTCGTTAAATACATGGGAAAAGGGGTGCATTAAAGAGAGGGAGGCAAACTTCATACAATAACACACATTGGTTTCAATAAATATTTTAATATTTCAAACCAATAATACTTAAGCAAATAACAAGTAAAATTAAGTATCAAAGCTCCTCTTTGGTAATCTATCGTAAGATGTACATTATCTAATTTAATTGCAATATTTTATTGATTGATAAGGCTTTGAGACTAGTTCCTTTTAATAGTACATTTCGCGTCTAGTGGAGAAAGTAGCATTTTGCATGTGAGTGTGGAGTTTGCACCCGAGCGGCAGCAAGGGCAGTAAAACCAAACGAGCAAAGCAAAATGCAGTTTTCACACGAGTTGAGTACCGTACTTTATCTACAATTGTTGGATTTTAATAAAAATACAGAATTTTTTTTTTTAATAAACTTCCTGTATGTAAGTTCGTATTTCTCATTAGATAAAGATGACATTAATTCATTAGTTGTATTTTGTGCTGAATGAATTATTTCAAGAGGAGTATTATTCTCCTAATTTTCGTTATAATGACTTAAATCACTCATTGTTTTTCACCAAAAACTTGATTAAAACAGTAACTTCAATTAAACAAATAACAAATTAGTTTTGTTAAATGTAAACAAACACGCTAATCGTGTGTTAAGGTGAAGAATTATGAACTCACATGCACAATAAATACAACTACGAAAAGAATCACTTTCAACGCGTCTAAACAGAGATAAAATGTTTATATTTTGTATCAATCGTAGATAAAATATATTTAGGAGGCATGGTTGATTCACGCTACAGAACTTAAATTGATACAAGACTTAACAAAATAAAAGTTATCGCATGGAAGATTGGATGTGTAAGACGGTGTTTAGTGCAATACAGTAAGAACAAAACTAAATTATGTTACGACCAGTTTCCTTGTCTTTCCTAAAAACCATTTGAGCATGGTTGTGATATCTCAAAATACTCATGAAATGAAGGCTTCTTGGTTTCATCGAATATTCCCTAAATTCAAGTTTACCACCCCAATTATCTGAATATATCTTATCAGACCTACAAAAGACAATTTTATTTCAACATAGCTATTTGCAAAAGAGCATGGTAGGTATGGAAATGCTTGAAAGGTAAGGATTGACTGTACATGAAAGTAATATAATAGTAAGAAATGAATGAATACCTGATAAGGCCACACAAAATATGATAGCAGTAACTCCTTCAAAGCAATGAATCCATTTTTTCCTTTCAGATCTCTGTCCTCCGACATCGAACATCCTGTAAAATAAAAACACAAAAATCTCAATGAATCTAAATTTAAGATGAACAATATCTTTGTTAACTCTGAAATATTCAGTTTGCTTCTGATTTGAATGAACTAATTGATAGGTTCCAGAGACATAGATTTTGAAACCTTAAACCAAAAGGATTATAAAACACTGTAAATTATGAAAACTTACTTAAAATGAAGTCCTTTGAATGTAAAATGAGTCTCAATAATGCCAGTGGTTTTGACTCTAGTTCTCAGAACATCTTGTTGAGTGGGGACATAGTTTGGTTGAGATATTCTGTCCAAAGAATTTAAATAGTAAGCAGCGGAGTCATTCAGCTGATATTCCCTGGAGCGTGAAAAGCATAGCTGAACTCCGGGGTCTTGCCACAATTTCTTCATGAACTGAACAAGATCTGGTGTCAATTCACCTTCTTCTGCTGCACTAGCTAATGTGAAAAACTGTCTGGCATAATCCTTAAAAAAGAAAAATTTAACATATAATGCATATATACACATATATATTTATTTGTGTCACCAAATATTGTAATATTACCATATTAATACTCCAGATCATTTTTTGAATAAAAAATTGAACTACATTATCATCACTTAAAGAAAAATACTAAATATCTAATAGAAAAAATCATATACAAAGGCCAAAAGAGCTAGTAGGTCCAGGATATTATTCTATAGCAAGGTAAACTATGCATTACGTTTTTTTTTGTTTTTTTTTTTAAATATTTATTAGTTAACATTAACAAATATTACTTAAAAGGATTTGCTAATTTATTAAAAACTCATTACATTATTTATACAAATATAGCTTTGAGGTTTGTTCATAAATATGTGTAAGCTAATTTATGGAACAATACTAAACATTCTGATAGAAAAAGAACTTGCCTTTTATTATTGACTCAATACTCTGAAGACGATCTATAGAATAATGTTTTTTTGGTTGAATCAATTTGTAGATAATAATCTATAAAAATATTAACATAATAGAAATAAAGTTTAAGAAAAACAACCAATTTAAAGTCTTCCAAGTTTTAGGAAAACAAAAGAAAAGTGGAGTATCCGAAACAATTTAGTAAACTTACAGCTTTTATAGGATCAGTAAAATCAATTCTAATCTGGCCCATGGCACGAATTATAGTCATCAAGCTCTGAATAGTGTTGCTGTAAACGACAGGCCTATATTGCTCACATTCTTCACGTGAATATCCAGTCTCATGGATTATTTTCATTTGCTTCACTATAGTACTTTTTCCTGACTCTCCCGCACCTTAAAACAAATAAATATTGAAATATCGTAATAAATTAAATACATATATGTTATAAACAGTAAATAGATTTTATTGAACTTACTAAATGGTAAGTGACAATTGTTATGTACAGCTAAAGCAGTTTACCCACGGTAGTTTCATTATTAAAATTGATTCTGGCAGCGAAGGAAAATCAAAATAAAAATGGAGTGAAGATCCAATGAGAGGTCGAGATTGTGTCATCTGACCTTCTAGTAGTCAAAATCTTGAGCTCACAATGGCTCTCTTTTAGATTTTCCCGCTCAGTCAGAATCAATTTTAATTGTAAGCCTACTGTATAACCATAGATATAATCATACTCAAAGGCATTAAAATTATACTAGACTAAAATAATTAGGTAAACATTTTTTTAGTGAAAATCTGATGTAAAAAGGATAGAAAAAAGTAGTAATTAAAAGTGAAGATCAATTTTTTCTTAGTTTATTATCCTATGCTATTGCAGTAGCTTGTTTATATAGCTATTTTTAAAGTTCAATGGAAAAAAAACAACTATACCAAGAGATTTATTTCAGTAAAAACTATGAGAATTGGTCAGTAAGTAAGGTCTCCAACATTCTAGCATAAGCTGACAACATCGGACGAGAGAGGTGGCATCACTGCCGTATCCTGTCATCCCCCTCTTCAAACGAACCATTGCTGAATCCTCTAAACCTTTTAGTTTGCCAATGTTGAAATGGATCTCCCGATTTCCGTCCCCTCCAAGTATGGCCTTTACGAAGTCATACGGTTTCTTACAGCAAAAGACGTTCCGCAGATTGAAATTCACAGACAGCTTTGCCAAGTTTATGGAGAGGGATGTATGGACATAAAAAATGTGCGTAAATGGGTTTGTGAGTTTCGACAGGGCCGGACAAATATTCATGATGAAGAACAAAGTGGGAGACCAACACAACATCCGTCACAGATGAGATGGTAGCAAAAGTTGATGAATTGGTGCGACAAGATCGACCTGAAACTACTCGTGAACTTAGTTTATTGCATCCTAACATTTCTAAAGGTTCCACAGAACCATTTTGAACGACAAATTGATGTTCCATAAGGTTTCAGCAAGGTGGGTTCCAAGAATGTTGACAGAAGAGCACAAACAACAATGAATGAAGGCTTCTCATGTATTTCTTGCTCGTGATGCTGAAGAGGGGGAACAATTTTTGGATTCCCGAAACAAAACGACAATCTCTTGAGTGGCGCCATACCACCTCCCAAAAACCTCGGAAATTCCAACAAAACGAGTCCTCGAAAAATCATGGCGACAGTTTTATGGGACCGAAGAGGTGTTGTTTATGCCCCGTGGAGCAACAATTAATGCTGATGCATGTTGCGAGACACTAACAAAACTGCGACGAGCTATACAGAATCGCAGGCAGGGGAATGTTGACAAAATATGTTTCGCTGCTCATGTGGCAAACTCCACAAAGAACCTTCTGATCAAGTTCGGTTGGGACATAGTCACTCATCCACCTTACAGTCCAGAGTTGGCACTTAGTGATTACCATTTTTCAACTCACTTCAAGAACACTTGGGTGGCCAACGCTTTGATAATGATGAAGAAGTCAAGGAAGAGGTGCAAAGCTGGTTTAGTGACCTGGCAGGAAATTTCTTCGACAATGGTATAAAAAAGTTGCCTGAAAGACTTCAAAAGTGCTTGAATCGGGAAGGCGATTATGTTGAGAAATAGTTGATAGTTATCCTACAAAATAAAATTATTTTTATTTTTAATACATGTTTTGATTTTTCAAAAATGAAGAGACTTTACTTACTGACCAACTCTCGTAATATTTTTTTTTTTACTACTACTTTTTAAAAGTGATAAAATCAATATTGTTGGCACCAATTAGATTAATATATCATTAACTCAGCTCTGGGTAGTTTACTGACAGCAAAATGCTAATTATTTAATACATTTAGGTTAACAAAACAACTCCACTATCACAAAAATTTTCAACTAGGTACGCTCACACAAGAATAAAAATGTATATGTAAGTAAGCATATTCTATTGGAAAAGTAAAGGCCATTTGATAATATTTAAATATTGGTGGGCTGAACAAAGTTGTACGCACCTATTTAATTATTGTTTCAAAGCCACTGAACTTTGTTTTAAATGAGTAGTCCTTAGCCTGTCGGTAAATGCAGAATGCAATGTCAGATAAAATTGTTACTGCTGTGATTCTATTTTGTATATAATAGGAATAACTGCATATAGATCCAAACTCTAGTCATAATAAGTAATGTTCACTGTAATGCATTAATTCCTTAATTTTAGATTAAAAAAAATAGCTTTGGCCCTGGAACAAGTGCCATTTGATATTGCTTTAATGTAGGCTAGAGTAATCTAAAATTAATTAATTTAAGAAGAAATGAGGTAATATTTTTTATCTATTATTGTTACGCCTATGAAAACACAGTTAATGACTAACAGCAGAGTAGAACCATTACATCTTGAAGGTAAACCATTACAATGGGTCAATGAAGCCGTCTATTTAGGTCAGTTAGTATCCTTTGAAACAGCAACGGGGAAAGATATTGTCAGAAGAATTACAATGAGCTGGAATAAGTACTGGTCCCTAAAGTTCGTGTTCAAAAGCAAAATGGCTATAAGATTGAAACAGCAATTTTTCGACGCATGCATTTTACCATGTCTCACTTATGGAGCACAGACTTGGGCGATGAATAAAGGGGACGCAGCGATACTGATGGTGACGCAGATCAATGGAGAGAAGCATGCTTGGAGTGAAGAAAACAGATAAGATCAGGAACTCGGAAATCAGAAGGAGAACCGGTGTAAGGGACGTTGTTGAAGTGGCAAGAGTGCTGAAATGGAACTGGGCAGGACATGTAGCAAGATCCGACAAAGATAGATGGACCATAAGAGTCACAGATTGGTATCCCAGAGAGAAAAAACGCAAGAGAGGAAGACCGACCAGACGTTGGAGGGACGATCTAGTGATAGCGATAGCGAGGGTAGTAAAACCACACGAGCAATGCAAAATGCCGTTTTCGCACGAGTTGCGTACCGTGCTTTATCTACGATTGTTAGATTTAAATAATAAATACAGAAAAAAATAAACTTGCTGTATGTAAGTTCGTATCTCTCTCTTAATAAAGATGACATTTATTCTTGAGTTGTATTTTTATTAATTATTTCTGGAGGAGTATTATTTGTATTGAACAGCGGCCTTCAGCAAGGGCCAGGGCTGGCTCAATAGTTTAACATTTATCCGCGTGCTTTAACATTTATTTTAACCTATGTGTAATTTTTACTTCGTGTAATTTCTACATGTGTAATTCTGTCCTGACACCATAAATTAGACATCATACAATTTTGAATTAGCTCCTGAACATGCATGATGAGTGATGAGTTACAATTTATGCTTTTTACCTGCTTAATTTAAAAAAAGCAACAAATTATGACTAGTCTCCCTAAATATTTAATTGAAATTTCGTTGAATAAGAGCTATGCCAACAGGTTATATAGATAGAACGAAGAAGCTCAAACAGAAATTCTTCACTTAGATTATATGATTAAAAGAGTTATACATGGTTTGTGAGCAAAATTTCTTCAATAGATTTATTAAGTGGAAATAGAAAGTCCAATGAATATAAATAATTTAGCAGATAATTAAGTTCTAACTTCACAAAAAGTTTATTTAAAACCTCTATAAATAATTACAAATTGGAAATAATATGTTCCAAATACATTTAGACAAAAAACAAGACTAAGTAGAAATAGATTTAAATAAAACACATTCTAGGAACATCGGCACTTTTATAGAAAAGGGCCCCCACTTTTTTTAATCTAATATACCTTCTGACAACCGAATACACACCTTTTTTTATGCAAAAGTGTGATATTCCTTTGTCCAAAAGCATATTGGACTGAATATCCCTTTGTCTTAATAGGTAGTTAGACTAAGGGATATAAACTCTTCTGTATAAAAAACAAAAAGGGGGGCCCTTTTCTATAAGAGTACCGGAACATCTATATAATGGCATCATATAATAACATCTAACTAACAATCATATAATAACATCTATATAATAAAATATAATTTTAGTGGTTAAATTTACTTTTGTATGATAATTAAATTGCTACTATAAGTAATGATTTAGACATATATAGGATAACGATAAACTGGTTACAACCAGAATTTAAGGACAATCTGACGGGCTGCCGACAGTCCTTATCATCCTAGATAATAATTAGTAAGTTCCCATGATGGTTCAATACAGATTGAATACAGGTTTTGGATCCAAAGTGTCCATGGAAACCTAGATTCAATACAATTTAGATCCAGATACGATACACTAAAATCTGGGATCGTATCTGGATCAAGTTTCATGGTAACACCTGAACTCGAGTGTGGGTGTGAGCACCCCTAGTGAGTTTGTGTAGGAACTGTAGTTAAAGATTTGTAATATTCAGTTATGTTTTTTAAAACACTTGAACACAAACACAACATATCTGGTTATATAAGGTGAAGGTTACAAAATGATTTACAACCTTTATCAAAGTAACCTAGTAAAAGTTTGGTGTGGTGTATTGAATACGAATTCAATACAACTCGTGAAAACCCCTGGCTTGTTCAGGATTCAATTGGTACTGAAACATCATGAAAACCTAGTAAATGATAACAAGTTGTTCTTAACCTAGTAGAATACAAAAAGTTGTACTGCCAATTAGACGAAATCACAACATGATTAAATAGGCTAACAACATGTAAAATGTAATTATAATAACCGCTTTAAAAAGATCACCTAGTAAAAGTAGTTTAACTTCCTTGGCAGCTCTCTCGCCATCGGCTCTCAGATCTTTGTCAATCTTCTTAGACCTCTCGACGGCCTCCTTCTCGCCCGATGAACTGATAGCGCATCCCATTATCGCTCTTTTTGTCTAACGTATTAACAAACCAACATAATTTATCAAAAGAAAAACGAATGCTAAATGGAAAATTTAATCAAACATAATAAGAATGAGAACGCGAACAAGACAACGGGCGTCTGAAGCGTAGGTTGCAATCCTAATATCGTAAACAAAAAGGAGGGTACGGGTCGATCGAGTTCGGACGAGCTAGCGCTACGGGCCAACAAGGCGTCTAACTCAGGGGGTGAGCACTATGCACAACCCCTGAGTTGAGAAGTGTCGCCAAGAACTTGGAAAAAATCTACATCAAACTACCACTTGCGCGCGCATAGGTAGGCCCAATTTCTTCCCGACTGTTATCCAAACAAAGAAGAAAAAGCATAACCTGATCGAATTTCTAAGAATTTTTCCCATTCTTCTTGATCTTCTACAGTTATAACCATTGTACAATCTTACGGGAAGGTAATCGATCCTACTCGGATCTAACTAGATTTTCCAAGTTCTTGGCGACACTTTTAGCGCCTAGTGCTCAATCCCTATTTTATAAGATCCTTGCTCTACACACGGTCTTTGCCCAGCGTCTAGTTAGACCAAGGATCTTATAAAATAGGGATTGAGCACTAGGCGCTAAAAGTGTCGCCAAGAACTTGGAAAATCTAGTTAGATCCGAGTAGGATCGATTACCTTCCCGTAAGATTGTACAATGGTTATAACTGTAGAAGATCAAGAAGAATGGGAAAAATTCTTAGAAATTCGATCAGGTTATGCTTTTTCTTCTTTGTTTGGATAACAGTCGGGAAGAAATTGGGCCTACCTATGCGCGCGCAAGTGGTAGTTTGATGTAGATTTTTTCCAAGTTCTTGGCGACACTTCTCAACTCAGGGGTTGTGCATAGTGCTCACCCCCTGGTGTAGAGAGGACGCCTGGAAGCGAGACCGGCCCCTTGAATGTGTGGCGTAACCAGAGTCCACAACTACCATACCACTAAAGCAACTGCCCGTAAAACTCTTATTTCCTTATTATTTTTTCAATGTTTTAAAGATGTTTAAGTGTTCATATTTATAAAAAAAAACATATTTAACAAATTCTGTAATAAATATGTAATGATGTTTTAGGCATGATTATGTCCCGGAGGGGACGAAATATAGCCAGTTCTAACTACTATGAGTTGTTAACTTGTACATTTTACCCTAAATGACCCACCAAGAAAAATAACAACTAGTTTCGTTTACAATTTATAATTTCAGTTCTAGTGATCGGATCATTATGAATTAATGCTGAATTAATTGTGAACAACATATTGAATATATATATATATATATATATATATATATATATATATATATATATATATATATATATATATATATATATATATGACAGAGGTGCACTCGCAAATTTTCCACAGAACGCCGTCCGGGTCGGAAACTTTTGGGAAATACAACCTCTAAAAACGCGTTTTTATGCATTCTGGAGGTAAAATTTACCATACGCCCATAAACCCCAAGTTATGGCGTAAGGCAAATTTTTATGGTAAAAATACCATAAACCCCGCAAGGGATGATTAGTGAAGAAGTAACAACACTAAGTCTTTTAAGGGGGAAAAATCCTGTTTAATAACTCCACACTTTAGTAACTTATAAATAGCTTTATCAGCAGTAGCGTACACAGATTTTTTTATTTTTTTGGGGGGGGGGGGCTTAACTTTGAGTATCTATATGCGGGTTTAGCATACCCCATATCTGTCATTTTTCCCCCTTTCAACACTCTAATTTCAATGACTAACCTCATATTTAATAAAATTAAAATCCTATGAAATAACACCTAAAAAGTTGTCACACTTTTAAAAATTACATAGAGAGGATGTAAACTTAATAAAAACTTAGACATCAATGTATTAGGTTTTAAATGACTTGTAATCAATACAAAACAATGTCACCTAAGTAAATTGGTGTTGCATTTATAGCTTCCTCGCGTACTATTTCGTATATTTGAATGATTTTATGCTTTTATAACCTATTATTGTCAAATTTATATAATTTTTCCCAGTTTTTTAATCTGCCAAAATTTGATACATGTGATCGTTCTAAATTCTAAAGAACGTATATTTTTCCATGTCTCCAATTTCAATAATTCCAAGACTGAAATCCGTTCTAGTTATCAGAGAACATTTTGATCCCGTGTCTGTTTGTCAAGTATATTTCTCGCTCAATTTTTGCGAACATATCATAAAAACTACTCGTTGGATTTTTTTATGAAATTTTGATTGGTGGTAATTTGCATAATTAGCCCATTGTTGGTCCCATATAAGTTCCAACCTTCTGCAACTTTGTTTTGTTTCTCTTCCACATGTGCACACACAAATATAATAGACCGATGTTGGAAGTAGTGGATGCTACGCCCTCATTACATGTTTTTCCAAACTTAATCTGGGAATCAGATCCCGTTTCTTTTAGTCGTTTGTGATGTCTCGTACTGTTAAGATGTTATGTTGCTATGTTACTTTGTTTAAGTGTGTGTATGTGTAATAGACCACGTTTTAACAGACTTGTACTATACAGGGTGGAGCGCGGTGAACGTATGAATTTGAAAATGTAATAAAACACAGAATGTTACAAAATATATATTTTTTTAATTTTTTCCTGATTTAATAACATGGGAAATTTAAATTTACCTAGATTTAAACAAAGTATCGGATAAGTGGTTCCCCTAACACTCCAAACACTGATTAAGCCTTTTTTGAAGTTTTTGTGCACTCTTTCGAGCATTTCCACAGGAATTTCGGTAATTTTGGCTCGAATGTTTGTTCTTGAGGGCTTCCAAATCCTTATGCCGAGGGTGAAGTGTCCGTCTGTTCGTCGCTCTTTGGTTTATAGGGCCCGAACCGTTTAAGCTAAAGAGCTGAAATTTGAAACACTGGTGCAACTTTTTGACCCAACCACAGGAAAAATATACAGAAGTTCAAAATTAAATATGCGCATGCACAATTCGCAAAAATGTTGTAAACTCAAAAATTTATATTTTTTTAATTTTTGAGTAGGGTATCAAATGAAAGCTGCTGAAGAGTTGGACGCAAATATATGTATGCTTTTTTAAATGTTGCATTCCTTATTGGGTAAAAAAATCAAAATATACCGAAAAAAATGCCCCCCCTCCCCAACCACTATATAACGGCTGGTCCTAAAATTTCGAAATAATTCATGCTAATGCCTTATTGTGGGGCGATGAAAATTCCGTGAGTTCATCCCAAAATTTTAAAAAATTGCCAATTTTGGGCGCGAAAATTTGAAGTGCGCCAAAGAATTTATTTTTTAAAAATTTTGAGTTGGGTATCAAATTAAAGCTGCTGAAGAGTAGGATTCAAATATATATTTGCTTTTTTAAATATTTCATTCTTTATTGGGTTTATAAGTCAAAATATACCCCCAAAAATATCCCCCCCCCAACCACTATATAACGGGTGGTCCTAAAATTTCGAAATAATTCATTGTTATACCTTATGGTGGAGCGATGGAAATGTTCTGAAAAAATTAATTTATCTAGTCATTATTAGCGATGAAAAACATTGTGACCCCCCGGGGGATCGAACCCGGGCCCTTGAGATCGAAGCAATGTTTTTTTTAAAACAAAAGAGCATTTAGGATTATACTAGCTGGTCCCGTACTCAGCTAGCCGGTTGGCGCTGGTATAGTGTTGGCGCTGGTATAGTGTTGGCATTGGTATAGTGTTGGCGCTGGTATAGTGTTAGCGCGCGTATAGTGTTGGCGCGCGTATAGTGTTGGCGCGCGTATAGGGTTAGCGCCCGTATTTCGTGAAAATCGAAGATCGCCTGATCAGGTCGATATATATATATATCATTTTAAAGGTTTTAGCAAGGCGATCAAGAAAAACTATAGTTTTACCCTTATTAAGCCATTTTGGGAAATTTTAGAGGCCGATAACGGGTGAAATTTGGGTTTTTAGTACGTAATTAAATTTAAATCTCTCGTAGTGGGCGGACTTTAGGTCCGACCGCCTCGTGTCTTATATGAGCTTATAGGTCTATTTGCGGGCTACAAAAAGGCCTCATAGCGTTTTTCTCCACGGGATACAGGGAAAAAGTTAAGCCACTTCGAAGAGCTTAAAAGTGTGGATTCATTAATTTTACACTGAACCCCAAATTATTCAACATTTTTTTCCCCAATCAGTTTTTGTCTTAGAACCCAAATTTTTTGCATAGGGTCATTTATTACGGATTTCTACATGACAAAAAATCGAGAACGCTGTAGGTGCGTCCAAAACATTTGTAAGGACAAATAAAAATTTAGAAAATTGGGGGGGGGGGGGGCAAAAAAATGTTTCCCCCGAAAATTCTATCATAATCCTTGTAGTAGTGTCGAACAACGGGTGCATACCGAATTTGGTGAAGATCAGACCATATAAAAATTAAAGGTTCAAAATTTCCCAGATTTTCCAGTTCTCGATTTCGGGGAAATTTTTTGTCGACGACCCCATACGTGTTATACATGGTTGGAAAGATCTTTTTTTTAACCCTGTGGTTTTTCCGTGAAAATCGAAAGTCGTCCGATCGGGTCAATATATACATCATTTTAAAGGTATTGGCAAGGCGATCGAGAAAGACTGTAGTTTTTCAGCAGTACAACTATTTTAAGGGGGGCTTAGGGGGTTCCATAAGCGAAAAGTATATGAAATCCTCCAATAGGCGAAATAATGTTTTACGTATTTCCCTCCGGGGGGAGAACCGTTATCTAGGAAAAACCAAATCTGCTTGATTCCGGTAACCCACCGCGTGGCCGAACTACGCTATGAATGGTGTCCGGAATTATTTCATTTAAGGGGGGTTTCAGGGGGGTTTAATGTAAGTTTTCGGGACATTTTTACCCAATCTCGGGGCTTTGGCTTCCAGTCCCGGGAGACTCATGGGCGTCAAAAAAAAATAAAGAAACAGATTCCCGTAGTACTTTATTCGGTCGAATTACCTTGTGAGTCTCGTTTGAAAATTCTAAAGTTTAGGACAATCGCACCCCTCCAGAAGTGGGCAAAGTCGTGTTTTGCTCCAAAATCGGCCTAAAAAAAGGGCCACCCCACGTGAGGACCGTTAGTAGCAAAGAAAAACAAAAACTGGATTCCTGTGGTCCACCGTGCGCCGAAACTACTCAGTGAGTCCCGTCCGGGAAATCTCGAGTTTAAGGGGGTAAATCCCCTCGGGAATGTGCCTGGTTCGGCTTAAAAAATCAAAAATATCGCATGATTTCGGGCACTTGCGATACCGCTGCCGCCGGCCCACCTGTCCCGACGGTCCCGCTTATTTTTTTTCCAAGGGCGTGTCCGAAAGCTACCGTCCGCCGTGCTAACCGCGTTTTCACGACTCTTATTCGCCGAGAAAAAAAATAACGAAGAATTAATTTTCGTTATTTTCCAAATTCGGTTGCGGGGGGGAAGCCGTCACCGCCGCACGGAAACTCCGGGGGCGTCGAGGGCGGTCTTATATTACGCCTTGGGTATCCTTCCAAAAAAATAATAAGTGTAAAAAAATTCCCTGTTCACGGTTTTCCCGCGGCGATTTTTTTAAAAGGGGGAAAAAATCGTGGAATTCGTTTTCCCGCGTATCTCGGAAACGGAGGTCCGCAGCGGTCCGGACCAAAGGGACTCTTTCGTGGGCCCCGACTTACAGGATAAAATGATGGGATCCCCCCCCCCCCCGACTACCCGGAAAAAAACGGGGGTTTTACGGACGCCCCGAAAACCGGGTTTTCGATATTTTAGCGGCGCCCCCCTTCGGGCGTCGGGGTCGAAACTTCTACGGCGTGTGTCTCACCTTGTAACGGACGGGTACGCGGTAATTTTTTTATCGAAACGGGCGGGCGCCACGGCCTCCGGTGGTGCCGTGCTCCGGTGCGCCGGACCGGCGCATCGCACCGACCGCGCTTCAATTTTTGGCCCTAACTTTCGCGCCTTCTAAAAGTCCAACCTGTCAAATTGGACCTACGAAGCCGTATAAAAATTACGTCAATCACGGACTAATCCGAAACTGATACGGAACTAGTGGTTGGAACAAACCTATTGAGTTTTAGAACTTACTATTAAGTAAATAAAGTTGACAAGTTTGTATGTGCTTTCAGGGCTTAGGGTCCGTTGGCAATTACTTTACTACGATTTTGTTAACCAGCATAATATAATCCTCCCAGCCTTTCAAGGCGGCGGCTTTTAAAAAGTTTCTTTTAGCTATAACTTTGAACCGTTCATCCTAATGAAGGGCAACAAACGCCTTTAAATGCATTTTTATCGTCCAAAATGAACTACATCGGATTCTTTAGCACATTTGACAGTTTTTCTTTATAAGAATACAGTGGCGTATCCAGGGGGGGGGGGGGGAGCACAGGGGGTACGTGCCCCCCCCCCCTCCCTCCCAGACCCAATAAAGTAAAAAAAAATACCACCGTATAATTTTTTTTTTTTAATACATATTTTTTACATTAACCTCATATTCAATTTCACCCCAGAAATGCACTATAGCGCTGTTTCGAGAGGTCATATTTTCAAAATTTTCAGGGGGAGGGCCCCTGGACCCCCCGCCATAAATCCCCCCCCCCCCCCAATAATTAACTGCAGACGATGTCCATGATTATTATAGTAAGATATTGTACTGCAGTAAACATTAGAACGAATACGTTCTAAAACAGTTGTTACTTGGGCGCGAAGATTTTTTTGTTTATTAGTTGTACATTTTTTTGGGGGGGGGGGGGGGGGGCAGCTGCTTTATTGAATAAGTAGTTCCCTTTTCTTATTACTACTACGAATCCCCCCCTCCCCCAATCTAAAATGACTTAAAATGTGCCCCCCAGACCTAGCCGCTGGATACGCCACTGTAAGAATACATGCATTAACTTAAGTAGGTAGGTTTACATTTCACATTTCAGGAATTAATTTGAAAGAAGTTCAAGAAATCTTGAACCAAACTTTACAACCAAAGTTTAAGATTTATAATAACGATATATCAACAGAATCAACGCTATATTTACGGTTTATCGCATTGTTCTCCTAAATAACCGAGAACTTGCTTATAAATGAAGTGTTTACGTCTGTTCTAAGATAAAAAAAGTTAATAGATTTTTTAATACAAATAATTATACTTATTTAAGTCTTACAATTAGAATTAATTTTTGACGCCGTGGAAAAAAGATTTTGACGTCTAGAGGGTAATCAACATCTCACACTTATTGGCTCTTCTCTCATCTTCCCACTTACTGGCTCTTCTCATCTTCTTAAAAATCATTTCTAATTGGAAGAATAGTATAATAGTCAAATTACAAAAAATATAACAACAATGAATTTCAATATAACTTAGTTTTTTGTTTAATACCCACAAACTAAAGTACATACATACTTTGGATATCTTCGCTATGATTTATCATAAAATAACGTGTGGAACTTTTATTTTCTTAATCTTACTTCCTGAAGACTCAATGAACAAATTTAATGATAGAATGTAACAAAAGTCAAATAAGTAATTAATATTGCAGTCAACGAAACAACAAAAATAAATTATAAGGGATCAACTGAAGAAAAGTGGCAACATTAAATAAATAAAAAATACACCGTAACATTAATAATTTTTCAAAAATAATTTAACATTAAAACATATGAAACAAGAAATATTATGTTAATGGGGAAATCCAGATGTGTGACTATGAAAAAGGAGATTTTAGGATTATTTAAAATTTGAAAAAAATTAGATATACATTTAGAATTTTAAGGATGTTTTAAAATCAGGTGAATATGGACTGTTCCTGAAATTATCCATGTTTTTATGTATATTGCCGATTTTTAAAAATACGATTTGAGATATAACAATACCTTTCAATTGTTTGTATTTGTATTAATGCAGGGTGTCCCAGCTAATATGGAACAGCAAAATATCTCAATAACAATATCTCCGGAACCATGATAGATTGAAAGAAGCGGTTTTTAGGGTTCGATAATGGCTATAAATGCGCTTCCAGAAAAAATGCTGAACATTTTATGTGTTCAGCAAAAGCGTGTGCAGTTTATATAAATTAAAAAAAAGTGAATAGGAAGCCATATTTTTATACTAGATTTGGATTCTATGGCTAAAAATAAGAATTTTTTCTCTTGGAAATTTGAACCTGCAAAAATTGTAACTTTAAGTCCATTTTACAGCTAAACTAATGGATTTAGGAAAAAAATTCAAGAGACAAATATTCTTATTTTTCGTCATAGAATCCAAATCCAGTTTAAAATACATACCTTATTTGTAACTGTTTTTTGCCCAAAAAAAGGTGTTCAGCAGGGCTCAAAAAGTGTAAAAAAAAAATACCAATAATGCATGTATTTTAGACTGGATTTGGATTCTATGACTAAAAATATAATATTTTCCAAAATTTATTAGTTAAGCTGTAAAATGGACTTAAAGTTACAATGTTATCAGTTTCAGTGCTCTCCAGACGGCAAACTAATGCTCGGAGCGAAAAATTTCCAAAAGAAAAAATTCTTATTTTTAGTCATAGAATCCAAATCTAGTCTTCCTATTCACTTTTTTTTATTTATGTAAACTGCACACACTTTTGCTGAACACATAAAATGTTTAGAATTTTTTCTGGAAGCGCATTTATAGCAGTTATCGAACCCTGAAAACCGCATCTTTCTATCTATCATGGTTGCGGGGATATTTCGTTGTTCCATATTAGCTGGGACACCCTGTATATTAAAAGTTAGATATAAAACACATTGAATACCTTTTTTAACCTTTTCATCCTCTCAAATTAAAGTATAAGAGGAGAAAGGATAAATAAAGCAAATAAACTAATATGGTATTTCTATGATGCACGTGGAAACGTTAGTTTGATTTGAGTTGAAAGAAAGACAAATTGGATGCTACGTTTTGAGCATGTTAGATCGTTAAAATAAAAGTAGGTAGGTAGGTATAGGTATGTATCTGAAGACGTTCAATTTCATGAATTCATTAATATGAGAAAGAGTACTACGGGTAAAATTATAAACTATTTATTACTTAGTGGCGATGATAACCATGATTTTTACTGCCATGGTGACCGTGATGTTTGGAAAAATCTTCATGATGATGGTGGTGATTTATCGAGTCCGTGATGTCCTTTGTGTCCGAAATGATAGTCGTCATGGAGTTCCTTGTTGTGATGCCCTTTCTTACCGTAGTGATCTTCATGATGGAAGGATTTGTGGCGGTCTCCTTTCTTGTGATGGACTTCTTTGTGACCGTAAGAACTTTGATGATCGTGTTTCTTGTGGTGCCCTCCTTTGTGGGGTCGCCGTAGAATTCGTTCTTATGGTATTCGTCCGTGTGAACCTTGTTATGGTATCCCTGGACTTTGCACCCCTTCTTATGTCCGGTTTTCTTAGCGTAGTGTACGCCTTTGTGTCCGTGTTCACCGTGGTGTTGGTCACCGTAGTCATCATTGTGGTCATAGTACTTGTGATGGTGTCTGGAATGATCTGATCAGGAGCCGCTGTGATTCCTTCTTTGCCCTCCTCTCCATCTTCCATGATGTGGTAGTCTTTGTAAGATTTGTTTGTTCCCACCTCCTTTTTCAAAATGGTGATCAGACGCCGCTGTCTGCATATCACCACCTGGAACTGCAAATACAATGCCGTTTGTTCAATGAACTATAGAAATCCCTATTTTAAAACAAGCTAAATGAAAAATTGAAAAATAAATATATTTCAAACGCTCTAGGAATAAATTAAATTTAATTAGATCCCTTTTGTGAAGTTTTTAAAGTATTCTCGTTTAAATCCGAGTAATGGGCTTAAACTGCCCCGGTCTTTACCCCAAGTCCATACCATTAATTACCAAACACCAAACCTATTAACGGTCGCGAATTTTTTTCTATCTTTGCTTTGACCAACTTCAGGCATTCCTGCTCGGTGAGATTAATTAGATAAATATTTGTTACAACCATTAAAATTTACTTATCTCTAACTTATATTTGCTCGTAGATCTATCAAATAAACTAAACAACTTTTATCATTTCTCGACTGAGCTAACATTTATAAAAAAAAAGCTAAAATTACTCAAATCAAACTTAAATCACTGAAAATTGATTTGATCCAGTGAATAATTCAACTGATTATTACGATAACGAGGAAGGGAGACGACACATAAATTGGAACCCACCATCGTAAACGTGGAAATCCGTAGTTCGATTCCCAGCGGCTAAATGCATTTTTATTTCTCTCTCCCTTCATCATATTATAATGATTTGCATCTCTAGCCTTCAATTTCCCATAATTGTAACACTTCTCTTTAAATATTCTATAGAAGGGTTATAAACAAAACACCTATAGCACATTAATTTTATTTAATTAATCGAAAATCGAAACTCTTCCTAAATCATTAAAGGAACAAATTTAGCAATATATAAAAAGAAAAAATAGTGACGAAGTTGGCAATATCTAAAAAGCAACATTAATACGGTTCAAACTAAATGAAGTTCTAGCGTTAAATACGGTAGTTGAATTTGCTTAATCAATTCTGTCATAACTGATTTAACTGACTCAACTTCTTAAATTATTTAATTAATTTAAACTAAACATTTTGTTGTTTATACATACATAAGAATTTATGAGATGGTACAGGACCTACGATTTGTTACTGGAGGAGGTGTTAATATTTTGTCGTTCATGGATGTTTCACTTGAACCAGGTTCTTGGTCTATGTGTTGTTCGGATGAGTGCCATTGGCTAAACTCTTGTTTGTCGAATTGAGTGTCAGATTTTAAAGGGATCGACAAATCGCTACAAGAAGACTCTTCCCTGCTCGATTGGCTCACAACAAAAGTCTGTCTGATACAGTTGTCACTCGAGGAGCCTTCGCTAGTCTTAGAAAAACACATGCTGTTGGATGAGAACGTACTATCCAAACCTAGCCCCCTTTTTATACAGAAATGACATTTAAACGCCTCGCCTTTCACGTAATGATTGTCAATTTCTCTGAGAGTTAACTCACTTGCAGGTCTTCTCTCACCACAAAGAGGACAGTCTTTGATTATAGTTGTGTTACTCAGTAGTTTTCGAATGAAAATTCGATGATTTGAAGCGTCACTGAATAGCAGGGGAAGACTATTGTCAGTGTAGTTGGCCGTCAAGTCTACCATACTCTGCACAGAGGTGCCTTCGCTCGCCGACGTAAACTCTTCGCTAGACTGGTCTTGGAAACCTTTCTTTATACAAAGTTGGCATGTAAAAGGATTATCTTTCAGATAATGATTACCTATTTCCAGGAGTGACAGCTTCTCACCGGCAATAACGACCTCACAAACAGAACACTTCTTAATGATACTCGTATATTTAAGTAAATCCTGAACGAATCTTTGTTCGTCGAGTGAACATCGGACGGAGTGAAAGTTAGAGGGAATTATATTACGGCCTGAATTTTGCATTTTTGTTTAATTTTTAAAGAAAAAGAATAATAAAACTATAAAACCCAAAAATAAACACAACTCCAACTTAGTAAAAAAAAAAAAAAATGTAAACAAAACACTTATTTTTTTGTTTTTGTTTATTCTTTTTGTTTTTGTTTATAATTTTGGAGATTAGAATATATAATTGAAAACGCTCTTTTACCCAATGTTTGAATTTTAGATTCTGCCTTTAATCATGTTGCTTGCTGGCCAGAAGCAAAATAAAAAAATATGGACGGATTTATCGAGGGTTTCTAGACCGAATGTTTTGTACGTATTTATATGAATTTTTAAAATAGTAAAATCTAACAAATCAATTGTTTTACATCTACATAAATGTAACAATAATTTTTATTAAATAGCGAAATCAAATGCCTGTCGGTGTCGTTTTATATATGAAGTAGGATATTTAATTATAATTAGGTTCAAAATTTGAATGAATCCTTCTTTACTGAAGAATTTATGGTTTGTGATCGTATCATTTGTTGAATGAATTTACTTGTATCCAATAATATGTGAAAAAAATAAAGAATGTTAGTTGATGTTTTTAAGGTTAACATGCATAATATTTACTATAACGTAATACCTTTTACCTATTTCTTTTTAAAAAATAGAGAAATTCATGACATGTTATATCCCTTCATATATCTTTCATAAAAAATACTTATAAAGATAATCATTTTGGCCTTAAGGCATTGCCGTCAGTAGAGGAAGAAACAGAATTCTCGGACCATTTAGCTACATAAACTATTCCCTTGCACTGAAAACATTTTTTTACCAAAAACAGTTTACTATTCGGAGGTAAAATGAAGTTTTGGGTGTTCTACCAGAATTGGGTTGACATTGACCAGGTGTCAGTCTAAACTTAAAATAACGTTTAGTATTTCGTACTAAAGAAAATTAGTAAAATGATAAATGATCTAATTTTATTCATGGAGCTGGAACAAGATGTAGATGCTCTACTGACCGCCTGGGGACTTCCAGAGTACGGAGAAATATTTAGAGGTAAGTGTAATCAGTTGAATTTTAATTAATCAATGTTAATTTTATAAATTTGTTTTATAAAGTTCCTCACATGGTCTTGTAATTAATAGCGTTCTAATTTTTCCCAGGTTGAAATGGAAGTTCAAGGTTGCCTGAAAGATTCCAATTTAAAATTTCTGGATTTCACATTTTCGACCATATATTTCAGTGGGGTTCGGAAACAATTGTAGTACTCTTAAAAATACACAGGTTATGTCCTATGCAATTTTGTCATTTAATGCTTTCTTTTCGATCTAACAATGCTTGAAGCACTAAAAAAAAAAAATCACCATGTAGCATTGTTTTATGACTTCGATTGAGGCTAATTACTTATTTATTTTTTAAAAATTGTATTGATAAGTGTAATATTTTTTTAATAAACGAGCCTTTTCCGTAGATTTTATTGTGAAATTTTGTATCTTTTCTTACATGTCTAAGTTATATAAAAAAAAAAAAAAAATGTAATGACTGACTGCCATTTTTTAAAAAACAATATCAATTATTAATATTATTTATTTTTTTTTAATTCATGGGTCTAATGTGTAATATTTATGTATCTTGTTTTACATGCTACTATTTAATAACCCACACCGTCTATGTCTATAGCATTGTTTTAGTATTATTGAACAATTATATTTTATAATTATAATATTTTTGTTAATAAACTCACATTTTGAAAGAGACTACTTCTTAGTTGAAATATCACCATACTGACCAGTAAATTCAACCAATACTGCGGTATAAAGACTACTTTACCTAATCGGTTTGGTAGAATATTAACTAAATGTGGAGTTAATTTTCAACCTTGTGGTTGGAAATTCTTTACCAGAAGCAGGAGGTTAAAATGGCTTTATTCTGGTTAATTAGGTAAATTTAATTTTACTAAAAAATCTGGCTCTCTCTACCATTTGTCAAGTATAATTATTCTTGTAAATTTTTACCAAATCGGTTTGGTTGAAATAATCAAGTGGAACACACCAGTTCACACCGGTTTCAGTTGTGTAGTAGTTTTTTAAACTGGGTGGTTGGTAAATTATTTACCAAACCATATAGTTAAAAAATCGGTCCGAGACAACTCAGACAAACTTTCTCATATACGAGTTTATAATTACTTAGCCCAGTGTTTCCATTTATTAGTTTTCAAATGTACATTTAAATATTATTGAACATTTCATCAAAATTTATCATAAAAATAACTTCTCCTGGGCAGTGAATCGAACCCGGGCTCTCTCCGTCCGCGTTTTAAGCTAATTTCTCAGGAACTAGATTTTTCCCGGAAAAACGGCATATATCGTTGGATCCGTATTCATATGGACTACATTTTATAATTTTTTAATCAAAATCGTCGGAACCGTTTTCGAGAAAAACATTTTTTTTCAGAGTTTTTGGTGGTAGCGCCCCCAAATTTAGAGCTAAAATTCATTTCTCGATTTCGCCTCGGGGTATGATTTTTCTGAACATTTATGCCAAATTTCGTCAAAATCGGCCCAGTAGTTTAGGCTCCAGGCGTCTGCACAGACGACAGACGACGGACAGACATTTTTTAAAAACCACTTTTTTGGACTCAGGGGATCTCAAAACGTGTAAATCCATCAAAATCTCAATATCGAATTTTCGCGCCATCACAATACTTTCTCTTTATATGAGAAATATAAATATTTTCAAAATGGCGGCTAAAGTGTCGGACAACAAAAAAGAAGTTTTAGCCAGTATGACATGTTTACATCGTTTCAAAGTTATTTAAGAGTAGGTACAAAGAGTATACATATTTTCAAATTTCACTTTCATATTTTAAATATGGTGGCCAATTGGACAGAAGACTAAAAAAGATTTTAATCGGCGTGGCATGTTATGCATAGTTTAAAAGGTCTTTAAGAATAGGAATAGAACTCGAAATCTGCAGTGAAGCTAATTGGAAGTGTAAAGACATTTTTGGACAATAAGAGGTCGAAAAATGAAAATAAATTAGTGTCATTATTCGCAAAGGAACTGACAAAAAAAGTTCAGATTTCACTGATGAAGTTGTGGTGACGCCAAGAAAAAGTAAACCACAATTTTTTTACAAGGGTGAAGATGAAACTGTAAAGACTGGGAATGAATTGTTTTGTTATCCTCGACACTGCAATTAATTCTTTGACAGAGAGGTTTGAACCAATGGAAATCCACGGAAATTTTAAATTTCTCTATAAAATTTAACAATAAGACAGATGTGAAAAAGGCGTGTAGTCAGAGAACAATGCAGAAACATACGAGTAAGCAGTCAGTATTGACGGCAGATGATAAGACAGATATCAATGGGGGGAGGGGGGGGGGGGGACTGCTGAGGGATATCATAATTTTAGCTCCAATGTTGTCCGAAGATAGTTGCCGTTAAATAGCATTGTCATACTTAACAGCTATCAGTGCAATTTACATTTTTCCTAATGTGTTTGTAGCCATGTTGCAGGGTTGGGCAAAATTTGATTTTTATTAAAAGAAATAAAAAATCATGATTTTTTTGTGTATTCTTCAATTGATCCCTTTAATGGTAAATTCTTCTAGTATATGGTCTATAGGGATCATAATAATTAAAAAAACAATTTTTTAATTATATTTTTTCATTTTGGCTATATACAATGCTCTAGCTACGCCGCAATATACATCGACACATATTGGCGTCAAATCTACATCTCGCATGTCCCAAAAAAACCCTTGAATCGGTCCTGTATATTTCTTTAACCCTTAAGTGGATCCAACTATATTACATATAAAAAAACACTATTTTTGGGGGGTTTAATTTCAAAATTGGGGGGTTACGGGGGAAACTTCGGGATGGAAGTTAAACATTCGTATTTAGCGACCCAAAAACCCATAAATTTGCCCATTTCCAGATCTACCATGAATTCTCCCAGTTAAGGGCTCATATGGTCTCTTTTGCATGGACTAATAAGACTAAATCGTTAGTAACTCAAAACCTGTTAGGTTTAGAGAACTCTAACTGCTTCTGATCAGCTCTGACCACCTCCGATATATTTTCAATACCTTTACCTGTGCACCTCAACTGGGCCCCCACGAGGGTCGCAGGTCGACTGCTGCATGAAGAAGAAGAACAAGTTATCCTGTTCGCAAAACGTCGATGTTGTTGTATCGTTACCCTATAAAAAATAGAATGTGAGACGAATTTAAGTGTCTTTACGTCCACGCTACCGAGGTTGGTTCAAGAGAACTGTGAAGAATCATTACTTATACATTATACTTCTGAGATTCCCTTACTCTTCTCGCAAGACGAGAAGTGAAGGGCGTCCCAATAGTCATTTTTATTTCTAATTCTAGACTTGGCAGACCCCCGGTCGTGTTTTTTTTCCAGAGGCCTCTGGCGGAGCCCCTCCAGTTGAAAATTTTGTAAAGCCCCCCCTTCTTCAGTACATTTCATTAGAAATATTTGACTTGAATAATAATTATTATTACAATGGTAATTTTTATATTTCAAAAATATTTTTAATTTCGTCGAAAAAATAAATTCCCGGAAAAAAACGGTTTTTCTGCATAACTCGATTACGGTCGACCGCAGTGGTCCGACGCAAAGGACCTTTTTTGTAGGTCTCGCGAAAAGGGAAAAAATAGTTTTTTTTTTAAAAGTGAATAGGAAAAGAGATACACGCCCCCGAAAAAGCCCCTAAGACGGACGTCTATAAGAGCGGGCCCCAACAAGCTGACCATAACCCAATGTTAACACTTAACCCAAAAACTGCTCTTCTTTTTATTCAATTATTTCCATACAACTCAATGTCAAACTCTATCAAAGTCTAGTCTCCATGGTGACAACAAATCAAAACAAACAAAACAATATAATCTAAATACCTACCTAAAAAATCCCTAAAAACGTGACAACGCATATGGCAGGATCATAAATCAAAATGATTGGAAAATCATTTCACAAAAGTTGTCTATATCATAAAAGGTTATAGGGCAGGGATCGGCAACCTTTTTGTGTGTAAGGGCACAATACAAAAGTTAAAAACACCCTAGATAAAATATCAATGATTTTTGTTCTTCCCCTTTCACTTGGTCTTCCAGGACCTTATTGAATTTGCTTTACTAATGGCACATTCTCTATGCTGGGATATGTAAGTTTTACTTAATTTTCTGCTATCACGGTACCTCAAGAATGTACTTATGCTTTAATATAGAGTGCCACCCCTGATAGTCTCCAACAAGTAAATAGCAATATATGAAAACTACAAAAATATTTTTGTTTAATTTACTGTTCACTTTTTGAGTGAAACATATAGTATATAGTATGATATTTAACATTAACATCAGGTATTCAGGAGGGTAAAAAGCTAGTTCATTTATCATTTTTAATAATATTGTTATAGAGCTATAGTTATAAATTTGCAAGTTTCATTACTATAAAAATAGGTGATTATAAGTTCAGTTCCCAGTTCACTCACCACACACTTATTGGCGAAGTAAAGTAGGCCATTTTCATTTCATCTGAATCAACTTACCACCCCATAAAAAATAGAGTAAGATGTTTTAACTAGGTGATGGTAACCAGACAAATCATCGGGTAAAGAAAATGATTAAAAGCTGTGATCTAATTGAGTCCAAATAAGGGACTGTGCTTACTTTTTACAACATATATTTTGTTTGACCTGATAGTAGCACTTCCCAAATAGTTCACCCCATTTTATTCATTAGGTTCAACATAATTTAAACATAGGTAATCCTAAAACAGTACAGGTAACTTGTTGTTCTTCCAACGTGGTGTGTGAAAGTTTATTAAAAATAGATCCAGAGTCAATTTATTACAAAATCTGTAATGGTTTCTACTATAATATGCTTTGCCATTGTAAACAGGAAATCTTCATGAGCACTGAGATTATATGAAACTTATAATTATAATAAACTGCTTAAGAGCTATTAACAATCTAATTTTTAATAGGATTCAAGAGGTTAAGGGAAAATGTTAATTATCTTAGGCCACCTAAAAGAATAAATTTTATTTCAGTAACACATTAAAGTTTTGCCAATATTGGTCAAAACATTTTGATAAAATATGAAACGGACAATAGAATTAAACAATGATGTAGTCCATTAGAACTGTAAAAGGAATATTAATTGAGGGAACACCAAGGACTTAATTTTGTTTTAGTAATATCTAAGTTTTGCCAATATTGGGCAAAAGGTTTTCATAAAACAAATATTTGAAACAGATAATAAGATATAAAATAAACAGGCCAAGTGTGTGCTAGTCAGCACACAGCGAGGGTCCGTAGGCCACACTATATTATATAGTGTTTAACTGTAAAGTGTTTAAACAGTGTTTTTTTAAAATGCTAAAAAGCTTACTTTGAACAATTCTAAGGGTCTGATATTCTCAAAACACACTCTGATAAAGTATTTTTTTGCCTCTGAACTGGACTACAACCATATAAATACATCGAAAAGACCATAATTATAAAAAACGTATTTTGTCAATAAAAAATAAAATAATATTTTTTTCGAAATTTCCAAAAAGTGGTATCTTTACTTTGGGGGGGGGGGGGGGGGGGGGACACGTTTCACACCCACTTCAAACTTGCCTACGCTCGCCCTATCAAAGTTATATCCAAAGAATTATATACTTTTGTAATCAGCTCGACGTACCCTTTCATATGATACCCCTCACGGTGTCCCCCTAATTTTTTTGAAATTTTTTTTTTTAAGTCGCTATATTTTTAAAATATGTGGGTAGGTACAAGACACATACATGCCAAATTTCAAAGTGATCGGACGATAGGTGTAGCCGTGAGAGCACGCGAGAGGACGGACAGACACACGCAGGAAAATATAAGGGTCCTTGGTTTTGCCTACGGACCCTAAAAATAATTAGTCTTTTACACCATCATGTTTATCTAATTCAGGGAGGAGACACAAAGACAATTTAAAATAAATAAATCATATATTTAAGTTTTGCCTGTATTGGCCAAAATAATGATGATAAATATGTAAACATGAAACAGGCAATAGAATTCAACAAAAGAGTATTGGATTAGACATTGAGGGATAATACAGAAATATTTTTTTTCCAGTAACACCTAAATTTTGCTAATATTAGCCAAAAGGTTTTGGATAAAACACATATATTTGAAACAGAAAATAAGATATAACAAATAATTAGTCTATTAGACCATCATGTCAATAGAAATCTAATTAAAAGAGGACACACAAAGACAATTTAAAATAAATAAATAGTGTTTTAAGTTTCACCAGTATTTGCTAAAAAGTTTCGATAAAAAATACATATTTGAAACAGACAGTAAAATGCAACAAAGAAATCGTCTATTAGACCATATAAACCAAAGACTATTTCCGGGAAAAGATCCGAGGGCAAGAGAAAGTATCCGAGAGAAAGGCTGATTAACACCAATGCTGAACCTAACATTTGGTCAAGTCTGAATCCAGTTTCAATAAACCGTTGCATCAAATGCCTTAACAGAGTAGGCATATTCTGAATAGTGTCCCAAATCTGTAAAAACATCAACAAACTTAATATTTAATTATTTGGAATTTTCATTTATGACACAAAAATAAATTTCACAAATAATAATTTAAAAACAGAGAATATACATACGTTTATATAATAAATGTAATTAAATTGACAAAAAAAAATTATAATAACTAACTATACTATATAAATAAATAATTCTGCCTTGGAGGTAAATTATTATCTTTTAAAAATTAGCTTTTGGTGGTAAGTACTGAATAACGCTGGGAGGTAATTGTGGTAAAGTATTGTTACTCCTTTGCTAGTAAATAAATAAATAATCAATGTAAAAACGTATGTGGTGTGATCAAAAAGTATCCGACCTTAATTTTTATTGGGCAAACAAAGGAAGCTGTGGGGGCGGGGCTTGGTGTACGGTTGAAGGCATGCCTAGTGTGAATGCTCATTTTTTTGTACGTCTGCAACACGAGTCAGTCAGCTGTAAGCTATTAATTAGTGAGCCAGTGCGAGTGAGTGTGGCCGCTCAATTGTTAGCAATTTTGGCACAAACTTTGCTGAAACCCTCCTGAGGACCAAGTTGTCAGTAAAAATGGATTAATGGACCCAAAATTAATATTCAACTCAACTACAATGTTTCTCTACTAATGTCTACAAGTTCTCTGGTCATCAATCGGCGATCCTGCATCACCAAGTTCCTTATTTGTTCAATAACGGCCTCATTTCAGGATGCTGCCAGACCATGCTTCACTCTTCATGGATAAGCGGCAATCTTTGAAGCAAGAGGTTGTACCACTCATTTATTTGTGTGGTGTCCATCGCTTCGTTCCCAAACACTTGTTAAATCTTGCGGTTTCCATTTGAGAATCTCCAAGCTTAAAATAAAATTTCATGCAGTAACACTGTTTGACTTTTTCTGTCATTTTGTCAGAAAGAAAAATCCGATGACACTCACTAATTAATAGCCTACCACCAGACTGACTCGTGCTGCAGACATACAAAAAAAGAGCATTCACACTAGGCATGCCTGCAACCGTACACCAAGCCCCGCCCCCACAGCTTCCTTTGTTTGACCAATAAAAATTAAGGTCGGATACTTTTTGATCACACCACGTATATTTTGAAGAAAGAGAGCTCAATTTTCCATTTTAATTGAGAGGGTTGTAGCTTTCCTGTAATTACTAAATTGTGACACAATAATTTACCTCTGAGGTAGAAATAATAGCATTGAATTAATCAATTCCAAATTCAATATAAAACATTATCTCAAAGGAGTCACTACTCAATATAATGCATAAATAAAGCATGGGTGCTATTATGCATATTTATTATGCTGGCATGTAAGATTTCCAACCATATTTTATTCAACTGTTAAAGGCCAAGTTAACCCAGTATCTGCAATAACTAGATTCTCACTTTTCATTTGAGAACATTACATTTATTAACACGAAATATAAATCATCAGAATTAAAAAAAAACAAAGTTTGTGTTTGTTAAGAGTACCAGGATAAAATATTTTATTTAAAATAAAAAAAATACTATAGGGTATTAGAAAGTACCCATATAGAAACACATCTATAAGGATCTTTATAAGAGATATAGTGGAAAGTGGAAGGGAGGTAGTGTAGAGTTAGCAAAAAAAATAAATAAATAACAGGTTTAACAAATTTAAAAGCATAAATAAAATCAATATACAGTAGAGTCCCGCTAATCCGAACTAATTGGGACCGAACCCAGTTCGGATTAGCGAAAATTCGGATTAGGTGGATTTTTGTAAATTAATGTCATATATTGACTTTAGGAGGCAATAATATCCTAATTTAAAAATAACGAATTCTAGAAAACCTTCTAGAAGTCTAAGAAAGACTGAAAGGAATCCCTATCACTGGCCCTCTAATCCAAGAAAAATCCGCCTAATCCTGTTCGGATTAGGCGGATTTTCGGATTAGCGGGACTCTACTGTATATATAAAATACTCGTACTATTATTAATATGTGCTCGTGTATTATACATTTTTGTAATCAGCTCGACGTACCCTTTCATATGATACCCCTCACGGTGTCGAAAAAAAATAAAAAAATTTTAACCCTTAAGTTTTTTTACCCTAATTTTTTTGAAAAAAATATTTTTTGTAAGTCGCTATATTTTTAAAATATGTGGGTAGGTACAAGACACATACATGCCAAATTTCAAAGTGATCGGAGGAAAGGTGTAGCCGTGAGAGCACGCGAGAGGACGGACGGACAGACACACGCAAGAAAATATAAGGGTCCTTGGTTTTGCCTACGGACCCTAAAAAGAAATAAAAAGTCTCATCTCTCCAAAATAAATATTAATTTAATTAAGCTTATCATTATGGTGAATCTTATAAATAACAAAAAAAATTGCGCCAAACATCAAAAGCCAAAAAGAAAAGAAATTTAATCAAAGCAAAACAACAACCAATAAAACCAAAAAAAAAGCACCTACCTACAAAAAAAAAAAAAAAAAAAAAAAAAATACTAATAATAAAACAAGCAAAGAGTGAAGTGACTTTAAAAAGTGAATCAGTTTTAAAGGAGGGCCATACAATAAAAATTTAAAAGCCATCTGAAATAACCAATATCTCACAAAAATATCCATAGACAGTATTCAGGACCATACCCTACAGGTATAAAAAACAAAAAAATATCTGAGGCGTAAATATTTAGACGTTGAAAAGGAGGTAAGTGCCAAATTTAGGTTAATTATTAACCTAAAGGATATGGGAACTAACATATTTTGGCACTTCTTTAGATTGATACTCCCCATATAAAAAAACCAGAGGGGAGTAACAAGCTAAAGAAGGTGTACAGCATATTCTTCTTTAGACTGTTACTCCCCTTAGAAAAACAGAAGTGGGATATTCCTTTGTCCCAAAGTACACATTGGACTAAACATCCCTTTGTCATAATAGTTATTTAATTAATCATTTATATATAAATATATTTTTTATTTATTTATTTTTTTTTTTACAAAAATAGGGGAGTAACAATCTAAATAAGTACCCATATTTTTCAATGCAATTGGCACTGAAACATAGAATGTTTTCATTAAAAAAAAAAATTTCAGAAATTTTGGCATTTACCTCCATTTCAATGTCACTTAACAACAAAATCAATAATTTTTTAAAAAAAATGAATAAATATGTAAATAGTCACCTAGTCACCAAAAATTGAGTCACCTTGATCCCTTTTTGGGGGTCTTGTTTAGAAGGTTGATGCCACTATTTTAATTCTGATGCCAATATTTGACTTGACGTATAAAGACGTGACAATATCAATTGATTAAAATAGTTTATTAGAATAAGGGATATGACTACTTATTTATACAAGAGAGATTATATTTCATTGTCAAAATAACTTTTTAGCTTCATTAAAATAGTGGTGACGGCCTTCTCAGCAAGTACCTATCTGTGAGACTTTATTAATGTATTTATTTTACTGGTTTATACATGTCTCAAAGAATGACTTTCTTAATGAATGAATGAATGAATGAAAAAATATTTGTATTTAAAGATAATTCTTTATACAAAGGGGGTTAACATTATAATGCTATATAACATCAAACTAAACAGCGTGCTCTTTTTTTAACAATAAAATAAATAATAATAAAAATAACAATAATAACCTCAGTACTACAGAAAAAATAAAATTGAAAAATATAAGTTTCAAAATAAAGTAAAATAAATCCTTACACCAACTCGTAACAGCTACAATAACGATAAAAAAAAAAAAAAATAATAATAAATAAAAATAAAAAAATAAATAAAAATAAAAAATAAATAAATACATAAATCAAAAATAAAAAATCGAAACAAAACCAATAACTGAGACTTAATCAAAAAATAATTTGTTCATATTTACATCTACCACAATTACTCATTTAAAATATAGGACCTTATTTTCAAAGAATTTACTACAAAATAAAAAATATCTTGACCTTGTTTTTTTGACTTAACATCTATTAGAGAGGCTATGTTGGTTTCATCTGACCATTCATCACTTGCCAAATGCAATGGCAAGAACTGCCTTCTTTGAAGTCGATACCTTGGACACCTCAAAAATATATGGGCCAGCGTTTCACTCTCAGCAAGATTACATACCAGACATATTTCATTTGTAGCGATCATGTACATAATTCCTCTAATCGTTACTTTTAAATTATCTTGTCCAGCAGTACGGACCTGGGCCAGGACTCGTTGAATCGTGAAAGGAAGAAACAGAGCAGGGTTCAAATAATTATTGTCCGGATGATTAGAGGTGTCGAGTACTCGGTAGAGGCTAGAGAAGGACGTAGATTGCACTCTCATCTTGTCTTCCTGCTTGAGTTTCCCAGCGTAGTTGCACAGTATCTTCTCTATGAAAGCATTTTCGAAAGACGATCTTAGAATCAAGTTCGGATCTGTGTCGCATGTCAAAAGTAGTTGTTTTACTTGGGAAACCCAGTTATATTTGACTGTATTGCCCTGTGTCGAGTCTAAGGTGATAAGTCTATCGAAGCATTTTTTAACCAACCTGTGGCTGTCTAGGGTATGCATTTTTTTGATAAAAACTAAAGCTTGTCGGAGAACTTTCACTGACACAAGTTGGAGGTTGAATTCCTGCCTAATCATATAATGAGGAGTGATCTTTTTTAACGAAAAATAGTGCTTAAAAAAAAAAAAATTTGAGCAGACTCTAGTGCGTCTAAATATCGAAGAGACCAAATAGCCGAAGTATAGAGTAAAGTGCCCAGGACAGTTGCATCATACACTTTAATAACAGAATTAAAGGAGCGGTTTGAAGCTTTGGCAAGTGTTTCTCTGATGGCCCCTGATCTGCTCCGACTCCGCGCCACCATCTGCTTGGCAGTTTCTTCAAACACACCTCTCCTGGTAAAACTGACACCTAAATAGTTGAAACTTGATACTTCCTCCAGTATTTGAGTTTTAAAATAACATTTTGGGCGTTTCGGTGATAGATTTCCCTTTGAAATTGTTAATATTTGGGTTTTTGCTATATTGACAGTTAATTTATTAATATTACAGTACTCTTCCAGTATTCTTAAACCTCTGTTTAACTGTACGACCATGTCTGAAATTATGGCTATGTCATCAGCGTATGCTAATATCGAGACATTTGTATCACTGTTTATGCTGACTCTTTGATAACCATTTTCTTTAAAGAATTCATCTATATCGCTTATAAACAGTTTGAAGAGTAGGGGTTATTTCGCCTTGTAAGAGGCCATTCGAGACAGGAATTGCATCGGAAGTTTCCTTGTTATAAAAAATGTTGGTACTTGCTTGTTGGTAAATACTTAAAAGAATCCTTATGTATTTAGAACTAATTTTTAATGAGTGCAGTTTACTTAGTAGTAACGAATGGTTGACACTGTCAAAGGCCTTTTGTCAAAAGTCGACAAAAGCTATTATTAGTTTTCTCTTGGGCAGTCTAATATGATTTTGTATGAGGCTGTTTAAAATGAAAATGTTATCACTACAACCTCTGCCCTCCCTAAAGCCGGATTGAGTTTCGGGTAGTAGTTTGTGTTTTTCACACCAGGCTCGGAGACGGTTATTTAATAAGGACGTAAAAATCTTGGCAACACAGTTCGTTAATGAAATACCCCTATAATTATTTAAGTCCTTTTTTTCTCCCTTTTTATATATCAGAATTGAAGATATTCGAGACCAATCCTCGGGCGTTTGTCCAAATTCCAGAATATGATTGAAAAATATTTGGAGGTATTCATTCCATATTTGAGGCAGGTGTTTGTAAAATTCATAAGCGAGTAAGTCAGTTCCAGGGGCAGAAGATGTCTTGCATGCTTTGATAACGGAGGTAATCACGTCTATTGTAAACATAGAGTCAAGGTCAGGATCATTAAACTCCGATGTAATAATGTTATCTATTAGTAATTGTTTTGAACTGGAATATAGGTCTAAATAAAATGCTTCCCAGTCTTTAATTGCTATCGGTTCTCCTGTGTTGTTATTTATTTTTTTATGTTTGTTTATTATTTTCCAGAACTGTTTGGTATTTTTAGTGTCTGAAAGTTGATTTATAATGTCTAATTTATAGGCTATTTTTTTGTGTCGTATTAATGATCTATATTGTTTAGCAAGTGCTGTGAATGTTGATTTAAACGGTTCGACAAAGCCTGTTTTTTTGCATTGCCTTGCAGCTCGTCTTGCCTCTCACTTTAGTAAGTTGCAATCTTTATCAAACCATGGTTTGATAAAGGATGGTTGGTAAGGTTGGAGGGGGGGGTTGGTTTGTTGGCTTTATAAGTAAAGGCAAAAGTATTCACTATTTTCTATAAAATTTGTATACCCATTACAATTTCAAAACCCTATAGTGATGTTTTTATTTATATGTTTCACTGAAGGGTTACAATCCTGAGCTTTTAGTTTATATTTTTGTCATTTTTTGGTAAATTTATTTTCACTAATGGCAAGAAGTATTGTAGCAGCATCTAGGCCAGTTATATCGTGGAATTTTCAAAGCCACACTGGTTATTGTTCACCAAGCCTTTTAGATCCTCTGTGACGGTAAATTTTTCTCCCTCAATAAACAATTGTTCTTCCGTATCTTTACTTTGCATTTTGTTTTTGATAGAACTTCTCTTCTTAGGGCAAAAAGTATTGATCTCTTCCAATTGATCTCAGCAATTGCAGAAAAGTCTCTCTGAACGCTATAAGACGTTCCGGCTAGTTTGTTGCAATTTCTCAGGATACTATGGATATCTTCGTCCCGAGGAAAATGCGCTATTATGGCCTTCTTTGTGGCCGTCGATCGAAGGATGAAAGCCCTATTAATAACGGGTACATGATCCATATGAAGTGAGTCGGCGCAAAACTTTCTTAGTAATTGTACGCAGTCTGACTTTTCATTAGGTTGTAGCCCCCAGAATAATAGATTATTCCTTTTTCCTCTATTTTCGAGAACATCGACTTTTTTAATTAAATCTGCATTAATTGCTTTCAGTTGATCCATTTCTTTTTTTAAGGACTCATTTTGCTGAACAACATCATTCAAAATTCCCCTTAATGTATTTAGGTCATCAAAGGTTTCAAAGGCTGTGAGGTCCATGTAAGATTTTTTAAAAACTGGCGGGTTAGACTGAGCGGGTTGATTTGGGCTGGTTTCTGACCTCGGTCGTTCGTTAGATTCCGCTATCAATTCTTTTTCCGTTCCCTTCATATGTCACTCGGGTTTTCCGATAATCGATCAGTTTCTATTATCGATTAACAGAAGGATGAGCTGCTCCAAGCGGCGACTTTGTAAGATTTTTCAAGGACGTTCAAACAGAGGGCGTGAAAACTATCTTTTTTTTCTTTTTTTTTTACGAAACTAAACTATATGACTTTCTTAATGTATAAGTTAAATCCTAAAGGTAACTCTAAAAGTTATGCATTTCATAAATACACCACCCTCATTTTCTCTGATACATCTTTTGTAAAAGAAATTATTATATGTATATAGTTTATGGCAACTTTCCAGGGTTGGTAACATAGATTGTAACAGATAGGTCACTGATACTTGTGCATACAATTCTCTAATACCTTTCATTTGGTTTTTATTAGTGTCTGTTTTGGGATTATTTGGGTTGAAATTTGAGTAAGTTGACAACTTATAATATATTTAACTCAAGTCAAAATAATTAGTAGCTCTTAATCTTTAGTAATGGAGCAATGTTAAATATTTTTAAGCAGGAGGTCCTCAAGGTAGAAGAGGTAAAAACGCAGCAATAGGCTTATGGCCTACCAGGGGTAGGTGGTGATAGGTGTGGTTTTAAGAGGAAAAAATGTTTAACATTTTTTTCTGAAACTACCAAATTTGTACTTTTGTAGAATATTTATTTGGCATAACACTGGCTAGCCATAACATATATTTTTGAACAAGTAGTTCTATGTCCTCATATACTATGCTAATTTTAGCTTATTATAAATTATACAAATATTCACTTAAGTGAACTTGTACTATTTATACTTATAAATAGTAGTTCCTATCTAAATGAAGAAAAAAAAACAGTTTTAAAGAATTTGTCACCAAGAACAATGAATCATTTGTATGTGGAATAAAAGAATATTGTTCTCACAACTCTTATAATATACATAATAGAGAAAACCTGGTGGGGCCATTTCTTACCATGCAGTGAATTTGGCTCATTTAAAATCTTCCATTAAGAATTTCAATAGTAAATTCCAAACTTGGATGGAACCTACCTCTTTCTAAATAAAAGGTTTTTTTTTTTAAAATCAAACAAAAAAAAACAAAAAAAAAAATCATAAAACAGCATATTTCTTTCAAGTTGATTATCCAAAAACACATGCATTTTAAGTAAAATAATTGATAATAAATAAGGATAAAAACACTTCTGTGGAGTTTGACTTTAGATTTGAAGAAACAGTTGGAATGGCCTGTAAAATTGAATGCACCATAACCCTAAAAATATTACAAATTCACACTTAAAGAAAAAAAAGCAAGCAGAAAAATATATTTTAGCACAAAGTGAACTGGCAGTATGCAGAAATTTAATAGGAAATAGATAACTTTACTTAAAAAATAAAAATAATAATAATACAGTGTTTAGATACGGAACTCAAGTCACTACAATGGCAAGATCGTCCTATAAAAACAATATAATTTAAAATTAAAGATGTATTTCTGCGACTAAATATAACATTTTGTAGGGTTCCTGCAAATCCAAGCCAAATTTTCTTAAAACCATTAAGAATTATATTGGTTATGAAAAAATAATAACATAAACAGTCTTTCAACGTAAATTAAAATTTGTTTATTTAAAAAGCACCTTCAGCCTTGATAAGCCCAACGCATGTGCATTAGCAGATGCGTGTTACAGATCAAGCACTGACAATGCATTATGAAGGCTTAGGCCTCTTTCACACGAGGCAACTTAGTTGATTCAACTAGTTGACTGGCGGTTGAAAAGAAGTGTAGCCGGTTAGCAAATGTTAAGGAATCGCCTGAACCCCTTCACACGAGTCGACTCGTCCGCCCAGGTGGCTAGGAGGCCAGGCACATGTGCCGCTTGCGTTCTCATCCTAACTAGTTGATTCAACTAAAAAGACACTACAAGCCATTAGGCCCTTCACACCAGTCAACTTAGTTGAGTCAACTGGCACACTTGTTCCATTTGGATTATACTTTCTCTTCCAATTAAATTGAAGAATTTATCCTCGAGGCTTAGTAGTTTGATATATAATTGTGAGAAAGCGCCTATTTCCTGATTCTCTAGCAAGGGATGAACCAAAATTTATCGACTAGATTTCCTCTCTTTTTAGGGTTTCGTATATCATCCTCGAAACCCTTAAGCCGAGGGTGATGTGTCTGTCTGTCCGTCGTATTTTGGTTCATATCCCCAGAACCATTCACGCTAGAGATGTGAAATTTAAAATATTGGCGTAACTTTTTGAACACACATAGGAAAAATATAGAAAAGTTAAACATTTAATATGCGCATGCTTATTGCACAAAAATGTGCAAAGCTCAATTTTTTTTTAAATTTTCGAGATGGGTATTAAATGAAAGCTACTGAAGAGTAGATTAAAAATATATATAACTTTTTATGACTACTGTGCTTTTTACTGCCAATATTGAAATTTTAGCGCCAAAATTTCACTCCCAAATAAATCCCCCAACCCCATCCACCCAATAACGGCTAGGCCTATTTTGAAATAATTTACGTAAATGCCTTATGATAGGGTGATGAAAATTGCCAGAAAAAAATGAATTTAACGTTTTGATATTATACCAATAAAATCCATTGTGACCCCTTGAGGAATCTACTCTACTCTCCTTACTCTACTCTATTTTTTCTTTTGGGGGATCCATTTTAATTTTTTTTTTTTTTTTTTTTTTTTTTACTTCATATAGGTGGGATGGGCAAATACTAAAAATGTGATTATTAGCAAACACAAGAAGAACTTCTGCTCCTCGGGTTCTAACATCGTACTGACCTCCTGTTGGGAAGAGAAGTTGAATCAACTAAGTTGCCTCGTGTGAAAGAGGCCTGAAAAAGTCTTGACACAGGCAGTCAACTAGTTGAGAGTCAACCAGTCAACTAGTTGAATCAACTAAGTTGCCTCGTGTGAAAGAGGCCTTAGACTTAAGTAATTTTTCCAGGAGCCTGATGCTCTAATAGATTATTTGAATGCTTGCTTCTTATTCACCTCTAATCATGCAGGAAATTTATATCATTTGGAAAATCATTATATTTGAAAATTAAATTTATATTGTTTTAAAATTACCTTAGTAAATCAAATTTGGATATTAGAAAAAAAAAAAAAAAAAAAAAATGATTGAGTTACCAAAATGTTAAAATGTTGCCAAACAAAAGTTAAAATGTTTTTTATTTTCCTCTAAAGTACTATATAAAAAGTAAAGAAGCAGACATATTAAATTTTATTTTATTTTAATAAATGTAAATAGTCCTTGCTCAAAAATAATCTAAGTAAAGAAAATCAGATTAAAATGAGCTTTTTTATTTGATCATGCAATTTTTAAATTATAAATCATGCAACATTAAGGTAGGGATTGCGGGTAATATGAATAATATGGCTATAAGTAACATCAGCAGTTCATCAATTTCAAACCAGCTTACATTTTGTGGGTATCTTGATAAGGAAAAACTGTTATATTCGTTGATAAGTTCAATCAGTTCTGTATCCTCAATAGTCGTGTCAGGCCTCACATACTTAAATAAAATCTGCACCTAAAAAGCAAAAAAAAAATTATTTATTTATATAACTTTTACTGAGATCTGTTCACCAAAATGTAACTTATAAATGTATTTTAAGAGTAATAATAATCAGTGGCACAAAACATTTAGGCAAAACAACAGCAACTTTGATGAAATAGAAATAGTTGACGTGGTTTAAAAAAAAAAAAAAAAAAAAATGAAAGAATGACAAACTAAAGAGTCAATTCCTTTTGGTACATCTGGAATTGTTCATTAAAATGAATGAATGACTTTGATCATCTCCAGTTTCCGCAATAAACTATTTGCTTAACAGTTTTTGGGTATATTAACCTTTGATTTGAGAAATCACATACTTCACATTAACTTCTTTAAGATTTCAAAGGCCTCATCGATATATACATTTAAAAGCCAAACTAAGTGAATGCTAATAAAAGTAGATCATTCATTTTTATTAAAAAAAACTCAATTAAAAAAATTGAACAAAAGTATCTCATATAAATATTAATAATGAATTTTAACACAATATACATATTTAAAAAGTGCTTAACAGGAGGTTGTTTACATTTAGTTTTCAATTTTCAGTTAAATCAGATATATTTTTTCATCTATATCTAGGAAACATGATTTATCCAGGAAAAAACTTATTCGGTTAAATTCGTATTTCAATGGACTACATATAAGAATTTTTTAATTGAAAAAGTCAGAACTGATTTTCAGACATTTTTTTTTCTCAGTTTTTCAGAGTTTTAGGGGGTAGTGCCCCCAAATTTAGAGCTAAAATTCATTTCTCTATTTCACCTTGGAGTATGATTTTTCTGAACTTATATGGAAAATTGCATCGAAATGAGCCCAGTAGTTTAGGCTAGAAGCATTTGCACAGACAACATCATCATGTTTCACACTGATGATATCATCGAGTTGATGAGTTAAGTGGCTGGATAATAACCCCCTGTCCTGTAATTACTGTTTAACGGGACTAAAACAAAAAAAGACCAGACAGACTTTTAAAAAAACAAAACATTTATTTACCTCTAAGTGTTTAAATCTATCAAAATTGAATTTCCGTGCCATCACAATACTTTCTTTATATATATATACAATAAATATAAGTAAGTGAAAAAAACTGTGGCTAAGGAAAGTAACAAATAAAAAACATGATATTGTAACGTAAGGGGTACATACTTTTTGGCGACACATTGGACACACAATTTGATATCTCCAGTTTCTGCGACGGTCAAGTTCTTTTATGCAACGAGCTGGAAATTTTAATTATAATAATGAAAACATATATGAAAAAACACTTATTAACTTAGACATTATAGGGAAGAATACTTATGTTTATAACAGTCAATTTTAATAAAGTTTAATCATACCATTGTTTACATTACAAATTATTGAAACAATAGTATAAATTAACTTTAACCAAATCGCAATTTCTCTAAATAAGTTATTTATCTAAAGAGCATACTTTTACAGTGTTTTACATATAATGAGTTAAAAAAAAGTTCTACAAAGCTGTCTGTTATTTTTAAAAGTAGAGAGACAAAGAAAAGAAGGAAATTCGTCTGTCAAATAAGCTACTTGATTTCAGATCCCAATGCAAAAGCTTTCATGCTAGAAGGTTTTGAAATAAATTAACTAATATCAATGGGAAATCAAATTTTTAAAATTATGATTAATATTAAAAAAAACTTGTATAATAAAATAACTTACTACAGTATACATGACCACAGTTTCCCTCAGCTCCAATCAGCAATTCCTCCAAACATACAGGGCAATCAGAGTTAAATGGAGCTACTTGATCTATGTCTAGAAAAAAAATGGTTTGGGTGCTTGTGCAGTCAATAAAATAATAATAATAACAATAAATTAATAATTGCGTATAATTTATCCACTAATTCACAAATACCACGGTCCAGGTTCCCAAAAATTACCTTCCAACAGTTTGATGGAAATTTGTCAAACTGGACTTGAGTGACATGTATCTCTCGCTAGTTCACAATGAAAGCAGTATCCTCAGAGTAAGGAAGGGGTAGAGGGAGCAATGCCATTTGAAAAGTGGTTCATTATGCGACACCCATATACTAAACCTCTCAAGCAAGCTCAATCCCAACTAAAGTGACAACAGCACCATCACGTGGTCACTGGTCCTTGTCTTATTGGTCTATTCCTTGTTCTTCCGTGCCCACGGACGCTTGTCAACAAAACCTTTAACCTCATCTTGTGCTTTGTTTGATTGTTTTATTATCGAAATGTCAAATATGTCAAAATATCAAATATGTAAGAGAAAAATCTGATGTGATTGCTTTAGAAGACGATTTTGTTTTATATAAGATTGCTTTTGGTTATCTAGGAACTATTACATGTTATTAACAAGGTAACTGCCTATAGATAATTAATACGGTTAACAACAAACATTAAAGTACATATGTATTTATAAAGAAAACTGTATTAAAATATTAAATGTCGTAAAAAATATCACATTATTCTTATCCTTATCAGCTGACATCAGATAAATTTCGAGTTTTTTTCGAGATACCGATACTGTTTCACCAAACTGCCGCTTGGGAGGTTTAGTATATGGGTGTCGCATAATGAACCATTTTTTGAGACCCCGATTCAATAGTATTGTTTCCTCTACCCCTTCCTTACTCTGAGGCAGTATCCCCTCTCATTTCATTCTGTGTAATATTTTAGTTTATATTTCTATGAGCCAACACCTTGTTAATGAAATATAAAAACATAGTTCATTGAAGTTAATTTAGCGTTTAAAATTTGTATTATTATTTTATCTTTAGTTTTAATTTGTATTGCTATTATGTGGTCTTTTTTAAATGGCTACTATCGGTGGGTAGAGGAGTTGAATTCTGTTCTCTTGAACCGGCTTACATTATCCCCCGCCAAAACATTATCCATACTACAATTACTACTTCAATTAATTGATTATTTTACTTGTATCTAAAATGCCTGAATATTCAGTGGACTGTATGGTAAATCTCTTCGCCATAATGAATAGAATAGCTAAGAATGTAAGAATAAACAATCCTATTAGTATAGAGTCCATGTCAATTCCAGAGTATATATCCACAGCCCAATCCCTGCAAAGCATTAAACAAATAATTATAATTTTCAATAAGAAAATGGAATTAATAAGAATGGCGGTAGTTCAAAAGTCTTAAAATTTCCTATAGATTTTTATAGATAATATTTGTGGTTTTAAGTGTGCCCACCGCAACAATTTCTCATATTATTTAATACCAACATACAGTTGGACCTCCTTATAACAAATGAAAAGGTCTATAAAACATTTTTATTTATGTTCCCAGGAATTCTCCATATCCAAGTGTCTCTATAGAACAAAAATAATTTCTCTTCAACTACAAAAAAAATCATAGAAATTAGGATTAAGTTCCAAGCAAGAAAATTTCTGTGAATTAATATTGGCAGTGTTATTGCCATTGGTTTATTTTCTTAAAAGCATTTTTTAGGAGTTTGTTGCTCTAGCACTCTAATAATTTCAAGTATTCTACCTCTATTAGTTAGGAGTTTGTTGCTCTAGCACTCTAATAATTTCAAGTATTCTACCTCTATTAGTTAGGAGTTTGTTGCTCTAGCACTCTAATAATTTCAAGTATTCTACCGCCATTAGTTAAGTGAAATTGGAATAATCTTTGCTCAGTATAGGGATATCTCTCAGTCTCAGTTTAGAATTCTTTCCGGACGTTCATAAAGCTCTTGACTTTTTATAGCGTAATTTACTCACCGTACAAATTTCTAAATGAAAATCATTATCCCTTTCAGAAAAAATCAATCTATTACAATTCATAGCAAATTTTTTTTTTTGGAACTATCAATATCATTGTATGGAGGTGCAACAGAATTATCGAAATACCCCTGACTGACTAACTCTTCCATGCAATTTTGTAGGTAACTCCTGGGTGCTTGCTATGAAATTTTTTTTCTACCTACCATCTTGGTAGAAGATGGGGGCCATTTATATTCAAAATTTGACATGATGTTAAAGGTTTTGAGAAGTATGTCCGACATATAACGAATTACAAATAGAACAGTCAATTTGATAAATAATATAGTATTTGATGATAGCATTGGAATACAGTCTTTAAGTTTACTGAAAGGTTTTTAACTGGATTTAAGGGTTAAAAAACAATTATTGTCATGGGTGATTGAAGTTTTCTTGATTTTATCGAAAAGTCTTTTAATGTCTATTGAAAAGAATTTTGAATCAACTGGAGGAGGGTTTGTTTGGGGTGTATAATTATTTTGCTTATTAATGATTTGCTTGATAATGTTATGGGGATAATTATTTTTTGTAAGTATGTCTTTGAATATGTTGATGTTTTTATTATGAAAGGACGGATCACTAAGGCTGCGGCCACACCGAAGCTACCTCGCTTGGAGCCTAGTGGCTTGGCGAGTCGCCAGGCCACTAGGCTCCAAGCGAGGTAGCTCCGGTGTGGCCGTAGCCTAAGTGTGAGAATTCTGTTAAGAAATTATTTAGCATATTTATATTTTTGACTGTAAGGATGATGAGCAAAATAAGTAAGCAAACGACCTGAGTTTTGTGGTTAGCAGTACCAATCAATTATAAGTTATCAGTTATTATCGGTTTTACGTATGTCTAGTGTATCTAAGAAAGAAATATTATCGTCTTCGGATTCATGGGTGAATGGAAGACGGGAACTTTCTCACTGTGTTTTATTAGACAATATCTCACTAACATACCCTTTGATTAATAATATAAATATCAATAGATTTCATATAAACAATAAGAATATCAATAGATTTAATTTTAACAATACACACATCAACATATATGTATTAAACTTTATTTCATGAAAATAAAATAATAATATAAAAAAAACCATACCATAGACTAGAGAGCAGTTGAAGAGACATTTCTACATGAAATATTATCACAGCCCACCACCAATAAATGTTTAAACTTGTTAAATAACAAAATACAACAAATCTGAAAACAGATAAACAAAACTCCAATAATATTCATAGATTAGCATTCAAATAATTGTAGGGTGCATAAGCTCCTAATAAATTTTGGCTGGAGTCATCAAAACAATCTAGGTACCCTCGTGGAACTGTATCTTGAAGGATGTAAAGGTAGATGCGTTAACTTCATAATCTATTATTTCCCTTTAATACCTTATCTTATACTGCCAAAACCCATTACAGGTTCAGCCAAATTTCAAATTTATTGATGATGCCTGATCTCTCAAGGAAACGAACCTAAATAATTTCAATGTTTAGGTTCAAAGATGGAGGACCTCTTGACAACGATGTTTCCCTATTTTAACCTTGACGACTTTGCTTTAGGTTATGGAAATTCTTTAGGGTTTGCTTACACATTTGGATATCAAAGTACAAAATCCCAATGTTCATAAGCTGTCTTCACTGGAATACCTTGCTTTTTATTTTAGTAATTTATGCATTTTTTTTTTGTAATTAAAGTAATCCACGTCGTTCAAGTTGTTTGTAAGTATTCACTAATCCACTTAATGTAAATAAACAAATAATACAGGAATAATTAGCCAAAAAGGGTTATTCTGGAAAAAAATAATTCCCACTTGAAATTTTGGTTGAATGTTGAATGTCATATTTGGCAAAGGATTTAAGAATCCTATGTGTCCATACAAATGGGGGGGGGGGGGGGGGGGCATGTATAGTGTAATCATTAATAAGCCATGTAAATCAGAGCATCCTGGAGCAGGATTCATTGATGACTGAGCAGACATGAAAAATGATTTAAGCCATACTGTGACGCTGGCTTCCTTCATGTTGCGAGTAACTAGAATAGAGAGCAAAACATAGAAATGCATAAGAGAGAAATCAGCAATATCTCCAATGTCATGAAATTGGCGACTGCAAGAAAATGGCTGATCACATCTCAAGAGTTAAGGATAAGAGGTGGCCAATGAATGCAGGCTATAAGACGGGACCATGATATGAGGTCAGCTTGTCGAGAGTCAACATGGATAAGGGTGGCTCAGGAGCAGAAAATGTACGATTACACATGTCTACTCACATGTACACCTTCCACCTGTTTAACTATAGAAAAATAAATAAATGAACAATAATATATAATAATAACAATAAATGAAATTAGAATAAAAGAGAAATAGCGTGTACAGAATGTTAAACGATAATACTGTAAAAAATGAATTATGTTAATGCATGTATGTGCATTTATGAGTAAGTGCCTAGTACCAATATTTAGGCCAGTTTACTAGCAGGCAAATAAATGTTAATTGTATATTTGGTATGATTTGGTAATAAATTGATCTATCCATCTTTTGCAATTGTGAAACAAAGACACCCTACTTCTTATTTCTTATAAGAAGTAGTCACCTATAATTAATAGTTATCTATCGTGTTGGGTCTTGTAGGAGTGAATAAAATTAGTCAAAATTTATTTCATATTATAATGTACTATTGATATTTCATCCCTTGAGGGACACCATCAGGCCTCTTATATGTGTGTAGTGGAGGAATCCAAAGTGAAACTTAACAAAGCTTTTTTAAAAAACATAAAAAAATAGTCAGAACTATTAAATACATAAAATTCAAATTTTAAAATTGTATGGTAAAGAGAGAGAGAGAAAAAAAGATTTTAAAATTCCCTTTTTAGGGTCTGTAGGCAAAACCAAGGACCCTCTTATATTTTCCTGCGTGTATCTGTCCGTCGGTCCGGTCGCCTGCTCTCACGGCTACACCTTTCGCCTGATCACTTTGAAATTTGGCATGTATGTGTCTTGTACCTACCCACATATTTTAAAAATTTAGCGACTTAAAAAAAAGAATTTTCAATAAAATTAGGGTAAAAAACTTAAGGGTTCATTTTTTTTTTTTTTACACCGTGAGGGGTATCATATGAAAGGGCACGTCGAGCTGATTACAAAAATATATAATTCTTTGGTTATAACTTTGATAGGGCGAGCTTAGGCAAGTTTGAAGTGAGTGTGAAACGTGTCCCCCCCCCCTCTATCTCGCTTATGTGAAGTGCAAAAAATCCTGACCATTCTTTGACCAAAAGTAAAGATACCACTTTTTGGAAATTTCGAAAAAAATATTATTTTATTTTTTATTGACAAAATACGTTTTTTTTTTTATAACTATGGTCTTTTCGATGTATTTATGGTTGTAGTCCGGTTCAGTGGCAAAAAAATACTTCATCAGAAGTTTGTTTATGTGTTTTGAGAATATCAGACCCATAGGATAGTTCAGAGTAAGCTTTTTAGCATTTTGAAAAACACCATCAAGAGGGTACTACTTAAACTATTCAGGGTTGCCTACGGACCCTTGCTGTGTGCTGACTAGCACACACTTGACCTGTTTATTTTCTATTTCTCTTTACCATGTTATTTTAAAATTGATGTATTTTATATGTGAAGTAGTAGTGGAGATAGCTTATTTTTTTGTTTTTTTAAAAAAAAGCTTTGTTAAGTTTCACTTTGGATTGCTCCACTGAACACATATAAGAGGCCTGATGATGTCCCTGAAGGGATGAAATATAGCCAATAGTACATACATGAAATACATTCCAAGACTCAACACGATAGATAACTACTTCTTATATTTGGAAACAATTTTATGAGAATCCCCTCCCCCCACCCAAAACATGACTTTTTCCCACTAAATTTTTTATTGATCCATTAGATTATTAAATTCTAGGCCAAATAGGACATACAACATAAAATCTTTTCCAGAAAAAAAAGAATGCCTTTACTAAAATCCATTTAGTGTTGTGTGAGCTTTACATGGTGGTACATTATACGCTCAGTAGTTAAATCAGTAAATGTAAGGGAATTCATATTAATGCTGAGTATAAAGTGATGGCTTAAAGTGGCTTTATTCATATAATTTCTACTTTATGTTGATCATACCTGCTTGGGGTTTCACATTCATTATCATTAGTACTTCACCATCCTTAAAACGATTAAAAGCCAGTGTAAAATAAATCATTGCATACGCTTCAAAACTGCTAGCAATACTTCATGTGTTGAGGCGACCATTCATAATTCTAGATGTATATTTGAATAGTGGCAGGTACATCTAAAATACATTACAATCAAAAAATAAATTAATAATATTAAAAAAATTAATTGGTTATTCAATTGTTAAAAGAAAAGAGCAAAAAAAAAAAAAAAAAAAATACCGTAAAATCTTGCGTATAATACACACAATTTTTACTTCTAAAATAGGGTTGCCAATTATATGTGAGTGAAAACAATAATCTACTGATTTTACCAACTTGACCTTTTGCCATTATAAGTAGGTATTTGAAAAATAACTATAATATGATTACTTGCTAAAACTACACGTCTACATGTAAGAAAATATCAACCTAAATGTTTCTTTTAACAATTGTGTGTTTATTTTAGCAATATAATTTACCTTGAATTATAATATCTTTATAATTTTATAGTTCAACTCATATTATTGTAAATTAAACAGAATTAAAACAAATTATTTTTTTCTTCGTAAATTCACTAAAAACTTTGTTATTAACATACTAGCTTGATTACTGAATACTATTTTTATTTTAATGTTGTCCTCAAAGGTAAGCCCACCTTCTACGAATTATTGTAATCACATGCATCACTATATTCCTCTAAAATATAGGAATATTTTGAAGGTAAATGTTCTTTGAATTTTTATTAGAATAGATCGGTAATGATGCTAGTTGCTAAATTATTAACTACAACCTTTTCCACTTTTTACTCGAATTACTGTTCATTTATCAGTTCGGTGTTTTAGATAATAATTGTTGTTTTTTTTTTTACCGCTTCGACAGCACGAGGGTCATTAGCGATTTGAACAACTTAATTATCTGTCCAGACTTATATTATTTGTTAGAATTACCATTGTTATTCCATTTCCCTTTATTCATTTCAATAATAATAACTCTCCCCCTTTTTTCTCTCCTATATTAGGTTGTTAGGTTGTAAACATTGGCTCTTATTAAAACATCTTTAAGCATTATTAGTTGAACAGGGGAATCAAATATTTGGGGTATTGATCCCAGTTTCTGGGGGTGGGCTCTCTATATTTCTTGTCTGTTGTGCACTGTGATGATGTGGTCCATGGGGGGGGGGTTTGGCATTGAGGACATCTAGGTCTTAGACCACCTTGGACTATGTAGCTGTAGGTGAGGCGAGTGTGCCCTGTTGCCACTTGTTCCTCCTACTTAGCTCAGCTGGTCAATTCTCTCTTCATGGCACAGAACTACATGTTCTCTAGTGGAGAAATAACCTTAGATGCGCTAATATATTACATTAATTGTAAAATATGTAATTATGTAATGTATTATTATTGTTTAAACAATTTTAATAAAGGTATTATTATTTTTTTTTAAAAAATAAAAAAATAATGAGCTTTAGGTGTGGCAAGACATCTTTCAGCTGTGGCAAGACATCTTTCAGCTGTTTTGCCCTGTTTATCCATTCTCTCTTCCACGAGTCTCTAATCCCTACTGTATCTGAACGGATTTGATTGTCGGATTGGTAATGGCTTTTAGGTTTGCCTCGCGTGCTGCTTTGTCTGCAACATCATTCCCTGCTATTCCAATGTGGCTTGGGGATCCACATTATACAGTAGAACCTCACTTACACGACCCTCAATAAAAAATCATATTGTAAATGAAACACAATAATTTTTAAAAAATCAGTTTATTGTCTATCAGTTTGTTGTGTTTTGAATTTAAAAAATACAAAAATTTAGACCGGTTTCGACTGGTTTAGATAATATAAAAATTAAAACAAAAGTTATACATTCTAAAACACTGTCATCTTCAGTTGACTGATTTATAAAGACTGTGTTGATTTTCTAATTTAATCCTGTTTCAGGATTTCAGAAAATAGTTTTTGCTGGATTAGTCTACCCTACCTGGGTAAAATCTCAGAAATTATAGCTCAAATAATAGAAAACGACGACACCAAAGTTAGCTTCAAACCCTACAAAACACTAGGAAAAATATTAGGCTCAGTTAGTGATGTAAAATACCCGGGTATTTAAAACTGCGGGTAAATACCCAGGGTATTTACCCGGGTAAACTCCTAGCAGTAGTAATTTTTAAAATTACTACTGCTAGGAGTTTAATTTCAAACATATTTATTGTAAATTATTATATTTTGAAAGTTCAACTAGTTATTAATTGATATTATGTCTCAATAATATTATTGAATAGATATTAATGAGTTAATAAGAATAATAGTCCAGGAGATAGCATGCATAAAAATGTCTGACAAACATCAAGCTAGAAATTTGTGTAGAAGTAAATGTTTTAGTACCTTTTAAAAATATGTGGTCGGCTAAGTTCGTCGGCGGGACATAGCTTGGCAGTAGGCATTTGAAAAAAAAAAAAAAAAAAAAAAAAAAAAAAAAAAAAAAAAAAAACGGTGGAGAGCGCCTTATCCCGCCCATTATTTCACGATCCTGGAGTAAGAAATTAGTTAGTAGACCAAAAATCAAGTTTATAATATTTCGTCACTTAATAGGCTAGTTAGTCAAATATTACTCCAAATCAAAGTGGTCACCTATTATAATAATAATAATAATAATAATAAAAAATGCTTTATTTAACAGATATATAAATATATACATAAATATAAATTTAACATTTATAAGCCCTGGCAGTTCAGCCGTCGGCTAGAGTTGGCTATGAAGGCCTAAACCTTTTATTAGTGACCATTAATTCATCTATTTTATTGGTTATTTTCATGCATATTTTTTTTATTTATTTTTTTTTTTTTAATTGGAAAATAAATCATTTATAACAATATGATTATAACAGGCATTCAAATAATTAAATATTAAACTAACATAATTATAATAACTATAAAAGCTATCATTAACTTAAAATAAAAACTAATTTGGATTCTCTCACTTTATCAAAATGCATTTTTTTTTTTTTTTTTTGTAATTGGAAAATAAATAATTTATAACAATATAATTATTAAAGGCATTCAAATAAATAATCTATATTAAACTAACAATTCCAAAACATTATCTTAATAACTATTAAAGCTCTCATTAACTTAAAAACTAATTTTGGATACTCTCACATTCTCTACATGTATTAATTGTAAAAGAGTATTGAGAATAATAATAAGACTTAAATTAAAACAAATGAAGAATATATCTATCATCTCCATACAAGAAATTTAGTTTGTAATCAATAAATAGTGAATACAGTAGCTTCCTTACAACTTAAACAAGACGCATTCTGACCATGCCCATATTCCCCGAGGAAATTAATTAAAGATTTTGCTAAAATTAATAAAATAAATTAAATTTCTTATTAATCATGTTGCATGATATACCTCCTATAGTTCCATGCACGCTCTGTGTAATTGGCCAATGCTGCCCAGTCCTTACCATTTAAAAATTCAGTGACTTGACCGTCTGTAAGCTGGTATTGTCCCAGGCACTGGGCTCGGAATTCTCCTAACACTCTGCACTTTCCTATAAAGTGATACACATCCTCCTGCTGTCTAGCGTTACATAGGGTACATAGTCCGGTTCCATTATCTTCTCCTAACCATGGTTGGTGATTAAGACATATTACTCCGGCACGTAACTTCATAATCCATTTCATCGATTTTAGGCTGTTACAATCTTTAAGGTACGTGTTATCTCCTAGGTTTAAATTAAGTAGTTTGTAGTGCAAATGAAATTTAGCATTATTTGCTTGTTGAAAACATTTTTCTCTATGCTCTATTTTTATAATATTTAGGACTTTCATCATCTTTCTATTCCATTCTACTGCATTAGGCGTATCTCCGAAACTAATCGAACTGTTTTCTCCTAACTTGCTCCATTCTTTGAACCAAAACACTCTTTTTCTCACCGTTTCTATCGCAAGTATTTTTGGTAGTCTCGAGTCTTCCATTTGCAGTACCTGAGTTATATATTTAATGTGTAATTTTAACGTTTCGACGAACATACAGCTTAAGTTATTTTCAAGGTAAATGACATAGTTTGGTGTATTTAACGGAAGGGAGAATGTTTTTTTAATAAAAAATCTAAGCAGTTTCTCAACATTTTCGTAACTCTGAAAGCCCCATACTTGAGCTCCATAGATCATGACAGCTTTAGATACTGCGTTAAATACCGATATTTTCGCCGTTAAAGGTACTTTTCCATTTCCTAAGAGATTACTCCAGCATGTATTTAAACCGGCTTTTGCTGTTTTCAATCTGTTTGATGTATGTAAAACCATGCTTAAATTGGGTGTTACGGTTATGCCTAAATATTTATAATCTTTTACACACTCTATCTCCTTTCCTTGAAAATACCACTTATCTTTTTTGGATTTTTTCCCCTTTTTGCCAAATACTAAGATTTTTGATTTTTCAAGATTAACGTGCAGACTCCATAATTCACAATATTCTTGTAATTGCCTTATCATCCTTTGTAACTCCCTTCCATCTTCACTTATTAATACGATGTCGTCGCAATATAATAAAATCCGTATCTTAAAATTTCCGACTCTAATTCCTCCTTCTAACCAATCATATAGATCATTCAAAAATAATGAAAATATTAAGGGGCTTAACAGGCATCCTTGTCTTAATCCTGATTCGGTGTTAAAGCTTTGGGTGATTTTGCCGTCCTTACACCATATACCTGCTTCTGTTTCCTCGTATAAATGTTTTATAATAGTTAGGACTTTCCCGGAGAGCCCAAGACATGAAAGTTTGTAAATCATCGCCCTTCTATCGACACAGTCGAAGGCCGCCTTGAAGTCGACAAAGAAGCAGTAAACCTTTCCCCTACTATTTTCCGTTCTTAATTTAATCAAGCTCATCAAATTGAAGATGTTATCAACTGTCGAGTAGGACTTTCTGAAGCCTGCTTGGTATTCGTTTAAAATATGCCTTTTTTCTGTCCAATCAGTTAGTCGATTTAATAGCATCCCTGTAAACAGTTTGGATATAGTGTTGAGGAACGATATTCCGCGATAGTTACTAGGGTCCGCAATATCGCCCTTTTTATAGATCGGAAAAATCACTGCCTTCTTGAAACTTCGAGGTATCTCTCCTACTTTGTATACATAGTTAAAACATGAAATCATTTTTAACAAGAACTCATCTGGTGCATTTACAAAGAATTCATACGGTACGCCGTCGTAACCGGGCGCCTTGTTTTTCTTTGCTTTAGACAATACGCGCTTTAGCTCTTCCATATTAAAATCGGCGTCCAAAGCTTCATTTTTAAAAAGTGGCTCCGCGTACGAAATGGTCATAATATTATTTTGAGGGTTAAGTAGGTCGTTAAAGTGTTTTATCCAATCTGCCTCTTTGATATTTCCAATTTTCTTTTTTCCTTCATTTTTAAAAATGCCCACCGCTTGCCAAAACTCTTTTGTATTTTTTGCATTAATTAAGTTTGCTTTGACTTGTTCTACATAGTTTCCTTCTTTTAGCTTACACAGAACCTTGTATTGTTTTTGTTTTTTTGTATATAGTTTACGTGTGTAGTCGTTGTTGTTTTTTCTAAAGATACCCAATAATTTAAGAGTTTTATTTCTTTCTTTCCAGCAGTCAATATCGAACCATTTTTTATTAAACTTGTTATCTTTCCAGCCTGCCATCCTTCCTTGGCTCATACTTTTGGCTGATTGAATAATGCCTTTGACTATTGCATCCGGTGATTTTTCGTCTTCTGTTCTGATATTCTGAACAAAGTTTAAGATGTGTCTGTTATAAACCTGTTTGTTCTTCTCGTTCCAGTGAAGTTTAGGTAGTAAAGACAGAGTAGATTGTTCCGTATTGTCTGTTTCTATGACTAAACTTGTTATTATTGGTTGGTGATCCGATACTATAAGATTTTCCACTTTAAATTCTTTTAACCACTTTATTTTATTCATAGAAAGACAAGAATAGTCAATGACTGAATTTCCTCGCCTTGTTATAAAGGTATACTCTCCTTCAGTGTCTCCTACAGTTCTGCCATTCAGAATTAATAAATTTGCGATCTCACACATGTCTATTATGTTTTTACCTTGTGTGTTTTTCTTCCTATCTTTTGAATTTCTTTCTATATTTATTATATCCTTCCAATCTTCTTCCTCCAGTTCTTTGCAAATTGTTTGATCATCTCCTATTCTTCCATTAAAGTCCCCACAAACTAACCAGTCTATCTCTGAGTTGTTTACTAATACATTATATATTTTTTCGAAATCTCTATTCCAATGGTTGCAATTTATATAGACAGGCAATACATTCAGCGACTCACCCTTCTTATTCTTAATTGAAACTATAATTTGATTTTCTATATAGCTGAAGGTCAAGTGTTTTGCTGGATTACCTTCATTTTTTATACCTACTAGCATTCCCCCACTTGCCCTGCCATGTGAGGCTGTTTTAATTGCTGGTACCCATTTAACTGAAAAATCACTGAAAAGAAAATCTACATTATTAATATTTTTCTCTGGTATATGAGTTTCAATTAATATAATTATATCAAATAAATTAAGGTAATTTATAAAATTACTATGCTTAACTGCGCTAGCCAGACCCCCTACGTTATACGCTAATATTTTTACCTCAACACGCTCCGTTTGTTGTTTGCTTACTGTGGCTTCCTTGCTGTTGGTAGATTGTTTACTGAGATGACTGAATGTTATTTTTGTAGGTTGAATTTCCTGTCATGCATTATTTGCTTCTTCCTGTAGTTTCAGCTTTCCTTTCAAAGTTTTGGATCCTGTCGCTACGCAGCGAGTTTCTTCCATCCTGGTCGGCGATTCTATGATTTTTTCCTTCAATTCAGTATTTTCATTTGTTTGTTCCAACTGTCGTATATCCACATGTTTCCGTCGTGTATTTTCATCATTAATTCTTGATACTATGTCTGTATAATCTCTATTGAATATTGCCCGTAATATTTTAATTCCATCTTCATTTCCCACGAATAATCCTTTGTCTGACCAATTGAATTTGTACCCATCAATATACATATAGTCGTACACTAGTGGCATTTTTATTTTTTGACCGTGATTATTTATTTCGTCTCTGAGTTTTATTAATTTTGCCCTACTTCTTCGTACTGACTCAGCAAAGTCTCTGTGCACTACCATGCCCGTCCCTTTCAGGGCAGTACTATTTTTCAAAATGCGCTCGATGTCTCTATCGACCGGTATGTGCGCTAGCAAGTTTCTGCTGCCATCAGCCCTTGGTGGTCCAACAGGGTAGACTCTGTTTATCCATATGTCCTCCTCACATTTTAAAACATTAACGCAGAAGTCTTTTACAACATCTCTAACTTGTGCTTCTTTAGTATACTCCAGACCTTTGAAAATTAAATTGTTTTTTCTTGCCTTTCCATCTAAATCGTCCACTTTCTGAACTAACTTTTCAAGCTCCAGACTCTCTAAACGTTCTACCTTTGCTTTTAGCATGATATTTTCCGACTCCAGAGTTTCCACTTTTTTAGATAGCTCGTTCACCTCTTTTTTCGTCGCTAGAGATGCTATTTTTAAATCGAGCAGCTGGCTCAATTGGTCAATAGTCATATCCCCGACCTTAGTAGAAATATTACCTTCCGATTGCATATTGGTATTTTCGGCGTGAAATTTTTTATTTATACTGTCATATGCCTCGGGAGCCGAATTATCAAGGGGACGTTTAGTAGCCGGAGAGGCAAAATAGTTTTTTATATTGTTACTCATAAAGGCTTTTATGTATTTAATTCTTAATTCTTAATTCCTTGGCTATATAATAATTTAAATCCCAAGTATAGTAAAGAAACTATGGCGATAAGATTCTAAACAATAGTAATCAAGGTAAATATTATTGTCCTTGTAATCGTACCTATCGTAACAGATTAACGGATCTCCTTATCTGAGATTGATAGCGTACCCCTCCCGTCACCTGTTTTACTTCCGTATACTAAAAACTATCTTTATATTCTAAAATAACTACTTATATTTTCACTTGTATCTCCATAAGTTTATCACTGTCAGCAACTAAAATTCACAAATGGCTCTAACACACATAGATCTATCACTATGCCAAAAATGAAAGTGAAATTCGGTCAAAAACCACGCAAAATATCAATTTACTTGGGAGCCGATGTTAACACGACCGGCCTTCAAGACCAACTCTTCTGGTCACCTATTAAGTGACAGACTACCCACTACCATCAACTTGATTTTTGGTATACTGACTAAGTTAGTACTCAAGATTATGAAGATCTCATTGTCCACCAAAAAGGGCGTGACATGGCCGCTCTCCACCATTTCCAAGGCTGAACTAAAGGAGATGATAGACCCATTGTTGCCAAGCTATGTCCCGCAGACGAACTTAGCAGACAACATATTCTTAAAAGGCACCAAAACATTTACTTATACACAAAATTCTAGCTTGATGTTTTAGTCAGACATTTTTTTACACGCTATCTCCTGGACTATAATATTAATAAACCTAAATAGAAACCTTCATATGAGTTTAAATCATGTAGTGTAGGACTTAAGCCGTTAGGCGTAGGCCTTAACTCTTTTATGTGTTATTTCAGATAGTCAGATATGTATAGCAATAGCCTTTACACATACAGTATAAGAATTGAGTAACAAGGGTATAAAAATATGCCAATCAATAATAATAGTACAAATATAATGAGTGTTCACATTATTTACTTATTTTAGACAAATATGAATTTATATTTAGGCCTGCATAATATAAGAATGCATAACCTAATTTTCAAAATAATAATCCTGTGCTTTTCCATCAAAATGGTGGTGTTTTCATTGCACAGACCCTCAAAATAAGCATTCTGTTTGAAATCATTGAATCTGTATAACTAATATTAATATACTTAGAAATAATAAATACCCATACGTTGGGTATTTTTGTAATGACATTTATTAAAGCCATTAGAGTATGGAAAATACTCAGAACTTCTTAAAACACTATTTAAATCATTATTTGTCATAAATACCCTCATTTTGGGTATTTACCCTGGCCTTGGGTAAATACCCATTTTTATTTACCCTACCGCTGGGTATATACCCGGCCCACATCACTAGGCTCAGTTTAACAAAAAATCCCCGTAGGAGACAAAAGCGGCGTCTACAAAATCACTTGCAACACCTGTCAAGGAGTCTACATCGGACAATCCGGAAGGAAAATAGCCAAAAGGATATCAGAACATGAAAAAGCTATAAAAAATCCAGATCACATCTCAAGTTTTGCCACACATCTAAAAGAAAATCACCACACATTCGATAAAACTCAATTTGAACTCCTCCATAACTGCTCCAAAGGAAAAAAGTTAGACTTGCTTGAAAACCTAGAAATACACCGTACTCTTCAAAATCATACTATACAATGTTTTAATGAAATAATCAATATTAATAATTCAGTTTTAGTTAAACCAATTAAAAATATTAATGTACAACAGTTGTAGATAGCTATATTTTAAGTTTCATATTTTTTATATCTGTACTTGAATTTTATTAGTTTATGTTAAACCATAGTTTAAGCTAACCCTCCTATACCTGAGAATCCAACCCGAAGACCCTCACACTCTTCCTTATACAGTAATAACCCGACTTACGTTACCCCGACTTACGTAAATTCGAAGTTACGTAACTTTCGCTCCCCTCCATGGGGTAATAACCCCCTCCAAGACCACGAACCAGCCGGGGGGTACGTAATACTCGCTCCCTTCCACTCAAGAGTAGAATAAGTCTCTCTACTTCCCTTCTCCAAGGCCACGAACCAGCCGGGGGTACGTAACACTCTCTCCCTTCCACTCAAGGGTAGAATGCGGGTAGATTTAGATTTAGATTTAGATGTAATTCGTCCATTGAGTTTTCTCTTGAAAACATTAGGATACGTCAAAGAGATATAATTTAACAATTACCATTAAGGAACTCCCTAATATTATAGTACACATTTTCTAACAATATTTGTTTTACATTTTTCTTGAAATCCAAAAAAGATAATCCTCTTGTGTCTATGCTTAACTTATTGTACATTTTCACTCCCAATACAAATTGACCTACTCCAGACTTTGCTAACCTATGCTGCGGTATTGTTAGTTCATCTTTACTTTTTGTGTTATAGTTATGTTTGTCACTATTTACACTATAAGTATTTACATGCAGTTTTGTGTACAATAAAGTGTTGTGTATGTACAAATTTACAATGGTCATAATTTTTTCCTTTTTAAAAACTTCTCTGCAAGAGTCTCTTCTTTTTGCTCCGGTCATTATTCTTATAGCTTTTTTCTGAAGTATTAGCAGGTCCCTTAAGTCGGTATGTCCATATAGAATTATTCCATAACTGAACACGCTCTGTATCATGGCGTTGTAGACTGCTTTTAAAGTATTCACTGGAAGTTCTTTTTTCAATTTCCTTAAAACATATAAATATTTTGAGACTTTAGCATGTATTTGCTCCTTATGTGGCTTCCAAGTAAGCTTGCTGTCCAGTACCATGCCGAGTACTTTTACAGGTTCCTCTGTTTCTCTTTTACCTTTTAGACTAAAGGTAAGTGTCTGTGTCTTATCATTATTTAGTTTAAAGTTAATAATACTTTTAGAGGAAATCTTACGAGATAAGAAAAAATCTTCAAGTCGCCAAACAACTCTCATCTGATTTTTTCTAAGTACCACAAAATCTCGGTCAAAACAACTAATGAATGACCCTCAATAACACGACAATCTCAATCAAATTTGCTACAGTGAGAAAGTGAGAAATAAACTGTAAATTTGCTTAAAAACCATTAGACATATAGTTATTTAGTTTTAATAACATTAAGATGATATAATCCTGGTAAAGAAGAACTGAATTGTTGGTAAGACATTATTATTTAGAACAAAACCGCAGTTCATTCGACCCACTCCAGATTATAAACTTGAAATACGAATTAAACAAATGTCAAAATAGAATCATAATAGTTTCGTGCATAGATAGCAGAGTTATAATTGATAAGTAAAATGTCACAAAAAGAAATCATTAAGTGAAATTCAACAGGAACAATGGAATACAAGGAACAATTAAAATTTGATAACACCGATCAAAGAAATATAAATCAGTTAGTGATAAGAGAGTAATTTACTCACCGAAACAATAAATATGGAATGCAAACCATCAGGTTTAGAAGACTAGCTGGAATCGAAGATTATAAATATTCAAAGGATCGAAGTGACACATCGGGCTAAGCAAAATCAAATAAGCAATTAATGAAAAGAAAAAAAGGTAAACAAAAACAAACAAACCGAACCAAACCCACGGGAGTGAAGTTAAAAATTTAATTTACATATGGCGGCAAACATAAGAATTTTGTTCGAAAACGTAATCTTAAAAAGAGAAGAAGCTGAACGCTTTCAGTTATTCACTTCTTGAGCAAGCCAGGCGGTTGGTGTGTAGCAAGGACAGAGGACTTCTAAATATGGTATTGTGGGGGTAGCGGTAGGATAGTGGGAGAGTGCTGTGACGTAATGAGAGTCCCGGAATGCCTACCTAGCTAATGAATTATAAAAAATGATAAAAATTACTCTAATACAAAGATTAATTATCAACCATATGATTTACCGTACATTGAGGTACCAGAATATAATTTGAAATTACTGATAGACACAGGTAGTTCATACAGCCTGTTAAGTCCAGAATTTGTTAATAAATTTTATAAAAATAAAATTGTAAAAAAATTGAAAATTGAAACGGCTCATAATGTTTCAAAACATAATCAAATATATAATATTCCTTTATTTAAGATATTTAATAAAAAATTTGTAGGTATACAAATTTTATGTGTTCAGGTTTAGTCCAGAATTTGACGGACTGATAGGAGTTGATTTAATTACAAAATTGAATGCTTCAGTGGATATGAAGAATAAGATTTTGATTATGTCAACAGTATAAATCCTATTTTATATAATATATAGATGCTACAATAAGAAAGTAATTAAACAAATTAAACTTCCTTCTAATAGTGAAGTTATTGTTCAATTTGCCTGTCAAACAAAAGGAAGGCAATGGAATTTTAAAATTTAAAATATTAAAGGGAGTAGAGATCCCAGAATCTTTAGTGAAAATAAATAATTATAATGCGTTAACAAGGATAATAAATTCAAATGATAGAGAGATAAATTTAGAAATGACAGATTCTTTAGACATAGAGAACTTTGATGAAAGTGAAAATAATATTTTAAGTGACGATGAAATAATAAATAATTATAAATATAGAAAAAAATATGATGAAGAAACAGCCGGATTGCTTAAAGAAAATTTAAATGTAATAAAATTGACAAAAAAAAAAAATCTTTAATTAAAAAACTATGTTATCTGTATAGAGATATATTTTATTGTGAGGGAATACCATTCAGTTTCACAAATCAGGTAAAACATAGAATAATATAAACAGATGAAAAACCTACATATACTGAACAATATAAGTATCCTGTAATTTATAAAGACGAACTTAATAGACAAATACAAAAAATGTTTAAGGAAAATATTATTCAACCTAGCGCAAGTCCATTCTCAACTCATATTTGGATAGTACCGAAAAAAATAGATCAAAGTAATAAGCCTAAATTTAGAATAGTTTGTGACCATAGAGCATTAAATGATAAGACGGTTGACGATAAATATCCCTCGCTAAATATTAACGACATACTAGACAAACTAGGTAGAGCTAATTATTATAGAGTTATAGACTTAGCTAGTGGTTTTCACCAAATTGAAGTCCACCCAAATGAGCTGCTTCAAAAACAGCTCAAGAAAACAGGTCCTCCCTCGTGGTTTTTTTAACTGCTCAAGACCACGAGTCCCCCCTGATTGTTTTTTAACCGCTCAAGACAACGGAACCCTTCTCGTGGTGTTTTAACTGCTCAAGACAATGGGTCCTTTCTCGTGGTTTTTTAACTGCTCAAGACCACGAGTCCCCCCTGATTGTTTTTTAACCGCTCAAGACAACGGAACCCTTCTCGTGGTGTTTTAACTGCTCAAGACAATGGGTCCTTTCTCGTGGTTTTTTAACTGCTCAAGACAACGGGTCCCCTCACGTGGTTTTGTAACTGCTCGAGACAAAGTCCATTCTCAACTCCTATTTAGATAGTACCGAAAAAACTAGATCAAAGTAACAAGCCTAAATTTAGAATAGTTTGTGACCATAGAGCATTAAATGATAAGACGGTTAACGATAAATATCCCTTGCGTAATATTAATGACCAGAGACCTTCAAGTGCCTTTTTGCCATGGCGCCATACTAAAATGCCACATTTTGCCTATTTTTCGGTAAAAAGCCACATTTTGCCGATTTTCAGTAAAATGCCACACTTAGTGCCACATTTTGCCTTATTTGGGCTAAGTTCTGTGAAAAAAATAGAAATATTCTAATATTCTAAGGGGTTCTGCTACAACCCATAAAACCAGGTAAGATACGCCCTTGCAGGGCAGGATTCCAAGGTGCTGAGGATTCCCCAAGTGACGTGGATTCCTATCTTAGGGTAGTGACACACTTCGTCTCGGGTAGAAGTTCTAAGGTTAAAAAAATCAAGTTTAAAGCCGCGTGTAGCATATAATCTGGGGAAAGACGCAGGTAGTGTTGTGTTCAATACCAATTACCCTTAAAAGGTATAAGTAGCATACTTAGAGGATAACCATTGGCACATTCGTAGTAATATTGAATGGTTTAGGAATTAACTCCTCCTTTAGAAACATAGTGTTATATTTTGGGTTTTTTGCTAACGTTGCCTTCCCTCTTCCAGTCTCAGGTGTACCTGAGTCAGATACTTGACCAATATCATTCCACCTCTCTGGTTGTTGACAGTTATTGTGTTCTTATAGTCTTTGAACTTTCCCAGTGATTTTAAACTTTGTTTGTGTATTAAATTTTTGACCATGCCAAAGAATAGAAGTAACCGAACTGCCCTGCTCTGACAGCGCTGCATACATACTGAAAGCGGGGGTGTAAAAATGGTCCTAATGGTCCATGTAACCTGCTTGGCCCATGCTGTTTTTCACCAGCTGTAAATGACTTAATTTCAGTGGGGTAAACAAATTTTTATTAAAGCTCTAAGCCGAGTGCCAATCTTCAAGGAAATGCTACCAGGGACCCCTCTTCCTTCAGAGCCTATCCTAACAAGATGGGAAACTTAAATAAGAGCGGCCCTTTATTACGCAGAACATGGAGAAAAAGTGAAAGTTCTATTAGAAGAATTCGACGAAGAGGATAACATGGCAATTAAAATAGCCACTGAAAATAGGCACTGGGAAACGTTCAAACTCTGACGCAGCTAAATTTTATACGAGCTCATTTTTTTAAGTTGCCACAGATGAAAGAAGAAGAGGTGCAAGGCACTTCGTTGACTTCAGCTGCTAAAGTTGTCTTGGAGCTCCAAAAAGCTGCGATGGAGTTGCCGGGCCAAAAAGGAGAGCAAGCCCGAAAAATACTGGAAGCTGCTTTAAATGAAATAGTTAATGTTATCCTGGGCGCTTAAGGGTTAAAATAATGCAAGGCGGAGACGCAGTATCAAGTTTTAAAGACTGCTTTATATTGAAGTATGTATAAGCCAATTGTTTCTACCAACGTGGAAAGGTCATTTTTGAAATTAAAAAATAAACTATCGCTAGAAATTCACCACAGAAAATATTGAAAAGATAATTATTGTACAGTATAATAATTTGAATTAAAGTATAGAAGTTTAATTAAAGTATAATAATTTTAATTTGAAATTTGTTTACAAAGCAAATTGCTACATAAAAAGTAGTGTATAAGTAAGAAACCTTCTTCATCTTATATACATATAAGTATGTATATGCTCAAATTTTAATAATGTGTTTTTTCAAATTCACCCCCCCTCCCCCCAGTTGGCCTAAATAATTGATAGAGAATATAAAAGAATATTTCGGGCATGCAGAGAGAATGTATTTAGGCTTCTTAGAGCAAATAATTCCTACATAACCCTAGTAATAATGTAGTTAATAGGACTCAAGTTGCACGATTTAATATCCCTTTTACAATGGAAAGGGGAGGGGGGGGGGGGGGGTTGGAAAGTTGAAAAATAAATGCCACATTAGCTAAAATAAATGCCACATTTGGCCAAAATAAGTGCCATATTGCCACATTTTTTAGTGCCACATTTCATAAAAATAAATGCTACATTTTGAAGGTCTCTGTTAATGACATACTAGACAAACTAGGTAGAGCTAATTATTATGGAGTTATAGACTTAGCTAGTGGTTTTCACCAAATTGAAGTCCACCCAAATGAGCTATTTCAAAAACAGCTCAAGAAAACAGGTCCTCGCTCGTGGTTTTTTAACTGCTCAAGACAATGGGTCTTTTCTCGTGGTTTTTTAACTGCTCAAAACAACAGGATCCTTCACGTGGTTTCTTAACTGCTCAAGAAAACAGGTCCCCCCCAGTGGATCATTAACAGTCCAAGACAACGGGTCCCCCTAATGGTTTTTAAGTCCAACACAACGGTCCCCCTTAGTGGTTTTCTAACTGTCCAAGACAACAGGTCCCCCCTCATAGTTATTCAACTGTCCAAGACAATGGGTCCCCCTTCATGGTTTTTTAACTGCTCAAGACAACAGGTCCCCTCACGTGGATTTTAACTGCTTTAGAAGACAGGCCCCCTCACGTGGTTTTTTAACTGTCCAAGACAACAGGTACCCCCTCGTGGTATTTTAACTGCTCAAGACAACGGGTCCCCTCACGTGGTTTTTTAAACTCCTATTTAGATAATACCGAAAAAACTTGATCAAAGTAACAAGCCTACATTTTGTGACCATAGAGCATTAAATGATAAGACGGTTAACGATAAATATCCCTTGCCAAATATTAATGACATACTAGACAAACTAGGTAGAGCGAATTGTTATAGAGTTATAGACTTAGCTAGAAATATCACCAAATTGAAGTCCACCCAAATGACGTTCTAAAAACAGCTAAAGACAACGGGTCTTTTCTCGTGGTTTTTTAACTGATTAAGACAACAGAATCCTTCATGTGGTTTCTTAACTGCTCAAGACAACAGAACCCTTCTCGTGGTTTTTTTAACCGTCAAGACAAAAGGTCCCCCCTCATAGTATTTTAACTGTCCAAGAAAACAGGTCCCACCTAGTGGTTCTATAACTGTTTAAGACAACAGGTCCCCCTACTCGTGGTTTTTTAACTCTGCAAGACAACGGATCCCACCCCGTGGTGTTTTATTTGCTCATGACAACGGGCCCCCCCTGGTGGTTTTGTTACAGATCAAGACAACGAGTCCCCCCCTCATTGTTATTTAACTGCTCAAGACAACGGGTCTCTTCTCGTGGTTTTTTAACTGCTCAAGAAAACGGGTCCCCCTAGTGGTTTTTTACGATTACAAGACAACGGCCCCCCTCGTGGTTTTCAACTGCTCAAGACAACAGGTCCCCACTTGTGGTTTTCTAACTGTCCTTGACAACGGGTCCCCTCTCGTGGATTTCAACTCCTCAAGACAACAGGTCCCCCCCTCGTGGTTTTTTAACTGCTCAAGACAACGGAACCCTTCTCGTGGTTTTTATTTGCTCAAGTAGATAGTTTCCCCCTCGTGGGTTTTTAACTGCTCATGACAATAGGTCCCCCCTTGTGTTGTTTTAACTGCTCAAGACAACGGGTCTCTTCTCGTGGTTTTTTAACTGCTCAAAACAACGGGTCTCTTCTCGTGGTTTTTTAACTGTTCAAGACAACAGGCCCCTCTCTCGTGGTTTTTATTTGCTCAAGTAGATAGTTTCCCCCTCGTGGGTTTTTAACTGCTCATGACAATAGGTCCCCCCTTGTGTTGTTTTAACTGCTCAAGACAACGGGTCTCTTCTCGTGGTTTTTTAACTGCTCAAAACAACGGGTCTCTTCTCGTGGTTTTTTTACTGTTCAAGACAACAGGCCCCTCTCTCGTGGTTTTTAACTGTCTAAGACAACGGTTCCCCCCTCGTGGTTTTCAACTGCTCATTGTCCTGGAAAATAAGGAATAATAGGGGAAATATGTATAAAGTTTTGAAACTTTGTGAAAACACATTTGGGGTGTAGTAGTAAGAAACAGTAAAGTGTCTCCCTCTCGAGGGGGCGCGTCATCCCTCCCCCTTCCTTAAAGTCCAAAATTTACTTATTTTTCACTTTTTACGCAAAATAGTTTATTTTTTGAAGAGAAGTGCTATTACCAAAATTATTCCTCATATAATTCTGCACCAAAAAGGTCCTATGCGCATGTTTGAAGTGAAACTTACCGTTTTTGAGATATTCTAGTTGGAAAGAGATAAAACGTATTTTTACGAACCCAGATATCTAAAAACAAACACTTCCGGTTTTAATGAAATTAAAAAGTTTCAACCTTCTGCGCCCATTATTTTATCCTCCACATGCGCACAAACATACAATTATTTAGCCATATATCTTCAAAAGTACTCAACTGATTATTATGAAATTTGGATTGTTTGTTGAAAGTAGCCCGCAGATAGCCCCAACTTAATTTCAACTTTCTGCGCTCTTTACATTTTGATAAATTGATACTTAAATTCATAACAAACAGACAAAAAATTAATTAACAGTCAGACAGAAAGGGAACCAATTTAGAAAATGTAAAGAGCGCCGGTTGAAATTAATTTGAGGCTATCTGCGGGCTACTTTCGGCAAACCATCCAAATTTCATAATAATCAGTTGAGTACTTTTGAAGATATAGGTCTAGATAAATGTATGCTTGTGGACATGTGGAGGATAAAATAAGGGGTCAGTGCTAAAGTGGGCCAAGTCCATTTTTTGAAAAAAATGAGATAGAGATATATTCTGAAAGCTTATACTCTATATTTTAATAGGGTTAGAGTGATATAATTGTTAGTACCATGGGAAACCCAAAGAATGCAGTAGTTTCAAAGAGCACTGAAGAATTTCTATTTGAATTTGCTCTGAAGTTTCAGAGCAAATCTGAACCAAGTCACAGTAGCTTCCATTTGAAATGTCATAAATTGGATTTTTTTTAAGGTATCAACCGAAAATCTGTAGAATATATTTATTAATGAACTAAACTATAGAATAATCGAATTAATTAAACTTTATAATGCAATAGTAATTAGCACTGAGTAAATTCACAAAAGTTTTTGTAACTCAAAATCAAGTTTGATGGACTTGGTCCACTTTAATACTGAACCCCCCCCCCCCAAATAATGGGTGCAGAAGGTTGAAACTTATATGGGATCAACAATGGGCTAAAAATAACCTACCATCCCAATGTCATTAAAATCGGAAGCGTTTTTTACTTTCTCATATAAAGAGAAAGTATTGTGATGGCGCGAAAATTTGATTTTGAGATTTTGATGGATTTACACGTTTTGAGGTCCCCTGAGTCCAAAAAAGTGGTTTTTTAAAAATGTCTGTCCGTCGTCTGTCGTCTGTCGTCTGTTTTCTGTGCAGACGCCTGGAGCCTAAACTACTGGGCCGATTTTGACGAAATTTGGCATACATGTTCAGAAAAATCATACCCCGAGGCGAAATCGAGAAATGAATTTTAGCTCTAAATTTGGGGGCACTACCCCCCAAAAACTCTGAAAAAACATGAAAAAAAATTATTTCTCGAAAACGGTTCCGACGATTTTGATTAAAAAATTCTAAAAGGTAGTCCATTTGAATACGAATCCAACGATATAAGCCGTTTTCCCGGAAAAATCTAGTTCCTGAGAAATTAGCTTAAAACGCGGACGGAGAAAGCCCGGGTTCGATTCCCCACCCAGGAGAAGTTATTTTTATAATAAATTTTGATGAAAAGTTCAATAATATTTAAATGTACATTTGAAAACTAATAAATGGAAACACTGGGCTAAGTAATTATAAACTCGTATATGAAAAAGTTTGTCTGAGTTGTTTCGGACCGATTTTTTTTTTAGATATCTTGGTTCGCAAAAATACGTTTTAACTTTATTCAACGACAATATCTCGAGAACGGTATGTCTCACTTCAAACATGCATAGGACCTTTTTTTGTGAAGAATTATATGAGGAATAATTTTGGTTATAACACTTCTCTTCAAAAAATAAACTGTTTTGCGTAAAAAGTGAAAAATAAGTAAATTTTGGACTTTAAACGTTAAATTTAGGAGGGGGGAGGGGGGGACGCGCCCCCTCAAGAGGAGGGAACTTAACTGTTTCTTACTATTACACCCCTTAAAAGTGTTTTCACAAAGTTTCAAAACTTTATAAATTATTTCCTCAATTTACTGTTTTCTTTTACTAATTTGCCTGGACAATCAAGACAACAGGTTTCTTCTCGTAGGGTTTTAACTGCTCAAGACAAACGTTCCCCCCTTGTGATTTTTTAACTGCTTAAGACAACAGGTCCCCCCCTCAAGGTCTTTCACCTGCTCAAGTCAACGGGTTTCTGCTCGAGGTTTTTTAACTGTCTAAAGTCTAAAGTCTAAGACAACGGGCCCCCCCTCGTAATTTTAACTGCTTAAGACCACGGGGCCCCCTCGTGGTTTTTTACTGTCCAAGACAACGGGTCCCCCCTTGTGGTTTTTAACTGCTTAAAAGACAACGGGGTCCCCCTCATTGTCTTTTAACTGATCAATACAACAGGTCCTTCCCGCGTGGTCTTTTAACTGCTCTAGACAACGGGTCCCCCCTCGTGGTTTTTCAACTGCTCAAGACAACAGGTTTCTTTTCGTGGTATTTAACAGCTCAAGACAACAGGTCCCCCTTTTGGTTTTTTACCTGTCCAAGACAACGGGTCCCCCTCATGGTTTTTAACTGCTTAAGACAACGGGGTCCCCCTCATGGTTTTTTAACTGATCAAAACAACAGGCCCTTCCCGCGTGGTCTTTTAACTGCTCTAGACAACGGGGCCCCCATCGTGCTTTTTAACTGCTTAAGACTACCGCCCCCTCGTGGTTTTTTAACTGCTTAAGACAACAGGTCCCTTCTCGTGGTATTTTAACAGCTCAAGACAACAGGTCCCTTCTTATTGTTTTTTAACTGCTCATGACAACGGGTCACTTCGGATCATGACAATGGATCTCTACTTAGTTTCGCTGTCCCCAAAAATTGTTTCCTATTATTATTCAGGGCTGAACACTTTGCTACAAAATGTTGCACAGTTTCTTTATCTTCTTGATCGCATAATTTTCATTTTTTATTGTGTTCCTCTTTAATCTAGGACCTGATATTTAATTACAATACTGAGCCTCTGGCATTAGAAATGAAAGAAACATGCCAAGTTTTAAGCTCTGATAGTTCACAATATTTTTGTCAAAATTTAAATAATTCAGCAATACATAATGATCTGATTACTAGAACTGAAAATATTAATATAATAATAAACAATAAACAAGTGCTGAGGTAGCTGGGTACCTCTGGGGATCACTAACCTAAAACTAAGCTTAAGGAGTAGATCTCGGTCTCGACAGATTAGCCGTAGTTCTGTCCTCTCGTTACGTCACACATTTATTGGGCTGGTCTCGCTTCCCGAATTTAGGAATCCTCTTAACACCGTCCTTGGGTGTGTAGTGAGTAGTCTGACCCGGAGATAACTTAACTATACTTATGCCATTACGTTTTGTAAATCGTACAGCCCAGATTGGCCAACATACGTAAGGGAAAATATAAAGCCAGTAGTTTATCGCCAGTAGTTAAGCCAGTCGGTTATCTAATGGTATGTTTGTTTGCCTAGTTGGCCCGACCTACAACCCGCCAAAATCTCGAGCTCTCATAGGCTCCTCTCCTGTTTTTTTTCGATTTTTCCTCTCTGTCAGAATAACGAAGTACATTGACATAACTGTAATACTAAGAGATAGTCGTCTCCCTTCTTAAAAGAGCTTTGACAAGATTAAAGCGGGGGAAATAGACAATAGCGCCCCCAGATAGCAGGGATTAGTGGAACTAATTCCCGCCAAAAAGGCAGGGAATTTGTAATCCAAAAATATTAGGCCATATTCTTTCCACCTCAATTTCATTTTATATTTATTTATTTATTTTTTACCTACTCATCTTAAAATAAATTAATTGTACATATGCATATAATATTTAAGTGCCTTGGAATAGTAAGTATATTTAATAATCAACCTGGATAATTGGAGAAAAATAATAATTATAAATTCAGCACTATATACCTTTTTTTTGAAGAATTAAAAAATGTGTAAATTTTCCTGATTTTTCCTATTGCTCAAAAATATAAATTTCATTATCTCATAAACATGTTGAGGATTTCATACTATCTCTTTGATTAAAAAGAAGAACAACGAACAACCAACTTATAAAATAAATCTTCCTAAAATACTTGGAAGGGTTGAAAAATAAATAGAAAAAGAAATAGAACAAATAAACTGTTTTAAGCACATAAAATATACAATAAGGTTGAATACAATGTTTTAATACATAGTTAAGCAGTAAAAATATCCTTTTCATAAAAAGTAAGGTAAATTTACAGAAATTTGGCTGAATTTAATGTCAGTAAATATTTTGTCAGTCATTGTTTTTGGTCTATTTTTTTAAAGTGGCAAGAGTTTAAAAATGCTCCCTTTCACTTGCAGGGCGATTTTAGGTCCATACCGGGCTCTGACAGCAAAACATTATAGGTTTTGAAGTTCCTTCGCTAGGTTTAAACCACCATTTGAAAAAAAAAAAAAAAAAAAAAAATATATAAATACATATGAAATAAAGTTAGGTAAATTAAATTACCTAAAAATATTAATTAAGGGAAAATTACCGACAAAATGGTATTAAGGATTTAAGTCTATTATTTTATTAATGAATTATTGAGCTCTTAAGGGAACTAAGAGATCAAGGGGGAATTATAAGGGTTAAGTTAGTAAAATGTAATCAGTGCCAACTATAAAGTGGAGGTTTAAGTCAATTTATTATTAGCCTTTGAACATTCTCTGATGATCTGATTTTAGTATAAATACATCAAAATCGAATTTTCGCGCCATTACAATACTTTCTCTTTAAATGGAAAGTAAAAAGAGCAAAAAAGTTACGAAAATGAGGAAAAAAGTTGCCTGTAATGGTACTTTTTTACTTTAGCATCCTCTTTATCCCTTTATGTTAATAGTTATTTCGCCAAAGGAACATTATACAGAGTAGCATATATTATATATTCTTAGTCTAAATTACTGTTAACACGAAGGGATATTTATTCTAATGTACCTTGGGACAAAGGAATATCACACTTGTGTTTATAATTGTGATCATATACCTTAGTCTAATCAACTATTAAGATAAAGGAATATTATATATAGAACTTCCCCAGGAGTCTCAATGTCTTGGGGAGACAAACACACAAACCTTTTTGACTTTTTTAGGGCAGACTATTGTTTAGAACCAAGATGGGGGTGCTAAAGTAAAAAAGAGCCCTTGTAATTAATACAAAAGAATGGATTTCGAGTTTATGGCTCAAAATAAGAACTCTTTATTTTAAATTTTTTTATTAGATCCATTATTTTAGCTGTTAGACTTGAGTTGAATACTCATATTTTGAAACTTTTATTCTTGGAGAAAAAATGCCAAGAGTAAAAAGTTCTTATTTTAAGCCATAGAATCTAACTTTAGCCTTACAAATATGTCTTCTATTAACTTTTTCATATTTTAAGTACTGCTGGAGAGCATTTTAAGGCTCAAAGTGCTTAGTATTTTTTCTGTAAGCGCATTTTAAGTTAACATAGAACCCGCGTCTTTCTTCATGCAGAAGATTTCGGAGATATTGAGTGGATCGTGTTAGGTGGCCCCTGTGTAGGTATTTTTTACAAGTTAAAAATTTATAGTAATTTAAAAACTTAGTAAAGATAGTTACATTTTGATGAAACATATATACAGGATAATACAAAACATCAACAGTCTAAATACCCAAACGTATAAAAATCACGTCATGTTGTAAGTCAATTTTTTATATTATGTGATAATATTATCTTAATAAGCATTTAACATCAATTGTCTCAAAAAATAATAATAATTATTATTATTATTATGTGGAAAAGAATATACATAGATACCTACCACATAAAAATAATATAAATAATAACAATAGTAATAAATAAAATATAAACTAACTTCACCTTTTTAGTAAAATTATTCTTTATTTTTTTGCATTTATTTTTATTTTATTAATTTTTTTTTTATAACTGGCTGAGCGGAAGTGAGGCCCCCCTTACCCCGAGGCCCGTGTGCGGCCGACCCCATGCACACGGCTAGTTCCGGCACTGGGGTGACAGGCATTATATGTGAAAAAATGAAGTAGGTTGTTCTACGCCTCAGGGGCTACAAAAAACACTATATAAACCATGGGTCAAATATTAACCATTCTCCCCTAAGTTCAAATTTTATGATTTTTTAAGATCGCATGCCTTTGCTCATAAAAGCACTTATTGCTCCAAAAGTATAAAAGCTAGAACACAATTTTTGGTTTAGTTGTAAAGCTCACAAAATTTCCTATAAGAAAAGTGTAATTTTCATTTTCATTCCCTTAAATTACATGACAAGAAATGTATACAAATGTTGTTTTTAAGAAAAAATAAAAAAAAAAAAATTTTCTTTGTGGTTCCATAACTTAGAATAGAACCAAGCTTAAACTGTTCGGATTTCAGGAAAAACTTCCTTATTTCCTAAATTTTCGATCAATAATTAATATTAATACCTATTCATAAGGCGGAATTTTTAGTAAACTTCGCTGAAAGTAAAAAAGAAAGATCTTTATTGTTGCTATTTTTGACTAACAGGTGAGTAAATAATTAAAAACATATTAAAAAAAACAAGACTGGTTTAGTATACTTACCAATATTTCACCAAATATAGCATTATTCAAAGACTATAAATATCCTTTCCGAAATCTGTACCGGCAGTCTTGCGCCGCTCATTGTTCACATGATGAACGGCACTAACCATGCAGACTGCCGGAAGCCGACGGCTCTGTGGACCATTTATAATTTGCAACCATGTGCCACAACAAATTTGAGTAGTCTGTAATGCAGCACATACTTAGTCTTGGGGCTGAAGGTCCCGACAGGTTTAACTTAGGAAGAGCCAGCAGGTTTGATCTGATCAGGCATAGATGGAAAATCGTTAAATAATTATGTAAAAATGATCAGGATAATCAAAAAATGATCAGGGATGTTACCCTATACGTTGGAATTATCGGACACAGTAAGCAGGTCTACTTCGCGGGGTTCTACCCATCTGAAATTGCTCATCAGCAAAGGTTCCGACGATGCGAGTCCATATAGGTTATTGGCATCAATGCAACAGATCTGCTGACTTATATCCGATTTTGCAAACATCACACTAACTTGTGTGAACCCTCCTCGAATGTTACGCTCATGCTGCAGTCTGTTGAGGTCTAGCTGCACATTAGTGATCTTGAGCATGCCGTTGAACGCTAGACCGGCAAGACTGTAGTAGTTAACAATCTCCAAGTTGTAGTCCGTCTTGAGAAATTCCATCCGGAAGTTCTCGAATACCTCGGTGATATGGTAGACATCCGTCCAAAGGTACAGCTCGGAAGAATTGTAGGAGGTCTTTGATGTTGAACTCGTTCCAGGCGTCAACGGCATGTTTGTTCTCGACCTTGCTTATGCCCGATTCGTTTAACTTACTGAAGAATGAATCCCTCAATTCCCTCAAGTTGCACATGTACTCGTAGGATCTTTATACAATCGTTTTCATTAAAAACGTAGAAAATTTACACCTTTTTAAATTTATTGATTCTTAAAATTTAAGTTGATGGATAAATAAGGTGTGGCAGTAATATAAAAACACTTAATTCTTCATTAACGAGACGTTTCGACCCCGTTTTAAGGTCATTATCAATCTTTAATTAATCTAAAATAACAACAAACAATAAATATAGTTAAATCATTATGGCACAAACATATGAATATAATAGATAATCCACAATCCCAAATAACAGTAGATACGAATAATAGAATTAAATATTTCACAAGTCTTACATATGTAAAAGGATTATCAGAAAAAATACATAAAACTATGAAAGATAACGATTGTGAAGAAATTAACGTAGCGTACAAACCAAATGACAAATTATTACAATTGTTTAATAATATGAAAGATAAAATCAATATAGAGAATAGATCAGGAGTAATCTACAAAATCGATTGTAATAATTGTGATAAGTCTTATATAGGAGAAACTTCCCAGCAACTAAAAAGTAGGAAATATTACCATATTAATGATGTAAAAAACCGAAACCAGAAAACGGCCCTGGCTTTACACTCATTTAACACTGGACATAAATTTGGTTTTGATAAAACAAAAATTTTAGGTTATGAAAATAATACTAAAAAGAGAAGAATTTTTGAGTCATTTTTTATTTTCAAAAACTTAGAGACAACTGTCAATCATAAAACTGACTCATGTAACATTAATAAAAACTATAACTCAATATTTAAAGGGTTTAAACGATAATATAATATATAATAATAATATAACAATATAAAAAATATAATCTCCACAGTAATATAAATAATTTAACAATAATAATGAAACTCAACAATATAACATTTAATAGATTACAGATAAAAGATAAATTAAATTTTAAATTATACAATAATAAATTTTAAATAATTAATGATTCTTAATTATTGTAGTTATATTACAATAAAATTGATAATAACAATTGTTAATAATAATTGAAGGTATATGTATAGAAGATTTAATAAATAAATAAAATAAAAAGATTTTATTTTAATGATTTATAGTTGCCAGCACCACTACCAGACAGCGCTAGTTACTAACCTATAATGAAAACAGTTTGGTTTCCCCTTTTATTAAAATAAAATAGATTTCAATTATTTACAATACATAAATACTCATAGAATAAATTGATAATCCTATTAGTGTTACAGTAGTTCCAGTGATTTTAGGAATTAATTAATTATTAATATTTATAAATAATATAAAAAAATTGACAATCTCAGTTAAAAATTTCTATCTAACTTATATAATAACTATTTGTTCAGTTCCTTAGGTTCCACATCTCCAGTTTGATATTTTTATATGTTACTTTTTTAACCAAAATTTCTGTGTTATGTTCATATTAATGATTTTTTGTATATGTGAAAGTAGTTTTGTTATTTTAACTTAATATGACCCTCTCGTTTAGAGATAGATTTTACATTAAAATTGACTTCATACAGACATCATTATTGTAAGTTATAAAAATTTTTAATATTCATTATTTTTGGAAATTTTGTTAATTAATAAATCAAGTTTTTAATTAATTGTTTTTATCTAATCTAAATAATTTTGTTATTTATTGTTTGTATTGTGACTGGTTATAATATTATTTTTTAAAAAATTTTTTTGGAATGTTTTAAGCATTATTAATTAACTTATATTTATTGTTTGTTGTTATTTTAGATTAATTAAAGATTGATAATGACCTTAAAACAGGGTCGAAACGTCTCGTTAATGAAGAATTAAGTGTTTTTATATTACTACCACTCCTTATTTATCCATCAACTTAAATTTTAAGAATCAATAAATCGTTTTCATGTAGCCACAACTTTTCATGATGATCGTTGAAGTGACTGAAACAGCGGCTGCATAAGGCAATGGAATGGCCACGTTTGGATTTTTCGGTATTAGCCTAGATAGATATAGCCTAGATAGATTTTTGGTATAGCCTAGATAGATTTTTTGGTATTAACCTTTCAAAGTTGAAAATCCTCACAAAGTGGTTGTGTCCATCTCCTGAGGAGGAGAAGGTCGATATACTCATCCGTTTTCAGTTCACAAACATTAAACGGATAAAGTTTCTCCTTCTCATCCAGTGCGAATATGATATGTCTTTCAACATGGTCGGATACGTTAAAGAGCTAATATCGTACACTATACCCTCTGGCCCGCGAGATAGAACTGCTCGTCTAAAACAATCTTCCTCATCCGGGTACTGAACGTGGTTGGATGAATGGGTTTTGACTATCCAGTCCGGTAGAGGAACGCTGCATGCAGATTGGAGCAGATTGAGTTTGCTTAAGTTCAGCATTAAGGCTTTTATCTCATTTAGTTTAAGGCCTGAGGGACTGCCCTCATAATTTTGTAAATCTACTAGCCCGACGTCCCATAGGTAGAACAAGAACTTGATTAGTTACTTCATCACAGCAAAGTTCGCCACAAAGCGACTTGGAGAGGTAAAGAATCTCATAGGCTGTCCTCCTGAAACGTAAAGGTGAGAGCTCCAGCCGCTCAGATAAATACTCAAGAGTAGTATATATCCTATTGTAATGGTACCTGAGGTAGCAAACTCGCACGAAAAGCCGCTGGACTTTCTCAATTTGATCCGAACGGATCAAAGCAAGATTGTTCCAGACCGGTACAGCGTATTCCAGGAGAGGTCTGACAAGAGAAATATATAGGCTATGGAAACACTTAAGAGAAAGATGAAAACTGATTTTCCGGATAAGACCTAGGGGCTTAAAAGCTTTAGCCACGATAGAGTCGATATACAGATCGAATTTGAGTTTAGGATCTATAATAAGACCAAGGTCACAAACTGAATCAGTACGGGTGAGCAAAGTACCATCCAAGTAGTAATTGAAAATTAGGGGACTGCGACTACGGGAGAACGAGATCAAACAGGTTTTACTAGTGTTTATTTGCATTTTGTTAATTTTGCACCATAAGGATATAGCATCGATTTGAGTTTGAAGAAAATTACTAGAGGAAAGAGAATCACATTTAAAAAATATTTTTAGATCATCAGCAAACAGTAGGAAAGGACATTTTATAGATTGTGAAAGATCATTGATAAAAATAAGAAATAATAAAGGCCCAAGGATTGAGCCTTGGTGCACTCCCGAGGATGCGTGATAAGGATTAGAAAGATGATTGTAAATTTTAACTTGGCAAGTTCTATTGGAGAGATAACTATTGAAGAAGGAAACAAGAGAAGGTAATAATGAAAGGGATTTAAGTTTTTCAATGAGAATTGAGTGGTTAACAAGGTCAAACGCCTTGCTGAAATCGAAGAAAACGGCATCTACCTGAAAACCTCGGGATATGAGTGGCCCTAAATACGAGAAAAAAGAAACTAAGTTAGTAGTAGTAGACTTTTTAGGAACAAAGCCATGTTGCCGGTTGGTAAGAAGAGGGTAAATAAATGGGGATAAGTGAAAGTGAAGAGTACGCTCAAATACTTTTGAAAAAACATTACAAATAGAAATAGGTTGGTAATTTAGAACATTAGACGCGTCACCTGATTTAAATACTGGAATAATAAGAGCCTGGTTCCAGAGTAAGGAAAAAGTAGATGTTAGAAGACAAGCATTAAAAACTGAAGCCAAAACAGGAGCAAATAATGGAGCATATTTTTTTAATAAAAAAACTAGGTATCTTATCAGTACCTGAAGAATAAGAGGATTTTAATGTAGATATAGCATCAATGACAACAGCGGAGGTGATATGTGGAATTTGGAAAAAAGGAGGGGCTTGGTTGGGATGGGGAATAGCTTGATCTGAGGTTCTAGTGTCTGAGCTGAGAAGGACGGTAGATGAGTTTGGCGGGGTCGGAAATACGGAAGCAAACTGTTTAGCAAACATCATTGAAGTAACAGCTGGGTCAGACGTGAGTCCATCGGTGGTTGAGAGGCTGTAGGAAGAACTCGGAGTGGTTTCTTGCAACTTCTTAACTTCCTTCCAAAACTGGCTCGGGTTGGACCGCAGTGATTGGTCTATTTCATGTCTATGACGACGGATATCCAATCTGTATAACATTTTGTAAGATCGCTGGTAGATTCTTTGGAGGTTCCAATAAATTTGTTTCTTCATTTTGGTAAACTTACGATGGTAGTAGATCTTTTTCTTTACACAGTATTTTAGCTCAGCCGAAAACCAGCGAGGGTATTTGCTTTGATTTACAGTATCAACAGGAATAAACTGATTAATGGCGTCGAGAACAGTATCAGTTAGGATACCAACTTATCAATATCAGGTTCTTCGTAGACAAGAGACCAGTCAAATGAGGAGAGAAACGTTTCCAGAGATTTGTAATCTCCTTTCCTATAATTGACAAAGGAGAAACACTTTTTCTGTATTCGATTCACTGCCGGAAATTTTATTATAGATATTTCAAGTGAAGGATGATGGATGTCCTCGCTGATGAGAGGATCAGCGCAGCGAGTTACGTGACAGATGAAATTGGAGAAGATAAGATCTAGAATAACATTGTATGTATAACATAACACTTAACTAATATGATAAAAATTATGTTTATACCATTCATCTTTCAGTATAAAATAATGAGTTATTCGTTTATAGTTAATCTCTCAATATAAAGTTTTTCCTTTATGTGTATTGTTCGAATTAAAAAGAAACTAAAATAATGAATTTACGTTACTTATTTAAATGAATTTAGGTGCAAGTTAAATGCAAAATTTTATTTTCTTATTTCGAAGCAATTTTACCTGTTTTCAGATGCTGGTGAAGTGAAGCATGTAGATGGTGTTGTAGACATGGTGACATTAATGTGTTAGCTTTAGGTGTTCCTTTTTAGGGTTTCGTTGGTAAAACCAAAACGAGAAACTCTTATAGTTTCGTTCCTGTGTCTGTCTGTCTGTCACTCTGTACGGTTCCAATAACTTTTTAATCAAAAGAGATAACAACATGAAACTTTCCAGTATTAAAGATCGTTTTCACGCGCACACAGGAAAAATATAACGAACTCAAAATTATCATCTGTTTAAATTCAAATTGGCGGATAATTCACGTCATACGAAAACATTTTTTCTTTAAATTTTGAGTGGGGTATCAAATGAAAGGTATTTCAAATATATATACCACTTAGGGAAAGTGTTTAATTTTCGACGCCATTTTGTCAAAAAACTTCTAAATTTAGCGTGTCCCCCCCCCCCCCTAAAATCGTATTTCCGCTCTTACTAAAAACATAGAAAAATATGCAAAATGTGCGGTCTGGTGGGCCATAGAAAAAATAAGATTAGCAATTTGATCTGCTTTACTGGGAATCCAAGATGGCGGATAATGCATGTCACTCGAAATTTTTTTTTTAAATTTTGTGTGGGGTATCTGTCAGGATATGTGCAACACTGTCATTAATTTATATGTTGCTATGGATATTATTACTGTCATCTTGTCTTATTCTTGTGAAAATATAATCACTTCCTTTTTGTGTGTGAAATATTTCCTTCTTGAAATATTCCTTTTGTGTGAAAATATAATCACTTCCAATGTGAACGTTTTTGCGTCTAGTTTAATATGAAGTAATATGCTTATAGCCATATTCCCCAATAGGTTATGGAGCCCAGAGCTGGTGAGTTCGTTCCAATTTATTTATTAAAACTAGCCGGATCGGTGCGCTTCGCGCACCTTATCCGTCTAGAAGTTGGCGCTGTGTGTAAATAATAATTAAAACAATATAATTGATATATCTTTATTGTTACAATTTCAAATTTTAGTAAATGTAGGTTATATTATTTTTTTTTGTGCATTTTCATTTATTATATTTTTTACTACCTTCAATTTTCAATTTTAGTTACAATGAGTCTATGTAACAAATTTAAGATCTTTAAATCCACTGGAAGCTAAGATAATATTATCTGATTAAATCCAAGATGGCGGCCATATGTTGAAGTGGAAGTACCTTTAATTTTCTTCTTTAGCTACCATAGGACTATGTACCAAATTGCAGATCTCTAGGTCCCCTAGAAGCTGAGATAATAGAGGTTTATTAAATTCAAGATGGTGGTTATAATTCAATACAGTGGCCATATGTTGAAGAAAAAGTGTCTTAATTTTTTTTTAGCTACCATAAGTCTATTTATCAAATTTCAGATCTCTAGGTCCTCTTGAAGCTGAGATAATAGAATGTGAATAAATCCAAGATGGCGGCTATAATTCAATATGGTGGCCATATATCGAAATAAAAATGGTCGCACTTTTGTATTTATGGTACACTCTATCTATGTACCAAATTTCAAACCTCTATGTCAATGGGAAGTAGGAGAATTAGTGATGAACAAATCCAAAATGGTGGCTATAATTCAATATGGTGGCCATATATCGAAATAAAAATGCCCTTACTTTTCTATTTATGGTACACTCTATCTATGTACCAAATTTCAGATCTCTATGTCAATGGGAAGAAGGAGAATTACTGATGAATAAATCCAAGATGGCGGCTATAATTCAATATAGCGGACATATATCGAAATCAAAATGGCCGCACTTTTCTATTTATGGTACACTCTATCTGTGTACCAAATTTCAAATCTCTATGTCAATGGGAAGTAGGAGAATTTTTGATCAGTCAGTCACTGTCACTCTTAGTTTTATATATATAGATTAAAATCATCGGTTCCTCGCTGAGGATCCCAGGAGAGATACTGGTGACTAGTAAAACGGATAAAGAACCGTCAGCCATGGTCAAAGAAATAATGAGAAAAATAAGACCCGACCCAGCTAAATGGCATGGCACAAGCAAGGTATTTATAAATACAGATTTAAAAGAATGTAGCCATGTTTTCGTAAGAACGGATGCGGTCAAACCACTTCTAGCAACCCCTTACGAAGGACCTTTCCCCGTGCTAGAGAGAAAATAAAAACCTTTTAAAATTGAAGTAAAAGGGACAGAGAAGTGGATCTCGATAGATAGGGTGAAGCCAGCATTCATCGCGGCAGTGCAAGTTGCAGCAGACGAGAAAGAAGAGAGCCACCAAGATAAGGGCAACAACAAAAACCCGAAAAAACAGGTTCGGTTCGCCGAATTTTTTTTAATTAATTGCACTGTGAATTTTCAAATAAATTGAAGAAGCTTTTGCAGGCGTAGAAAAGGGCGTATTTTTCAGAATAGTTGAATTTTAACTAAATTAATTGTTTAATTAGGACAATTCCTATAAAAGGTATTGAAGAGTAGAATACATAATATATATATATAACGCTTGTGGGTAGTGTTAAATTCCCCGATCCATTTTGTCAAAAAACATCAAAATAAAAATACTGATTTCAATAAATACTGATTTCATGTTGACGATATCAACGAAACCCTTTTTACGTGATACTTCACGCATTACATCATTACGAGGGTTTATATCTTGGACAAGGGTTAGCAGATATAACTAATACTAATAACATTAAAAAGGTAAACAAGTAGGTTTTACCTATGATTTCAAATCGAATCAAATTCGATAACTTCTTTTCTTCCGAGAGACGAGGTGCAAGAAAAAATACCGTTGAATCATTGTAATATTCTTTTCCTTTTTCATTCCTTTTCATTATCGATGACATTTGATATAGAGTTCCTTTGCTAGGAGATTAGTGATTTATTGTTTAAAAAACTTATGAAAAAACAACAAAATCACTAGTCTTCCACACAACGGTAACCCAACATTAGTCTGGAAGAATCGCCCATATCTGTAACAATAATAGAGATTTAGAGATAATCAGATAGTTAGTATAATGAGGGAGTTGAAGGTGAATTGATTTAAAGCTCTGAAGCGAAAGAGTTAGTTATTTGGTTTATATTGTTAAGCCTTCGGTCGGAAGTATGGTGCTTAATATGTATGAACAAAGGTTTAAATAATTATTGCAACACACACGCTTATCGAAGGTTCACTCACAACTATTGTTTATTCAGAGATATCTCGATAAGGAGATAATCGATATAGATGGATAATGTATACAACAGTGCTTCTATAAGACAAAGGAGTGATATCTTTCTATTACAGCTCAACTGCTGTCTTTGAACCAGATATATTAATCCTATAATAGGCTAGATAGTTAAAAAGTTGGTCCCGCTCTGTTATTTTATACCTTCTTCATATCTCACTTTAAAGTTTCAAATCTGCCTTGATTGCATTATTACGAGTAGGTATAATCCCCTAGTTCAGCTATTCTCAAAGGGGTCCATGTGGACCCCCTGGGGGTCTATGGGACTTCATGGGGGGTCTATGATCACCAAGGGGTCTATTGGGGGTCTATGGATGTCTCTTTAGTAAAAAATAAATTTATAAATAAAAAATAAAAATAAATGAATAAATAAATAAATAAAATGAACATAATAATATTATTAATAATAAATAAAATAATATTTATAAATGAATATTAAGGTATTCGTATATTGTAATAAAAATAATAAGTAAATATAAACTAGATTTGGGGAGGAAGTGAGCATGAGTAATGAAAAAGTGTGTTTTGATAACTTATAAAATATGTCCAATGTTTTGATATGAGAGTTTAATCCCGAAATTAAAACCCCCCACCATACCACCTACCCCTTCAACCGGCAAAAACATGTTACTAGCTTGTTGTTGCTGAAGGAGGATGTCCAAGCTCAAGTATTATTTAACACACATGGTTATGCAAAATTTTGGACCATCAAAGTGATTCGTGAAAAGTACCCGCATTTGCAAATGAATAGCGAACCCCTATTGTTAACTTTTCCGTCATCTTATTTGGTAGAAGCTGGTTTCAGTGCAATCAATAATTTATTAAGAAAAACAAGGAACAAACTCAATATTATTGAAAGGGGAGATTTAAGAATAAAACTTAGTCATTTTAGGCCAAACATAAAAGAAATCGCACAAGAACGTCAAGCCCATCAATATTATAATTTTGTAAAATATTAATGTTTTTTTATTTTGTTTTTTTATTAATTGCATATAATAAAAAAAAAAAATGATTGATAGTTTTGTTATTTATTAATATGCAGCTATTTTTACGGTAATATTATTTGTTTTATTTATTATTATTATGGTTTCCATGGACTTTTCTTCATTTTTTTTTTTAGAATTACTTACTTTATCCTTTTTTAACCTAAAATACTATTACACATTACTATTTTCTTAAAATTGAATTCTGATTTGGGAATGTTAAATTTAATCATTAAAAATATAGATATAATTATTGATATTTCAGTTTCTTTCTTCTGTACAATTTCCCCTCATTTTCCTATTACTATGTGTTTTAAAATGAGTCGTCTGTGGTAGCCATTGCACACACAATTAGATGTGTATTTATATATTCCTTAGGTAGGGGGGTCTATGAAAAAAATAAAATTCCTACAGGGGGTCTATGGAAGAAAAAGTTTGAGAACCCCTGCCCTAGTTGTTGACCACATTGTAATTATTATACTAGAGAAAATAATTATAGTACAAGTATTTTTTAAAAAAAATATAATTTACAAGCTAATTGTGGAATTTATATGACATTTTATTTTTTAAATAAATATCAACATATGTATTTGCAGTATTATCTAATTTATGTTGACTTGAGTGTATTGAATGTAAGTTAATCTTGTTAGACGCAACACCTAACAACTAGAACAGTTCACTGCCTCACAACAAACCTTACAACAAAAACATTCAAATTTATCTTCTACATTCATTCCTAAATTAAAACTCAACGAGTAAGTAAACATTAGTTGTTTGCTTGTTTCGATTGAGATTTCGTTGAACTAACTCAAATTAATACCGTTCTGAGAGGAAATTTTATTTCAATAGGTCAAAACGTAACAAAAATATTGGGTTGGTTAATTTAATCCAGATTAATCGGAACTTAGTATCACTGGAAACTTATTACTTGTATCCTAAATACTAATTATATAATATTATATATTAAATAGGTTAATCTGAGTCTAATTTGTACTTATTACATTCGATTTATCGTAACGTTCATGTTTCATCCTCGCTAATTGGTTAGAACTAATCATCAATTATGTATAATTCCCTATGGCAGGTTTGCACGAATGATCAAACGTGAAGATTGTTAATGTAATATAGTTGCCTGTATACCTAATTAGTTGCATTTAAGGACAAAAAGCGGCTTAAGGATTATAATTATAGTCCAGTCAACGAATGCTCAAGAAGGGGTTGTAGGCAGACTTTTTGATATATTTTGTTTTATTTTTGGGATGTGTTTAGATGTGTTTGGAGATGATTAAACCAAAAGTCCCCAGCCCTAGGGTCAGTTCTTAACTCCGTGGAGAGGCAAAATGTGTCTACGGGACACATTTTGCCTCGCCACGGAGTTAGCATTTTTCTATTTTTTTTATTATTATTTTTAACATCACTTTAATTGGTTATGAAATATAATATACACTCATCCAGTGGTGCACCCAGGGGGGGGGGGGGGGGGACGTGCCCCCCCCCCAAAGCCAAAGACCTGAAATTTAAGTATGCAATTCCGCAGCATATAGTGCTATGGTAGTCAAAAAAATCAATAAATAAGTAATTATATACTCGTATGTACCTAGTTTTGCCCGACACACACACATATATATATATATATATATATATATATATATATATATATATATATATATATATATATATATATATTTTGTTTTGTTTTTGGCGTTTAAAAAGAAGATGAAGAAAAATAATAGAAGTAAGTAAAGTTACCAATCTGTTTAGGTCAAGGATATATAATAAAAGGGATGAAGCACTAAGTTCATATACCTCCTGGGTAAAAAGTGTCGTCTATAGAACTTGAAAAAAAATCTACATCAAATTACGATCAGAACTTTTTAGTGGGACGAATTTCTTCCTGACTATTTTCCATTGTTTATTTTGAATGAAATGTTACAATATAAAATTTTTAAATCAAGTTTTTAATTAAATATTTTCTTGTTTTAAGGGTTCTTATTTTAATCTACAGTTTTACTTTAATATATTAATTAAATTTAATTAAACTAGTTAGTAGTAGTAGTAATTTTAATAGTTTTTAATTATCGAATAATTAATATTAATTAATTTAGAAACGGGTTCAATTGTAGAATAAGATTTTAAAAATTGCAGATACCCGATCTAAGGCAAGGAAGACTATTTTTTGTATTTATTGGCTGGACTGTTAGATACCCTACTATTTTTATTTTTAACCTAATACTATCAGCTAATTTCTGTTGAACTCAAAACATTTGGCGTACTTATTTTTTCATGTTAATTCACGTAACTAAAATATTTTTACAATGTACCAATTTATTTTTCTGGCTACTAAAATAAAACATTAATCTATTATATAATGTACAACTTTTAATAATAAAATATGATTCGTATATAATTTCTTTTTAAATAAAATACCCCGGTCTTCATGTCCCGTTCATAAAAATCTTAAATTTATTTGTATAAAGTAACATTTTAGATGCTCTTAGAATAGGCTAAAAATACGTTTTCAAGTAACGTAAACTATAAAAATTTCCCCGGACCCCCCTAAAAGAGAGCCCAGCCCCCCTTAAAAATTGGCTGGATCCGCCCTTGATATGATGTAATTTAAGAACAAAGAAAACCAGACTTCTTAATTGTCTGTGATTATGCTAAGCCCACATTACATCCTCTTCCCCCCCCCCCTTTTTAATCTGTGCCCCTCCCAAAAAAAATCCTGGGTGCGCTACTGCACTCATCATTAGCGAGTTATAATGTGCACTTTTCCTAAGTCTTTGAGTTATTATTTCTGAGTAAATTCCACAATAACTCAGTCGAAACATCCATCTTAAATAAGATTAATATAAGTTATAGGTTTTTAAACAATATTTACTGTGCTTTTGTAGATTTTTCGTCTCAGGATTTATACATATTACAGAGTAGTAGTTTAAACCTTGAAATGACAAATTGGAGAGAAAATGAGAAAATCTTCACTCAATGTTTTTTGTTTAATTTTTATTTTAAATGTATGCCATCAAATCAAATTTTAAACTTTAATTATAAAACTTAAGTTAAATAAAAGTTAAGTTTAAATCACAAGTAATAAGCAAAGTTAGGGTTAACTCTTAGCTCAACGGAAAGTTCTCAAATTATGAAAAATCAACAAAGGGCAAATTCCTTGACAGTTTTAAAATTAAATTCTATACACAGTTTTCCAAAATGAATCTAAATATATAGGAAAAAGTTTTGCATAGATGTATGCTAACTAAGGAAACTATCTACTGATTGGGTTTGTGTTTTCCCAAATGAATCTAAATATATAGGAAAAAGTTTTGCATAGATGTATGCTAACTAAGGAAACAATCTACTGATTGGGTTTGTAAGGGCCCGCACATCCAACTCACACCACGCTCTATCAATCCCAATTAACACGTGTTTAAAAATTATGTTTTTGTATTCCCTTCTACCTTACTCTATTGTTAATTTATATAATGAGCAAAAATATAGAGAGAAATATTTTAAATGATTATTTTTGGGCTCGATATTTTAATTTGTATTTAAAAAGAAATAAATAAATGGATTAAAGTCAAATTGAAGATCAGAGCTAGTTGGTAAGTAATGATTTATGATATAAAAAGGTACTTACCTGCGATACTTGATAATCATTTAATATATGGCGTATATTCGAAACCGGTCAACAGCGATCCTAAAATCAAGTATCGACGGTAAGTCACTCTTCATATCACAACTATTAGATAAATAATTGACTATTATTTCTTTAAAGTTTATAATATATTTCCAAATAAATATTTAATTTAAAGACAAAAAGAGTATACATATTTATAATATATTATAACAGCGATAGGATATCTCAGTTTATTCGCAATGCGGAATCATCCTTTGTTCAAATCATCCACAAAATTCAAATAGGATCCGCATTCAGTTTCCCTATCATTTTTATTGCAACATTTTTGGTTTTTTTTTCTTATGCATGTTGTATAAGAAATATTGTACGTAATATTATGACGTGTGTTATAGCACTTTAGGGGGTGTTATGATAGTTTTATCATACGATACCATAGTATAGTATAGTAGTGTGGTAGGAAGAGATGCTTATGAAGTAGTCAAATGGGCCGGCTGTATTGATCGTGCGAGGTCTGTACTATCACCTGCGCCGAGCTATATGTTTCTATAACCTTCCCTTATTGCTACCCTTCTCTCCATCTAAACATAACAATAATACATTTATAATAGATATAGATATTATATAACCAGATAACAAATTATCCATCATATTTTTAATTCTAAGGTGAAATTAAGTAATCAATGAAGTATGTCGAAATCAAAATATTTATGAATCAGAATATTATCAGGAAATGTTTACAGTTACTATCTATGATAATGTAACGTAAGTTTTTTTTTGATCAATTGTTTTTATAGAGAACCTATTGAATACATATACATATATATATATATATATATATATATATATATATATATATATATATATATATATATATATATATATATATATATATATAATGGCTACATTTTTGTTTTTGTTCTTATACATGTTATGTAAGGAATATTGTAAGTATATGTAATATAGTACTTTGGACGGGTTATGATAGTTTTATATCTATTGTAAATAATATTAAATCTAAAATAATTAGCATTAAGTTTAAAGTAAAAAAGGTTGCAAATAAACTAATATTATGCAGTGATACAAGAAATTTAAGATACCATATAAACACAAATTGCGCATCCGGATGTTATGAAGCGCATTAAACTCTAAATATGATGCTAGAAAATTAAGCTAATATGAGCATACATGAAAAGGTTGGTTATAAATTTATTTTTTTTAAACATCAAAGATATAAATAAAGGCCCCCATACACGCTCAAAATGTTTGCGCAAACATTTTGACCGTGTATGGGGCTGTTTGATGTTTGCGCATAAAACATCAAACAGCCATCATTTTATGGTGATGTTGTCACCATAAAATTGGTATATTAAAAATAGAATAAACAATAAGCAGGGTCTCTCAATAACATAAGATAAAATAATTCATTTATTAAATTAATTTTCATTGGTACACTTACAAATCTATTCATTTTTCGAATTTAAATGAGCCAAAGCTGTGGATTTAACATAAAATGCATTCCATTTGGAAGAGTACATAGTAATAGAAGTGTATATTATATACTCTTCCGAAGGAGTATAAATAAGTTAACTAATAAAAGATTATTATTAGCATATTGTTTAAAATCAGGATGTTTTGAATATAAAAAAAATAATAAAGAAATAAAAAAAAAGAATCAGATGTTATTTAAAAATAACACCAGCAACAAAAATACATGGAATTAAATAAATTACAAATAAGTTACTCCTGCATATGTACTTAGTTATTCTGTGTTTACATTATGCAGTATTATAAATTAGTCCTAGTAAAACTAATATAATAACTTATTAGTAAAAATATATAAAAATAAAATTATATTATGTAATTAAATGTATTACGTATTTCTGTAAATAATTGATTTTTTTGTAAGTGCACAATTATAATTTTAAAAAATTATACCGATTCTACCACAAATGTCGTTTCTTTCAACCTCTCCACTTCTGCAATTTTCCAGATAAAAACAGGTGTACCCCAAGGAAGTATCCTAGCCCCAATCCTATATTCCCTTTACACATCTGACATTCCTGAACATCCTCACACTACTCAAACCTCCTAAGTAAATAACAAATGCATTCATTCTTCTGACAAATCTCCCCATAAAGCTTCTGTTCTGACCATGTACAACAACATCTTACATTTGTTAAAATTTGGCTGAATAAATGTATTCCAGTACTGTCCACTACTTTGGGTTACACCTTGATCGACAGTTAACATGGGCACAACACAAAGACTAAAAACTTTTACACCGGCTCTTATTTTTAAAATCACAATTCAGTACACATAACAAACTTCTCATTTATAACAATGTGCTGTCACCAACCATTAGACATCGCTCAGCGCGTTTCTTCTAACTAACTATTTTTGATAGTTTTAAAAACAAAGGTAATTTACTCTTGACAATTTTTAAAACTTTATCGTAACAACATCCTGTACATTAATTAATTGGACTAATTTTTTCAATTTCAGTGATGGAGAAGCTCAAATTCCAACTCGTATTTTTTTTTTTTTTTTTGTCATTTACACCCCACGTGCACTCAATACGCGGAGACACTATATTATATATTATGTTATGTAAAAGAGGAATAAATATTTATTATAATTATTATTATTATTATTTACTTAGAGATGCAATCAAGAATTGAGGCTCAAATTAATATAAGGATAAAAAAACATTTTGTTATCGCAGTTGGTCATGATTAAAAACTTAAAAATTGGACACTATCACTATAACTATACCAAAGAGGAGTTAAAAGGTAGAGTCACACCTACGGTCTCGATCCGGTCTGAACCCGATCCGATGATGCTCAGGTCTCGTCCAACCCATTCCCAAAGCCCGGTCGAACCCGATCCGATGATGCTCAATGCTCAGGTTTCGTCCAACCCATTTCCAAAGCCCGGTCGAACCCGCCAGTCGATGGTAGAATCTTCTCTCTTTAACATGGCGCTATAAATATTTATTATCTTTTTTACTATTATCGCTATGAAAAGGGCCAGAAAAGTCCTACTGAGACCTTTGTTTGCGGATATATTCGATTCATATTTTTGTCATCCATTACGATAAAAAGTAGTTAATTAGAGTGGTACATAGATTCCTCGCCTTCTATATCTTACTTAAAAAATCATGTTATGCTTTTACAAACCATTATTGTCCAATTTATTCCTCCTTTTATTTTAAATCTGTCAAAATTTATTGATTATTTACATGAATAAAAGTATTAATTTAGCTAAATTTAAGAGAGCAGATGGATGAAAATAGTATGGGACCATCTGTGGGCTCCGTTCGACATACTATCCAAATTTCTTAAAAAGAAAGAAAAGGCGTATTGAGATCAGTTTTTTGAAGATATAGTGTGAATAAATGCATGTTTGTGGGCATGTGGGAAAGAAACAAAGAGGCGCAGAAGGTTGAAACTTATATGAGATCAATAGTAGACTAATTACGAGCTATACCATCAAAATTGAATTAAAATCTCAAGATATTATTCTCAAAAATTAAACAACATACAGGCCGATAAACAAAAACGGGACCAAACATATTCTCTGATGTCTTAATCGGATTTCTGTCTTAGAATATTATTTTAAATTGAACATATAAATTGTTAGGTTAATAAAATAAGTCAGGTGACATATGACACAACCTCTCAATAACACTCTTTTATTAAACAATTAAACACAAACAATATAATAATAGACAAAAGCAAAAATAGCAACATCTCTCTCTCTAGTATCTCTAGAATCACACTCTCTCTCAGGTCTACCAACCATACAATTATTAAACAATACAATCATTAATAATTTATTAAACAAAGATTTCCAACAAAATGTTCCGTAACCTTCGGTAAGCATGGAAAAAATAATAAACAACACTCGAAAGCCTTGTCCACACTAGTAGACATGTTGCGCGATTTTGGTCTCAGAGACACTGTCTAGCGATTTGTCTATAATAGACATCGGCTAGACAAACGGCGTCTACGGTCTCGTTGCTAGATCAAAAATCGCATGTCTATGGTTTTCCATTCTAAATGGTAGACACGGTGCAACGTTAGGCATGTTGCGCAACTTGTCTACAAGTCTACAAGTGTGGACGCTAGACCTAGACCATAGACGGTCTCAGCAGATATCTATAGACACGTTGCGAGACATGTCTATAGACGGTCTATGAGACCGTCTATAGAAATGCTCGCAACATGTCTATACTGGTGTGGACTAGGCTTAAGAGCTCAGGTACGATACGAGCGGTGAGCGGTGCAGGCTACGATGAGAGCGAAAATAACAGGCTGGGAGGTATTTTTCATCAGTGTCCTGCCATGTTTACTTGGCGAGATTTTCCAATCAACTGAACTGAGTGGTGAGCGAAAAGTAATATCCAGGCTCAGCGCAAGCGGCAACATTTTTCGCGTAGATAGTCGTGCTTTTCCTGGCAGGCCGTCCTTCCATTGCACTCAATGTAAATATAAACGTAAGCGACACCGCTCTGCCACACACCACTTGCCTCTCACCACTATCGTACCCTACCCGAGTCCTAAGAAACGAAACCATGTTAAACAATATATATATATATATATATATATATATATATATATATATATATATATATATATATATATATATATATATATATATATATATATATATATATATGTATACATATATATATATCAGCAGAGTAATACCGTATTTTTGCACACTGCAATAGGCTACACAATTTGCGAGAGACACCAAGGGATGTGCCACGCAAGCGTGACACATAGGAACTGTTCCAACATCAGACATAACGTCATTAAGATGTTGGCTCGGCATTACGCCATGTCCTGCATCGTTTCGTCGCGTCCGACTCATCAGGGGCCCGACGATGCCCACCCAACTCTGGACCTATACTAGATCAAGAAGATCAGATATAGGATTTATCAGAGACGAGCGTGCTCTCATACTCTGCTGATGTGTTTTGCCAGCCAAGCAAGAATGGCGGTATATATATTATATATATATATATATATAAATATATATATATATATATATACATATAAACTCGCTGGCCTGTGGCTTCCATTTTCGATATTTCGCAGGAGTCTGACTTCCGACGGGTTTATGGCTTCCGCAGCTTCCGAAAAGTCGTTTTTCAAAGGGTTCTTACCTCCGATATCCTGAAGTTCAAACACGGCGAATTATAGCTTCCGTTTATACAAAAATGCGACGTTGCCATGAAACACCCTTTGTATATGACTTTAAATTCGAAGGTGTATGGACTCCGAAAGTTTTATAGTATATATAAATATCTAATACAAGTATAAAATCACAGTTTAACGATTTTTGATGATATTACTCATTAATTGTTTCCACATATATATATATATATATATTGTATATAACTTTAAAGTCACCGGTGTATGGACTCAGATAGTATTATAGTTTATATATAAATATATATACAGGTATTACCTCAGTTTGTGGATTTTGATGATATTACTAATTAATGTTTTCCACATATATATATTCTATATGACTTTAAAGTCAAAGGTGTATGGACTCCGATAGTTTTATAGCTAATATATAAATATCGTTTTCAGGTATAAACTCACAGTTTGCTGATTTTCATAATATTAGTCATTAATTGTTTCCACATATATATATTGTATATAACTTTAAAGTCACCGGTGTAAGGACTCCGATAGTTTTATAGTATATATATAAATATCTTATACAGGTATAAACTCTTTAAGTGGATTTTGATATTATTACTTATTAATTGTTTGCCAGATATATATGTATATTGTATATGACTTTAAAGTCACTGGTGTATGGCCTCCGATAGTTTTATAGTCCATATATAAAAATATATTTTATAGGCATAACTCAAAGTTTTGCGGATTTTGATAATATTATTTATTGATTGTTTCCACAAATATATATGGTATATAACTTCAAAGTCACCGGTGTATTTACTCCGATAGTTTTACAGCCCACAAATAAATATTGTATATAACTTTAAAGTCGCCGGTGTATGGACTCCGATAGTTTTATAGTTTATATATAAATATATACAGAAACAAACAAAACTCAGGTTTCGGTCACAAAAATCGGGACGGATACGCCGGAATTGTAACATAGTGACGATTTCTGTGACCGAAACCTGAGTTTTGTTTGTTTCTGTTTATATTTACGGTCAAGAATTTATTCATTTATAAATATATATTATACAGGTTGTGGATCAGGTTGTTACATCAGTTTGTGGATTTTGATGATATTACTAATTAATTGTTTCCACATATATATATATTCTATATAACTTTAAAGTCAAAGGTGTATGGACTCCGATAGTTTTATAGCTAATATATAAATATCTTTTATAGGTATAAACTCGCATCAGTTTTACGATTTTGATGATATTACTGATTGATTGTTTCCACATTTATATATTGTATATATCTATAAAGTCACCGGTGTATGAACTCCGATAGTTTTATATTCCATACTTAAATATCTTTTACAGATATAAACTCGCAGTTTTACGGATTTTGATGATATTACTGATTGATTGTTTCCACATAATATATATATATTGTATTTAACTTTAAAATCACCGGTGTATGGACTCCGATAGTTTTGTAGTCCATATATAAATATCTTTTATCTTCGATTGATACGAAATATAAAAAATTGCATCCTGTATCACTGTTTAGATGCATAGAAAGTGATTCTTTACTTACTTGCATTCATTGCGCATGCTCGTTTCATAATTCCTATTTTTTCCGCCCTAGTACGGTAAAAAAGAAGTGAGTTTGTTTAAATTTAATGAAACCAATTTGCTGTTTGTTTAATTAAATTAACTGTTTATATCGTGTTTTTAGTGAAAAACAATGATTGATTTATGCCATTATGACTAAAATGAGGAGAATAATACGTCTCCCGAAATAATTAATTCGGCACAAAATACAACTAACAAATTAATGTCATATTTATAAAAATAGAAATAAGAACTTACAGGAAGTTTATAAAAAAAAAATGCTGTTTTTATTATTAAAATCAAACAATCTTAGATTAGTGCGTAAACTGCATTTTGCTTTGCTCGTGTGGTTTTTCCACCCTCACTTATTAATTGGGTGCAAACTCCACACTCGCATCCAAAATGCTACTTTCCGCACTAGACGCGTAATGTACTATTATAGGTATACTAGCCTTTACCCCACGCGGTGCGTGAGGCTCATGCTAGGTGTTAGTGACTATGTTTCCTATTCACATGTAGCTAGGCCTACAATTAAATAAAATGCCTACAGTTTTGTAACAGTTTTGTCTCCACTACTACATACATACACACATACACACATACATACATAAAATTATTGATAATTAAATAAAAGCTTGTAACAAAGAAACCCTTTACGAATATTGGTTTAAATACGAAGGGTTGACTTAAACACAATAGTTTTAAAAGTATCAATAAACTCTAAAAGTACATATTTCTTCTGGTTTGTATTTTTCTCCTTTTTCTTTTTTTATTACTTTAAAGTATTGTGATGGCGCGAAAACTCGATTTTGAGTTTTTGATGAATTTACACATCTTGAGGTCCTCTGAGTCCAAAAAAGTTTTTTAAAAAAAAAAAAAAAAAAAAGTCCGTCTATCATCTATGCAGAGGCCGGGAGCCTTAACTACTGGAACGATTTTGAAGAAACAAATTTGAGGCGAAATTGAGAAATAAATTTTAGCTCCAATTTGGGGGCGCTACCCCCTGGATTAAAATGGAAAACACTGGACTAATTGATTATCATAACTCGTATATGAGAAAGTTTGCCTGAGTTGTCTCGGATCAATTTTTTCCCTTTGATACAATGTATAAATTTAACGATATAAATACAGTAAAACTTTATACCAAAAATAGTCTGCCTATTAGAGTGGCACATATCTAGCTTCCTCACATCCTATTTTGTATACTTAAAGCATATTATGTTTTTACAACCTATATAGGTTTGTCAATTTTGTTAAATTTATTAGGTTTTTAAACCTGTCAAAGTTGTTTTGATATTTTACATGAATTAAAGTATTAATTTAGCAAAAGTTAAAGAGCGTAAACGGTGAAAATAAATTTGGTGCTATCTGCGGTCTACTTTGGACAAACCATCTAAATTTCATAAAAATCACATAAGTACTTTTGAAGATATTGTGTGAATGAGTGTATGTTTCTAAGCATGTTGAAGAGAAATTATTGGACGCCCAGAAGGTTGAAACTTATATGTATATGGGACCAACAATGGACTAATTATGAACTATCATACAAATTGCATTAAAATTGGACTTGTAGTTTTAAAGATATGTATTTTGGTTTGTAAAAATTGAGCGACAGACAAACACGGATCCAAAAATGTATACCCTGATGTTTGAAACAGATCTCTGTCTTGGAATTTTTGTAATCGGAGACATAAAATATTTGCGTTCTTTAGAAAGATCATATACCTTCCGTTACCTTCGGTAAGCTCGGAAGAAAAAACCAATAGCATTTTGATATTAAAAAGAAGAATTCACTGATGTTACCGGTTTATAATCTATGATCTAACATTAAGATAACTCAATACATAAAATGAACACATCGGATTCTCACACACGACTACTCCGAGTTAATGTCTTTATACTTTGACATTTTACAATAACAACAATGGCGTTTCTATGAAAACTTGTGTAATTAAACCATTTCAAATAAAATATAGCAACAACTGATCAAGCTTCAATTCGCTTTTGAAGGTTTCAAAATAACTTCTTATAGAAGTTACTGACACCTATAATTCGCAACCTATCTATCAACTTGACTAAAACTGAAGTCGAGGTTTGTTTCCTCGCAGAGTAGGCTTATTATTGCTAAAAATATTCAATAATAGGTAATTCGTCAAAGTACGAAACCCGAAACAACCAAATCAATGGAATACGTAAATGGGCAAAGTAATACAGTAGTAAAATGGGGTCATTACATTACAATAGGCTGAAATCCTCAATTCATTTGACAATTATTAGAAAACTAAGGCGCTATGTATTTATAAATTATCACACAACGAAGAGCTTAAGGAAATTAGTATTAAAAAAATAATAAAATACAAAGCATGGGATATAAATTAATATACCATTGGTTGGTTGTTTATTCTCTATAAAATTAAAAATGCTGTACGTAAATAACACTATTTATTTGTATACAAATTATTATGACGCGACTTTATATTACTGTTACTGCATGGAAATTAGATTTTCATTGTCTAGTCATTATGTCCCTAAATATTAATTGTTTGTAGCTGAAAAATGAATCCGAAAATTTTATTTTGAAGAAGTCATAAGTATTTCAAAGTACTGTTCTAGAAATGATCATTAGAAATTGCATTTGATTGCTAAGCATATAATAGAAGCATAAACCAAAAAAGGGAATAATACAATAAGTGTCCGATACTTCACATAGTAAACTTTTATTTATACATAACTAGGCAGATTCCCGTGCTTCACTAAGGAGTGTTTTATTTAATGTATTTTTATTTAATTTGATGGGTTAATAAACTACCGTCAAGAAACATAGTGTTTCTAAGAGGGGAAATAATTATGTTTAAGAGGACAAATACTCTATCTGAGTAAAATGTATTCGGTAATTTAATTTTTTTTCACTAAATTTTTTTTTAAGAAGTCTTTTTTACTTTTTATCAGTTTTTATTTCAACTCGCTGAAATTCAGACCCCAAAATGAATTTCTCAATCTTTCTCGGTTTACGATTAGTATGCAACTACAAATATTATGCAACTAGGTTCAACAAATAGGCTCATGTGTCAACAAACAAAAGTAATTTTTGTTTTATCACAATAATTTCCCGTTATATAAACATCGCGTACACAAAGAGAGATAATACATAGATGACAGGCTGAAAGGAAATAATATATTATAACTTTTTTTTTTAATAGTTTTTATTAAATTCAGTAGAAACAGAAGTACTTATCACATTAGAGTGAAGAGAAGTGAGTAACAGACCGCTTCTAGAGGTTTGATACCTGGGATTGGAGGAGAAACCGATAAAGCGAAACAATTAAAATAACAACTGCTATCCAAACTCCCAACTATTTTTAAACCTTTTGCAGGAAATAAAGAATATATATACATTGATTATTTATTATATAAAAACAATAAATATTAATAAAAAAAAATATATATTAATATTAGTTTTATAAAAACAAATTACTGTAAGTAAACTGTTGTTCAATAATAATATAATTAAAACATAGTCTGTCAATTAGTGAGGCACATAGCTCCCTCTCCCTCGCTTTCTATATATACTACGTTCACACATCGTTTTGAAAGCGTTTCGGATTCAATTCGTTTTCAAAACGATTTGCGTTTACACAACAAAAAATACAGGTGATCGAAATATTTGTTTTCGATATTTCTTAACGGTGACAAAACCTACTTTCTTGTTAACTAATATGTCCGCGAATTTTTACATTTTAAATTTTACATTTCCGAATTTTTACATTTTATTTACAAGTTATTAAAAGTTTTTACAGGTTCTTTATAATAGTATTAACTTTTGTTTAAAAACGTTTTTGCAGTTTAAAAAAAAAGAAACGGAAGCTCACGAAAACAAAGAAATTAAAAAGTGGAAAAGAGTAAAATAACCTGATATCTCTATCCCCTCCACGACCTGTTCATACGAGCGTTTTGAATTTCGATCCCCCGTTCGGATCACGTATTTTTGGTGGAGCGGATAACCTGATACGATCCGTACAGCGTTTTGAACAAGCGGATCGTATTAAAAACGATGTGTGAACGTAGTAATATATTATTGAACGAATGGTATAATCTCTTTCGATTTCTAGTGGGGCCAGACTTATTTTTTTGGTAGTGATAAATTTGCTGAACGGTTGAAATTAATATGAGGCCATCTGGGCTACTTATGTCAAACCATTCAAGTTTCTATAAAATCGGATCAGTTCTTTTAAACATAGTCTGCTCATTATTGCGGTACATAGCATCCTGGTGTTGGTGTCCTACAACGTACATGATGCTTTAAGAAATCATTTAATGTCTTATCAATTTAATTTTTCCCTCCTGTTATTATAAATCGTATCAATTTAAGCGTATTTTATTTTGGTGAAACTATAATGATTTTAATAAAACAAAGTAGTAGCTTAAATGCCCAGGGGGGGTTACACATATTATAATTTAATATTAAATGTGCGCAGACGTATGCACCCATCTGAGGCCTACTTTTCTGTGCGTTGTTTTTTAAGTAGGAGGCAAATTAAAAGAGATTAATACAAACTTTCTCATATACGAGTTCTTAATTACTTAGCCCAGTGTTTCCATTTATTAATTTTCGAGTTTTTGTATATACATTTAATTATTTTTTAACATTATATAAATATTTATCATAAAAATAACTTCTCCTCGGCGAGGAATCGAACCCGGCCTCTCTCCGTCCGCATTTAAAACTTTTTTCTTAGGAACTAGATGTTTCCCGGGAAAACGGCTTATATCTTTAGATTATTATTTAAATGGGCTACATTTTAGAATTTTTGAATCAAAATCGTATGGACCATTTTCAAGAAATTTAGAGCTAAAATTCAATTCTCGATTTCGCCTCGGGGTATGATTTTCTGAACATGTATGCCAAATTTCGTCCAAATCGGCCCAGTAGTTTAGGCTCCACGCTTCGGCTGCATGGAACGGAATTGAGATCATTCTGAAAAACTGAAAAATTGTATATGTCTCCAAATTAAAATAGTCTCCCATTAGAGAGGCCCGTAGCCCCTCGCTTCCTATACTACAAACATTATTGGATGTCAGAAGCTATAATATCATTCTGATTTTGAAGAAAGAAAATTGTTTATTTCACTAATTAAAAAAATTCCAAGATATAAATCCGTTAGATATCAGGGAACATTTTTGGTTCCGTGTCTGCCCGTCGCTCAATAGGTATTTGTGAAGCAACATGTTTTAAAAACTATTAGTCCGATTGTTTAGAAATTCCAATCCCCTGCGCACATTAAATATTGCTAAATTAAACTTTTATTGGAATAAAATTAGTGTGCCAATTTATGTGGCACATACTTCCCTCGTGTCATATTTCGTACACTTTAAAGATTTTTTTTTTTTCCAACCTATTATTGTCCAATTGACAGACACAGAATCAATAGTTTTCCCTGATGACTGGAAAAGATTTCTGTCGAATTAATAAAAATTGGATATGAAAATTTGTCTTTTATTTTTCGTTCAGACATCAGAAAACATTATTGGTTTCTTGGGTATCTATGAGTCTGCCGGTCTGTCATACATTCTTGTAATCCAGCATATCTTAAAAACTGCTCCTCCGAATTTTAATGAATATGAACATTTTATTCACAAAAAAATATTAACACAATATACACTTTTCTTAAACAATATAATATGTGTATAACTGTTTATTAGACATATAGTTTTGCCCTGGGATTATATTATTATAAAAAGTAATTTTGTGTGGCCGTTTAGCTATAAAAATAATACTTTAAATTACAAATCTGTAGCGAAATATAACCATTACATTTTATTATGAATAAAAATAATAAGATTTTTCTAAACTGCTAATGATGCATTATACGCTATATTTTAATGTCTAGAAAATGTATGATTACAAATTAGACATATTTTTAGGTTATGAAAAACATATATGATGAAAATTATTACATATATATTTATGGGGAATCTACCATTTTTATATAGTTTTACCCCGATACAGGGGGCAAAATATTGGAGTTATTGTTAAAAATGTTATAAGTAAAATATTCTAATTTTTTACAATAGAATCCAAATCTGCTATCAAAACTACGCAATCAAATTTAAAATTATTAAGTGGGGTGGCATGGGATCAAAAAGGGCAGTTGCCCCTAGTAAGTGAGTGGATGAACATCAACTTCCCTTTACATAGTAAAGGTGGCCCAAGTTCCATTAATTTATCTTAAACCGTTTAGATTTTACAACGATACAAGTTATATTTTTACTTTTCCTCACTACCTATAGTAGGAAAAGTACTGTTTTCACCAAAAAATTTTTTTTCGAGATTTCAACGGAATTATCTGTTTTGGGTGTTTTTAAGACCTCCTGAGTGGTTTTCAGCATGATGTCTGAATGTATGTATATATGTATGTGTGTTATCATCGTAGCGCCCACGGTATTTAACCCAGAGAGTTGAAACCTGGCAGGAAAATCAGACCTAACCTGTAGTTGTGCCGCCCGGAAAATCACTTTTTATGCCATTTTGAACCCAGTTTGTTGAGTCAGCAAACATTTTAAAAAATCGTAATAAATCGACAATGGTCCTGATCGGGGTGAAATTTGGCACGAATATACCTCTCTGTATGATAAACGAGCCCACCAAATTTAATTTTGATATTGGCCGCCATTTTGGAGTTATAAATTTTTGATTTTTTAAAATTTGACAGTTAAATACCGAAAGGATAAATAGGTTTTTGACGTATAGCATATCGTTGGAACCGGAAAACATTAAGGAACAAATATAAAAAACCCGATGAAATTCCATTAATTAGTTTAAAAGTTATAAGCGAATATAATTATTTATTAGTGCGATAATTTTGATGACGTCAAAGTTTGTTTACATCTGTCAAAATACCGCCAAACTTCAAATAATTACATAAAATATAGGTATTAAAAATAAGGTTTTTTTGAAGAATGATAATAAATCAGTTTGTTCAGAACGGTCACCCATCCAAGTACTGACCACGTCCAATGCTGCTTCCTCCTGCTGCGAAGCAGCAGGAGAGGCCACTTTAGTGGCCCCTGAAGTAAGGAAAAGTTCCGAGGTACCCCGTACCCGATTTTTTAAATTATTTTTGGGAGGGTAATTTTACCATCTTTGCCCCTCTATAAAGGGGGCAAAGTATTGGATATATAAAAAATAGTTTCATGTAAATGTTATTATTTTTCACCATATAATCTAAATCTGCCATATAAAATATACACTCCAATGAATTTTGAAGTTGGGTGGCCTAGGGGCGAAATAGGTGGTTGCCCCTAGTAGCGACAGCATGAAAACAAACTTCACGTTGTATGGTACAGATCCCCTAAGTTTCATTAATATATCTCAAACCGTTCAAAAGTTAGGAGGGGGAAACTTTTAAACATCCTGCGTAAAAGTACAAGTATACATTCAAGTAATGTACGTATAATCATTGTAAAGTATATAGTAAAGTATATAATATATACAAAGTATCAGGTTATATACCACTAAACATATAGGGAAGTAAAACCCCTGCGAGAAATAATGAAATGTCCCTATAGGAGATCTGGCAACACTGTAGAGATTTCGGAGGGTTGTGGCCTCCACAAACTCCTTTCTCGTGTATATCGCCAGAAAAATGTTTGCATATAAAGTCAAAGGGTATTAACTTCCACCCGTGGAAGTCACAATGACTGGAAGTCAAACCCTTGCGAGTTTCACTATATATATATATATATATATATATATATATATATATATATATATATATATATATATGTATAATAAACGAAACACACACACAAAACACACACACAAAACACCTACACACACACACACACTAAATTAAAAGATAAATACCCAGTTCACTTACAGTCTAATGTAGTGTATGCTATCAGTTGTCTGGATTGTGGTAAAGTATATTACGGGGAGACCTCTAGGTTTCTAAATGAACGTGTTTATCAACACGAGTATAGTATTAGGACTCGCAAGATTACTTCTACCGCTTTAGCTCTACATGCGGTGAATCAAGGCCACAAGTTTAACTTCCAGGACGTCAAGGTATTGGCTAAGGAGCCAGATGAAAATAAACGCCGTACCCTGGAAATGCTTTTTATTAAAAAGGACCCATTATCTCTAAATTGTAGAAGCGACATAGATAATTTGCATGTTGTGTATTCTGGACTGATTGAATAGAGTATTTTTAATGTTTTTATAATGTTTTTTAAAGTTTTTAATGGTTGTTGGACTTTTTTAGATTTGTTTTATAAATTTTTGAATTCAATTTGTATGTGGTTTTGGTGTGTTGCCGCTAGATTGCGCCACCGGTTAAGTTTTATATTGTTACCTTCTCTTTTTGGTTACCTCTTTCTATTTACTTTTTGTTCCCTACTTCAAACTCATCTAGTCAATTTTAATGTTTTCTTTCCATTTTTTATTATATTAATTCTCACTTCAACGTTTCTTAATGTAAGTTAAAATCTTTGCGCTTCCATAAGAGTTTTTCTGTTAACTTTTCTCTTATATTTAGTTGCATTCTTTGTAAACTTTTTGTATTTCTTCTGTTTTAGATCCTCTGAAGGTTTTAAATAAAGCCGAAACGTCGGGTTTTTAAGTATGTTGTGAGTGGTGTGAGTTGGTTTTTGTTTGGTGACCGAACCCTGGGTTTTTTCAGTGTTTTAATATATATATATATATATATATATATATATATATATATATATATATATATATATATATATATATATATATAAATATCTGTGGCAATAAAAATAAAGGGGGATTAGCACAAATAAGAGACAAACCGAGGGTTGTCTGAAGGCGGATTGACTGTAAATAGGTCATTCATACTATTGGTCCGGTCCCGGTCCGCTCAGGTCAGGCGGCGATAGGATAGCAACCCGGACCGGACCAGAGTGGACCGAGACCTGAGCATGACCGCACCTGAACCGGAGGTGTGAATGCTCCCATTTAAAAACATAGAAAGGGATCCTGATCGGACCGGACTGGATCGAGACCAGAGGTGTGTGTCCGCCTTAAGGGGTCAAAAACAATTGACACTTTACAACCCGAAATCACCAACTAAAACAACCCTGATAAGGGGTTAAGTGTTGTCTTGGGGCGCGTTATAACTTAGATTCCATCTTATAACCGTTTGTTTAAAGATAACTGGCGACTGCCGCAATCAGTACGCCCCGCGACAATCGAATGGCTGCGTTTGCCATCTTTCATAGGGGCGGCAAATAACAAGTGACATCCTATACTGACAACAATATACATTTATTTATTAGTTCATTGTCATTATTGTTTTGTATTTGTTAATCTTTAATTAATCTTATTGCAAACAATTGTCGTTTTGCAACTATAAGTATTTTGTTTTTAAATTTTTACAAAATATTCTGAGAGAGAGGCATCGGCTGACTGCCCACCTGTGCGTAACACCGGCCCTTTGTACTATACAATTACCTGCCATATAGCTACCGCTCATATAGAATTCTCTTGACTATACATGCACCGCTTTTATAAATTTACATGGCCAATATGTTACCTGCCACGCTGGATAAACAAGTTGGGCAGAAAAGGGCCTGTTGCAAGGTGCGGTCCCTCTTCGGGATCGCTTGAGCCCGCCCGGGTTAAGTACTTTAAAGAAATAGGTGTAAATAAATTTTTGTTTTAACGCATGAATACAAAAAGCAACGAGCGCAGAAGGTTTAAATTAATATGGGGCCAGCAATAACCTTATATGACCTACCATCCAAATATCATTCAAATCGGTCGAGTAGTCTCTTAGATGTGTTTGTTTTTAAAAATTGAAGACGGGCCCACAGACTGTCAAAACATACACGAGCCCAAAAATGTTGCCTGATGTGTGAAAAAGATTTCTGGTATGGAATTTTTGGATTCTGACTATAAAGAATGTTTGCTCTTCAGAACCATCTCATGGTTTCCGTTACCTTCGGTGAGCTCGCAAGCAAACATGCTTTTACAAAGATAACAGTCTTAACAATTGAAAAATTTCCTTCAACAATGATTATACACCGAAATTCGTCTTAAAATATCAGACTAGAAACTCTATTGCAATGTAGTGGGAGCTTTGTGCGATCGTTCTGAATAACAAAAGCTATTTGTCCCCAATTTTAAAAATTCCAAGTAAGAAATTAGTCATCAAGGAACATTTTTGGTCCTGTGACTGTCTGTCGGTCTGTGTTTGTAGTTTATTTTTTGCGAACCAATATACATTAAATACTATTCGTCCTATTGGAAATAATTTGGAAGGTGTCAAAATTAGACCATATTTGGTCTGATACAAGTTTCAAACTTCTGCGCCTTTCTCTTCCAAATGCGCATAAACATGCATTTATTTACATCTAATATCAAAGCGTCAACTGATGTTTATTAAATTTACTAGGATTGTCCAAAGTAGCTCGGAGATAGCGCCACATTAATTTCAACCGTCTGCGCTTATTAAATTTTGCTAAATTTATACTTTTATCCACGTAAAAAAAACAATTTAAGCAGATGGCGAAACAATTAAATAAGTGAGACAATAATGAATTGTTTTTATTTTTTTCTTTGAATTGTAAAAGCATAACATCAATATAGTAGGATGCGAGGAAGCAATGTGCCACACTAATTGGCACACTATTTTATCTAAAATTATGACAAATGTTTGAGGAATTACAACTTAAAAAAACATTTGTACATTGTCAAATCCAAGAAACTTATAAATAAAAAATAATAATGTAATAAGTAATAAGTATTTTTAATAATGTAACGTAAGCTATGTGATCATTTTATGAACGATTTTCTTTTTAAATCTGTTAAAATTGTTTTTATTTATTTATTTTTTTTTTTTCAAAAATGAATAAAGGACGGGAAATAAATAATCTAATAAACTCTTTATGAAAACATCTACACAATACTAAATGAAACAGCTGATATTATTGGAATCAAATACAAAGAAGAAGATAAATGAATTGCCAATAGAATCCCGACACATAATGAAGAAGCTCCTAGACCAATAGTGGTTACATTCGTGCGAAGAAAGAAAAGGGAAGAATGGCTTAAAGCTTTTAGAAGAATTTACAGAGAAGACGGAGAAGACGGCCTTGGATATCGATTAACAAGTTATGAGAGCATCTAACTGAGTGTCGAATCTTCCTTTCTGACAAGAGAGAAAGTTTACACCTATGTCTGCTACTCACCAGAAATTATTGTCAGAACAAACGACGGAGAAACACCATTCAAAATAACACATGCTTATGATCTTGATCATTTGAATAAACTTTATATTATTTGTTTATTTATGTTATTATATATAAGTTAGGTTTCTTCTAATAATTTGTGATTTTGAAAAATAAATTAAAAATTCAAGTTGGGCGATCAAATTGAAAATTGACTATTTGTCATAACTTTTAATTTTGAACAACTTTTCAAAGTAAATATTTTTGATATTTTGAAAAAAAAAAAATTAGCTTTTAGCCTTCTCTCAGGTAGTAAGCCTTACCTTATTAATACCTTTCCGAGTTGTTCTCATACTTGACTTTCATGATTACTAGTACTGTGTATAATTGATTGTAGAAATTTGACATGGTCAACTACTAGTTCCTCTAATGAAACCCTGTTTTTACACAACCCTTATGAATGACACCTCTGCAACTTGAAAACTGAAATGAAATGTATAGTAAAGAGGTAATTACTTGGTCAATTCCTTAACGTTATCAATTATTGATGTAATATTATGTATTTCATTCTAACAATAAATAATTATATTTTTGAAGGTTATATTTTGAAGACGAATGCATATTTGATAAAATATTGTTTTGTGATGACTTAAGAAGCTTCTTAATTAAATATTATATTGCTTTGTGATTTCAAGTGAAACATGCTTATTATTATAGGTCATATTGTTTTGTGATCTCTTAAAAAAAAAATCATATTAACAGAGAAAAATAGACCCTGCGCCGGCATTTGAACCACGGGCCTCCGTTTCTCCAGTAATGCATTCTAACTAACTAACCGGAGGACAAACCGGAAGATACTTTTGTATGTCCCAAGCAATAGATTAGTCCTACTATTTAGCTGACAATTATTTCCACAAAAGGTATTAAAGGTTTTATTAAAGGTTTGATTATTATTTTTCAAAAGGTTTAAAGGTATTTTAGATTTATCATCTACTGAAGTTAGTAGTATTGATTGAGATTTTATGGTATTTACTCATAGTGAAGGTAGATAAGAAAAGAAAACACTTTTACTTGATCAATAATTTTATTGTCAAACCATAAATATATTTTGACTTACATACCGGTTTCGACTTATTCAGTCATCGTCAGTGTGACACTGACTAAGTTTGACTGAATAAGTCGAAACTGGTATGTAAGTCAAAATATATTTATGGTTTGACAATAAAATGATTGATCAAGTAAAAGTGTTTTCTTTTCTTATCTACCTTCACTTTATCATCTACCTCAAGTAGAAAACTATTCCATGAAATTCTAATTTTTTAAAAATAATTCTAGCTTAGACTCATAGGTTCGTAATTTAAATCAAGAAAATGTCTATAGTATTTAATATATATTCAATTATTTGATGGATTTATAAGGTGTTGTGTATTTAAAAATAAAAACTAGTTGGTTTTCATTCTTTTATTGTGAGACGTTTCGACCCTCTAAGGTCATCTTCTCATCACATCATATTCACAAATTTGTGTAGTCGTATTGAAAAATTTTTCTTAATTATTAATTTATTAATAATTTAAATGAATATTAAAATTATTATTCTCCATAGGAGTCGTCAAAAAATACATATTAACAATCAACTAATTAAAAATTTCAAATATATAAAATATTTATCACAATTCTGTAACTATTAACATATATATGTATCTAGAAAAAATAATAACTGTATACAATGCATGATTTGAAAGATATTATTTTCAAATCATGCATTGTATACAGTTATTATTTTTTCTAGATACATATATATGTTAATAGTTACAGAATTGTGATAAATATTTTATATATTTGAAATTTTTAATTAGTTGATTGTTAATATGTATTTTTTGACGACTCCTATGGAGAATAATAATTTTAATATTCATTTAAATTATTAATAAATTAATAATTAAGAAAAATTTTTCAATACGACTACACAAATTTGTGAATATGATGTGATGAGAAGATGACCTTAGAGGGTCGAAACGTCTCACAATAAAAGAATGAAAACCAACTAGTTTTTATTTTTAAATACACAACACCTTATAAATCCATCAAATAATTGAATATATATTAAAAATTAAAAAGGTGTTAATTTTAACAGCGTTTGCTGAAGAAAAAATATGTCTATAGTATTTGTGAACTTGAAATTGATTTTGATGAATTCGATTGTTTTATTGCAAATATTTCTTTCATTACTATCATTAAAAATTTTATTTTTAAAAAATGATTTACTTATTATTCTTGTGAAAGGTATAAATTGTTTTCACAGTTTCTACAATTAAAATTCAAATGTTTTATTTTTAATTGTACTTGCTTTATTGAAAATTAGTCTTATATTATAACCATTAAAGATTTGATTTTTATACATTTTTTATTTATTTATTTACTTAAGGTTGGTTTAAATTGCGGGGTTTTGGCAAAACCACGGTATTTCCTTTTTCTTCTTCTCTTTGGCTTAAAAATTGGCTTTCAATATTCAATATTTATTCCTTCGGCTAGCTCTCGAGAATCAGCCAAAGCTCTCAAAATGTTTACTTTCCCATGTAAAGAGAAAGTATTGTAATGACGCGAAAAATCGATTTGATGGGTTTACACGTTTTGAGGTCCCCTGAGTCCATAAAAGTGGTTTTTAAAAAATGTCTGTCTGTGCAGACGCCTAGAGCCTAAACTATACTGGGCCGATTTTGACGAAATTTGGCATAAATATTGAAAAAAAAAAAAAAAATAAAATAAAATAAAACGTGAAAAAAAATTATTTCTCGAAAACGGTTCCGACGATTTTGATTAAAAAAATCTAAAATTTAGTCCATTTAAATTATACGAAACTAGCGATATAAGGCGTTTTCCCGGGAAAAATATAGTTCCTGAGAAAATAGCTTAAAACACGGATGGAGAAAACCCGGGTTCGATTCCCCGCCCAGGAGAAGTTATTTTTATGATAAATGTTGATGAAATGTTTAATAATAATTACATTTGCATACGAAAACTAATAAATGGAACACACTGGGCTAAATAATTATGAACTCGTATATGAGAAAGTTTGTCTGAGTTGTCTCGGACCGATTTTTTTCTCTATTAATTTGCTCGCCGATTTTTTTTCGCTGTTTGATTAAACATTATTTTTTCCCCTTCCATTTGCCGCCCCTAAAATGTTGCCGCCCTAGGCGGCCGCCTATAGAAACGGCTCTGGGTTTTGCTGATCATAATCACTGTACTTATGGGATCTTACAGTTGAGTCTGAATGTTTGAATGTCTGTTGAGTGTGAACGGGTGGTCCAAACATTTTGAAAAAAATAAAATACTGAGTCATCTAGGAAATTACTGGGTCATTGGAATTGACCCTCTAAAAGAAATTTTTTTTCAATGAACGATAAAAAATCGGGTGCGAAAGGGTTCTTAAACAATGATGATACCTAATACAAGAAATTCTTTTATAAACGGGGTAATATAGGTTAATGGGTTTTAAATAGGGGTCCTATATTCTTGAAGATTTTAGATGAAAGGGAATCCTTAGGTATAAAGAATATATACGTTTACTGTATTAGGAAATCCTCTCAAAAATTAACAAAATCTTATTTTTAAAAACGAAAAATCGAGTTTCAATTCTTCTCGTTTCTTTTACAGCTAAACTGTTATAAGATTTTCAGTAATAATTAAATCATGATTACCTACCCGTGAGTACAAAAAAAAACAAAAAAACAAACAGATAAAGGCATTCTTTGTACAGGAAAGTTGGCACTTCTTTAGATTGTTACTCCCCTTATAAAAAAATAGAGGGGAGTAACAATCTAAAAAAGGTGTACGGAATGTTCTTCTTAATACTGTTACTCCCCTTATAAAAACTCAAGTGTGATATTCCTTTGTCCCAAAGTGCATTGAACTAAACATCCCTTTTTCTTAGTTATTTAATCAAAGTCATTTATATTTTAAAACAACATAGGGGAGTAACAATCTAAAAAAGCACCGGAAAGTGAATTTATAAAAATAATATCTATATAAGATATTATATGCATATTTATACTTTTTTCTATTTGCAAATTATTCAATGGGTGTTTATTTTGAAAAGCCAATAATCATAAAAAGAGGAAGGAAATAATCATAATTTTCGTTTTATTTTAGATAATGTACAACTAATTTTTAAGGACCCCCCCCCCCCCCAATTGATATCTATAGATTTCAGTTAAGAATATATCTTTAAATCATTTTTTTGTTCAAGAGAATATTGATAGCCATAAGAACTTTGCCCTTTTCTTCGCAAAAAAATAATACATTAAATATTTTAAATTAACACCAAAAAATGACCCCCCCCCCAAATCTAAATGAATATATTTTATGCTTAACTTGTTCATTTCGTGTTTGAATTGAGAATATATGTATTATTATTTTTGTTTATCTATCATTTATCTATAGTTTATACCTAGTTAAAATTTAAAAATTATAATAAGGATCTACAGTAAATAAAATAAGTAAATAAATTTATAAATTAAAACATTAGTTTACTATTTAAATTAAAAAAAAATGTTGATAGTTTTATTACTTACAGTAAAAAGGTGCTTTTTCGTATGTCATCGATGTTATCTTAAAATTTATTTACAAGTTCCCTTTTGAAATTAGGTTTTAAATTTTTAAATTATGTAATTATAATATAACTTATATTTTATCAGAAATAGGCAATATTATTAATTGATAATTGATTTTTAACTTTGCCTTAAAACTTTACATACAATATATAATTGTCATAGTTATTAGTTATTCGATTCGTCGATAGAATGTGTTGTTGGCCGAACAAATGTTTATGTGATTTTAAAAAGTTTAACAATAGGTCTTTAATTTTTTAGATTTGATGACAAATAATTGATAATCTATATTAATTAAATCTATATATTTTTTTAAATAATATTATCAATTTATAGAATAAAGGGACGGGGAGATAGTTAATATGAGAGTAAAGTAAGGATTTCTTTTCGTCTAACTTTACCTTTTTTAATTTTTGACAAATTAAAGTGTTAATAACTTTAAAATATTTTAAAGTTAATTAGAGATTAGTAAATCATTGTTATTTTCTTTTTTTTTTGTTCTACATGAGAGGTTTCTTTTGGTGGTAAAGCAATGCGCGGGAGCTTGTATCCTCAACGTTAAGGTTAGTAAGTGACTGGAGTATGATATAACTAAAGGGTGGGAAGGAAGGGTGAAGAAAGGAGCATGCGCGGCTTTGTCCCCGCATCACAACACTAAGGGTCCACCCCTACCTAGAAACAACCCCCTTATCATCTAGCATTACTTCCAATTTTACTTAAGGGATAGTAGTGGGGGCACATATTTCTGCTCTTTCCTCTTATTTAGTAACCGTTGGGTATTCAACATTTTTTACTTTATAATTCTAACATAAAAGAAAAATCATACATTGGTTTTCAAACAACCACATTAAATAAAGAGAATAGTACATTACGCGTCTAGTGCGGAAAGTAGCATTTTGCATGCGAGTGTGAAGTTTGCACCCGAGCGATAATGAGGGTAGTAAAACCACAGGAGCAAAGCAAAAGGCAGTTTTCGCAAGACTTGCGTACCGTACTTTATCTACAATTGTTGGATTTTAATAATAAATACAGAAAAAAAAGTTACTTTAATTAAACAAACAGCAAATTAGTTTTGTTAAATGTAAACAAATACGCTAATCGTGCGATAAGGTGAAGAATTATGAAACGCGCTTGCCCGATGAATACAACTACGAAAAGAATCACTTTCTACGATCTAAACAGAGATTAAATGTTCATATTTCGTATCAATCATAGATCAAAAAATATATTAAAATCCAGTAGGTTGACTTTTTTTAAAATTTAAATGATGAAAACGTTAGTTTAAATTTGAATTTGTATACTTAGTGATAATATAGTGTTTGCCGAGATTAATACGATGATGAACTGTGGGAAGTTGTAGATAACGGACATGACCAACCGTGTTGAGTATTAGCCATAGAGATTTTAATAATCTACTGTAACCTTTATACCTATTATACATTTTATCTGTCGCTTACAAACAGATACATAGTGGCAATTCAGCCTTTTCAATATTACACCTGCTCCTCAAGCGTTTCGCTCTACTAATATCAACATACCTATATTATAGGAAGCATCATAATTTTGAATTTCTAGCTATTATTAATTGCAATTATTATATTTAAACACAATCTGATTAGCAATCTCTTCTTTACTAATACGCATATTTATAAAATTATTACATATAATTCTTTTTTTAGAGGTGAGCGCAAACATGTTTTATCGAAAAATATTGTGTAGAACCAAAGTTATTAACAATTTTATAAAAAAATATTGAATAAAAATAATAACCTAAAAAATTAGGTTGACCCGCACCATAACCAAAACCCACAGACTCGCTGATCAAAATGTTTGGGTACTTCTAGACCACCTAGAGACTCGCAGTATTTTGCGTTTGGTCGGAAATTGGCCCAAACCAACTGGAAAAATCCGAAAAGTTTTTTTGGAAGCTTATAACGGCTAAACGGTAAGTCATATAAAAAAGCTGATTGTACCAGCGCTAACTGATTTTAAAACATCTACAACTTTGGTCTTATGACTTTTTGTCGTAACTCCATCGGTTCTACCATAAATAGAGCAAAATTTGATTATATTTTTTTTAATTTTTTACTTTGAGCTGTTATGGCGTCCGCAATTGTTGACCGATTTAATTTCTTATTCGGGGGCTTAAACCTCACTCTAATGCTCTTTAAATTGAGTATTTATTATTTTAATAATTTGTTCTAGGACTAGAGTTTATTAAATATTTAATGAAGTAACTGCCGTATTGAGTGAAGAGACTGGTAATTAAAATAATGCACCAGTGGTTCAAGTGATGATTCTTCACGTTTATTTTCTCATTTATAATATATCATTTTTATTTATTACTATATTACTTAGTTTGATTGGCTAATTATATATATATATATATATCTATATATATATATATATTCACTATCACAAATTGTATATATATATATATATATATATATATATATATATATATATATATATATATATATATATATATATAAAAGTATTTACATACTTTCATTACAGTAAGACAGTTCGCTAATAAATCTGTTTTAAAACTACTTTACCATGCTTTTACAGAATCTATTTTAAATTATTGTTTATTAGCGTGGGGAAGTTCTGCTCAATCTGATCTAGAACAAGTAAGAATAATTCAAAAACGAATTATAAAAATATGTTTAAAAAAACCAAGAGTATATCCTTCAGTTTTGACCTTTGATGAATTCAATGTTTTACCTCTAGATTTATTATATAAAAATGCAGTTTTACTTAATTTCTTCCAAAACTAGACAAGACATAATTATAAAACAAGATCACAAACTTCTGGATATGTACCTACACCTTGTTGTCGAACAGAGAGAAAACAAAGACATCCGTCTTATTTAGGGCCTGTTTTCTACAATCTCCTACCAAAATCACTTAAAAATATTGATAATTTCAAACATTTTAAAAAAGAGGTTAAAAAATATTTCTGTACCTTAATTAATAAATAGTATAGTGTCTTTCTTTTAATTTGTTTTATTTTTTTATTTTTTTTTTATTTTTTTTTTTATGATAACATGTTTCTTATGATTAAACACAGTTAATTTGCTAATAATATAAAACTCGAGACAGGGCCCTCGCTCTAAGTGCTTTGACACTTACTGAGGGTCCTCACCAATTACTTAATATTACAACTAATGATTCAAAACAACCAATTTACCACCATAAGTCATACCTGTGACCAGTATGACAACTAATTTTACTGAACTTATCACAAATTGTTTACTTTGTTATTTATACTTTTATATCTTATTAATTTATTTATTTTTGTATCATTTTATGTTTTGGTGGAAATAAATAAATAAAAAAAATAAATAAATAATAATAAAAAAAAAAAATATATATATATTAGACTCTAAACTACGATTTGGAGAGTATTATATTCTTAGTAATGGAATGAATAATATAGTCCTGATTCTATTCCTAGAAGGCTTTGGAAACAAAACTATTTAGGCATTTCATTTAATTGCTAGGCCTTCATGATAGTAGGAATCCTAGTCACTAATACCTAGCACGAGCCCTGCACGAAGCGCGGGGTCACGCCAAGTTAGTATATAAAACTACATTTATATTGGAGGGAAGGTTCTTTACCTTTAAACTATCGCTTATTACTCTTATATGATAGCTAATGAAGGTAGGGAGGTAATATTCTCACAGAAAATATTACCTCCCTCCTGGAATCGTGCTGGAGGCAAGTGCCTAAAGCTAAATAACTTTTCAAGGTAAGGGAACCTCCCCTGCATTTAAAGTACAAAGGGTGCAGTTAGAGTACAATAGGTTTAAAGTTCAAGAATTAAGAATTATGATTCAAAATAGAGTGAACTAGTTCAAATATGCATTAAAAATAACTAGTGAACGCTTTTATTTCGAGATATTATAAAGTTAAAATATAGTATATTCAGGAGACATAATAAAACGCTCGTATATGGAGAACTGCGATAAAAAAAAAAAAAAAAAAAAATATATATATATATATATATAAAGTAATATATATAAAAAAAACTAATTTCATATGATATTTTAGTAGTAATATTATACATAGTAAATTTTATTTCTATAGCGAATGTTTTCGCCACAATCTAATAGATGTAGATCTTGCGAAGGATACTGCGTTAAAGATTTTTGGGAATGCCAAAGTTTCGAACCCATTTTAGGGATCATTCTCAAGGAAGTTGCTCATGATGAGATTAGCAACTGACTCTCATCATCATAATCAAAAATGATTTGTGGGAAGTAAGGAAATAATTACTCACTTCCATCATATTTGAAATTGCTACCTCAATAGAGAACTTGGAAAATCTATTACTAGAATCAATATTACTTCACTACCAAAATCTCTTCTTTTCTTAACAACGTGCTCTATCTAAAATTCCATTCAGCCTAATGCTTTTAAAGATACTCTGCCTCTGAAAAGGGTTCTTCAATTTAACCAAGACAAATTATGTCAAAGTATGAAAAAAATGCATTAGAAGAAAAGCAGACGATTTGCAAAATCTAAAATGTTATTATACTAAATATTACTTTAGTTGTGTAATAATATCAGTACTATATGTCGCTGAATTTCAATAGACTCAAAAGTGAAATAACAGACTTGGCAAATATACTGATACTATTATATGATCAATAATACTATTAAAATGCATTAAAAAACTTGTACGTCCTGCAGTTATTAACACATTTTATAATTGATACACTTGAGTTGGGATAATATTAATCTGAAAGATTATAATATCTGTTTCATCGTTATCATTAATACTGATCAATAAACCTCAATACATTTGCTCAGAGTTTTTTTGTTTTAATATTCTAAATTATATTCCTTCGGTGCATAAACGGTTTTCGCTTTAAGAAATTAAATAAGGATTAAGTACGGAACCGTAGTAAAATGTAAAAAAGCCTCTGGAACCAAATGGAAAGAAGAGAGTGCTTTAACTTAAGAGGTCTAAAAGCCAATGAATGCTCAGTTAAATGGGGCTCCAAGAACGTGACCCCGATGTTTTTATAGCTACTCAAGTAACTACAAGCTCAAAGCTAAAGGGCCGTAGAATAAACGAGATAAAGTGACCTCCAAATTACACTTTCCCCTACACCTACTGTAACAGCTTGTTTCCCAGGGTCAGGCAAAATAACCAAGCTCCTAAAATCAGGGGAAATACCACCAAAAATCTGATTAAAGATAATAGTTCATTATTTAAGTTATAATTATTTATTAATTATTTAAACATAATAGATAAATATATATATATGTAATTGTAGGCTAAATATAATGGGACTAATCTACCGCTTCGGACAGAGAATAAGTATCGTCCGGTGTAGCTTATTTCATAGATATTTATTTCTATACGGATATAGAAATTCTATATGGATCAAACCCCTAAATAAATTTGGATTTATATACAGGGTGGGCAAAAAAAACGCACTTTTTTGAACACTTATAGCTCAGCTTCTGTAGTAGATTGAGGTATGGGGTTTGCGGGGTCAGAAAACTACATTCTTCTACTTTAAATTACATATCTATAACTTTAAAAAAGATTGGGTGAAAGCCATGCAATGACGGTTTGAAATGGGGTCTTAAAAAAAGTCGTTGTCCGGGTAGTAATCGTTGTTTGGTATTATAGTTTTGATAGAATAAATTACCATATGGTGGGGGGGGGGGGGGGGTTCTTTGTAGGTAAGAGGTAGGAGTCCTTCAGTGTTATAACAAACATTGAAGATGTGCTAAGCACAATGTTGCCTGAAATTGAACATCAAATGCTAAATTACACGTTTATGCAAGATAGTGCCCCGTCCCATCGCTCTTGCAAACAATTCAATACTTGCAAGAGAATTGCCCAGACTTCAGGCAACATTGTGCTTAACACATCTTCAATGTTTGTTATATTATAACACTGTAGTTTTCAGACCCCGCAAATCCCTCTCTATCTATTACTGATGCTGAGCTATAAGTATTCAAAAAAGTGCGGTTTTCTTTGGCCCACCTTGTATATATATTAGTGTATATTCAAACATATATACATAAAGACACACAACTAATATTGTGAAAAAGTAATATACAATTCTTTATGCTAGTCGGCAATTTTTGATGGCGCTTGTTAAAGGCCACTTGAATTGCTTTATCCGAACACATTTTTATACTCAGAACTTTTTTTCCATTACAATTTTTTTTGAACGAAGTGCTAAATGGAAAAAAGGAGGTCAAGTCACAGTTGCGTTTTATTGAGTAATGATCTAAGTTGTTCTGTTAATATTTTGGTCCTATTCTAGGGATTAGAAGAAAATATGGTTGCCTTTAACGATGACAACAGTGAAATAAAAGTCCTATTCTAGGGATTAGAAGAAAATATGGTTGCCTTTAACGATGACAACAGTGAAATAAAAATACAATCAAATGTAGAGCATCAACTGCCACAACAAATGAAAACACGTGCTTTGAAAACAAAATACTCAAATAAATTTTGACCAAACTTTATGTATGAGCTTCTTTTTTTGAGGGTCATAAAGGGTTAAAAGGTTTTTAACACAAGTAGATCGTTGCCAGCTGGCTATATTTCGACCAACTCCTGGTCATATCCATGCCATGTCATGAAGAAATTTTATGGATTTTGCACCATTATTTGGTGTCGTTAACAAAAATCTTTTAACAAAATTTATAAAATCATCACTTCAATAATAATAATAAACTTTAATAAATTTCACATAATTTGTTATGTCAATAACAAATATAGTTCAATAATATAGTTTTGATAAATTTAATGAAATGGTTTTGATATAAATAATATATTTTCGATAAATTTAATGAAATGGTTTTGATATAAATAATATAGTTTTGATAAATTTAATGAAATGGTTTTGGTTGGCAAATTACTTGATATATGGCTTGCTCACTGGACAAACGAAGGCACCCCCCAGATCAGCATAGACACGGAATACCGAAACTACACGACCAACTATGCAATAGACATCGACATCAGACTGCTATTTGTAAAAATACGGGCATCTTATCCGTTCTGTATACCAATGCACTACAAATATCGAAAGAGTAGATACAATAAAATATTTCGGCGTCATTGTAGATAATTTCTTAAACTGAAAGGAACAAATCAGTGAAGTAGTCTCTAAAGTTAAATAAACTATGTATGCCAAACTGAGAGATTTCGCAGGTAAATCGGTTTTAAAACTGGTTTATCATGCTCTTACAGAATCACTTCAATTTACAAAAACATAGACTGAAACAACATCTGACAGAAATCCAAAAAGTGCCCAAACAATTAACTTACAAGACTGACAAAGCATAAAATTTACTTTTTTTAAAAATATAGAAATGGAGAAAACTAATTTAAAAATATAGAAATGGATATAATGAGGGAGTTGTAATAATCTGGATAATTTATACTTATTACAACAACTATTATGTAAGCACTAAGCACTGCATTGATTCGCAACTTATGTAGAGTAGAGACGGGACCCTCGCTCTAGCTTATAAACACCTATAGTGGGTCCTCACCATATATATATGTATATATATATATATATATATATATATATATATATATATATATATATATATATATATATATATATATATATATATATATATATATATATATATATATATATATATATATATATATATATATATATATATATACATATATGAAAGTTTTGTCTCTACAATGATTAGAATTGCTAAATTTTAGGTTAGTTTTTCATTTCATACATTCCGAAAACCGAATCCGGAATAAAAAATATTGAAATTAAGCCGAAGGATAAACAGGTGCACATTTTCCTATCAGTAGTTTTTGGAAAAAGTCGGGAATTAGTCTGCAGAAATAAATAATAAGAGAGTGATAAAATTATACAAAAACAGCAGCGATTTGGTGTGATAATAATAAGATGGTGTAAATATATCCTAGAATAAAACACAGAGAAATAAGCCGCCGTTCTTTAATGCAATTACGAGTTGTGATCATAACATTTTTATATTATTTTTCTTGGAATCTTCGAAAAAAATGGTCAAAATGTTTGCGCAAACATGATGATTGACGTGTCTGGCCTAAATTTGCCCGACATCAGGTTTGCGCAAAATGTTTGATCGTGTATGGGGGCCTTTAAGTCTCTCTTTCAACTCTAAATAATTGAACACCAGGCTAATGTCTTTCCATCTACTGATGTAGATTTTTTAATAAATTCTTTTTAACAGATATATCATGTTAAAGAAACAAGAAACCAATTTGTAACAAACTTCTTTATAACGGAGATAACATTTATTAATTTATTTTTAATTACCGAACTTAATTTTTATAATTTATTATTCACCCATATAATGTCCTTGATAAAACTGATTATATCTTAACTAATAAATTAAGTAGCAAAAAGGGTCTCTAAAGAGTCTACTACAATAAACTTGTCTTGGTATGATTGTAACAGCAAGCAGCTTACTGCATTATGTATATGTATAATAAGGTCAGCTTACCGTCTCTACATTGGGGCTTAAATAAGAGGACCATATGACCAAGCAAAAGACGACCGCTTGTCTGCAAAAGATGACCGTAAGTCTGCTTTGTATTAGTGTATTCAAAGTTTTTATTTTAAATATATAAATAGTCATTTATGCACCTAGGGAGTAAAGTAAGCCATTATTCCCTAAGCGAAAAAGTTGGTTCTTGAGGCGAAGCCAAAGGAACCATGGTCCCTAAATCCCGAGGCGAAGCCGAGGGCATTCGACTTTTTAATTCCCGGGGCGCAGCCAAGGGAATAACACTAATTAGTTCCCGAGGCGCAGCCGAGGGAGATAATTATCGCGAGGGGAATAATGAAACTTTACTCCCGAGGTACATACAAAATTTTATCTCCAGTAGGGAGAAAATACACATTTTCATCCATTGCACAGTTTTTATTTATTATTTTAATAAATAACAATAATTGTTATTACTTTTAATAGCAGATATAAGAGATTCAATATTAAAAACCAATAAGAATTGGAATTAAACTGAAATAGAAGGTCATTTAGATGCAGGTTATAAACAATGATAAACAAGGTCGAAAAAGCAGTGTCGCCAACCTGATTTCAACAACTTCATTACATTAGCCATTCATTCTCTATTATTTATAAAATAATTAAGTTGGCAATCCTTCTTTTTATCCCTACTTTTACTTTTCCCCCCACCTTTTGAGTTCTGGGAAGAAAATACTTATTTAGTCCCTCTAATCTAATCCAAAATGATAACTTTTTCTCCCTTCTGGAGATAAAATAATAAAAACAATAAAAAAAAACCCGGAATAAAACGTCACATGGTTAAGTCACGTGTAACAAAATTGCTTTCTACAAATAAAATCATATTTTATGAAAGAATATTTAACAAGAGTAAATATTTTGTATTCACACGAAATCGATTTTTTTGAGATGACATCAAAACTTTATTATATTTTCAAAATATTTTTGAAGAATTTCTTTGATGTATTTTAAGGTGAAATTGAGAGTCTAAAACAGTTTTTATCCTTCTATATTATTTTTAATTAGCTTATGATTAAAAAAAAAGATAAACTTTTAAAAGGGTTAAGAAAATCAATATTTATATTTTTAAACATAATTAGTAAGGGCAAAGAATTCGCCTTATTTTTTAAATTATTTTATAGTTGTAAAATATGTAAATAATTTACAATCGATTAAAAAATACTAAACATTTGTATAAAATATAATTTACTTCAATTAAATTTAACTCTTTGAAACCAAATCGAGAAATTAATGTTTTAAAAATTTGTGGATGCCCCTAAAAAATCGTAGTTTAAAAAATGTAGTTTATTTAAATACAAATATAACCATATATAAGTCGTTTTCCTGGGGAAAATATAGTTTCCGAGATGTTGATAAAAAAAAGCAATTTGTTCCCGCTGACATCGAAATGTAAACAACCTGTTGAACACTTTATAAGTATGTTTAACAATAAATTAATTTAATTAGATATCAAAGAATTTTAATTTAGTATCAATATATTTATATGAAAAAGTTTTGTTCGAGTTTGTCGGATATATTTATTAAACTTGATCTTTTGATTTGTTTTTATTCTATCTAGATATCTGGTACAAAGCTCCACCTTAGAGCTATTTTTTTTTAATCGCCTTACTGTGTTAAAAATGTTGTGTTTTGAAAAATATATCATCTTTAAAACATACAACATTTTTTACACTGATCATCTGTTTATTTACTTACAAAGACAAAGAAGTTACCATACTTAACCACGATTATCTGCCAGCTTAATGCAGTACATAGCACAAAAAAGGCGATTAAAAAAAGAACCTCTGAGATGCAGCTTTGTGCCTCAGAGTACCCCACATTAAGGCACGATCAAACATTTTGCGCAAAATGTTTGCGCAAACCTGATATCGGGAAAATTTAGGCTATATGTACAAGTCAAACATCATGTTTGCGCAAACATCAAACAGCCCCATATACAGCCAAAATGTTTGCGCAAACATTTTGACCGTGTATAGGGGCCTTTAGATTAATAAATAAGATAGAATAAAAACAAATGAAAAGATCATGTTTAAAAAATTTATCAGACAAACTCGATCAAAACTTTATTCAACTAAATTTAAATCCTTTAATAGCTAATTAAATCAAGATTGCTCAATTTCCTGTTTTTAGTGAATTGAAAATAGCTCTCCTTTAATTGCTAAAATGAACAGACAATAATTTACCTTTGAGTTACTACAATTTTTATGTTTTACTTAATCTCTTTTTATTTGACTGGAAATAAGGAATAAAAAAATATATGTTGACATGATAGAATGGGACAGAAAAACAAGAGGTAATCTATTATAGTTGGGTTTTTTTACGAGCCGAGTTAAACAGTTAACTGGGTGAAACCCCTATTACAACTGTCTGTAGTAGCGGGGTGCGATTTAGGACCTGTCTCGTGCTTTAAAGCCGGTAATACTCTTAACTGAGTGCTGAATCAATACCAGGGCATCCAGGTTCTTTCTTATCCGAATCGAATTAGAACAACAGTCGTTCTCAATACCAGGCGTCTCCTAATGATCCAGATTGGAATAGGTGGCATTAAATGAGAGGAGAGAAAACATTCTCTTAGCTCCTCGACATGTCTAACTAAATAGTGTCTGCAGCCGCCTAACTAATCGTCTCACGCTTCCATCCCACTTATCAAGAGCTACTAGATTTTCTCTTAATGATCCGGATTGGAATAGGTGGCATTAAATGAGAGGAGAGAAAACATTCTCTTAGCTCCTCGACATGTCTAGCTAAATAGTGTCTGCAGCCGCCTAACTAATCGTCTCACGCTTCCATCCCACTTATCAAGAGCTACTAGATTTTCTCCTAATGATCCGGATTGGAATAGGTGGCATTAAATGAGAGGAGAGAAAACATTCTCTTAGCTCCTCGACATGTCTAACTAAATAGTGTCTGCAGCCGCCTAACTAATCGTCTCACGCTTCCATCCCACTTATCAAGAGCTACTAGATTTTCTCTTAATGATCCGGATTGGAATAGGTGGCATTAAATGAGAGGAGAGAAAACATTCTCTTAGCTCCTCGACATGTCTAACTAAATAGTGTCTGCAGCCGCCTAACTAATCGTCTCACGCTTCCATCCCACTTATCAAGAGCTACTAGATTTTCTCTTAATGATCCGGATTGGAATAGGTGGCATTAAATGAGAGGAGAGAAAACATTCTCTTAGCTCCTCGACATGTCTAGCTAAATAGTGTCTGCAGCCGCCTAACTAATCGTCTCACGCTTCCATCCCACTTATCAAGAGCTACTAGATTTTCTCTTAATGATCCGGATTGGAATAGGTGGCATTAAATGAGAGGAGAGAAAACATTCTCTTAGCTCCTCGACATGTCTAACTAAATAGTGTCTGCAGCCGCCTAACTAATCGTCTCACGCTTCCATCCCACTTATCAAGAGCTACTAGATTTTCTCTTAATGATCCGGATTGGAATAGGTGGCATTAAATGAGAGGAGAGAAAACATTCTCTTAGCTCCTCGACATGTCTAACTAAATAGTGTCTGCAGCCGCCTAACTAATCGTCTCACGCTTCCATCCCACTTATCAAGAGCTACTAGATTTTCTCTTAATGATCCGGATTGGAATAGGTGGCATTAAATGAGAGGAGAGAAAACATTCTCTTAGCTCCTCGACATGTCTAGCTAAATAGTGTCTGCAGCCGCCTAACTAATCGTCTCACGCTTCCATCCCACTTATCAAGAGCTACTAGATTTTCTCTTAATGATCCGGATTGGAATAGGTGGCATTAAATGAGAGGAGAGAAAACATTCTCTTAGCTCCTCGACATGTCTAACTAAATAGTGTCTGCAGCCGCCTAACTAATCGTCTCACGCTTCCATCCCACTTATCAAGAGCTACTAGATTTTCTCTTAATGATCCGGATTGGAATAGGTGGCATTAAATGAGAGGAGAGAAAACATTCTCTTAGCTCCTCGACATGTCTAACTAAATAGTGTCTGCAGCCGCCTAACTAATCGTCTCACGCTTCCATCCCACTTATCAAGAGCTACTAGATTTCCGTCGATAACTTAAACGTTCCAAGTGGGTGTTAACCTAATTGATTTAAGCAAGCAAAGCGTTGTATTATTTAACCATAAATGTAAATTTTGATATCTATTATCTTAATACCTTCATTCATAGTAAATTGTTATTTTTAAAAATAATAAAAATATTTCAATACGCAGTTTCTTCATCAAAGGGAGGATAGCTTTTGTAATATGTACTACCGCAGATTTTCACCTTCGTAATTTTCATAACTATTTCAAAATATTTGAATACAAAACATGAAATTTGTCCGGATATCAATAAGTTATTCGGGTTTTCAGAGTAAAATGTCGGACGTAAAAAACTTGAGTGATTTGGATTGTTTTTTCATTAGCGTGTCGGAAATAGTTTTTTGAGAAACTTGATGAATCAAACTTTTTGGAAACAGTAATTCACAGGGATAAAACATAAATTGAAATCTTGAATATCATGTCATAGATTGTAACATTTCTTAGTAGCTTGACTGACGTCAAGGTTAAAACAATGGGATTGATTACTGACAAATAAATCCTAAATCATTTTAACTGTGGCAAACATCCGTCCGGTTCGGAATCGTTCACGACCAAGCCCTGTACAACATTATGCAAAACGAAATCGACCACGGAAAAGGCAAGTTGTTACCATCTTTATCTAGGTGGCAGATTACATGGTAAAGAAACATTTTTATCTGACCGTTTCAATCTAGATTGTGGCACCGTTCGCGTGATTAAGGGAAAGAAATCAGCAGTTTAATAAAAGCCACTAACTTCGGACGTTCATTGCCGTCAGATGCCCGTTACAAAAATAAATAAAATGTTTTGAGTAGGAAATCTGTGCTTTAACGTATATCTACTCCACCGGTAAGTGTCTGCTTCTTTAAGTATTACCAATATATTGACTTTCTGGCTCTATGGTTGTAACACAACAATTCAATCCAGTATTAACATACTTTTAGGTATTGATTATTTATATAAGATACCCTTATACGAAGATATAGGTCTATAGCCTACCTATAATGGTTGCGTTGTACACAGAAATAAAACATTATTAGTGTGCTATGCCGTGGCATGGTACACTTAGCTGATTTTACCACTCTGAAAGAAAATGGGAATTATGTAAAGAGAGTAACTGAACTGACGTAGTACGCTTAGCAAATCATACAAATCTGTAAGGCCTTAATGACGTCATTTATGGAAAGATATCCGTGAATTTCACATAAACATATTACTTTTTGATATTAACTTCTAAGTTAAACTATTTCTATCACCTATTGATTAAAAATCACAAAGGTTTTGATACCGTGGGTCCGAGCCCCCTTATACATAACAGTAATCATTTTGAATTATATTTGTGTTTTTTATGACACAAGTTTCGAAAATAAACTTAAATATACATTTCTGCCACTAACATCATCCATAAATGAGCTGGGAGTTAAATTAAGTAACTGTGCCTGCTGCATTTGGTGGTTGATAGTGTATATATGTACTCGATGCATTAAATTAGAAAATAATAATTTTTAGATTTATCATTTTAATTAAGCACATTATTAGTAAACATTAATGCCTATACATTTAAAAAGCACAGTAAAATAAATTATTAACGAAAAAATCGTATATATACATAATTTTTGTATTTTTTTTTTTAGAAATCGCAAACTTCAAGGCTCCGTCGGGAGACCTAAGTGTCAACCGATTTGGCTGAAATTTGGCTCACGGTGTCCTCTCATGGGTACACAAGTTTTATCGCTACCCGTCTTTCGATTTCAAAAGTTCGGGATTTTCGGCCCACCCAACATCCCTTTGTCTTAACTGTTATTTAGTCGAAATCATTTTTATTCTAAAAAAAACATAGGGCAGTAACAATCTAAAGAAGTACTATAAGTATGTTCCAACAAATAGAACTCAAAATTATCAGCTGTTCAAATCCAAAATGGCGGATATTCAAGACACACGAAAATAGTGTATTATGTTACTAGGCTGTGAAGTGAGTTTTGAGTCTCGCTTCGCTCGACAGTAAATATTGCCGAGGTAAAGAAAAAACACTTCACAGTCGTGTAGCATATGCTATTTTTTCCGAGGTAGCAGACAATGAAAAAACATTAAATATTAATCAATAATCAATATAATAGGTTTGTTCCAACCACCAGTTCCGAATCAGTTTCGGATTAGTCCGTGATTGACGTAATGCGCATGTGCTATCATTGACCGTTGGGAATTGATTTGTGATTTCGTTTTTGTTGGAACGCTCCTTTCACGAACCAAACTGTTTGCTGTGGAAGGTTTTAGCACTGTTATCAGAACAACTTTTTGAGTTGATCGTTTATGTGATTTTGCGTTCCTGTGCTATCAAAAATACCTGAACTTATTAATATTAAAGATATTGATGATGGATGAGTGTCAATAGTTGATGAAGATAAGTGTCAGTCGCTTAAATCAGGGCCTGATTTAGGCCGCTTAGGGGCTCGCACAACAAGGGGGGCCACACCACAAAAGTTTCATTTTCTAATGCTAATTAAGCTCGAAAGTTGGAAGTAAAACCTACATACTCATAGAGGATATGACGAAAATGCATGCACACATTTTAGAAATGTTTATTTAATACATAAATGCACGATTTCATTTTCATTTCGATTTACGCAATTCAAAATTTTCGGGCTTACTGAGGTGAGCCAGTTTTAGTAGACTCACGGCACACTCGTATTTTTATTGATATAATCCTAAATTCTCTTTTGTTTTAAAAAACAAATATTAATCTTAGTCCAGTTATTAAAAGAAATATTGCGGAAATAAATCGGATTCTTTCGATATTTGTTTGAAAATGGAATAAGTATCAAAAGTCCATCTTGGAAAATAGGTCAAATTTTTATTTTTTTCAGAAATATCTAGAAAATGCCATTATATGCACAAAAATTCATCGTCGCATTTTTAAAACATTTTAAAAAGAAGAGTTGATTCGCAAGAAAGGAGAATAATAGGCGAGCGAAATCAAAACAAAAACAATGAAGCGGAGCGGAAGGTTACTTTTCTGTTCACCCAAACTCAATCCCAAACTACTACTACTAGTAGTCCCTGCCGCCGATCGCTGACTGCTCTGACTGGTTCCAAACTAATCCGTGATTTAATCAGAGCGTGGTTGGAACAGCCGATTAACAGTCGTAGTCAGTCAGAGTTTGAGTTTGGGCTCGTTGGAACGCTTTTTTCCAAATGCGAATGCGTCGGACAGTTCCAAACTAGTTTGAAGAGTGGTCGGAACAAACCTAATAATAACAAATATTAGTACATACTTAATATTTAAAAAAATAAACCTTAAAAAGAGGTTACACTATAAGAAAAGATAAATAAAACACATTGACATCTAGCGGAATTAAATCGTACTAAGCATTTCTACAAAGACTGCAGCTCTACTAACGGAAGTTTTGACAACTGCCAGCAGTAAAATAAAAACCATTTTCGTCCTAGGACGTAAAAAAATGATTTCTTTACAGCTAGGAGTAATGAAAAGATTTTTTAAGTTCACGTAATGAAAAAATGGATTTTAGCTATGTTTTTTAGGCTCTAAAGTTAATATTTTACAGCCTACCACGGAAAAAAGTTTTTTTATGTCCACGTAATGAAAAATAGCTATTTACGCACCAAGGGAGGAAACAAAGTCATTACACCCTGAGCGTTTTTGTTGGTTCCTGAGGCGTAACCGAGGGAACCATACTGCCTAAATCCCGAGGCATAGCCGAGGGAGGTAATTATAGCGAGGGTACAATGACTTTTTGCTCCCGTGGTATGTACAAGATTTTTCCTCTTTAAGGGAGAAAAACAACACAAATAAAACCTGAGATTTCGATTTATCTACCGATTTAGGTATTAATAACTAAATTTACAAATTTGTATACCTTTAATATTAACATAAACTTTTTAAAACAAAAAAAAAATAGTATATTATGTTACAAGGCTGTGAAGTGAGTTTTTTCTTTACCGCGGCAATTACATTTACTGTCGAGCGAAGCGAGACAGTAAATATTGCCAAGGTAAAGAAAAGACACTTCACAGTCACGTAGCATATGCTATTTTTTCCGAGGTAGCAGACAATGAAAAAACATTAAATATTAATCACTAATCAATATATAATAATGACAAATATTAGTACATACTTAAGACTTAAAAAAAGAAACCTTAAAATGAGGTTACACTATAAGAAAAGATAAATAAAACGCATTGATATCTAGCGGATTTTTATCGTACTAGAAGCATTTCTACAAAGACTGCAGCACTACTAACGGAAGTTTTGACAACTACCCGCCGGAAAGAAAAAATCTTTTAGTGCCTAGGACGTAAAAGATTTTTTCTTTACAGCTAGGAGTAATGAAAAGATTTTTTAAGTCCACGTAATGAAAAAATGGATTTTAGCTATGTTTTTTAGGCTCTAAAGTTACTATTTCACAGCCTACCACGGAAAAAAAATATTTGTTTATCTCTAAAATACGAGAAATCAAAAACATAAATATAACCTGATTAGATGTAACCTACCTCCTTTTCTTTAAGTCTTGTTTAAACTCAGTTATGATTGTCATAATAAGTTGGCTCTACTGTTACTTTCCACCACGGTTTTTACTTTCCGCCAATATTGTTACTTTCCGCCACGTTTTTTACAACTAGGCTGTAATGGGATGCTTTCCTCCCTAAGTTAAAGTTAATGATTTCTCCCTTCTGGAGGAAAATGGATTTTAGCTATGCTTTTTAGGCTCTAAAGTTACTATTTCACAGCCTACCACGGAATAAAGTATTTTTTTAAAAAAAATTGAGAGGGGTATCAAATGAAAGGTATTGAAGAGTTGATTACAAAAATATATAATACTGGTGGATAGAGGTTAGTGGTTAGTAATAATATATAATTTGTTATGCCATTTTATCAAAAAACAAAAAAATTGCGTGTCCCCACCCCCAAAAAACTATATTTCTGCTGTTAATAAAAATATTAAAAAATGTGCAAAATGTGCGGTCTGCTGGGGCATAAAAAAATAAAAATAAAAATTTGATTTGATTAACTGGGAATACAAAATGGCGGATAATTCCTGCTGCGGGATTTTTTTTTTTTTAATTTTAAGTGGGGTATCAAATGAAAGGTATTGAAGAGTAGATTACAAAAATATATAACACATGAGTAAATTGGTTAATTTTTCATGCATTTTTATCAAAAAACATCAACATTGTTTCCCCCCCCCCCCTAAAACTATATTTTTGGTTTTACTATAAATATATTTGTAAATATAATTATTGATAAATTGATGATTGATAAATATAAAAAAAATATGCTAAACAGAAAAAAAATTCTTCTTGGTGGGAAAAACTGCAAGACATGTTGACAATAATATGATCAACATGTCCGGAGGACGGAAAATCTGTCCGTGCCAGACAGGTCACTTCCTGTTTCACCGGGTCTTTAAGGATGAATTAATATTGCGCAATATGTAAAGGGAATCTTAGTGCGTAGACTTGCGCGCTTCATGTCATTGTGGATTTATAGGTGTTCCGGTGGTGACAGCGTCATGTAGGATGGGTTTTCCGACGTTTTGTCTCTTATACTGGAGGCATCCTCAGGGATGTACATGTTGATCTATGAAAGAGACAACGTGGACTAGTTGCAGTTGTCTCTCTCTCTGCCGCGCAATGTAGGATGCGCTTTACAACATGATCATCACTGCAAGACCTAAACATCCAAGATAAAGGAAGTTTGCCGTTCGTTGTCAGTTTATTGAATTATGTAAGTTGATGGGTGTGGGTGTTAAATTCAAGTAAATTCAAAACTTAAGGCAGCTATTTTATAGATTTATCGCTGGTGTCAAAACACTCAAGAAGAACTGACTAGACTTATTTTTCTTGATAAATAACTCTCTTGATGACAACTCCTTTTCTGCTTCTTCCTTTCCCGTAAAGAAAGTTTATCTCCGATAGTTATATACTCTAATGAAACCGGCAAGAAATAAATGTATCGATGGAATTAATTCAAGATGAAACTGAGGTTATCTTATTCAAAGTGATAAACATTTTTTCCTTCCTTAAATATTATTCATTTCCTTAAATGTATTCGTGAATGAAATCGAGGTTACTCAAAAGAATCAAGAGTCATTGCCTAAGAGAAAAATCGATCTAATAAAATGACCCGAATTGCTTAATGAGTTTGAAATTTATGCGTCAGTTTTCATTTTGAATTTGCACTTAAATATTCAGGAAAAACCTGCAATCAATATTAATTTACTTAACAAGATTTTTTCCTCGAATTCAGTTCAGGTTTTTTAAATCCTGAGATTATGTGTATTAAAGAGAAAGTTACGAGAAAAATGTGACATCTACTCTATTTTAGCTTGAGATGACCTTGGATGGCGACATGTCATATAGATGAGGTTTTATTTTAATTAATTTTAAACTCGACTACTCGAGAAAACAATTTTTAATTAATATTAATAAAATTTTGACAGGCATGCTATAATACAAGAAGAAAGTTTATTCATTGATTTTTACCAATTGAGCTTACACTGTGGTCATTATACTTCTAGGGACAAGAAGAGCCAAATCTTTAACATAAATGGATGAAATATTTGGTCTACAGTTGCAACTAGACCGGTTGTCATAACATGAGTAATTAAATTAGATAGTTTCATTTAAAGTCGAGAGATTCAAATCTGAGCTTTTCAAGCGGAGACTAAGTAACTTAATAAGCAAAGAGGATTTGACTTTGTGGCTGCAAATCTTTATAAATTAGCAAACATTGATGTGCTTTGATGGCTTTTGAGATGTTCGTGTCTTTGAGCAATGCATATTCTTTTCCAAAGACTTCATTACTGTCTCATAGTAAGATATCAAAGTACAAAGGTGCATTGTGAACACAAGTGCTAAATACGGAAGCGGCTGAATAGAAAAGATGATGACTACCTGTTGTCGCTGCCGGATGACAACTGCTGTCGAAGGCCATAGTTCATCCTTATCGATTCTCGCCTATCAACTTTTCTTTAATATTCCAAAACAGAGGGAGGGGCACGTGGTAGGGGGAGGACGTCGGCCGGCCTGAAATTTTTATGGGAGGTGAAGTCGGTCTATCTAAAGAGAGACACGCTCGCGGCCGGAACAAAATAACTCGGATAAATAATAAAAGCTTAAAAAAAAGAGTCGGAGGAGCGTGCGGGATCGATGAAAACGTTGTACTAGTGTAAATAGGAGTGGAGTGGATGTAAAGGGTCGACGGAAGCCCTAACTGTGAACTGAAAGGAAAGCCTGCGGGGGTGTGAAGCGTGGAGCCCTGGTGTCTCGGGCCCTTGGAGCCCGTCTCCGGCAACCGTCGGCTACCATTGGCAACTAATAACAACACACACCCCTTCCATTCTCTTCCCTCGATCCGCTTTAAAACTATAAAACCTATAATTAAATAGCTACATTATTCATCCTTCGGACTCCGGTACACCGATTGTACGGAGCTGCTCTGCTGACCCACCTCCTCACACCCGCCGTAATTACCCACCATGAATAATTATTATACCTGGACAGTGTCGTTCTGTATGATTGGTCAAAAATATTGTACTCCTTCTGTCAATCGGTGAAAAATTGATGTGCTCAGACATCTTTTCTTATAGTTCTTGCTCTTTTAACAAGGTACTAATTAATAGCAGTTATGGAATGCATTAAAAAAGTAACAAACAACACCCCTAATTCACTAAAACAACTAAAATTTTCTTATAAAAAATTTATTTCAAAACTACTGTTACTTTCCCATAACCAAACCTATTAATCCTCGAACATAAAAAAGTTCAATGTAGGCCACTGAACAAGTAAAATCAATTGTCAAAAAGGCCTTTAAATGGTTGAACACACTACCTTTCAAATTATTACCTGAAACAAATATATTTTTGTAGTAGAGTAGTACCCTTTTTTTAAATCCTTTATATTAACTTCACTTTTGTGCCTGGGTGCCTGGGTGCCTGGGGGCCTGACGTCAAAATCTTTGGACGGCTAGTTAACCCACTTCCAGTTATCCAATCGAGCTGAAACTTGGCACATAGACTCTCTACCAATACAAAAACATTTTAAAGAATAAATAAATTAATTAAATTTAATTAATTAATTAATAAATTAATTTATCAATTTAATTAATTATCTTTTTAAAAATGAATGGATTAATTAAATATTAAATAAATTAAGTAATAACAATTTAATTAATTAATTAATTAATTGGTAGGTATATAAAATCTTTGGAGGGCTAGTTAAGCCTCTTCCAGTCGTCCAATCGAGCTGCAACTTGGCACATAGACTCTCTAGCAATACAAAAATATTTTATCAAATTAATTAATTAATTAATTAACTAATTAATTTTTAAATTTAATTAATTTGTTAAAAATGAATGGACAAATGAAATTTAAAAAAGTAATAAAAATAAAATTTAATAAATTAATTTGTGGGTATACAAAATCTTTGGAAGGCGAGTTAACCCTCTTTCATCGAGCATCCATCGTCATCCAAGCGAGCAGAAACTTGGCATAACGACTCTCTACCAATACAAAAACATTCTAACAGATTAATTAATTAATTAATTTTACTAATTATTTAATTTTTAAATAATTATTTATAATTGAAATGAATTATTACCAATACTTCCCCTCACAACAAAAATGCAAAAAGGATATAAAGGATTTATAATAAAAACTTGGTTTTTATGGGCTGGTATTATTTTATATATTAAATTATTCTGAATTCCATTCCTTGGTCTTACTGGTATAAATAAAAACTCATTTTTATAAAAATCAAAGTTGTCATCTCTTTTGCCATATTTCTACCCCACTTGGGCCATTATCAATCTTAATACTATTGTACATAATGAAAAATTGTACTTAATGTAAATAAATTATCTTTATCTTTATCTTTATCTTTTATCTTAATAATTGTCCTTATAGAACATCCAAAAGAGTATCTCCTACTTAATATTGGCATATTCGTGGTAATTTGTTCAGCAAAGAACTTTGTCATTAAAACTTATCTACTTATTTTCATGATATGTAAGAATTATTAATTAACTTTTCTCAAAGAGAAAATCTGTCTTTTTTGGGAGTTTATAAAACCAAACTAAATTTTTTATAATAAAACAATAACTACCCCCCTGCCCCTCCCCTCCCAAACTGTTGGATGTTCAGCATCGCGATATAAATAGGTAGTTGCGTATGAGAGGTGGCGACTTCGACTAACTGATTACTAATGCCAATTATAAGGTTTATGCAGCAGATAGAGCGACATACACCGTGTCATCTATTATGTTAATAGTCGTATAACCCCTTTAGCAGGCCTAAGCCCTTCACGGGCTATTCAGCCACGGAGATAATTTAAAAAACCTATTAACTTCCCTGAATCCAAAGTATGGCATAAAAATAAGATTTCTTGTGTAAAAAGTTTCTAAAAAAGACGTGAAATCATACGTTAGACCTCACACAACTACTAGAAGGTAGAAGGATCTTGAGAAAGTCCTTGTTAAATTAAATTGTAAAATATTATTTTACATCTATAATAAAAGCATGTTAGAAACTTGAACATCAACATGTTGTTCCGTGCACACACTATACCATTCTGTTTCTTGTTTATTCTCAACATTAGAAGAATCGAATTAAAAGAATTTTTAGTATAGGTCAACTTTAAAATCTTAAATTAACCCCCACATAACCATATCAGAAAGGTCGATTCCTTATAAAAAAAATAAGAAATCTCAATTTCGTCCAAAAATTCTCGAGTCAAGGACTTTTAAAGTTCGAATATTACTGGATTTACCGTTGCCATCATCGGGTTTACAAAACATATGATTGAGGAGAGCACATTATATTGAAACTCTTGATGCTTGATACGGCGTGGAGGGAGGTGTAGGTCTAAGTTCCACTCGGACACGGCTTGAGGTATCGGGGGAGGGTAGATAAGGAAAAGGGGTTAGGGAAAGGTAGGCCACCAATCCTAGGGGAAGTAGAGCGAGGAGGGAATAAGGCGGCGTGCGTGGAAGTGAAGGGAAGTGCGGGGATGACGGGATTGGTTTAATTCCGATCTCATGGTCTGGTACGAGATTCCGGCGATAGAAGTGAATAAAGTTCTGAAAAGAACTAGGTGAGATGAAGAAGTCATGGTCCTGAAAAGGAATGGGATCGTGGAAGTGTACCAGGTTAAAAGATACGGAGGTGAAAGGTACGTAACAATATGTTTGCTTGTCCTGAAAAGGAACGTTTAGAGGGTTGAGAGGAAGGATAGAATGCCGTGATAGCACCTCGGCCCTGACCGCTAGAAACCTCGTTGCCAGCTTTTCAGGTACGGGGTTTCACTCCCTTGGAACGCTAATATAAGACCAGGAACATTACTCAAGTATATATTTTATTATATAAATAATATTTAACTATATACAAAACATGACATGACACAAGTCATGTCACTTAGTTGAAATGTGACAGTGTTACACTTATTCCCCTCCTCCTGAGCTGTGCCGGTGACCTCGTCGAGGCTTGAGCTGGTCAGCGTGTTTTCGTTCTAACACTCCACCTACTTCTACGATGTACGACACGGGTCCTGTTTCCTTCTTCACCGTCCCTTCGACGTATCCTTTTCCAATCTTCTTCTCAACCCATACTTCCTCTTCAGAACTAAAATTATTTTCTTTCGTCTTTTGGTCTCTATACTTGTACTCGCCAAGGGGCTTGTGGTTGGCCTGACTTGGCTGAGACAAGGAAAAATGAAATATAATGTAAAAGGGTGAAGGAAAGAACATGAATAATATAACTAAGAAACCTCCTTTAAACTCGTAACTAACTTTAAAACTGATAATAGGAAATGACAATACCTGCCTGTGGATCAGGTTTAAAGGTACAACATAGATTGGACTGGCCTGATAGCAGAGGAGCCAAGCTGCGCGTCCCACTGCTGAGGATGCCGGGGTCCGGGGTCTCTGCTTGTCGTACCGACGGCAGGTAGACAGGTTTGCCGGTATCGACCGGTTCACTGGAAAACCTGGTTGGCCGCTGGTTCTTATCGAAGAAATTCTGCGAGGCGTTTGACGTCGTATTGTTGAGGAATTCTTCCTTGATGTTGGCCGTACGTGAAATCAAGGGCCACTGACCACGCTGCGTAGAGAAGGTGGCGTGGAGAGGAGATAAGAAGCAAAGGGGGGTATTTAAGACTAAGGAATAGGCAGGTGACCCGGGTCAAAGTTCCCTATATGTCTAGCTATGAGACCGTAAGATCGTAAATAATAGCAAATAAATTAATTAAACTCTTCTCGAATAAAGATAAAAATAAACTGAATTAACATTTAAATAAATAAACAAAACCTCTTAACTGGCGTAAACAATACTTTTTTTTGTTTTACCAGAGCTACTTCCACTTCCCGCGTAAAATCTGGTTTTAGGGGACTCAACTTTGCCCGTAACTTTCGCTCTAGAAGCACCTCCGCCGGAGAGCGTCTGGTGGTCTTGTGAGTCGTCGACCGGTATGAGAACAAAGATCGGTTTAGCTTCTCCAGCAACGTCCTTTCGTTCTCTCTCGACGCGGAGAAATCTCTTTTTGAAAGTTCGGACTGCTCTTTCTGCAAGTCCGTTACTTCTTGGATAGAAGTAGTTACATGCTTAATATTATTGTTTTCGCAAAACTCCTTGAATTCCCACGATGTAAACTGGGTTCCATTGTCCCAAACAATCACCTTCGGCAGACCGAACCTCGCAAAAATATCCTCCAGAACTTGCACCGTTTTCTCACTGGCTCTAGCCACCGGAACTACTTCAAGCCACTTTGAAGTTGCATCTATCACTAGTAACCATAGCTACCCTTCAAACGGCCCTGCATAGTCAGTATGTAAACGAGTCCAAGGCTCATTTGAAACAGTCCACGAGTGTAATGGAACATCCGGATCAGCGTTTTGAGTTCGCTGACAGGACTTACATTCCTGAACCCTTAACGATATCAATCGATTATCAATCGATATCTTCATCAATTTTCGGTCACCATACTAGTAGTCTGGCAGTAGAAATCATGGCCCCTGTTCCAGGATGTCCTTCGTGAAGCATTTCCATAACTTGACATAAGCCTGATGGAATGATAATGCGTCCCTTCCACAGCAAGGTCTTGTCTTCAAATGAGATCTCTTCTCTCTAATAAAAAAAACTCCTAAGAACAGGATCTATTTCTTTCCTATATGGCCATCCCTGTTCCTTAAAGCCTGTTACTTTTCCTAAGATATTATCCTCTAAAGTTTTATTTTGTAATATTCTCCGTGATATCGCCACTTCCTTCATTCGCATTTGTAATACCTGTCTACCGTACCTATCTGATTCCTTGTCCCCAATAGTATCTTCTTTCACAGGTACCGGCAACCTTGACAACCCATCGGCTGGCGTATTATTCTTCCCTTTTATGTGCTCTATCTTATATACATAACTACCTACTTAATGATAACGCCCATCTAGTCAGTCTATTTGCTGTCACTTTAGGGAGTTGTAAGACCAGGAACATTACTCAAGTATATATTTTATTATATAAATAATATTTAAGTATATACAAAACATGACATGCCACAAGTCACGTCACTTAATTGAAAAATGTGACAGTGCTACAGCTAATATGCTCGGGCCAGCGCGGCACGCAAGAATGCCCTAGTGGCAGCGTCCGTCTGCTAGGAATTCCTTGGCTTGGAAGGACAGTGACAGCAAGCGAATGAAAGGAAAGAAGGGTGAAGATAAATAAGTAGACGAGTGTTTAATTTGTGAAGTAAGTGGAGTCGAGTGGCAGAGATCGGTAAGATCTCGTTGCACTACGGCAGACAGGATAGCGTTAGGCTCGTTCGGTCGGTTTCTGGTGCCTATTGCTGGTTCTGGTTTCTTATTTCTGGCTCGCTTCTAGATAGATGGATGGATCGAATCGATGAATCCTTTTACGAAATTTACGTCGTTATATAGGGCTGGAACAGTACTTGCTTTAACTCGTTCTACCAATGAGAAGGCGTCCTAGGTTGTCTTCTTAGAAAACCTCGTCAATTCTTCGTATCTGAGTGTTGGTTTTTGTCACCGGCTAGTCTAACATCTAGCCAGGGTTATCATGCTATTAGAATGCCCCTCTCCCTTGTAACGCTTATTCCATTAATCTTCGATCTTTAAGTTCTTGAGTATCATGTGTTTAAAAGAAAAAATGCCACAAACCAGACTAGAGCCTTGTGACTCACCAATTGACAATTCTTTGGCAAGCAGTTCTTTACAGCATGTATTAATATTAGAAATAAATGTTTCCAAGGGTACTTGATAAACATTAATTTCATTACAGCCATTTTTGGATGCTGACAAAATCATTAGATTAAGAACTAAAGTATCTGACAGACTAGACACCAAAAGTTTTCGTTTTCCTATTCTTCTGCCATCAAAACACACACACATTGCTGTTGAAAGAACGATTTATTATTTACATTGAAAAAATTATCATGTGAGGACCCAAGGACTTCTTAGCATACTTTGGGAAAAGTACGGGAAGAGGACGGAGTGCCTGAATTAATTTAATAGATTCACGAAGTTCGGTACGTCGTTGGAAACGAAGTCAATCATTAGGAGAAAGGATTTTAGCGAGATCTTGTTGTTAGCTGACGGAAAAGCAAGTGCAGTAGCTTCTGACCGTGCTTTCTTACAGCGTTCGAAAGACTGCTCCAGCTACTGGGTTTCATTGTACTGGTCTCTAGTCCTTCTTCTTAGCATCTTCAATCAAAGTTGTTAGTGGGGGAGAAAAGTTACTTCTAAATCTTTCAAATACAAGTTCCAATTTATCAGGTCAACATTTCTTGGCTTCAGATCCAAATTTAAAATGATAGGAGCACAGGTCATGCTTTAGTTTCACTGACCGACCACGCTAAGGTGTTCTTCGAATGTGCGAACTTCTATAATATCTTTGTTTAGGCCTGTATTGGTGTTGTCTACTCCACATATGAGCTACTTAGCCTTTGAGTGCATTTAACTCTTTCAAAATCTGTCATTGACATCATTAGAAAAATGACCGAATTCGTTTCAATATCTAAAATTTTATCTGCCATGGTAGCTAGAATCGATCAATTTTCTTGTCTGACTAAAAGTATTTCTTGTACATGTCTGGAAAGTCGTTGTAATCATATTGATTAAAGTATATCATCATTAATACAGCCCCCAGCTAGCTCCTTCGTCTGCCTTAGCAGGTGAGACGGCTTGCTGTCCACCTACTTGTAAATCGTTCAGCAAACGATAAAGCTTTTTTTCGTTACTCTGTGAAAATGCGTTACTTAAAGCCATTTTTATAGCACCATATTTATCTTTAGATAGTGGTTGTGCGACCACATCGGAAAAAGATTCTAAAACATCGATGTCAAGTGACTGGACTACGTGAAGATATTTCATTTGTTCGACAGTAACTTTAGATAGTTCAAATGAAGATTAGGTATTAATCAACCATAATTTGGGCCTATGCTTCCAAAATAGCGGTAACTTAACCGCAGCGTTACCAATTTCCATTGCATTATTTAAAGAAATGTAATGTTCGTTGTCAAAATATAATCTTCTTGAATAGAATCATTCATAATAAAATAAAGCAATGTTATTTTCAAGGCTTAAGTCCGACGTCGGTGTCACTAGTTACAGCTACGAGAACAGTATGCAATGCATTAATTAAGAAACAAGAAAGTGTAAGTGCGAAATCTTGTGTATTCGTTTGTTTGGTTTACAAAACACCAATGTCGGAACTTGACATGAAAATAAACAGGTCAAGTGTGTGCTAGTCAGCACACAGCGGGGGTCCGTAGGCCACACTGTATAGTTTAAGTAGTACCCTATTGATGGTGTTTTTTAAAATGCTAAAAAGCTTACTTTGAACTATCCTATGGGTCTGATATTCTCAAAACACATAAACAAACTTCTGGTAAAGTATTTTTTTGCCAAAAAGTTAAAAAAAAACGTATTTTGTCAATAAAAAATAAAATAATATTTTTTTCGAAATTTCCAAAAAGTGGTATCTTTACTTGTGGTCGAAGAATGTTCAGGAATTTTTTCAGATTTTTTGCACTTCACATAAGCGAGATAGAGGGGGGGGGGGGGGGGGGGGGGCACGTTTCACACCCACTTCAAATTTGCCTACGCTTGCCTTATCAAAGTTATAACCAAAGAATTATATATTTTTGTAATCAGCTCGACGTACCCTTTCATATGATACCCCTCACAGTGTCAAAAAAAAAAAAAAAAATGTTTAACCCTTATGTTTTTTTACACTAATTTTTTTGAAAAATGTTGTTTTTAAGTCACTATATTTTTAAAATATGTGGGCAGGTACAAGACACATACATGCCAAATTTCAAAGTGATCGGACGAAAAGTGTTGCAGTGAGAGCAGGCGACAGGACGGACGGACAGATACACGCAGGAAAATATAAGGGTCCTTGGTTTTGCCTACAGACCCTAAAAAACTATCAAAAATAAAATCAGTGCTGCCGCATTGTAAAATCAATTGTTAACCTAAATATAAAAGTAACTTCTTGTAATTTAAAATAAAGCCTTTTTTAAATAGTTCATTCTCCAAGTATTTGTGGCGGAACTGGTAAGTATTGCTCCATTAACCTGGCTTATGTTTTGTTTACGTTTTATTTATATTTAGTATTTTTTTTTTCGGGCAGTCGTTCGTATCAACTTAAAAGAAATAAATAAAGAAAACTATTAAAATTGATCGAAAGTTTAATTATTTCTAATTTATATAATTGAGTGCACTCTATAACGGACTCCCAAATATTAAAGTTAATAATGTATATATATGTATGTATATTATAATGAAGTTCTATACTTGATTTTTTCTTAAGAGATCTAATAGAAGAAAAACAGGCTCAACCGACCTTGGAATCCAAGAACGATGTAAGAAACCCCAGAACTGAGCACGCATACTATAGGCTTCTATATTTCTCTGTTGATTTTTTTTTTATGTGAAAGTTTTTTTTATACCTTAATATCTTATTTATTTTGAGTTAAATAAAACTGAAAGGGTAAAATTGGTTAATTTATTATTAATTTTATTAATTATTAATTTAAGACTGGTTTTGATGACCACTTGAGTTGGTCTATACTTATATTTTTTTACAATGCCTATATTAAATATAATTGGTAAAAAAGAGTTAATATAATACTTAAAATTACATAATGTTTTAAGTGGAAATAATATTAAACATTATAGGTGGTCAAAAAGTTATCTCTCTACTTGAGAACATACAGTGCTGAGCAGTGAAGCGAGTAAACTGTAACATATACTGGTAGTGAACAAGTCTAAATCGGTCTGCTCTATACCTTCAAGTCTAGAACTTGATTACCACTTCTTATCACCTTGAACCAATAAAATAACCTACAAAAGCAGGTTTACCCCAAAGTAGAGTCCTAGGTACAAGGGCCGTTTCTAGGTGTTTTGCCGCCCTAGGCGAGAATTAAAAAATCCCCCACTCCTCACCTCTATCAACACCTTCTCCCTTTGTCATAAAGGCTAGAAGAAATTAATGTATTTAATATAAAAGAACTTGATTTTAACATAAATAATATCAGAAATTAAACAACTAAATAAGGTCTGCTATATTTTATTTCATTTTAAATATCTCATAACTTAAGTGGAATCTTAGGTTCTTTCTTTTAACTTTCTTTGGCTGTTTAGTACCTTCCTTACCTTTATTTTAGAAAAAGTCTTTAAGAATATCTCTAATGTCCAGCTGCCAGCTGGTAATTAATGTCTTTTTTTAATAAAACTGTGGCTAGTGCTATAAGTCTTTGTTGGCTCATGGAATTGCGCAGATAGAAGTCCAGTCATCTTAGGTTTTCTGTTCTAAAAACAATCGGAGCTTCAAATTTTTATTTTTTTGATCGCTTTATTTTGACGTTCTGAAAAACATATTGAATATCGGCAACGAGATCGTGGTCACGTTAATAGATATTAAAGCAACCCCGATCGCTATGCCGATATTCAATATGTTTTTCAGAACTTCAAAATATATTTATTCAAGGGCAAAGGTCAACAAATTCGGTTTTTTGTGTGAATATCTCGCTTCCTATGGCTCCGACACCAATAAAGGTAGTTATCAAATTTAAAGATAAAAAAATGTCCCACAAAAAAATTCCATTCATTTTTTACGTGCAATGGACGGTTTACTGATTATTATAGGGCGAAGAATATCTACGAATATTTAGTATCCGTCGTCGCACCACTTTATACGTATTTTTACGAATGTCTCGCTTCCTTTGGCTTGGAGACAAATTAAGGTGATTATCAAAAGCAAGATTATTAAATTTTCCACAAAAAAGGTCTCATTAATTTTTTACGTACAACGAGCGGTTTAGCAAAAACCTAGCTCACTATATCTTATATTTTGCGTAGTGATTGCTTTTGCACGACTTTTACTTATTATCATAAGTATGACCAACGAAAAGGGAATTCCAACACTGCCTTAGCCGGACATTCGTTAGCTACAAAACATTCATTTAATTTTGATAAAACTAAAATATTAGCAAGAGAAAATAAAAATAACAGAAGAAAAATGCTTGAAGCCCTAAATATTGCTATTAAATTAGACAAATCTGTGAATATAAAAACAGATTCCAGATCCTTAAACAAATACTATAGTGGAATCTACCATTCTATTTCAAATCAAAATTTCCCGCCAGAAATAACATAATTAATTATTAATTGGAATTATTTTTATACTGAATAATGTTTTCTATTTTTCTCCACAAATTGTTATTTTTAGTTTATTAAGATTTTTAAGTATTTTTAAACCATTGATTTAACCAAATAAGAATTTATAAAAAAAAAAAAATGATAAGAGATAAGGGATTGCTGTTATCAATTATTTTTACCAATGTTTAAAAGAATTTTACTTTATGTTATTAATTATTTATGTGTTATTGTCTTGTTATAATCACGGTTTTTTAATGTTAATTTATTGTGATATATGTACCTATACTGTTACAAGGGAAATTGATAGTTACCATTGTGCTGTTTTTGTGATTACTCCAAGTTTAAGAAGGTAAATTTCATACATTAGACTTACATTGTGATAAGATATCAATTAATGATTTTAAATTATTATGGGTATCATTGGAATTTTTCTAAATAGCTGGGTTGTTTTCAATTTTTCTAGAATGGGAGTGATGATAGATGACAGATGTATTGTATCACTATATGACCACTATCTGACAAGGAACAATCAGTTCCAATGAAATGATTTAAAGTATGACTGTTATGAGTATTACTCCATAGCTTGTAAGGTATATTCATTTTTTATAAAAAATGTATACTTTTATCTATTTTCCTCCTCTCACAAGTGCAATGTTATTTGATGTAATACCTAAATAAACTATTTTTTCAGGCTTGAAAATGACCGGACAGGTCGAAACGTCGCCACAATAACTTATTGAAATTTATTATTATTACCCTGAAGTGGATCCATTTATATGTATAAATTAGAAATAAAAGGGTACTACCACCAACCGTTAAAAATAATAATGATAATAAACACAATTAAATATATAGTTAACATAAAAATAAAATGTTACCTTATAAATGTCGGTAGAATGTAAAAAGATTAGAGAGAAAGGAAGTTTGTTTATATCTAGAGTTCAAGGTGAGTTTATGCGAAAACAAAACAAATTTATTAATCTTTATACCTTATAACAAAAAACTTAATTATTCAATGTTTGTTTACATTTTCTTTATACTTGTTTTTAACTATAAAATATAATAATAATATAATTTAAAATCAGCTGATGAAATTTATTTTTTAGAAATTAAATAAGATGGTATTTTTTTACATTTAAATTTCGATTCTTCTTTATAAGTATGTACTACAAATAATTACAATTATAAATTCTCGTTTTAAAGGGCATTAATGTGCGGTTTATGCACCCCAATCAGAAATTAAATCAGTCAATTATTACACATGATATAAGAGCTCAAAGTCGAAAATTTATCAAAAATGAAAAACATGTCTCTATTTAAGGTAGAAGGGATGGTCCTACGACAAAAAGTCATAGAACCCATAGTTGTAGATCTTTAAAAATCAGTTAAGCCGCATCTACACATTCGCACGAGTGACGACCCGAGGCCCGAGGCGAGCCGCGAGGCGATTGTGTAAACGACTCACTCGTCATTCGCCTGTGTTTTTTTTTTTTTTTTTTTTTTTTAAATACTATTTTTCTCTTTAATTGGAGAATAGAATGGACAAATTTTTGAATTTAATGAAATGCACCATGGTGAACCAGCTATTTGGGACCCAAAACATCCACTATATAAAAACAAGAAAAATGTCAACGATTCATGGGTTCGACTATCGTCCAGCTTTTAATTTTTTAATATACCGATTAAAGAGTTAGTAAAAAAAAAAGAATTCTCCAGAATTCATATCTTCCATACTTCATCAGAAATAAACCAAAGCTTAATTTTTTAATAATATAAGTATAATATGAAAGTACAAAAATAAAATATAGGTTAATACATCTGTAATTAATTGGTTGTATTGACCGATATTTTGTGGTAATCAAATATAATGAAGTTATATTTAGTACACAAATAAAAACACTCTTTCAAGAAATAAATAAAGTTATATTAACATTATGTGAAGTTTATATAAGTACAACTAATATAAAACGTATATACAGCTTTATATAAAGTTTATATATAACTAATATAAAATGTATATAGGAAACGTTCCTGACTCGTTGAAAGATTACCTGCTTCGGTAACATCTTAGCAGATAATTAACATTTTCCTGCCTCGGCTTCGCCTCGCCATTCAACATGTAATTTTCCTGACTCGGCTTCGCCTCGTCAGTAAAATAGTAAATTTCCTGCATCGGCTTCGACTCTGCAGTAATTTTGTCTAGCCTATCCTCGCCTTCGGCTCGGAACTGAAACTTACAAATTTGTCGGCAAAATTCTATTTTGCTGCCTAGTAACATAAACAACTATTGTTGTTTTGTTTTTTGACGTAATCTCAGGAACCGTTTGGGATACAAATGGTACCTATATACACATCTTATCATTAATATGTATTAGCTACTTTTTAAGCCCTAATATAATTTTTTTTTGTTTTTTTTTTTTTATATTTTTAGGGTTCCGTGAGGTTTATTTGTCCCTAATTTCTGACATTGGGGAAATTGGCGTTCTGAAAGCATTTTGAACCTCAAATGTTTTCCACTCAAAAAAGGCACTCCTGGTCTAAAACTCTAACGTGAACCGTTTTAGAAAAAAAGGAAAAACACATTTAAAAAATAGCTGTTGCTTCTGTTTTGATTTGATAAAAATATTTGTTTCTGATCTAGTCGTCTAGTTTAATGCATGTTAAATACTTTCGACCAGGAGTACCTTTATTGTGTAGAAAACATTGTTGGTTCAAAACGGTAATTTCCCTAGTGTCATTAAAATTAGAGACACAACAACCTGACACTAACATATGATAAAATTGATTTAGGGCTTAAAAGTAGCTAATATTAATTATAAGATGTGTAAAAGAGCTGAGATTTGTATCTTAAACGGTTCCTATCATATCGACAAAAAACAAAACTAAAAAAAAAAAAAAAAAAAAAAAGATTGTATATGAGTCTGTAAGACAGTGAGACATTTTCATGTAACGGTTTTTGGTAACTCTTGTGTAACGCTTTTTTTCATGCGTTATGAACTTCTTTCATAATCAGCTAAGTAATATTGTTGAAATTTTAGGTGACCGTAACAACTATTAGTCGTCAATAAATAATTATAGAGGGAAATGGAAGGAACACAATTTTTGACTTTGGGACTTTGTTTGGACTAGTTAAGAGGTAAACATACTAAAAGTCCCCACTCCTAGGAGGTGAGCGGGGGGAGGGGGGGCACGTAGAAGGTCCCTATTTTCAGTTTTTCACTTATATCTCGGAAACTATGTGACCTAGCGATAATACTATTCTATATAAAATTAAAGCTGACAAAATGTGCCACAAGATTGATTATAAACATTTTTTCGTTACCTCACATAGTTTTTGAGATATCCAAGCTCGAATTTCGCCAATTTTTAAAAAAATCATTTTTGCCTTGCATTTTTTTCCTTATTTGACTAGCCAACTCTTCGGCCCTTTGTCCTGCAAAACATTTATGAGAAAGAAAGTTATAGAGCATTCAATTTTCTTTAAGAATATATATATTTTACTATTTTATCTCTATCCGTTCATAAGTTAGAGCAATTTTAACTTTATGGTTAATTTAGAGATTTTGCAGAAACTGTTAAATTTCGTATTTTCAGCTATACCACAGCTCTTACTCTATATTCTACATTTATATATCTATATCTTATATTTATGAATAGTATGTACTGTATATATATGTGGCACATAAAGAAATGATATACATTCACATGTACAGGTACTACATATACATTATACTATACAATATACATTACATGTACAGGATGTATGTTGTGTATAATGTACATTTAATAGGTATATAATATATAATATATTATATTATGTAGTCTTTGGAGCGAATGTGCACTTAATATAATATGCATGTTATATATTAACTGTACATTCGTGACAGTTTAACAAATTGGCGTACCCACCACGAATAGCAGATTTCGTGGAACCTCTATGCCAAATAACTTTATGGATGAGAAGTCCTCCTTCTATTACATCTTTGGTTGTCACATTGAGTTGTTTGTAGAGAACTGACGTTGTCGATTTCCTCATCCCACCCTCATTGAAGAAGGCCAAAGGGAAAGGGTCTAATTCAAATTGCAAATCAATTTTCAAATCAATTTTCAAATCAACAGCGGCAGAAAGAGTGTGGGGGGAACAAGTGCGTATGTGCTAGTCGCTATACAAGTTTAATACATGTGTACATGTGTGTGCTATTCTACTACTATTCTGTATATGTATGCAATGAGATTGCAAGAGCATACATCCGACAGACACTCACTTAAACTATTTAATACTAGGCATTGCGTGGCTCTATCATTGAAGCGAGCGTATAGTAATAAATATGTATTGAATATTTAAAAAATAGATAAAAATAAATCATGATGAGTTGATAGTTATAGCGTGTGAAAGTAGTACAGAGAGAGGCAGTAGTAGTAAGGGTACCACCCTGCATTCTTACTATTATTCTACTAACCACATATCTCCCTTTCAACTATTATAAAATGTATCACTTCACCATGTAAAAACTAGGGTTTGTTTCAAGTTAACATTTTTCATGCCTCTTTTAATTGAACTTTAGACGATGTATATAAAGTTTTATTATAGTTTGTTAGAACGTAAGATATTAGTAAAAACGTTGTTTTCTCTACTTTAAACATTTAGGTCCGCTTTAATAATTTTAACGATCTTTATTAATTCATAGTGGTGTCGCTGTTGGTTTTACTAAACAATTTTATTTAAAGAAAAAAATGTTCATCCTATTGAATAGGTGATGATACAATCTTACCGTCCAGAAATTCCAATTTTTTCTTTTGAAGGTCAGTTAAAAAATCATTACAATGTACGAATTGTTGTTGATTCTGGAAACACCCTACCCTCAATGATTTTGTGGAACGAATGTACAGTTAATATATAACATGCATATTATATTAAGTGCACATTCGCTCCAAAGACTACATAATATAATATATTATATATTATATACCAATTAAATGTACATTATACAATGTACACAATGTGTACGCCCGTGATATGTACCTGTACATGTGAATGTATATCATTTCTTTATGTGCCACATATATATACAGTACATACTATTCATAAATATAAGATAGTATAAATTGGTTTAAATGTAGAATATAGAGTAAGAGCTGTGGTATAGCTGAAAATACGAAAGTTAACATTTTCTGCAAAATCTCTAAATTAACCATAAAGTTAAAATTGCTCTAACTTATGAACGGATAGAGATAAAATAGTAAAATATATATATTCTTAAAGAAAATTGAATGCTCTATAACTTTCTTTCTCATAAATGTTTTGCAGGACAAAGGGCCGAAGAGTTGGCTAGTCAAATAAGGAAAAAAATGTAAGGCAAAAATGATTTTTTTAAAAATTGGCGAAATTCGAGCTTGGATATCTCAAAAACTATGTGAGGTAACGAAAAAATGTTTATAATCAATCTTGTGGCACATTTTGTCAGCTTTAATTTTATATAGAATAGTCTTATCGCTAGGTCACATAGTTTCCGAGATATAAGTGAAAACCTGAAAATAGGGACCTTCTACGTGCCCCCCCTCCCCCCGCTCACCTCCTAGGAGTGGGGACTTTTAGTATGTTTACCTCCTAACTAGTCCAAACAAAGTCCCAAAGTCAAAAATTGTGTTCCTTCCATTTCCCTCTACACCATTTTGAGCATTCATTGACTGGACTATATGGTACCTAAAATTTTGAGAGGTGTATCATTTTTATGGTATTGAAATGCAGATCGCAAATATACATCGCTTTTTCAAAATGGTCCCAAAAGAAACAAATAAGTGCATAACTATGATTCTAAAGTATAATATGCACAATGCACACCTTGTTCCTCCAAAGTGCAATTTTTTTTATATATATTTACGCAAGTAAATAAAAATGTGTGAAATTTATGACCGGAGAAACTATTTTAGTAGCTTGCTGGCAATTACTTGACCAGTTTTTTTATATTTTCCTAAAGAATTTGATTATTTCTACTTTATTAAATTAAATTTACATACTTATTTTAATTCTACGGAGCTTAATTATATATTATGTTTTTTTTGAAAGTATATTAACTTTTCTATGCGTTTAAAGGAAAAGTATTGTTTAATTTAAGATTTTTCGCGACCCTAAAATATTTTGTCGCGACCATAGGGTTGGGAAACGCTGCTCTAGACAACTATTATTCACTACGTACTATTTCCTAGCTCTTCCTAACCTCCTGTCACGTGTGTATCGCTATTTGGTGTAGTTTTTTGTAACGCTTTTCGAGTTTATGTGCCAAAGTCAAGACATTAAAATGTCATAAGAAAATTTGACACCCTGTATTTTGAACACGGTGCGTTTGCGGACCCACGTAGGAACTTTCTTTCTTAGAGTTAGCCGATCCCACCCTTCATTTTCCGATACATGTTTTGAAACACCCGATACTCATATATTTAGTTGAAATTTGGTATACGTGTTCCTTTTATTAGTGCTCAGACAAGTTCATTGGGGAGCGTTATCCGTCGGAGAGTGTACTTACAACCCTCTCGCAAACGTAATTTTAAAATTGGAATTTTAGGTCGGGAAAGATTCTATATTTATCTATTCTTCGAGACAAACATTTTTTTTTAGTAAAACCAACGTCGCACAGCTATGAAGTGTTAAAGATCACAAAATCTATTGAATTGCAAAACGTTTTAAAAATAGAAATCAACGTAGAAACAAATTATAAATACAAAAGTTGTAGAAAATGTTATCCTCTACAATATTGATAACTACGTTTTTTCGATATAACTCTGCTTGCACAAGGTTTTATTTTCTGCAAACTTGGAATTTTACTTGTGGCATTGGTCCCAACAACATATTCAAAAACTGTTGATACCAGACTTTTTGCAAAGAGATCCATATTTTTTGTACATATTGACTGGACTATTGTTTTTATTTTCTTAAATGTGTATCTATCGAATTCAAGAATAATGAGGAATAAAATAAAGTAGTTGTAACTCCAGTTCAAAGGTTGCTAACGAAAGAAGAACGGGAAGTACCGCAATTTAAAAAAATATATATACATACAAAATTATCCTTGGCTGATTTTTAGGGTTTCGTTGGTAAAACCAAAAAAAAGAAACCCTTATAGTTTCGTTCCTGTGTCCGTCTGTCACTCTGTACGGTTCCAATAACTTTTGAACCAAAAAAGATAAAAACGTGAAACTTTCCAGCATAAAAGATCGTTTTGACGCGCACACAGGAAAAATATAGCGAACTCAATATTATCAGCTGTTCAAATTCAAAATGGCGGATAATTCACGTCGCGAAAAAAAAATTTTTTTTTTAAATTTTGAGTGGGGTATCAAATGAAAGGTACTGAAGAGTAAAATAGAAATATATATACCACTTAGGGATAGTGGTTAATTTTCAGCGCCATTTTGTCAAAAAACATCGAAATTTTGCGTGTCCCCCCCCCTAAAATCGTATTTCCGCTATTACTAAAAATATAGAAAAATATGCAAAATGTGTGGTCTGCTGGGCCATAGAAAAAATAAGATTAGCAGTTTGATCTGATTTACTGGAAATTCAAGATGGCGGATAATTCATGTCACTCGAGAAAAAATATTTTTTTTAAATTTTGAGTGGGGTATCAAATGAAAGGTATTGAAGAGTTGAATAGAAATATATATACCACTTAGGGATAGTGGTTAATTTTCAGCGCCATTTTGTCAAAAAACATCGAAATTTTGCGTGTCCCCCCCCCTAAAATCGTATTTCCGCTATTACTAAAAATATAGAAAAATATGCAAAATGTGTGGTCTGCTGGGCCATAGAAAAAATAAGATTAGCAGTTTGATCTGATTTACTGGAAATTCAAGATGGCGGATAATTCATGTCACTCGAGAAAAAATATTTTTTTTAAATTTTGAGTGGGGTATCAAATGAAAGGTATTGAAGAGTTGAATAGAAATATATATACCACTTAGGGATAGTGGTTAATTTTCAGCGCCATTTTGTCAAAAAACATCGAAATTTTGCGTGTCCCCCCCCCTAAAATCGTATTTCCGCTATTACTAAAAATATAGAAAAATATGCAAAATGTGTGGTCTGCTGGGCCATAGAAAAAATAAGATTAGCAGTTTGATCTGATTTACTGGAAATTCAAGATGGCGGATAATTCATGTCACTCGAGAAAAAATATTTTTTTTAAATTTTGAGTGGGGTATCAAATGAAAGGTATTGAAGAGTTGAATAGAAATATATATACCACTTAGGGATAGTGGTTAATTTTCAGCGCCATTTTGTCAAAAAACATCGAAATTTTGCGTGTCCCCCCCCCTAAAATCGTATTTCCGCTATTACTAAAAATATAGAAAAATATGCAAAATGTGTGGTCTGCTGGGCCATAGAAAAAATAAGATTAGCAATTTGATCTGATCTACTGGAAATCCAAGATGGCGGATAATTCATGTTACTCGAAAAAAAATATTTTTTTTAAATTTTGAGTGGGGTATCAAATGAAAGGTATTCAAGAGTAGATTACAAATATATATACCACTTATGGATAGTGTTTAATTTTCGGCGCCATTTTGTCAAAAAAACTTTTCTCTCCCCCCCGCCTCCCCCCCTTCTAATTTTGTGTTCACAATACCAACGAAACCCTTTTTACGTGAGACTTCACGCCTTACCAATTTATTGTTTTAACTCTAGATTCGTCTCAGAATTGTCTATCATTATTCGTTGTGAAAGTAATAAAAAATATGTGTTGATACATTACCGTTGGAACGGCCAGTAGTGCGACGGAAACCACCGCACAATTATGGTGTTCACGGATCCTTGAATAGGTAGATATTGTGTGCAAAGCCAAATGGAGTTGACAGATGGCATGGTTTGCTTGGGTAGACACCCAACAAACGCTGGTCAGCCTGCTACCTAGGTGTAGCAGCAGGTGTGAGAAGATTTCAGTGTGTCCAACTACTCATGTAATCATACTAATCCATGTTCGTTACCCAATATCACTATATACATTAGATAGTATTATCTTTAGATTCAAAATCGTTACCGTTTAATCAACCAACTTGTCTTATCAGTAAATGTATTTTACATACGTTCATAAGTACTTTTAAATTTTAAATATTTCAGATCTCAGCTAACATTTTTGAAATAAGTCATAAAATTAATGATAAAACAATCATAGTATTTTCATTAAGTTTTATTCCTATCATTTACGTACATATATAAAAGTGAGGGTTTATAAACATTGTTAAAACTTGGTGTTCAGCCTTCACTCCTCGCTTCACGTAAATAGTGCCTATGTCTCCAATTCTAAATATGTTGCATTGTCATGTAGGCCAAGCCATAAAATGAAATGCCTCTAGCCCATTGGTCGCTCCTAAAGCCTTCATAGAAACTAATCAGGATTTCATTATATAGATCATTCGTTACATTATTAAGAATCAAATACGCTGCGAATCTCAGTTGGAAGATTACTTATTACATTAAAAACATCCACTATTTTATCATAAGGTATGATAAATAACCATTTTTAATCATGTTTGAATTTAATCTCACAAAAATCTTATTCATGCATATAAAAAAAAAATCATATACATTCAAAATTCACGCTTTGTAAGCTTTTAAATAAATAATGAGTAAAGAAAAAAACATTGTAAGTAAATGCAGTAGAAATAATTCAGAATTAAATAAAAATAAGGCCAAGTAAAAAACTAATGGTAATGGAAGCTAATACTGTGTTGGTGCACTCCATTTTATAAAAATTAATTAATTTCCTTTAACCAGTTTTGAGCCTATAAAGTCTGACGTGCGCAAAGGCCGGATAGGTTTTGGCTTTGGTTAGGTATGAAAGTTCCCTAACATTTTGCAATTCTGGTCAACGTACAGACAAAAGTTAATTATATATAGTTGTAGAAATAACAAAGATCCGACAACTGATTTTACCCTCGTCGGAGTTATGCCCTCCTCGTACGTAAATTTTAGCTTGATGAGTTTCGGATTCCAGCAGAAACAAAAAAACCGTTTAGTTCCATGTTACGTATATGCTCTATAACAAGTTTTGAATTCGTGTTCCAACAAAAACTTTAAACGACCTAAAATTTATTAGGTTTGTTGTTTCTACCTGGGAACTTATAGGGTTGTTGTTGCTGTCAAGTTTAGGTTGTTTCGTGGTCTAAAAAGGAAATTTACTGGAGTTGCAAAGTCTATCTCATGACCTAAAAACTTAGTTCTCAGAGAAGTGTTTCTTAGAAGAAATCTCTGAATTAACGCTTCAACTCACTGACCACTGACCTGTACTTGATACATTTATCTTTACTTCATTTTTCTTTACTTCAGAGGTAAAAGTTCAATTAGAGATGACCTCATCGTTTTTGCCGACTCCTCTGTAAACATGAACTATTTTCTAAGAAAACTCCACGAATATGGTCTAAACAACGATTTAGAAGTTAACATTGATAAAACCAAATTAATGATTTTTAAGGTAAACTGGCTACCAACAGAAAACTGTGACCTGTGTTTTATGACAATTCTGTGATAGAGGAAGTTAACACGTTTAATTACCTAGGAGTTTCCTTTTCAAGGAAAGGGGTTTTCGAGAGCGCACTTAAGCAGGCAGTGAGCCGAGGCCGATCGGCCGCAGGGGTTCTTAGGGACACCTTAATAAAAAAAAACAACAACACGTCCTTCGAAGCAATGAAAAAAGTGTATATGTCTTGCGTCGTTTTAACTCTGACTTATGGAGCACAAATTTGGTCCTTACGGTACTTAGAGGATCTAGAAATAGGTCAAAATAGCTTCTTCAAAAATTATTTTGTATTGAAAAGGAACACTCCACACTATATGGTGAGAGAGGAATTCGATGTTGATCACATCTAAGTATTTATTTCTCAAGTTAACTCTAAACTGGCTCAATTATTCACATCTACAGTAGGGTTGGGACATCGATAGGCAAACATCGATGTCTTCGATACATCGACATCGGTCCCCCAAGCTGAAGAGCAAAAAAAAAAAAAAAAAAAAAAAGGTCACCACTTTTTCAAAAAATCTCCCCGATTTTCGTTTTCGTTGTCCCAACCCTAATCTACAGGAAGAAGATAGTCTTCTGAGAAGTTTTGCTCCGACCAACTTATTCAACAGGACTCCTCACCTACCAACTATATTAAGCGTAACTGGGTTACACAAATAAGACACATTTGGAATCAAATTGGAGAAAACGCCGACCAAATTATCCAAAATTTTATAGATAAGTCTACTGAGTCACGAATTCTTTCCAATTTTAGTTCTGTCTTATTTAGAGAATCTAAAAAATCCATGTACAGCCCTATATATAAAGCTCTAAATAAAGCAACTAATTATTTACAATTAGGGCTACCGTACTCTGTTCAAAAGCTACTGGCCCAAGTTAGAACATCTGGACAGCGGCTCCTGAAAATTACTATTAAAGGAATAACGTATAAAATAAACACAGAGGAGTTTTGCACTTGGTGCAGTTTGAATGAAAAAGAAAACCTCGTTCGTATTTTATTAGACTGTCCGAGGTACAACTTGTGACGGAAGCAATATTTGTGACAGGATGGAGTCAACAGGAGCGTGCCTACTCAACTTTACACAAACTCGAAAGAGGATGCAAAAACTATTTTTTATTTTTTCATAAATTCCTTAAAAACTAGATCTTTCTTGTTGAATGAATAAAGCAATGGAAATTTTTATTTTGAGAGCCTTGTATTTCGGAAAGAATTTATTTTTGTATATTTATCTTGTAACGGTATCAAAAGGCAAATGCGAAGACCCTAGACAGTGTCGCCCTAGACATGTCCCAAGCAGGTGATAAGGAGGACGTCGAGTCTCACCTGAGTAGGGAAGGGCAGTAGCAATTATACATAGTGTCCATGCCGTACGTCCGGATGTGAAGTGACACCGACGGCGGAGACTAAGGCCAACGTATCTGCTAACTCGACAAACAATAAACTATTACCGCTACACATCATAAGCTACATAACTGAGAGCTACATTGGATAGGATATACGGTATCTGAAGAATATATAGTTAAAGACATTATTTATTATTTCCATGAATTTTCATTAAATACAGATCTTTTATTTTAATTATTATAATTCCAGTGGACTTATTATTTATTCAACAGCCTAGAACCTACGTACGCTCTGGTCTCAATAAAACCTAGTCTGGAGCGTTTCAATCTATTTATTTATTTTCTTGTTTGTTATTACTGTTTAGAGTTTTATTGTTTGTTATTTTTTTGTGAATGCATGGATGAGAGTGTGTGTGTATTTATATTTAATGTAGGAGTGTGAGTATCATGTCCATGTGTATTAATTAATTTCTAAGATTAAATTGTAAAATGCGGATCCTCTTAATATAAAGCCTTGTTGCTTTAAAAGCAAATAAACGTATTATTATTATTATTATTATTATTTTATAGATAAGAGAAAAACCTTCAAAAGACACCTGACTGGGGCTAGTCAGATAGTGCGGGATTTTTACCTCGCTAAAAAACCCATCTATAAACCACGATGTCCCTGGCTGAAACCGCTTTCGCATTACTTCAGCCAGGGCGTGCACTTTTCTTTAATCAAGATACTTCATCCTGTTGCCACCTCATCCTTTTTCCGAGATCCTAATCCTGTAGTGCTCCTTCTGATTTTTTCTTTATAAGGACTTTTGTTGCGTAAGTCCTTATCCTTTCCCAATTTTCAGGTGTTCTCAACATGGCCGCAACTACATTCTCTGGCGTAAGCACGCCCATCTCCTTGATTAGTGACTCTCGCTGCTCGATAAAATGCGCGCCACTAAAAAAGGTATGTTCGGCATCATCCTCCACATTGGGATAGAACATGCATTGTGGGCTGGCCACCTTTCCCATCCTGAACAGGTACTTGCGAAAATAGCCATGACCGGTCAGAAGCTGGGTGAAAAAAAAAAAAAGTCCACCTGGCCGTGTCCACGCCCCATATCCGGACTTGAGGGATAATCCGGGCTGTCCAACGGCCTCTTGGATCTCCTGACCACCTCCTTTGCCATTCCTTACCGCCTCATCTCTAAATCTAAGGGCAGCTTTCACTTTCCTCTAAATCCCTGCCTTTCAAACACCCTCTTCCGTTCCTGAGCTAGCAGGTCTATCGGGATGGCACCCGCCACGACCATCACCGCAGGCTCCGACACAGTCCGGTACGCACTAGTGACTCTCAGGGAGCTTAACCTTTGGATCGTGGCCAAACGCTTGCAATATTTCCTCGCCTTGGTCGCGTCCCCCCATATCTCCGCACCGTATAGCAATACCGCCTCTACCGTTTTCATTAGAAGTCTACGCTTATTCGGGGTAGGCCCTCCAACGTTTGCCATCAATCGACTGAGTGAGGCCGCGACCACCGACGCCTTAACACAAGCTTTCTTTATGTGTTCCCCGAAGTTGAGCTTTGTATCTACGGTTATCCCTAGATATTTAACTGCGGGTTTCGACACGATGTCAGCCTCTCTCGCCTTGAGAGCCACGGCAGGCTCCATACGCCTTCCCGTGAGCAGCACAAGCTCCGTTTTAGGTAAGGCGAGTTGCCACCCGTGAGCGCTCATCCATTCCCCGATTTGTCGCATTACCTAGTTCAGCTTTAACTGCGCCAGCTCTACGTTTCTCGCTGTGATCACGACTGCCACATCATCGGCGTATCCTACTAAGGACGTGTCGTCCGGCATTAAGAGTCTCAGGAGGCCGTCGTAGCAGACATTCCAAAGGTCAGGTCCTAGGACTGAATCCTGTGCCGCTCCTGCTGTCACTTCCGTGGTAACCATGCCCTGTCTGGTCGCGTATGTGAGTCTGTGGTCCTTCAAGTAGTCCTCAACCGTTCTGAGTAGGTATTTCGGGATATCGAAGGTGTGCTCTAGCGCTTCTATCACATCAATCCACCTCAGCGAATTGAAAGCGTTTTTCACGTCGAGGGTCACCAGCATAACAATAGGGCGTATCTGGTGGCTGCTCATCCTCGCTCTGCCGACCGTCTCCGTCACTTCTTTCACTGCACTTAGTGTGGAGCGTCCGGCACGCAAGCTATGTTGCCTGTTTGACAACTCCCCCGCAGCACAGATTGCCGTTTGGAGTCTGGCTTTAATGAGTTTCTCCATCAGCTTGCCGGCCCCGTCCAGCATACACAACGGCCTGTAAGAAGAGGGCGTCTCAGGGTCCCCTCGTTTCCCTTTATCTTGAAGAACTAATCTTGCCACATCCAGCGCGAGGCAAAAATGCCTGCTTCAAGGCACGCGTTAAAGGTGATTAACAGAAGTTGAGGGCAGCAGCCAACAACTATCTTCAGAGCCTCACACGGGACCCCGTCTGGGCCAGGCGCTTTCTTATTCTTGAGGCTGGCAGCTGCTCTCCTCAACTCGTCCTCTGTGAACGGAGTTATGCTCCCAGCGGGAACTTCCATTCTTCGCTCAGCCCTCTTCGGATGTTTTGGAAACAGCGCATCCACGATCTTTGCAGCGGCTTTAGCGTCCATGGGGCTGCAGGGCCTGCAGCTTGGAGTTTTCGAGTAACCACCTTGTACCCTTTTCCCCAGGGGTCCCGGTTGAGCTCTTCACACATCTCTCGCCAGCAGCGGTTCTTGCTCTCCTTGATCTCTTTCTTAAGCTCTTTTTTCGCGAGGTTGTATGCTGCGCGCCTCTCATCCGCATCATTCTTAGTTCGCGCTCGTTGGGCCCTTCGACTGAGCCTGAGACACTTCTGCCTCAGACTGGAGATATACTTCGTCCAGAAGTATGCCTGGGGCTTACTTTCCATGCTTTTTGCCTGGGCATAGACGCGTCGCATGCTTTTCGGATGAGGAGCATAGTTTTTTCCACCAATTTTTCCGCTTCGTCTCGGCTTGTAACCATCTCAGACCCCCTCACGGCGTCTTCCCAACCAGTATTTAGCACGTCTACTAGCCTATCTTCATTTATCTTGCTTAGGTTCCATCCCTGCCTCTTTATGTTTACCCTCCGGCTGTTCGTTCTTTCCCTTATCCTAAAAACAATGTACTTATGATAACTCCCAGAGTAGGCATCTAATACCCACCAGTCTGTGACCCCGATCACACTGCTCTCAGACGCTAAAGTAATGTCCGGGATGGATTCACCGTAGCCTGGTCTACGATAGGTGGTCGTATTGCCTTTATTAGCCACACACGGTCCAAGTCTGGATGCCATTTCCAAGATGAGCCTTCCTCTGGTGTTCGTGCGCGGCATGCCCCATTCCCGAGCTCTTGCATTAAAATCTCCCGCTACTATTAGCTCACCAGGAATGTGCCGGATGGCGTCCTCCATTTCCTCCAATTTTCTTCTATATTCCTGCATGTTGTCGTTGGGCGAAAAATAGCAGCTCACGACAGAGCATCTACCCATCCTAATCCATACAAAGCCATTCCCAGCTGCCTGCTCGAGAACACAACTAAGGCTACTAAGGAGACTAAAGAGTTGCACAACTAAGGCGTGGTGCGTTTTGTGTATAGACTTAGGCCTGGACGTAGAGACAGACCACGTCCCTGGTTCAGGAAAATGCAAGGTTTTTAGGGAAGCGCTTGTGAAGGCAAAAAAGAAGCCGCCACGATAAGGATACTCCAGGCTAATATGAATAGGAGTAAAAACGCCAACGATATCCTTCATAAGTTTGTTACGGGTTTTGCTTCTGCCCAGCTCAGTACGGTTGCCAACAGGGTGGGTCTTAACATTAAAGGGGCTAAATCCTATGGGGCCCAAATTCTGAAGTATTAAAAGGTAGATACCGCAGAAGTTGTGCACCATAAGAGAGGTTCAGCTCACAAATAAATTAAATAATAAGTGAACAAGTTATTTAGTTAACAAATTAACAGAATAAAATTATATTTTAAGAAGAGAATTATCATGCACAATTCTATAATGATTAGGTACTTAACTTAGTAATCTGGCAATCAATAATTTAATAAATAATAAACAGACAAACAATCATTAGAGTAATTGGTACCATAGAACAAGCGAGGGCAACCTATTTTATAGCAGGGGCCAAAAAAAATTGTATTATTTTTTCGCGTGCCGCAGAGTGCCTATATATATATATATATATATATATATATATATATATATATATATAGGCGTGCCTAACACACACATAGGCCTGCATATGCATGTATATATGCATATAGTGTCCAATAGTATTGAATTGACACTTTTTTGACACCTTTAATTTTTTAAGTCAGCAAATATGTGCAATTAAGGAATAAATAGAAAAGAAGTTAAGTTCTACACGTATAATATCTATTGAAAATCAAAATTGAAACTATGAAAGTATAAAATAAAGAATTTAGAATTGGAAAAAGAACTTTGTTTTTAATGTGATGTCTGATGCCGTATGCTGTATTGGTTTCGAAATCATTTCTATATTTGGTTCAGTAAGTGATGTACATAAGCTCAAGTTCTCCAAAGTCGCATCTGTTATTTTGGTTTTGTACTTGGATTTTATGTACTTCATCTTGGAGAACAGCTTTTCACATCGATTTGTTGATCCAAATAAAGAGTAAATTAATATAATTCGCATTGTCAACTAAATTTGGAAAATTTTCATTCAAAAGATTTTGGTAAAACTCATAGACAGATGTAAAATTAAATTTTCCTCTTAAATTTACTCATTCATGGAGATTCAACAATTCCATTTGAAATTTTTCTGGAATAGTTTTGATCTCAGTGATGGAAGAGGGTGAGTTAAATAATTGAAAATATGTATTTTTCTTGTCGAAATCTGGAAAACGTGAATAAAATTCGGAAGAAAGATCTTTGATTTTTTTAACGAAAAATTTAGGATTATATTTGTTACAATAATTAGTTAATGTTGGAAAATGAAAATGGTAAAGATTATGTTTCTCTATATGGGATTGCCACAGATGAAAAAATTATAAAAAATAAATAAATAAAATCTCAAAATGACTTCTTTATTTATAAAAAATCTCGCGGGCCGGATAGAAACTTTCCGCGGGCCGCAGTTGGCCCGCGAGCCGGGGGTTGCCCACCGTTGCCATAGAATATACATACTATACTTAATATAAGAATTCATATTTAATTTTAAATGAGTATCTTTTTAATAAAGAACAACTTATACATATCTAACAATAACAAATTTAACGTGCACATGCGAGCTTAACCTAAGTATAAAATAAATTAATAAATTAGAATCACAATCATCGTATGATACATATATTCACTCTCAACCAAATCAGGTAACTACTCAACTTAATAATAAGAGCTCTGGGTATCTTTGTACCTCCAAAAGGTAAACATAAATAATTTTGTAGTTTGGAACTCAAGCCAGATATAAATATACATAAATAAACTTAAGACTAAGACTTAGCTGATGTGAAGACAGGTTAATCCAAAATTAATGATTCAGTGGTAACACTCCTCAGGTAACTATCCTCATCAGTATAGTTGTGTAGATCATCTCATCATCATAACAAGATGTCAGCATCAGTCACCTCAGGTAAGTATATGATCTTTTCAATTGTACAACCTATACTTTCCTATATAGGTTAGATTGTATCCACCGCACATGTAAGTCCTTTATAGCTATTTAGTTTAACTATAACAGCTTAACTGATCATTACTCAAAACCAACTTAACTTTTAACCATTTTGACAAAAAATACTTAAGTTAATTAATACCGACTGAACCTCTAAATAATTAATTAGGATTAATAGATTTTACAGGACTGACCCTGGCATGCGTAAAACCATGCCCTCTAAGATTGGGAGGTCAGACCGCTGGCTGGTTCCTCGCTGAGCCCAGAACTGGCGGCAGAGGTTATAACGCCGAACCACGAGGGCCGCTAAAACCTTAAGGAGGGGCGGCCTTATCTCAGGAAACTTTGTTGTTTATAAACAATCTCAGACTACAATACTCCTAACTAGATCCTAACAAGTTAGTTACAAAGGTAAATACCTAATAAACCAACAGACCTAAACATCAAAGTTTAGATACATCTAAATCGTATAACCTGTAAACAAAATAAACAATACAATTTAACAAAAGCTTAAATTTGTAACAAGTTGGTCCATGAGAAAAACGCTGATCTGATGCTCATAAGCGAGCAATACAAAAATAAAGACGCTGCTACATGGTACAGAGATACTGAGTGCGATTTGAGTGCCAAGCTTATCCAAGACCAGAGTGGAGAAACACGGAAGTGGGAACGGCTTTGTATGGGTAAAGTGCGCAGGGGTCTCCTTTGTCAGCTGTTACTTCACACCCGATGAAAGCATGCCGGAGTTCGTCGACAAACTGACTGAATTGGAGGAAACGGTACAGGGTCTAGATGGCGAGATCATTGTCGCCGACTTTAACGGCAGGGCCCTAGAGTGGGGCATGCCTTATCCGGACCGAAGAGGTAGCCTTGTGATGGAGATGGTCTCTAGGCTGGGGTTGGTCGTCCTTAACTCTGGGAACACTCCTACCTTTAGACGGTCAGGGCATGGGGGTACGATACCCGACGTCAGCTTTGGATTCGAGAACCTCGCCTCCAGAGTAGAAGGGTGGACGGTAATCGAAGATTTTACGGGAAGCGATCACCAGTATATAATCTTTGGTTTACTGGATGGTCAAAGCAGACCAAGCCCTAGTCCTTCAAACCGCAGAAAGTGGCGTGTCAACAAGCTAGACGACCATCGCATGGCTGCTGTCCTGCTCGATAGTCTGCCAAGAGTAACAGCTCTCGATGGAATGGAAGATCACACCAAGGCTGAGGTAACCGTTGACGAAACCATGAAGCTCTTACGTAAAGCATGTAAAGAGTCGATGCCCCGCGTAAAGATCAAGACGGCCAAACGCCCTGTTTACTGGTGGACGGAGGAAATCGCCGAACTGAGATGGAACTGCCTACGAACCCGGCGGAAGGCACACAGAGCAAGAGATAAAAATGAGGTTGACCGGCTCTCGGCTGAATACAGGTATGCGAAGAAAGTTTTGCCACGTTTGAGGTTGCCGTAAACGCCTTGCGCAACAAGAAGGCCCCAGGCCCCGACGAGATACAAGGTGAGGCTCTCAAATGCGCACTTCGTGCTTGCCCAACCCTTTTGCTCAGAATGTACCAAGCGTGTCTTGGAGCAGGCGTATTTCCATCCCGCTGGAAAACCGCACGGCTCGTCCTAATCAGCAAAACTAAAGGAGAGGCGAATTCCCCATCCACTTTCAGGCCTCTGTGCATACTGGACACTGCAGGAAAGGTGCTGGAGAAACTGCTACAGCCCCGTTTACTTTCGGCGATTCGAGATGCTGGGGACTTATCAAATCAGCAGTACGTCTTTAGGCGTGGTCGTTCGACTCTGGACGCAATCCAGTAGGTAGTTGAAGTGGTTGCCAGGGCAGAAGAGGGGAATCGCCACTCTCATAGAGTAGTCCTTCTTGTCACACTCGATGTTAGAAACGCGTTTAACTCGGCACGGTGGATCGACATGTTAAGAGCTCTAGAGACTAAGTTCAGGATCCCCGGTTATCTCTTGCGAATGGTCGGAGATTACCTGAGAGACCGATCACTGGTGTACGATTCCTTGGAGGGCCATTCACCGCCGGAGCGGCACAGGGGTCCATTCTTGTGCCGGACCTGTGGAATGTAATGTACGACGGAATCCTCCGATTGGAAATGCCAGAGGAAGCGTGCCTGGTTGGATATGCGGATGACGTTGCGGCTCTGGTCCCAGCCCGTGGACCAGATCTCCAAGTATATGGAGCTCGTTTTAGTGGGTAGTCCGGAAGGGAGCCCCACACTGTTGGGTGATATGGGTAATATTACCCTTCGTGCGTAAACGCATTTCACCTCCCCATGGAGAAAAAAAAAATTATTATTATTATTAAAAGTTCAATCATTCCATGAACTAGCAGCATATTAACTATTAACTTGAGATCCTCGACTGTGTTTTCTCCCATGTGTAATAGCGACTCCCCACTCATCTTGATATAGGGTGTAGTTTAATAACCAAACGTCTTCACACAAAATTATTGTAATTGAAACAATTGACCGGTTTCGACTGTTATATCGCAGCCTTCTTCTGGTAATCTACAAAAAAAAGTAACAAACTTAAACCATTCAATAAGGTAACATTAAATTGTAAAACAAGTACAAAATGAAATCAATAATTAAAATATAAGTGAAAATAAAAACTGAAATAAATGGAATGCAAAATACCTGATGGCTATTTAATGACTTTGGAACTTATTAACTTCAGCTTTTGTGTTCATACGAAATATGTACACTATCTGATTTCACTACAGCATTTTTTAAAGGCTACGGTACATTCAGAAAAGTTATGTTTATCGCCACATTTGACACATCGCTTTACACTGATCTTGAAAGTGTCCAAAACGTAAACACATTGTGCACTGAACCACCCTCTGCACAAAAAATACTACAGGACATCTCACACTGAACAATATGACCAAAGGTGGTAGTTGCTGACCTCGGACAGTGAATTTCACCGGCCCAGTAGGTTTTATAGACAACTCTACGCTTCGCTTAAGACGTTTTAAATGCGATAACGAAGGTCTGTCACCAAAAAAGGAGGAATGGCAAGAACTCACTTGACTTTGCTAAATACCTGTATCAACATTACGTATTATGACTGTTCTGTACATTAATGATATGGGTATGAAGGCTCTGAGACTATTTTCCTGTAATGTTTGAGAATCCGAAACTATATTAGCTGCCTTTAAAAATGAACTGGAATTCTGTTGCGGCCGGCCTTTCAAATTGTAAAATACCATCTCCTACTTCTCTATGGTTCGATTGTAGCAATTTTCCTAAAGACGTGAAATGCATTCTACTAATGTCATTTTTATCTTTCATGTCGCTGTCAATGAAAAAATAATAAGGAATTAAATAGTGGAATAGTGGACAAGAAGTTGTAATTTTTCACAATTATTTTTGTAAACTCGTTTGTGACATAAATATATTATAATTAGGATGAGGTTTCTTAGGCCAGCAGTTAAAATGTTATTTATTTATTTACATATCATACATAGATCAATATACCCCCAATAAAAAGGTTGAGTAATTATGTTTTATTAAAAATCTGAAGAGCCCCTCTTGTCTTTATGATAAACCATTTTAGTTTGAATTAATGGATGGCCACTAATACCTCCTAATAACTTTTTTAGCAAAGGGTCGGTCCTCTAGGCTATTTTACTTCACAAAATTGGGACGCTGAGTTCGGCAACTCAATTACGTAGAGTGAGGTAAGGTTACATCGCTCTTTTAGAAAGCACGTGAAACGAGCTAAGGTCGTAGGTCCAAATTTATATTATCTCAAGTGAATTATAGTAGGTAGAGTGGGTACTTAATTTTTAAAGAAAGTTGGTGCAGGGAGGTTACAATAAAAACAAGTCGAAACATTTATATTTGGCGTAAAATAAAGTTAACAGTTCAAATCATCTTCTATTTGGAAAATAGAATGCGAACATGATTCGATAAGACTTCCTATAATCATTCCTCCAATGCTACAAAAGTATGGGCTTATCTTTCCATTAATTATTTTTTGAATTTATATATATATATATATATATATATATATATATATATATATATATATATATATATATATATATATATATATATATATGTAGTAGTAAGGTCCTAGTACAAGTATTAGATGGGTAGGACGAACCACTTGTTCGAACCTAGCAATTAGCCCATCTTTTGGGCCATTTTACTATCCCCGTAGTAGAGAGTTGCAGCCACTTCACACATCATACCTCTGTAACTGTACCGCCGAAGCGAGTATGATGTGATCATTAGTGAGCCATATAAATCAGAGCAGTAAGATGAGGGATCGAACCCAAGACTTGGAACCGCCCTTGATTCAGTGATAGCCGAGCAGACGTGGAAAGTAATTTAATCGACACGGCCATACCGGCTCTCCCCTTTATATATAATATAATGTAGATGTATGTATATCATGTGCATGTAAGGTGTGCAAGTTCTTAATATCCAATCATGAAATATTTATTTTGTATAAAACCTTGATTTGTTGCTCCACCTGGAGGATAATGTTTTCCACCAGATTTGACCAAGTTTATTCAGCATCAAATTCCATATAACTGCTTTTCTTATCTTAGGACACACAGCATATATATATATATATATATATATATATATATATATATATATATATATATATATATATATATATATATATATTCTATATTCTTCTGCTGAAGATGGAGTATAGCCGAAACGGGTCCTGTGATCCTCATATCGAGCTAGTATCTCTTCATATCATAACACACTAACTTGTTTGTATATATATATATATATATATATATATATATATATATATATATATATATATATATATATATATATATATATATATATATATATATATATATATATATATATATACACGTGCATACAGATTGCCCTAAGAGAAAGTACCCAAGGACAAATTTTTTATATTTTTGGGTTTTCGACTCTCATAAAAACTCTTGATAGAATCTTCATAATGATTAGAGTTGAGAAGAGCCTTCTTTCTTCAATCCTAGGTCTCATAATTCTACAAACCTAAGCTTATTGAACAACATTGTTATTTTAAAAATATTATACATACATACCTATAAATAAATTATAACGTTTTCTCTTCCTAACACTAATTTAATAACGTATGACTAAGTAATAATAATAATAATAAACGTATGACTAAGTAATTACCTCATGCGAAGAATAAAAGTTGCTGAATGTTTTTTGGGGAAGTTCTTGAGCCGTTATTAACAGAAATTCCATAAAATTGGAGCCTTTTAATTTGGACAGGATCCTTTGACAAATCCTATCTGGAGATTTGCTTCCCCTTCATGCTCATAAGATACAAGGAAGTAGAAGACACTGCAAACCTGCCCTTTGTCTTGAGCTTGCTTGCTCGGTAATACTTTGATAAGAATATCTAATAATACTTCCTTTCGAGTTTGAGTGAGCACTCGCTAATATTCCCTAGTCTTATTGTTGGTTACGTATACCGACAAAGCCTGCTTACATTTGCTCACTAATATTTTTTTGGTTAATTTTTGACGTTATTTTAACCAGGGTGTGCCCCCCCCCTAAGCTCTATGACGCAACCCCCCCCCCCCAACTTTTTGAGATATGTTAATACATACACATCTTCGGTTTACGTTATGTTGGTAAAATATAAATACCTTACCTGACTCATATTTGTCAGTATTTATTATGTACATTCTCGTCACAAATAGTTAAATTTTATTATAAAATTAAATAGAAAATTAAATAAAACTCCTTTTTAGTTAACCTGAGATTTTATTAAAAATAATAGTTCGTTTCAAGATTTGTTAAGATAAAGTAATGATGCAGGGCCATTGAGAGGATTCCCGGGTCCCTGGGCATTTAGCATCTGGGCCCCTTTGGACAAATAACGGGGAGGGGGTCCTCCCCCGGAGAAGTTTTGAAAATTTAAGTGCAAAAAGAGGAGTTTTAAGGATTTCTGAGGGCAAGTTTGTCCTTACAGGAAAAGATGTTCATATTTTACGATTTTGGTAGTATTCATACTACGGAAAGATTAAGTTTTAATTTAAATCAAATTATAATTATTATTAACTACGGGAAACTGACAGAGTGTATTTTTCTCTGTCTGTTTCCCGTAGTTAATAATAATTATAATTTGATTTAAATTAAAAAGAAAAAGGAAAAGATGTTTGGTGGGGACGAATTTTTAAGATTAACTAAGATGGGCTAAAAAAAAAAAAAAAAAAAAAAAAAAAAAAATAGTTGTTTTGAAGCTGGCGAGTTTCATTAAAAACCTTCTTTTTAAACTTTGTATGTATATACATAATTTAAAATAAAATATAATATAAATTGTTTGCTAAAATAGTCGGATTAAGAGTAAGCAAATCAAAATAGTTAAGTAACACAGCTTATTTACAAAAACTGACAAATAAAATGAAATTGACAAATAAAAATGTAAAAGTTATTAACATCAGTTTGTTAATATTATGATTTGTCTGTCAGTTTCTCTCCTGTAAATTAAAATTGACCATATGAATAAGATGAAACCATCACAAAAATCTAAATAACTAAGTGAAACACAAGAATTCACACTTCCATACTCAAGACACATTAGGAATAATTTTAAGTTCATCACAATTAGTGGCGTAGTGAGGGCATTGGGGGCCCCCCACCAAAAAAAATTAATGAGCAAAAAATAAACATTTGCGTTCAGAACTGAATAGGGCCCACCTGACAATGGCATAGAAGTATAGTTCCAAGTTGTATTTTATTATGCTCTAAACACGACATTTGTATAAATATATAGTAGTTTTATGTTTTTTGTTTGTTTTTTTATTTGGGGCCCCCTGGCACCGGGGGCCCACACGCAATTCCCTTGCCCATAGTTACGCCACTCTTTCTTGTCTTTTTGGTTGTAAACAAACAGGACCCACACAATAGTAGAACATTTTTACTTAACAGTTTTTGTTTTTCGGCATAATGAAGGCCAAATTTACTTAAATATACTTGCAATCCACTAATTAATGTGAAAGCATTTGCACAATCACCATCAATAAATATGTTGTAGTTGTAAAAACACATGCGGACGCAAATAGCAAGCAGTCAACCTCTTGCATTTCATCGGAGCCTCCAGTGCAGACAGTGTTAGTGGCAGACGAGACGTCTATCAGAACTACCCTCGTTAATGCTCGTGCGCGCTACATACGTAGACACGATATAATTTTTATTCCTTCGCATTAGTACTGTATTGTAGTTCACTCTTTATTGGTAAAAATCTTTAAAATTTAGATAACTAATAATATATTTATTATCACATCCATCCCCCCCACTTTTTCCATCAAAGTGGGAAAAAGTGCTATTTACTGACCCCCCAAGAATATTAACGACGCAGCCTGCGTCATAACCCCCCTCTGTGAGCAACCCTGTTTTAACATTAACTAGGTAAGATAGAATACACGTTTAGAATAATCCTTTTAGGATCCCCTTTCACGGTTTAATTCGGTGGGACCTATAAATTTGGATATACTCTATTATTTTTCTCGGTAATCGCTGCACCTAAAATTGTTACAGGATTTAGAATCTTGGTTAATGTTAATTTTTCTTGATTGGTCCCAACTGATCAATGCTAATTCGTTTTTTACTAGAACATAGAATTCATATTTTTTCACCATTAAATAGAACGTTCTATGTGGTGATATAAAGCAATTATTTAGAACTATCGGCATGTAATTAGTAAAAATAAACCTTCAACAATAATTTTAATGATTTTCAGGCATTTAAATTTCTTTAACTCGATCTTCTGTAAAAGACAAACGCTAACATATCATATATATATATAAAAAAAAGTATTATTATTTTTTCCATAAAAATATAGTATATGCTAATACTCATTCTAAGAACTGCTGTTTTGTTTGATTTGTTTTTATTGGAGATCGTATGGTTGAAATAAAGAATACTTAAAGATCCTAAGCTATATTTTATAACAAAAGCAAACTTTCTTCTTCATTATAACTTATTTTGTTGACAGATGTCGAATAATTTTTTTTTTTTTCAGCATTTGTTTGAACTAACTCATTAAGTAGGTTTCCATCACTTTCATGCAGAAAAACGTCTTTCCTTTTTTTTTTGTTCCACTAAATAATTCCTATGATAATGTCTATCGGATTCAAGATATATACGAGAACAGTGTAGGAGAGAGAGACAAAAAAATATATTTGGTATGTAAATAGTAGGAGGGAAGTTTGAGTTATTAAACCGTTAGAACAGAATTTCCAATCAATACGTTTCTTCTTTTTTACTCTCTTCGCGTTTTCCAAAGCTTCGATATCAATTTGTGTGTACATCTTTTATAAAGCGGCGGGGATCATAAAATATTTAGCGTCAACGTTAGATATCGCGTGGCCTCCATCTCCTAGGCGACACTGCAAAGCAATGCCTCCATCACGCGAACTGGCTATAGCCTATACCCATACTTACCTTTTAATACAATTTACACTTGCTTGTTTTTCTTGTTTTATTTTTAACATTTACTTTTTTTATTGAAAGAAATAATTTTATCTAGTAATAATAGCGACCTTTAGTAAGACTAAAATGATGTGGGTAAAATTGAGAAAACCCGCTGTTACAAGACTAACAGAGGCTACTTTTATAGATTAGAGACGAGATAAGAGAGAAAAGGGCTTTTATCATATTAAAATGGCTCTCAAAGAATTTATTATTGAGAATGTGTTATATTGCCAACTATAAATTTCATTTATTACACGCATTCTCTTGGCCATCTTTTAGAAAAAAGTTGTCAATTTTATTGATTAAATTTACTTATAAATAAAATAGTAAATGCATGTGATACTATCCGGACACAAATTTGTCAATTTCATTGATTAAATTAATATATAAGACAAATAATAAAGATTGAGGATAAAGATACAGCTTAAAAAAATATACAATAAATAATTATGATTAAGGCATATTCAATAATCTTCAGAAACAACTTTGACAACATCATTGATTAAATTTACATATAAACCTAATAAGAAAGATATGGTATACTCTCCGAAACAAATTGTCATTTTCATTGATTAAATTAATATCTGACCAAAAACCACTTACGTGGTAAAAAGAAACACCCCGCCAAGTCTGTGGTCCAAAAAAGTTGTGAAATCAACTTTCTGTCCCGCCAAGTGATGTTGGCACTTTTTCCTGACCCAACACTGTCAACTTAGATATTTATCAGCTTCTTCTCCTTGGCGGTGTGCCTGCAGTACTACTCAAAGTTAACTGGTTGTATTCCACGCATCCTCTGCAAAGATAGTAGTAGTTGCATGAGGTCATTCCTTGAAAGCTTAATTTGTATATTACTTATTTCTATTTTATTTGCTTTTTGATAATGGGAAAGATTTACAGCGATGATCATGTGGCATCGAGAAGAGCCTTCAACAACACTGTTAAAAGGCTTTCCTCACACCACCAAGGAGAATAAGCTGATAAATATCTAAGTTGACAGTGTTGTGTCAGGAAAAAGTGCCAACGTCACTTGGCGGGACAGAAAGTTGATTTCACAACTTTTTTGGACCACAGACTTGGCGGGGTGTTTGTTTTTTTTTACCACGTAAGTGGTTTTTGGTCAGATTTCATGACTTTTTGTACAGTCCCTAAGGAAGGATTCTCTAAACTGTTTATTCCCACACATTAGAGTCAAATAAAAGTGAAGTTAAGAGCTGGACAAGGTCTGTGGAGATTGGAGAACTACGAGACCTATGACATTGAAAGAACTTAACATTCTTTTAGTAGGAGCATATAAAGATTTTTAGCAGCATTTGGCCACCTAGATACACTAACATTGCTGTCATTTGCGCATATCCAGCTGGATCCTGGCCTTACATAACCCCTTAATATTGTCTTAATTATACCTACCTTAATTATAAAGTATATATGTTAAAAGTAACTAATGGTATAATTACAATAATATATATTATTATTATATATTTTTTTATATATATTGTTATGATTATTATATTTATATATATATATATATATATATATATATATATATATATATATATATATATATATATATATATATATATATATATGTAATATGTATATATATATATATATATATATATATATATATATATATATATATATATATATATATATATATATATATATATATGTGTGTAATATATGTAATGATATATATATTATATTTTTTATATGTAATAATATAATATAGGCTCTCTACTTCGCATGACGCTTACTGGTTTCTTCCCTTTTTAGACTGTTTCCTAGCTTGGTTTCTCGCTCCACATTCAGCGTAGAAATGGAATAAGTTGATTGGTTGTAGGGGGGGGGGGGGGATGCACTAGGGCTCTAGACGAATCCAAAAGCCCTCATTTATTAAAATCGGTTCAGTAGTTTAGGCTGCAGGTGCGTCAACGTTAAAGTGACTGTTCGCTAGCTTGATTTCTCGCTCCGCGTTCAGCGTAGGGATGAGTTATCTAACTTTTTTTTAATTAAGGAATGCACTAGGGCTTTTGACGAATCCAAAAAGCCCTCATTCATTAAAATCGGTTCAGTAGTTTAGGCTGTAGGTCCGTCAACGTAAAATGAAGGAAGAATAAGAATAAGAAGTCATCAAAACTACCATTTTCTCTACTTCTACTTGACCGATTTCGACTTTTTTATTTTTTATTTTGATCTACAGGACACGGCCTTCAAAGATATTAAAAGATTATTTAGGTAGCTTGTACGTATTCCACGCTGCAGACCCTCAAAAACCCTAGTTTGTCACCTACAGTATATACAGTATATATACACTGGCAGCTTTTGTGAAATTTTGACTTTTTGACTTGGTGGGACGGAACGCTGCCGCGTTCCTAAATACTGGGTGGTCCAAAAGTCTCCCCCCGCCCTCTTAACTTTTGAAAGGTTTGAGCTAAATTAATGAAACTTGGGGGATTCGTACCATGTAAAGGGAAGTTTTCATGCAATCGCGAACTAGGGGAAACCACCCACTTTGCCCCCAGGCCACCCAACTTTAAAATTTCATATAAAAGTGTATATATTTTTGATAGCAGATTTGGATTTTTCGGTGAAAAATAAGAATATTTTTCTTAAAACTTTTTTTCTATCTCCAATATTTTGCCCCCTATATAGAACAAAAGCATAGAAATGGTAGTTTTCAGCCCCTGGGGGCAAAATGGGTGGTTGCCCCTTGTACGCGAGTGGATGAATACACACTTCTCTCTACATGGTACAGATCCCCCAAGTTCCATTTATTTATTTCAAAATGTTTTGATTTTATAACGATATAGGTGTTATGATTTTACTATTTTCAGGAGGGGGCACGTTTTTATAGATTATAGAAATATTTTTCCTGTAGTTTGCACTTTACCCCTCCTAAATGAAAATTTGACAAAAATGTACACAACAACAATTACTGTACTCTTAAAGAGCTTTTCAACGATATGCATCATGATGGGTTTTTATTACTTTGACATTTGTACCCCGTACCCCTGTGTACCAAAATCGGAACATAGTGTTTCTAACTCAGAATGCTTCCAACCATTCCCCAAAGTTTCATCGCAATAGGATGAATGGTTTGGGCAGGCATAAGAGACAGACAGACAGACAGACAAACATTCATTTTTATATATATAGATAAGATTTTTACTTACCATCTATCTTCATTTCTACTCCAATTTTGTTCCATAATTTATTTTTAAAAGTAATGTCCATATATTTCGCATTCGACAAATTATATTGTACTGGGTAAATACGTATACATTCAATTAACTTTCCGTCCCCCCCTTTTTTTTAAAAACAAAAAAACAAGAAACACTCGTCAGTCAAAAAAAAATATCGTCGAAGAGTAATGTGAAAATGACGGTTCGGTGACGGTGGCGTGCCTGACGTGCCGGTTTCGGATCGGTGCCGGCTCAGTGTCGACAGGGCCATTAAACTTCCAAGAAGGACATTTCTTTTTACTGATACATCTCGGAAATTACGGGACGGTGACGTGCCGTGCCTGATGTGTGTGAATAGACCTTTAGAAAGTAATGGGTTTGAACCCCTCTGTAATGGGTTTGAAACTTCGGGACTCCCAAAATCCCTTAAGATGCCCCCTTTCGGAAGATCTAAATTAATTATATTAAGGACTATCTAGTAATTATTTTATAATCATAAAAATATTTAAAATTTTAAAGTTATTATCTGTGTATAGAAGGATGTATTACCGCTCCCTTAAAATAATAAGAATTTTATTCAGCTCCTTTATATTTAATAAGCACAGACTACTTCTATCAATAATTCTTTAATATAGTTCAATAACTAACGACGCCAAAGCAAAACCAATTTTTATTACAATTTTTTGTAAAACTGAGAAAGATACAAATTTAAAACAATATTTTCCTATCACTTATAAATTCTTATACTATTATCTTTCCCATTCTACCTATTTACCTACTCTTCTCCATTCCCCTTTTTCATGGCTAATGGAGAAATATGGGTGATTATATTTTTTTTGAGTTGGTTATAGATTAAAATCAGGAGAGAATTACAAAGTTTCGAGAAAGTTTTAAAAGTTTTTGCTTTCAAAGTAATGAAAGAGCAGACAGCAAGACGACACACGCTCGGCACTATAAACTCAAGTACAAAAAACTTTTAACATTTAGCTAAATCTCAGTAAACTCAAATACAATATAGGTCGGTCTAAAATTTTAGGATTCGTTATTTTTAACTATCCTATATCCTATTATTATTATTATTTATTTATCCTTGCGAAGATTATTCAATTTCTTATCCAAGAAGTTATGGAATTATCTTAATTCCTTTTAGACCAAAGTAATGAAAAATAAAAGGTTTGTACGCTAGAGACTTGAGAAAAAGAAGCACAAAGTTGTTAAGAACTTGTTAGTGCTATCTTACAGAACAGTATAACTTTATCTCAACCTACTTCCTTCCAATTCTCTTAACTTTTCTTCTCTCTGTTATTTTTTTTTTATTTTATCTTTTATCTTAAGAAATTTCCTCTTGACTGACAGTTGATTTTAGCTTTTTAGTTTTGGAGCCGACTGATTTATTTACGAAAATACGGTGAAACACAGCTGGGTTTTCCTGTCTTTCTATCTGTCTATTAGACGTACTAGAAAGTTTTCTGTTTCATAGAAAATTAGCAGATAGGATTATATTAATTGATAATATAGCAGTCTGTTTCAACATAAACTTATTTTCTCAAAATGGATTAGAGAGAAAAAAAAATAAAAAGTATGTAATTGTGTAGAAAGCTCTCAAAGTACATGATAAGAAATGTAGTGCAACTAACTACTATTTTTTGGTTCTTAAGAACTTGCAGGGTCCAATGTTTTCGTCGGCAATGTTTTTCCACTGAGTCCATCAAGCTCTGTTAGTACACAGTATTTGAGTGCGGCTTCCTAAGCTTTCTATCCATACATAATTAACACAATGTTAATGCAATTCCTAGAAACCTAAATTGATTTTTCTTAAATAATTCATTAGTCAATGTAGGAGCAAGGGGGTTACGCAATTATAACCCGATCTTTCTCCTACGGGGTAGATGTAAAGGTGAAAAGAAATAAAGGTTTAACTGGACTGTAAGGGTTAAAGACTATAAAAAAAAGAAGAAAAATAATTGTAATCTTGATTTTAATGAATGAAGATAAAAGAAAATGTATAAAGATAGTTATTTGGTATAAGTACCTAATATAGATATGTATAAATACGGTGATAGAAGATAGATGTCTGGTAGTGATGATTAATGATGAGGGTGATGATATGGATGGTGATTGGGTGATGAAATGTGCTACCACAGCAAGCTTGCAGCACAGCTAATGGTAGTCAGGTGGAAGCACTTTTCTCTCATAAATCAGTGAGTATGAGAGATTCAGCAGAACTATTGATGGTGATGGTGATCATATTATATAATTAAACTGTTGGTGGGGATAAAGATAAAACTGCTGAAGGTGATAAAGCCAAGCTGTTAAAGGTCAGGCTTGAGTTGACATAGAACACACACTGAGAGTTATATTATATAATTAAACTGTTGGTGGTGATAAAGATAAAACTGCTGAAGGTGATAAAGCCAAGCTGTTAAAGGTCAGGCTTGAGTTGACATAGAACACACACTGACAGTTATATTATATAATTAAACTGTTGGTGGTGATAAAGATAAAACTGCTGAAGGTGATAAAGCCAAGCTGTTAAAGGTCAGGCTTGAGTTGACATAGAACACACACTCAGAGTTATATTTGTTAAAAAAGGTGGAGTGAGTAGGAAGATAAGAGAGGGAAAGATAAGGAAAGTTTAGCTAAATAGATAAAGATATAGATATGCAGATAGATATAAAACATAGAAATGGACTTTGATGCTTAAACTCTAATCCCCAGACCTAATTTATAAATATTAAAAAACAAAAAACATCTCATGAGAAATGAAAATTAAAAAGATAAATAAACAAAGCTATGTGAAATTTGCTAGCAAGCCTAAACAGTTAATATCAAAGGCAATTTTTACATGATCAAAAATTACCAATAAAATTGTAATTTTTTTTATAAAAAAATATAATTTTTTCTTCCAAATATTTCATACTGTATTTTTTCCACTGTATCTTCTTCTCAATGATCTCTTTGTTATGCGTTAGGTTTTCGTTACGATTAATCACTATGATTCATTTATGTTAATAAATTATGTAACATTTTTTTTCTACACATTTTGTACAATGTACTTTCTTCTCAATGACCTCTTTATTTTGCGTTAGGTTCTCATTGAAAAATTCAATACTTTATATGATTTCTAAACATGGTATTTTATAATACTTTACCCTATTTTTACAAAATGTGAAGGTGTGATGGGAATTATCTATTATTTATGATAAATCTTTACTTATAAGAATAAGTTAGATAAAATAAACACTTAAATCACATTTTAATTAATCACTGAATTATATACAAAACAAGCAATTGACAGTTGGTTGTCAATATAAATATAAACAGGTAAACATAAACAAATACATATTATCTCTCCCCCCTGAATTGGGTTCCCAATATCTGGTTTATATGTCTTCTATAAACTTGTCCATCGTCCAATATTACTTCATAGTGTAGCTGTCCTAATTTCTTAATAACTTTGCCAAAACTCCATCGAACATTAGGACTCCTGTAATCCCTCACTTGTACTCTTTCCCCCTCTTTAAATTGGCGTTTCTCCTGAACCCTTTGTTTTCCGCTTGGGGGTGTTGATGGTACCATGAGGTCTAATCTGGTTCTGATATTTCTGTTAAACATTAAGTTGTAAGCACTATCTCCGGTAGAGTTAGGAGCCTTTCTGATTTGCATCAATAGTCGACATAGTTTTAAATTTATGTCTCCTCCTTCCTCTGCCATCGCTTTTAAATTCTTCTTAATTGTTTGGACAAATCTCTCCGCCTGTCCGTTGGTAGCTGGATGGTATGGAGCCGTAGTTTTGTGTAGTATTCCATTATTTTTAAGAAAGGATTGAAATTTGTAAGACGTAAATTGCGGTCCGTTGTCAGAAACAAGTGTGGTTGGAAGTCCAAAGGTAGTGAATAGCATTCTAAGTTTACTTATGCACCAGTCTGAAGTGGTACTTTTGGTAGAAATCACTTCCACCCACTTGGAAAAGGCATCCACAATGATAAAGTAGTAGTAACCCAGCATAGGTCCAGCAAAATCAACATGGATCCTTTGCCAAGGTTTATCCGGCCTTTCCCAAATGTGTGTTGATATTTTAGCAGGTTCATTTTGTTTCAGGCAGCATCTCTTACATGATTTCACCATATCTTCTATATCCTTATCCATGTTCAACCAGTAACAGTAGCTTCGTCCAACCAGTTTCATTTTTACAATACCTAAGTGTCCAACATGAAGCTCTTCAAGTACTTCTTTCTGTAACTTTGCAGGTATCACTACTCTACTTCCCTTAAACAGACAACCTTCTTGTAACGAGTATTCATAGTCATTTAACCCTACGGGTTTTAAACTTCTTCCTTCCTTCAATGCTTCCACTATCGGTTTTAAAGTACTGTCCGTCGCCGTTTCTTTCTCTATTCTTTCTTTATCTACAGGTAATGTCTCTATCTGTTTCATACAAAATATTGTAGGGTCGTCCTTGTAGTTATCTTTGCTTTGTTCTGTCGGAAATCTTGATAGAAAGTCGGCGTTACTATGTTCTGAAGTTTTTCTGAATTCGATAGTGTAGTCAAAACCGGATAAAAAATTTGCGTAATTAAACAGTCGAGTTGCCGTCATATTAGGTAGAGGTTTGGTTGGATTAAAAATTGACACCAGTGGTTTATGGTCCGTTATGAGTGTGAATTTTCTTCCATAACAGTAGGGAAAAAATTTCTTTAGTCCCCAGTAAATTCCTGTAGCCTCTTTATCTATTTGGCTATAAAGTTGTTCAGTCTTAGTCAAAGTTCGTGAAGCAAAAGCAATGGGTCTGTCGGTTCCATCTTTTAATCTATGAGATAATACCGCCCCCACTCCTACAGGGGAGGCATCTGTAGCCAATGTTAACGGTAGTTCTGGGTTGAAATGAGTCAATGTTTTGTCGCTAGAAATTTCTTCTTTTACCTTTATAAAACTATTTTCACATTTTTGACTCCATTTGAAGGACGCACTTTTCTTGAGAAGGTTATTTAAAGGATTTAAAATAGTGGCCAAATTTTGAATAAATCTATTGTAATAATTAATAAGTCCTAAAAATGATTTTAGTTCGGATACATTCTCAGGTCTCTTGGCTTTTATTAGGGCTTCAACTTTATCCTGGCAAGTATGTAGCCCATTTTCGTCAATGATATGTCCTAAATATTTTATACTTTTCTTTAAAAATGTACATTTTTCCTTGTTTAATTTTAAATTAAATTGTCTCAGTCTGTCCAGAACTTTAGTCAGTCGCTGCATTGTTTCTTCAATCGTTTTTCCTTGTATTATTATGTCGTCAAAGAAACTAGCTACACCTTCCAGTCCATGTAACAACTTATCCATAAACCTGTTCCATATGGCTGGTGCAACTTTAACTCCAAACATTAATCTGTTGACCTTATATAATCCTCGGTGAGTACTTAAAGTTTGAATAAGTGCGCTTTCGTCATCCATAAGTAAGTGTAAATAGGCGTTGCTTAGGTCAAGAGTACAGAAAAATTTTCCTCCATTCATCTTAGTGAATATTTCTTCTATCAAAGGGATAGGGTATTGTTCATCTTTTATATGCTTGTTGACAGTCGTTTTGTAGTCGGCACAGATTCGAATGTTTCCGTTAGGTTTGACCACTGGTACAATAGGTGTCCCCCAATCAGATTGTTCTACTTTTGTTATAATGCCTAAATTTTCAAGCCTTACTAATTCTGCTTCTACTTTTGGTTTTATAGCAAATGGTACCTGTCGCGCTTTCAAAAAAATTGGTCTCGTTTCTTCTTTTAAGTAAAGGTGTCCTGTCATATTTGGTATTACTCCTATTTCATCTTTAGAAAATACATCTTTGTACGTTTCTATTACATTATTAATTTCTAAAGTAGATTCTTCCTTCACAGCTTTTATCTCTGCCCAATCTAGCCTAACTTCGCGCATCCATTCTCTTCCAAAAATGGGGTCCACGTTCTGTTTTATTAAGTAAAGTTTTCCAACAAAATCTTGATTTTTATACGTACCTTTTACATAAACTACTCCTTCTGGCCTTATTATCTCTCCCGTGTATGTCTTTAGCTGCACTCGTGTTTCATGAATTTTCTTTTTTATTTTAAGTTTTTCAAAGTCTTGTAACGACATTGTACTTAAAGCTGCACCCGTGTCTAGTTCCATATTAATCTTCTTTCCATCAATTTTTAGGCTAATATTAAACTTATCTGAACCTCGCTTATTAGATACAAGATTAATCTCATATGGCTCACTCTCGTCCGAGCTTTCTTGTTCTGTACCAATCTGTTTTGTATCTCGGGGTTTTCTACCTTTTTCTAAACATACTTTGCTTATGTGCCCGATTTTAGAGCAAAAATCGCACCTGGTTTTAGAAAACCTGCACTTGTTCGCTCTATGTTCCTTATCACCACATCGGAAACATCGTCCCTTAAGTGATTCGAAATTTAGTTGTTCTCTTCCAATTTTCTGAGGTGTGACTGCCCTATTATTGTTCCTTTTCATCTGATGTACTTTTGTCTCATTTTGGCAATGTTCTGTAAAATCCGGATTCTCCGATTTGGCTAGTTCTATTGTAGTTGCTATATCGACAGCTTCTTGAAATGTCAACGAATTCTTTTCCTGTAGTAACTTAACCCTAATCTCCGGATCTCTTACTCCTCTTACAAATTGTAATCGTAAAAATAAGTCTGCATTTGACTTGCCACACTCACATTTAAATTCGCATTTAGCTACTCCTTTCTTAAGTTCTCTTACGTATTCCGCTATCGGCTCGTGATCATTTTGAACCCTAGATATAAATTTATGTTGAATGGCCCATACACTGGGTTGTGGATCATAGTAATCTTTCATTATTTTAACTAATTCATCATAACTTTTATTACTTGGTTCTTCGGGAGAACATAAATCATTCAATTTGTCATGTACGAGCGGTGTTAATGCATTGATTAGTAAATAAACTTTAGTTTGAACATCATATGTTCTCCTTAGTGCAGTATATATCTCAAACCTTTTAATAAAATTCGCAAATGATTCTTCTTGTTGGTATGGTGCAAAATTAACATTAGATGTGATCGTAGTGGTACTCATAGCACCAGGTTCCTCTTTTTGCCTGTTAAGCTTTGATTTTAACGTGTCCATTAGCATTTCAATTTCGATATAATCATCTTCCATTTTATTTCTATATTCTCTTTCTGTTGACATAGCGCTCTCCTCAGTTAAGTCATCAATAGAGTCCTGTACTTTATCATATTTGTTCCAGTACTCTTTTAATTTGTTCAATCTAATCTCTAACTCCCCTAGGGGCCAGGTTAACTTTGTATCTAGTAATGTTTTTAGTCTAGTAATTTGTGCCTTAATAGTAGATCTGTTCTTTTTAAACTTACGTATTTCTTGTTCCATGTTGGTAGCTGTCACTTGTTCATTAACCATTTTTACCTCGTCGCCACTGATAAATCTTTACTTATAAGAATAAGTTAGATAAAATAAACACTTAAATCACATTTTAATTAATCACTGAATTATATACAAAACAAGCAATTGACAGTTGGTTGTCAATATAAATATAAACAGGTAAACATAAACAAATACATATTAATTTATGGAAATAATTATAAAATAGAAGGTGGTGACGAATATATAAAAAAGTTACAACTTACTAACATAACAACTGGGTATAATTACCTAGATGGACGTTTTAAGTATTTTTTAATACTTCTGACGGTATCTTTAAGATTTCTTGCATTAATTGTACGGGGAAGAAGATTTTCCGAAAATTTGGTGTTTCCAATATTCGGAACTTTGGGCTTCATCTCCTTTAATAGTCAGGGTGCCAATCAAAAAAGTGGGAAATGAGGTATACATAAAATGTTTTTGTTGATTTTGGTTGTATTTAAGTTGTATTTCAAAAATCCGATTGATGCCACTCGTCCCCCTTGAGCAATTTTAGAAATTCAAGATGGCGGCCAATATGTACAAAATTATATGCTTTTGCGATTTTATTAGAATTTTTACGGTCATCATTACCTTTTTAAGTTCATTGGAGACTATCACAAAAAATAAAATATCCAACCCGTTTTTACTTTTCTACATGTATTTCATTATATTAATTGAATAAAATGTGATCGTTCTGAAGATCGAAAATTTTAAGCTATGTGATCGTTCTGAAGAACGACAATTTTTATGTCTCTAATTTCAAAAATTCCCAGACAGAAATTCGGTTTAGACATCAGGGGACATTTTTGGTTCCTGGTCTGTCTATCGGTCTGTCCACAATTTTTGAGAACCAACAAGTCTTAAAAACTACACTTATCCAATTTTAATGAATTTTGGATGTTAGGTCATAATAAGCTCATTTATGGTTCTATATAAGTTTCATCCTTATGCGCTCATTTGCTTGTCTTCCACATACGCACAAGCATACAATTAATTTCACCTATATCTTCAAAAGTACTCATATGCTTTTTATGATATTTGGGTGGTTTGTCGAAAGTAGCCCAGATTAATTTAAACCTTCTGCGCACTTTAACGTTTGCTAAAATTAGACTTTAATTCATCTAAAAAAATCAAAACAATTTTGTCAGATATAAAAAACGGGGAAAATTAAATAATTTTGACAATTATGGGTTGTAAATGCATAAAAACATTTAAGCATCTACGAAATAGGACGCGAGAAAGCTATGTGCCACACCAATTTGCAGTTTTTTTGTTTTGTGTTTTTAAGTGAATATGTGTGAATTTTGTATTGAAACCTTGTTTGCTTTTTTAAACACTTTTTTGTATGGTTTTAGATAAAACATTTTTTTTAAAGAGGTTACTACCTATTCTATACTGAATAAAGGATGGGAATCCTGCTTTCTTTAAATAAATAAAAAATAATAAAATAACATACAATTTTTATTCAAACCCATTCTAGGCACTCAGATTCGTGTTCCTTGACATCAACAAGTAAGGTGCGCTTCACGTAAATACGTGGGCCGATAATCGCCGGTTTCTGTACATTAAAGTGAAAATTATTAAGTGTAATATAATTACACTAATTATAATAGTAATATTCTTTTATTACTCTTCAAGACCTTTAAATTGATGTATAACATGTTATGGTAAGTAAAACAATGTTTAGTCACCCGCCATATTGGCCGCCATCTTGAAAATTTTAATAATTGCATATTCTTTGTCTACACTTCAAGACCTTTTCAAGTTGATGTATAACATGTCATAGTTACTAAGAACTTTTTTTAGTCACACGCCATATTGGCCGCCATCTTGAAAATATTGGGTGTCAAATTTAAATAGTTGCATATTCTTTTTCTTCATTTCAAGACCTTTAAATTGATATATAACATGTCATGGTGACTAAAAACTTGTTTTTATTCACCCGCCATATTGGAAATTTTAAGTGTAAAATTTTATTAATTGCATATTCTTTTTCTACAATTCAAGACCTTTAAATTTATGTATAACATGTCATAGTTACTAAGAACTTTTTTTAGTCGCCCACCATATTGGCCGCTATCTTGAAAATATTAAGTGTGAAAAATCAAAAATGTGTCCAGTTGTCTCAAATGCCGAGATGCACCTGTGTGCCATTTCATGTTCCTAGCTATACTAGTTTATGAATTGAAACAAGCAACGGACAGACAGACAGACAGAGCCGTTATATAAGGTTTCTTTTTGTACTTTGTACAGAAACCTAAAAACCTAAGAAATGATGTATAGCACGCCCATATTGAATCTAATCAGAAAACCTTAATTTTTTAGTATTTATTTGCCGCCATTTTGATTTTCCGAAAATGCTCAAGGGTGACAGGGTGGCATCACTTGGATTCTTAAAGTATACATATTATTGAACAAAAAAACGTAAAACAATTTTATGTATACGTTAATTCCAGGCTACCATAAAAATAGCCATTTGGCACCCTGACTATAAATAAAGGGGGGGGGGGGGGCAATAGAGGCAAGTAAAAGCATCTTTCTGAGTCCTGCTTTTGCTTAGTAGCTACAAGGTAGGCAAGTAGAATAAGGCTGACATTTTTTAGTCGGCCCAACATTCGTATTTTGGCTCTCAACCCCCCCCCCCCCCCCCCCCCCACTCTCCAATTAAGGTGTGGGTATAAGCGTATAAACAAAGCTAATTTTCAGATGCGTCCCAAGATTTCTACTGCCTAGAGGGGTTTAATCGGACACACAGCCCATCCATCTACATTTTACCCATCTAATCAGGAATTAAAAATCTTCAAGATATAATTTAATCATTTTATTTGTATCTTTCCTTAATAATATTATTATTATTCTTTTTTCATACAGAAATTTTCAGATGCCAATTATTACATTCTTAACAATTGTTCGACCTCAAATCCTCCTTGCATTCAACAATTGAAGAACCACCTAGCACATAGTAACAACAAAAAAAATCAAATAAACTAAATTAAAAAAATAAACAAAAAACTAATTATGTCACTATTGTGATCACTAATTAGGTCAAAATATTGTCTGGTGAAGTTGACATTTGCCTAGTTTTAAAATCCTCTGTCCATAAATGTCCGTCTTTAGCTTAATCGTATTAATTATGAACTCAACACTCCCTATCTAGGTTAAATCATTCTAGATTTTATATCTTAATTTTTTAAGCATGACGGATGAAAATTCAGTAATAAATTATTAATCCATTGATTTAATTTTTTTAAATTAATTATTTGTTTCTACTCTTGCACCCAGTCGTATAAAAGTTTAATTTTGCCTATGTTTACAGCGAATATTATAATGGTTGTTCTGACGTCTTTCCAAAGTAAACCTCTCTAAGAGATGGCGTGTTAGTTTAAAAAATTTAACTATGGTCAAATTAAGCAGCGTTATATCTCTTTTTTTTATTTATTTAATTATTTAAACTTGGTGTTTTTTCCCTCTGTAAAATGATTTATAGCTCCCATTTGATATTGTTAAATAAAAAATGTCAGGTGTGATGAGTGGTTTGTACGAGTGGGGGGTTTATTTGCGACGAGTGTATGAGTGGTAGGGTGGCGTTGTTTTGTGTAGGCCTCTTGTTGCCATAGAAACCACCTGCCTATACACCTCCTCTAATAATATTATCATTAATATTACAATGTTCAATCAATAAAAAGAGACAGAATAAACCGGCAAGACAATTCTACGCAAAATTACATGCTTTTAAACTTATATTCACTGGCGTATCTGAAATAACCCCCTCCCTATGATTAGGCTAATACCCATTAAAAAACATGCCAATCAAAGCCTTGAAATTTTGCTTTGTAGTGTTGCAACAAGTCCAATAAAATTACCCTGCATCCTTTTCCCTAATGTTCTTTATCAGAACCAGTATTATGCAAATCCATATAAAAATCGTCCTATATTTTAACTATTAATGGCCGAGGATCTTTCACAAATTACCCTGCAAAAGACGCTTTGAAACTATAATTTTATTTTTATTTATCTACATTATTTCAGTTATTATCATTAATCAAAAGCAAAATTATTCAAATGATAAAATCCTTGATGTATTATTTTACCTCTATATTAAAAAAAATCGGTCCGAGACAAATCAGACAAACATTCTTATATACGAGTTTATAATTAGTTAGCCCAGTGTTTTCTATTTATTTGTTTTCGAGTTTTCGTAGGTACATTTAATTAATAGTGAAAATTTTATCAACATTTGTCATAAAAATAACTTTTTCTCAGCGGGGAATCAAACCTCGCCTCTTTCCGTCCGCGTTTAAAGCTATTTTCTCAGGAACTAGATGTTTCCCGGAAAAACGGCTTATATCGTTAGATTCGTATTTAAATAGACTACATTTTAGAATTATTTAATCAAAATCGTCGGAGCCATTTTAGAGAAATAATTGTTTTAAATTTTTTTTTAGAGTTTTTGGGGGGGTTTCACGCCAAATGTGGAGCTAAAATTCATTTATCGATTTCGCCTTGGGGTATGATTTTTCTTCATGTATGCCAAATATCGTAAAAATCGGCCCAGTAGTTTGGGCTCCACAAGTCTCCAGTGACGACACACTGACAGACGATAGACACATGACAGACAGACTTTTTTTAAAAACCACTTTGTTGGACTCAGGGGACCTCAAAACATGTAAATCCATCAAAATCTAAAAATGGAATTTCCGTGCTATCACAAGACTTTCTTTTTATACGAGAAAGTAAAAAGTCAAAGGGCTTCTTCATGTCCTTATAATTTTATAAACTAAGACTAGCTGACCCGGCAAACGTTGTTTTGCCATATGAAAAATATTTCTAGAGAATAATTTGGTAGTTAAATAAAAAATAACTAACTTATTGTAAGTGTGTGGGGACGTGATCTATGACTGAGGAATGGAGCTCTGTGAACAATGACAGCCTATCAAAATAATAACAGACCAAGCATATATTTATTAATAATTCATTTTACTTTATTAACTTAAGTAGTATATATTTAAAATTATATCTCTTAAAACTTATATATAAATTAAAATGTTATCCATATTTGCTATCACTAATTATGATAATTAAAAAAAATCAATATCAATCTCTAAGTACAATGGATTGTATGATATTATATTTAATAATTTAATCATAATAATAATTATTTATAAATTTAAAATGTAATCCCTACTCAGTGCTGTTTCCTGGGTGAGAAGTGACGCCGGTAGACGCCTGGCGGGGATAACTAATCGATTGATAATTGATCAGTTATCCACCATAGAGAGTTGAAGATTATTAAAGTACAAATATGGCTATTAACAAATAGGGGTTGGTGGTAAAAAGGTAAAATTTTAAGATTATAATTATTTTTTAATGCCAAATAATAATTAAAAAAATAAAATTAAAAAATGTTGTCCAAAAAATAAAAAATTCAGGTGGTCCACTCTTATCACTTAGGGCTATAAAAAATAGTTTATCTACGATTGATACGAAATATAAACATTATATCTCTGTTTAGATGCGTAGAAAGTGATTACTTGTATTCATTGCGCATGCGCGTCTCATGGTTCTTAAGAATTCCTCTTCTTTACCACGCTAGCGCGGTAAAGAAGAGGAATTCTTTAGCTTTAAGCACGATTAGCGAGTTTGTTTACATTTATCAAAACTAATTTGCTATTATTTTATTAAAGTAACTGTTTATATCGAGTTTTTAGTGAAAAACAATGAATGAATCAAGTGGCTTTGACGAAAATGTAGAGAATAATACTCCTCCAGAAATAATTAATTCGGCAAAAAATACAACTCAAGATTAATGCCATCTTTATCAAGAGAAGAGATACGAACTTACATACATCAGTATAAATTAGAGATAGTCCAAACAGAGAAATATAAAGGTGGTGCGTTAATTTTGACGGGGAGTGTATTTTTAATCCACAGGGTGTTGAAGATTATTACAGTACTAATATCGCTATTAAAAATGGAGGGTTGGTGGTAAAAATTTAGTATAAAGGTGGTAAAAAAAAGGGTAAAAATTTAGGGTTATAAGCATTTTTTAAAGCCAAATTATAAAAAAATTAAATTAAAAGTTTGTCCAAAAAATAAAAACTAATTTTGTTTTAGGGGGCCTTATCACTTAGGGGTGGTAAAAGGGTAAACATTTAGGGTTATAAGTATTTTTTAATGCCAAATCATAAAATAAAAAAATTTGCCCAAATAATTAAGAAAATTAAATTTTGGGGGGTCTCCCTCATCACTAAGGGGTGGTAGAAAAGTAAAAATTTAGGATTATTAGTATTTTTTAATGCCATATCATAAAATAATAAAATTTAAAAACTTTGGCCAAAAAATTCAAAAAATAAAATTTTGGGCCCCCCCCCCCTCATCACTGAGTGGTGGTAAAAAGGTAAAAATTTAGGGTTATAAGTATTTTTTAATGCCGAATCTATCAAAAATAAAATAAAAAAATGTTGTCCAAACGCTATAGCGTAAGTATTCCAGCAGGCGTCGAAAAAATTAAAATAGTGGTTGAAAACAAAAGGAACGAAACAGGTCTAGAAAATTAAAGGAAACGAAAATAGGAATTTAGAAAGTGAAATGAATTTTCTAGCTGAAATAGAAGAAAAGATAATAGAAAAAGAAAATAAAATATATACGCTCTGCGGTGAAGAAGAACGGATGAACATGTGGGACGCGATAGATGAAACACTTGGAGAAGTTCGTCGGATATTCCGCTAGATGGCAGCAGGTGATCGACCCTTAAAACAAGTCTTGAAAAGGTACGCCTACCAATTAGTGTGGCACATAGCTTCCTTGCGTCCTAATTCGAATACTTAAATGATTTTATGCTGTTACAACCTAATTTTGTCACATTTATTTAATCCCCCCCCCCCTTTCTCAAATCTTTCTAAATTGTTTTGTTTCTTTACGCATGAATTAAAGTATCAATTAAGCAATTTCATAACAGCGCAGACAGTTGAAATTAATCTAGGGTTACCTGCGGGCTACTTTCGACGAATAATCCAAATTTCTTAACAATCAAATGAGTACGTTGAAGATATAGGTGTAAATAAATGTGCGCACGTGTAAGAGAAACAAACGGAAGACAAAACGTTGAAACTTACATGGGACCAACAATTGGCAAATTATACCATCCAAGTTTCAGCAAAATCGGTCGAGTAGTTTTTAAGATGTGTTAGTTCGCAAAAATTGAGCGACAGAGAGGCAGACATTCACAGAATCAAATTGTTCCCTGATGTCTGAAACGGATTTCTGTCTTGGAATTTTTGTAATTGGAGACATAAATAATGTTCATTCTCCAGAACGATCGCTTTTTGCTACAAAACTTTTGCTTCCCAGCTTACCTGAAGTCTTCAATTTTAAAAATTTCCGTTTCAGACATCAGGGATTATTAATTTTTGGTTCCATATCTGTCTGTCACTCAATTTCAATCTTAAAAAAATCTCGTCAGATGGTATGTCATAATTAGCTCATTGTTGGTCCCATATAAGTTTCAACCTTCTGCGCCCATTTGTTTCTATACATTAATTACAGCTATCTTCAGAAGTACCCATGTTATTTTTATGAAATTGGGATGGTTTGTCAAAAGTAGCCAGCAGATTGCCTCAGATTTGTGTCAATCGTCTGCGCACCTCATATTTTTTCTAAATTTATACTTTAATACTTGTAAAATAGTCTGCAAATTAGTGTGGCACGTAGCTTCCTCGCTTCCTATTTCATATTAATGGTTTTATGCCTTAAAAAATCTATTTTTGTCAAATTTATTTCATTTTTTCCGTTTTTACATCTGGCAAAATTGTTTTGATTTTTTGAAATTAAAACAAACGGACGCACAAGGTTGAAACTTATAAGGGACAACAATGGCCTAATTATGACCTACTGTCCAAATTTCATTTAAAAATGACGAGTAGTTTTTAAGTCATGTTGTTCGCAAAAATTGAGCGTCAGACCGTCAAACTGACTAACATACACGGAACCAAAAATATCTCAATCGGATGTCAATTGGACAATAACAAATTCGTTCACAAAATCGTTCTTCAGAACGATCACATAGCTTCTGTTACCTTCGGTAAGCTCGGAAGCAAAATCAAAACAATCTTGACAGATTTAAAAACGGGGGAAAATTAAATAATTTTGACAAAAATAGCTTATAAAAGCATATAATCATTAAAGTAATTTTACGAAATGGGACGTGAGGACTATTATAAAATGTTTTAAAAATATTAAAATTCGTAAAAAAAAAAAAAAAAAAAATTAAACTGAAACCTAATTTGTAACATTAAAATAATTAAAATGAATATTCACGCAATACTGACGTAAGACACAATTACGTCCTCAATGAATCATGAAATGAGTCTCTTGACTCGTGCATTACCGACGGAAGTAATAATTCCGACACTATTGACGCAAAGCACCTACACATTGCACTGTCACGATCTGCCGTAACCTTAACTTACGTCAGTCATGCTCGATAAAGGGAACAAACCCTTCAAAACAATAGTGACGTTTACTGCTCTCTAGTGGATTAGAGTAAAGTTACACTTCTGTCATTAATACATGATTTAAAGGTCAATGTATCCGTCATGAATAAGCAATTAACTCAAAATCAGCATTTTTTGAGTTACGCCACTAATGTTCTCAGCATATGTAAAACATGTTGCCTTAAGAAAAACAAACCAGTCTAAGAGAAGCACCACCCATAGGAACCAACAGAGGCACCTTGCAATACACATTGATTTCGCGGCACCAATGAATGGACGATATTATTTTATAATCGTAGATGCTTACTCCAAATGGGTCATACTAAATTGGATTTTATGGTGACCGAGGAGGAACATAAACAAACAGGGGTAAGTGTAAGAGTAAAAACGAAATTACATGTGTGAGACCGTGTGCAGGTTCGAAATTATCAGGGAAAAGAGAAAAAAATGGAAATGTGATGCACTACTTGGTTAGTAGACGGAAAAGAAGTAATAATATGGATACTGGATAGGGCATCTAGATCAGATACAGGGGTGCGAGACTAGACATGTATGTGACAGATTACTGCCAACACTGACACTTTATTAATTCTTACTACTTACAATTGTTCTTATTCTTAGTTTAAAATAAAAATGTACATTAGATTAAAGTATAGTTTATGTACTATAGTGTTTTTTGTGTACTCAACAAAAGCCGTAAAAAGAAGTAATTGCTTTCACCCAATAATTGGATAAATATGCTTCAACTGTGGAGGAGGGAAAAAACTGCCTTCCCTTATAATTGGAGAAAGGAGTTTATTATTTTCCTTCCTGTGTCGAATATTAAAAATGAAAAGTAAAATATTTTGTACACTAGCTTTTTGTTGCAACAATGACTTGCTGGATAACTATCTATTACAAGTAAAATATTTATTCAAGTTTGAAAATACTTAAAATTCAATTATTTATGAAGTTGGTAAGTTTGTTGTCACCGCAACGTTTTTGCACGCAAAGGAAGGGGTAGCAAAATAATTCTCCCGCTTACTATATACATACTTACATATTGATTTTTTTAAAAACTGTTTAGAAGCATTAATCTAACATTTTTCTTTACTCTAGAGGTATAGAAAAGTAAAGAGAAGAAAAAAAAATAAAATTATGGTTCATTATTGTTATTATTATAATAAAAATACGTAATGAGGCCATTGGTAGGGTTAATTCTTTCTCTTAAATGTCCTGCCGACACTCATAAATTATTTATTGGAAAGCTTCCAAAAAATATGAAACCATAATAAAATATGAACTCGCAACGACATTTCAATATTTAAGTAGTTTACGCTTTTTGTCAGGATCGGTTGTAACAAAACTGATAGACATTTTTCAAGACTAACTGTTTGCAATATAAGCCAAATAAAATCATCGCCGAACTTGAAGATTTGAGATTCAAATTTGTATAAAGTTTTAATTGTCTGCACTATAACTGTATTACCAACTCTGAGCAGCAGCGCTTACGCCCTGTTTACAGGGCAGGCGCGCTCCAATCCAGTAGCCCGCTGCGTGCGCCAAATTTTAAAATTATCACACGGGCGCTGATGCTTAGGGCTGATCAAACACTGTGATTGGGACAAGCTCCCAGAGTAAAGTTTGTAGAGGGAGTGGGGATAATTGTATATAAGTAAGTAGGTAATAGTTTGGAGTAGGTCAGTATGCCTACTGACTTTGTATTACTAGTACATCATAATTTAGGTCTGGGAAACATTATCGAAGTAGGTACACCGGTAAATTAATAGCAAGATAAGATTAATACACGATATCGCATACGGGCATGCGTTAAGTGACGCGGATATTATGGAGGCCCATATTAAAGCAATAAAGGATTTTTTTTTTTAAACAGGTAACTGCCCCTGTCTTCTGGGTGTCCTGATTTGAAGTTAAACAACTGATAGAGAAGGTATTCGGTGTAATATATTAGTGAAAGAAATTTAACACAGTCTTATAACTTATGCTTGCCCCCCTGCTGCTTAAGTTATCGTTTGTAATAACAAAGGATAACTTTAAACATTGAATTACAGGTTGGGGCTCAGTCATCTCCCACATTTTGAAGGAGTATAAAAATTCAATGAAATGGCTTGGAAGCAAAGTGTTAATATATTCTGAAAGGGAGTAAAATACTGTTTCAAATCATGGTTTTAAAAATTATGTCATTAACGTAAATACACTGGACACATACACACTAGGGTGGGTCTTCATCATAGGGGTGAAAAAAAAGTATTGAAATTTTGTGCTCCCAACCCCTAACTTTGTGCGAATACATGAAAAAACCATTCAGGTCAATCGGAAAATTTTAAATGGTGACGCTTTTTATTTGAAAATTGTTATATAAAAAAATCAATAGAATTGCGATTTTATCTAGAAAATTTTAAAATATCACGTTTATAATGCAATATTATCCCTGTTTTTTTATTATTTACATAATTGATATACTTTAATTAACTAATATAACTCAAAAGTAAGTCAATAAGTAAAGAGATAAAATATTTAGAGATATACATACATAGCAAAATAGTGAAAATTAGGGGAAAAAAGTTGTTTTTCGTATGAATTTCGTAATTATTTTAATCATATGAACAATATTTAATGTTTTAACATACATTAAAAGGTACTAAAGGTTATGTGCTTCATATTAATACGTATTAACAATGCATAACTATCATAGTTTTTTTTTTAAACTAGTAACATACATACTAGTGGAGTCAATGAAGCTATAACATAAGCCACATTTTGAACGAAAAAGACCGTCTTGTGAGTTTGAATATCTTTTATGCATTATTTTTTTATTTTGGATTGCAAACAAGGAATAAAGGTTTTTGGGGTCGCTGATTACGAATTTGAAGTCAAAAATAAATAAAAAATGGTGGCCCTAGGATGGCGGGAAAAATCTTCCGTTTTATACGAAATTCGTGATAACTATACATAATTTAAGAACTAAACATCTAACCAAAGTTTTTTTGGGGGTCGCTGATTATGAATTTAAGGTAACAGTACAAAATAGTACAAAAAATGTTTCATTTTATTAAAATATTCATAAAGCAATAACGTGCATTTTAGTACATAATAAAATAGCAAAAATAGTGGAAATAAAAAAAAATTGTAATTATTCCGTTAAAATTTGGATGTTATACATTCAAATATTTTAATTGTTTCTAGTTTGCGATGTTTGTGTTGTAAGTTCATTGGGTCTCATTCCTACGCTGAACGCGGAGCGAGAAACCAAGCTAGCGAACAGTCACTTTAACGTTGACGCACCTACAGCCTAAACTACTGAACCGATTTTAATGAATTAGGGCTTTTTGTATTCTTCTAGGGCTGTAGTGCATTCCCCCCCCCCCCTCAACTCCTCCCCCCCTTTCAACCCCTCAACTCATTCCTACGCTGAATGTGGAGTGAGATACCAAGCTAGCGATTAGCGAACAGTCTAAAATGGGTAGAAACCAAGTAAGCATCATACGAAGTGGTGAGCCTGACAATTATACGGAGGTACACCAGTGTGTTGTGTAGTAGTTTCGTGCTTGTCACATGACGTTTGAATTACATACTTATTTGTTTATTAATACATATTTCTGTTTTCTATGATTTTATTTTATTATTATTATTTATTAATATTTATTATTATTTTATAATTATTATTATTATATTTTATTTTTAGGGTCCTTAGGCAAAACCAAGGACCCTTATTCCTTGGTGTGTACCATTTTCCTGCGTGTGTCTGTCCGTCCGTCCTGTCGCCTGCTCTCACGGCTACACCTTTCGTCCGATCACTTTGAAAATTGGCATGTATGTATTTTAGTGTCTTGTACCTACCCACATATTGTAAAAATATAGCGACTCAAAAAAAATATTTTTCAAAAAAATTAGGGTAAAAAAACTTAAGGGTTAACATTTTTTTTTTTTTTTTCGACACCGTGAGGGGTATTATATGAAAGGGTACGTCAAGCTGATTACAAAAATATATTGTTGTGTCCCCCCCCCCCTCTCTATCTCGCTTATGTGAAGTGCAAAAAATCTTAAATAATTCCTGAACATATTCTTCGACCAAAAGTAAAGATACCACTTTTTGGAAATTTCGAAAAAATATTATTTTATTTTTTATTGACAAAATACGTTTATTTTTAAATTATGGTCTTATCTATGTATTTATATGGTTGTAGTAGGTTCAGTCGCAAACAAATACTCTATCGGAAGTTTGTTTATGTGTTTTGAGAATATCAGACCCATAGGATAGTTCAAAGTAAGCTTTTTAGCATTTTAAAAAACACCATCAATAGGGTACTACTTAAACTATACAGTGTGGCCTACGGACCCTCGCTGTTTGCTGACTAGTACACACTTGACCTGTTTATTTTGTGTTTACTATGCTGCTAATATCAGAATGTTAAGTTCTTTCGATGTCATAGGTCTTGTAGTTCTCTAATCTCCATAGACCTTGTCAAGCTCTTAACTTCACTTCTATTTGACTCTAATGTGTGGGAATAATCAGTTTAGAGAATCCTTCCTTAAGAACCGTACAAAAAGTCATGAAATCTGACCAAAAACCACTTATGTGGTAAAAAAAAAAAAACACCCCGCTAAGTCTGTGGTCCAAAAATGTTGTGAAATCAACTTTCTGTCCCGCCAAGTGATGTTGGCACTTTCTCCTGACCCAAAACTGTCAACTTAGATACTTATCAGCTTCTTCTCCTTGGCGGTGTGCCTGCAGTACTACCCAAAGTTAACTGGTTGTATTCCACGCATCGTCTGCAAAGAAAGTAGTAGTTGCATGGGGTCATTCCTTGAAAGCTTAATTTGTATATTACTTTTTTCTATTTTATTTGCTTTTTGAGAATGGGAAAAGATTTACAGCAATGATCATTGTGGCATCGAGAAGAAGGCTCTTCTCGATGCCACTTTTAACAACACTGTTAAAAGGCTTTCCTCTCCAATATGCGCCTGCATATATTAGATCTAGTTGTCTAGAACTAAGACTATGAGGTGAAAAACTATCTTTCCACACAAACCACATGTGGCAAACGTGAAGGTGAAACAAGAAAGTGTATTAGTGTTTGAAGAATATTAAAATTCCAGTTTCTGGAAATGGCAAGGCACACCTTTTTTTTATTGACTCACTATATATATATATTTTTATTGACTTGCCCCCTCTCACGATAGAGCTAAATCCACGAGGCCTAATCCAGGCGAGCTATTTTGCTCTAGCCTCAAAAAAGGGAGACATTCACGACGGAGCCCGAGCCGCGTTAAGGTCGTACCAGGCCAGTAGTTCCCACTTTTTGTTCTATTCCTCTTTCCTTAACGACTGTATTGTGTAGCGTTTTCAAAATTAATTTACGGCTATGAGTGAAGAGGAATTGCTAATTTTAGCTGGCCTTGCACATTGTATTTATATACAGAGTGTCCCAGCAAATATGGAACAGCGAAATTTCTCCGGAACCATGATAGATAGAATGATGCTGTTTTCAGGGTTCGATAATGGCTATAAATGCGCTTCCAGAACAAATCAGCAAAAGTGTGTGCAGTTTACATAATAAAGTGAAAGTGAATAGGAGGAAATATTTTTTATACTAGATTTGGATTCTATGGCTAAAAATGAGTTTTTTACTCTTTGAAATTTAGTGCTGCAAGTATTAGTTTGCCGTCTGGAGAGCACCGAACCTGCTAAAATTGAAGTATAAGGCGTGAGAAACTCAGCCATGAGGATGAGCTTTGCCACATTAAACCTGACACTTTGTGTATTTAAAAAAAATAATTCTGATTTTATCGAGATGCTACAACCGGAATAGTTTTTACAATGTACGGAGACACAGAGATAATGTAAAAAAAATACAAATTCTGTAAAAAGGAACAGTTAAAATAAAATGAAGTAAATCGGACTGGAGGGAAATAGGTGGGCCAAATAGTGCAGTTGCAGTTTTACTAATTGATGGCCAAAAACGTTATCTAAAGTTTTTCTTTATCAAATTTAAACTTTATCCAAATTTTTTCTAGGGCCCCCACTTTCGTCTGGGGGCTACAATAGCTCGACCACCCCCCCCCCCCCCCCCCCAAAATGCAATGTCATGTTTTGGACTCTACTTTATATTATGGCCACCCTAAGAAAACATATTTTTCATAACAATTAAATGACACAGTTTATTATAGATGTGAAATAATATTGCATAATTAATTGCTATTATATACCTGATCTATTCAATCAATTAAGATTAGGTGCACACCTTTTATTATTTTTCAATTACTATTTTTAAATTTGTATTAAAATTCTTTTAAACATACTTGTGCATACTTTTGTGACAACGAAATACACCATAAGTTTACTTTATTTTATGATAAAGTATTAAATCAAATTTCACCTCAGACATAAAAACGCTGTTTTGAGAGGTTATATTTTCAAAATTTTCCTTCCAATAATGCACTGCTGTCGACGCTCATGTTAACTTTAACATTTTACTATCTACAAATATTATCCATTTTTTCTTTTGCTGTCCCCTTTATATTTAATAATGGTGTATTTTAACTTGGGTCTTCAGGGGTTATAAAAACACTTTTTTATATATAAAAGAGGTGATATTTCATCCCTTAATTGGGATATCTTCAAACCTGCAAAAAGTTTATTTAGTTATTAGCTATAGTCATTTTTTAACAAATATTAATTACTTATAATATAAAAATATCAATTAATTAAAATTTAACTATAAATGTATATAAATTTGGTTACCATATAAATGTTATTAGTTTTTTATGTTATTGACTTTATTTTTAATTTTGACTGATTATTATTAATACTGTTGTTACCCAAATTAATTATTAAATTGTTACTTTCATCAAATTATTTATTTTTTTATAAATTCATGTTTAAGTAATTTAAGTATTAATTAAAGATTCATTGGCATAACTATGTTATGAATTATGTCATAACTTACTATTATTATCAATTATTAAAGATTATTTCCAAGGTTACCATTAATTTATGAATTTACGTGAAAGCGGAAATAGGATATAATCATTTATAATTTTTTATTGATTGTAAATAATAATTTATAGTTTATAGGGTAATTTGTTAATTGTTTTCCAGTGTAAATTATGTATATATATATATATATATATATATATATATATATATATATATATATATATATATATATATATATATATATATATATATATATATATAATTCAAACAATTTAAACTACGGGAGACAGAAACATACGTGTATATATATATATATATATATATATATATATATATATATATATATATATATATATATATATATATATATATACACAATTTGTGATAGTAAGAGACACCAAGGGATGTGCTACTCAAAAATGGCACATAGGAACTGTTCCAACATCAGACTTACGTCATCAAGATGTTAGCTCGGCATTACGCTATGTCCTGCATCGTTTCGTCGTGTCCGACTCATCAGGGGCCCGACGATGCCCACCCAACTCTGGACCTATACCAGATCAAGAAGATCAGAGACAGGACTTGCCAGAGACGAGCGTGCTCTCACACCGCCATTATTGCAGTGTGCAAAAACACGGTATTACATTGTTAATGTGTTTTACCAGCCAAGCAAGAATGGCGGTGTGAGAGCACGCTCGTCTCTGGTAAGTCCTGTCTCTGATCTTCTTGATCTGGTATAGGTCCAGAGTTGGGTGGGCCCCTGATGAGTCGGACGCGACGAAACGATGCAGGACATAGCGTAATGCCGAGCTAACATCTTGATGACGTAAGTCTGATGTTGGAACAGTTCCTATGTGCCATTTTTGAGTAGCACATCCCTTGGTGTCTCTTACTATCACAAATTGCGTACCTTATTGCAGTGTGCAAAAACACGGTATTACGTTGTTAATGTGTTTTGCCAGCCAAGCAAGAATGGCGAAGAAGAATGGGTTTATAAATAATTTTTTAAAAAAGAAACTATTACCTAGGTATTTTCAATCAGTTGATTGAGCCCTATTGACTCACATCAGGTTTTATACCCTGATTAGCAATTTCAGACTTTTTACCAAATTACTGGTGAAGAATATTTTAAATTGTATATTGACTTCAAAACAATGTATTAATTTCTATTTTATTTTATTATTTATTTATTTTTTTTAATTAAATTAAATTTTTTTTTTAACAAGTTTTTATAAAAAATGATTTTTAAAGATATGAATAAGACCACTCATGAAATAATTTTAATTTGAATTAATTGTTAATTTCATCATAAAATATTTTCATTTTTTTATTAATTAATTTTAATTAATTGTTATTTTTATATTATAAGTAATTAATATTTGTTAAAAAATGACTATAGCTAATAACTAAATAAACTTTTTTCTGGTTTGAAGATATCCCAATTAAGGGATGAAATATCACTTTTTTATATTTAAAAAAGTGTTTTTATAACCCCTGAAGGCCCAAGTTAAAATAAATCATTATAAATATTATATATTTCTGACAATTTATACATTTTTCAATTAACCTATACAGTTTTCAAACCAATCCTATTGTTTTACAAATTTACAAGGTCTATGTTATACTCATGTTAAAATTATCATTATTTGAAGACCAGTACTTTCTTTTGTGATGATATAGTAAGTATCATACGGGACTGTTCAAATAAGCCTCCAATTATACTTACAATAGAACTTGGCAATTATAACATTCTTGTATGAATTTAATTGTTTAGCCTGAACGAAAGAAATGCATAGGATTGCCTCTAGGAAGGACTGCAACAACATATACCATACAAATGAGTTCTTCCTAGTATAATAAAATGTATTCTAAACCCACAAAACATGGGGGCTTTAGCCCCCCCCCCCCCCCAGAACTTTTGACCTATGATCGCCACTGACACTCTAAAGTACTTACTGGCATGTGCAAGGGAAAGACAAATCAATACATACCAGGAATCAGCTGATAAAACATGTCTGTATCCACAGGTGGCCAAGATACATGGTATGGTTATGTCATAAGTTATAAAATTTCGATACATCGTACATATATCGATATATGATACATCAATATGCATATTTGTCTATACCTATATATTGATTTACCTTTGCAGGTAGGTTGTCCATCCAATTTACCCAAACCACCTGTGGATTTAAATAACAGCTGATGCCTAGGGATGTATTGATTTGTCTTTCTCTCTCTCTCCCCCCTCCCCCCAGGGGGTTAATTTATTTATTTATATTAAATAATATGAACCTTCTACCTGCTTTCTGGATATCCAATAATTAAAGTATTAAACAAAATGAACCAAATTAATATAATAATACATAATGACCACAGCTTGAGGACACAATTTTGCATTTGAACATAATGGGAAATAAAAACTAGCTTCTAGCACTAATTCTAGTCAAAATTAAGCATTTACTGGTCCAAACCAATCCCAATAACATTTTTTATTTAAAAATAAAACTACATATCGTCCCCCTTATGCCACAGAACCATGAATGTGCAAATTCCACATTGTTTGAAAATGGTGTTTTAAAGTTTATGATCCATATTCAGCATTCTATTCCATAATTCAGCTATTCTATTTTGATTCTTTTTATGTACAGCAACATGGTATTGGGCTAATTAGTCAGACATTTTTTTTTGGCCCTAGCATTCCCTCCTCTTTCTGAAAATGCACATTTACTGTTTCACGAAATCAGGGTTTTGGCACAACATAGATTATAAAACAACAAGTCCAAATAGCTAATAAACTCAGAATATGAAAATTGGCACATTCGTGGTTCTGGCGTGAGAGGGACGAATTAGGCCCGGCGCATATTGAACCCACGCCACGCACAGCCCACGCGTGGGGGGTTTTGTAAACTATAGGTTCCTAACATTGCCGCATATTGAACCCAGCCCACGGCTAGCCCACTCAGTCGTCACCCATGCGTGGACAGGTTTGTGCTAGTCGCACAGATTTCGTGGGTCGTGGGTCGGACTTTTGCAATAGATACAAGGAACTAATTTGCCTTGTACTACAGAATCCAGTATTATATAATACCAGCCATCAAGATTACATGCGAATCAAGCTTAAAGATGAAATAAGTTAATTTATTTTTATTATAAAATACTGTATTTCTATAAATACTATTCATGGAGTTAATTAGGTAAATAATACAATTAATTTAACATGATTATATAATTAATCAACAATTAAATAAAAACAAAACTAAACGAGTAATAAAATTAAATATACAAAACTGCGAAAATTTTAATTTTGTTTTAACAAATATAAAAGAAGTCAAAACAAAAAGAAAAAAATATATTATTAATACTAGATTATAATTATTAAAAACTTATTTTTTTCAATCCAGTATCCTAATTAATTAATTATTGCTAATATTGTATAAGCTAAGAATTTGTTAAACATAATAAGATAAAATAATACATGTAGCTTCTATTTAATTACCTTCCGCATATATTATATCTATATTTTTAATAATATTAAATCTAGTTCTTTAATACATAAACCTTTTATTTATTTTATTTTTAATTTGTATCATGGGAGCCTATATATGGAAGGAAAAATATTTCATGAATTTTTGTGAACTAGTCCCTGTTCAGCCGGAAAGTTTTTCTTAACACCTTTTGAGGAATTTCCTGGCACAATTTAAATTCTCCATAGGTACCACTCTTACGTAAATATTTGTTTTGTCTACCTCTGTTTTTTGTTTTAATTAATAAATGAATAATATCTAGTACCTCTTCCTCAGTTTCTGAATCGATACCGAGATGAAATGTAGGTGAGTCCACGGTTAGGCGTGGACTGGGTTTCAATATGCGGTACCTAGCCCATGCGTGGACGTGGGGCTTGCGTGGGTTGACGTGGCCTGTGCGTGGGCTGTGCGTGGCGTGGGTTCAATATGCGCCAGGCCTTTTGTTGTGCTAAAACTGATATACAAATTCCTTACTGCAGTAGAACCCTGGAAATCCAAACTAATTGGGTCCAGAGCCTTTTCGGATTTCTGAATTGTTTGAATTATTTGGGTTTATGTTTTTATTGTCTATCAAAATGTATAACATTGTTCCTGGTACAGTTTATAGGTATATTTCTACGTTCTGACAAGAGGAAAAAAGAGACCAAGAATAATTATGAATAAGTTAGAACATCGACCATTTTTTTTTTTTTTTTTTTTTTTTTTAGAATAAAATATATTTCTTCTTTTTTTTCACCCACCGCTACCTGAAACTACAGGAAACAAAACTTTTATATAATGTTTATGTTTGTGATTAGGCTAAAACCTAATTGCTATCTAATTAGATTTATTTTTTAAGAATTTAAAGAAGGTCTGATGTTGAAGTTTAATTCAATTTCCGACCGAAGTTCATTTAGTTTTCTTGCTAAACCCAGGTACCCCCACCCTGCCTTAGCTTGTCATTTCCGACCATCGAGTTAGTTGCCTGCTAGCATTGGTTATCTCATGCTGCAACCACCATAGCCAGCGCATCATTAACTTGCTCACGCGGAAATGGTGAGAGTGATAGCGTCTGCTTGTTCCCGACCGGGTCTCAGCATCCCGTGTTCTGCCGGTATATTTATCTTTCACTCCGGCTGTGCATTTCTATACTCGCAACTTTTGAGGATTATTAATCTCATAATCATTAGGTTAATAATTTCGGACAGTTCCCCGACGCTCATCAGCATCCGGTCCATGTGGAGTGTCTTGGAAATATCTCTTCTCATCATTGTGGATATTCCCACATTCGTGGATTCAGTAATGGATCTCCGTGGAGACTTTATGGACTACTCTGTTTTCATATAAGCCTTAACTTTTTTCTATATAATCATATCTCTTCTTTAAATTAATTATATTATTACTATCAGAGTAAATTCTATAGTATTTTTTATACAATCTACGAACCTTCAATTAGGATCATTACAATTTTAATTGCACTGGTTTTCTTATGCATCAGTTATTTATTTCATTTTTGGAAGATCAATTAATTCTTTAATAAGCCTTTTTAATATTATCTTTAATCCTATCGATCACGAATCAATATTATTTAAATTTAATTTATAATTATTGTAACCTAGCGTAACTTGAAATCACAATTTACTTTAATTTTAAGATTTGGAAGGGAGCTCCTTATTCATTTATAAGATTATAGTTAAGATCAAAATTTATATTATTCGGATTATTTTAAAGAAATGATGTTTTGTTCAACTACTTGCAAATGAAACTCTTTATTACGACACTGTATTTTTTCTTCTTAGTTTAAAGATGACAGATCCCTTCACTCAATGGTTTTGGTGTTACCGGATTTGACTTTGTTGAAACACGACGCCAATCCCCAACAGTTTACATAATCAATTATTTACTTGAATATATTAACATGTCACAGAAATGCACTTTCATTTTATATCACTACATTCTTTCATCTTCTCCTTACCTTTTCTTCCCAAAAGTTGTTCGAAGTATTGTGGATTGGATATCCTGGGTTTCTACTGTACTTCTATATTAAACTAGTTCCAATGCCTATTAATATTACCCATCCCTCAAATTAGATAAGGCTAAATTAACACCTAAATGACCCTCCTATTTCTATAACTCCCTCCAAAGGACAAATTGTGGAAAATCCCTTAACTAGTGATTGATGATGATAAAAGGAAGAACCTTCTTTAAGTTTTAATTTTCTAGGAGTTGGGGATTTTATACTTAATGTATTCCTCCTTCACGTCTCCCCCCCCCCCCTTCTGATGTGTTATTGGAAATATATCCTATCACTGGTTAAGTCCTACGAATAAACCCTTTCCAAAATATTAACTGTTTAACTTGAGAAGTTGGGCTTGGACTCAATTCCCTCCCAACCCACAGAGGCTTAAGTTTGATCATGAACCCAGTCCACATTTTGTTTTTGTAATCATCTCTCACATTTCTTCCCCTCCATACTTCGGATGTGCAATAGGAAAAAAAAGTAATCTTAACTTCTTTTAATTAGGGTCCGTAGGCAAAACCAAGGACCCTTATATTTTCCTGCGTGTGTCTGTCCGTCCGTCTGTCGCATAAATTCCTCAACATTTTTCGACCAAAAGTAATGATACCACTTTTTGGAAATTTCGAAAAAAATAAATTATTTTATTGACAAAATAGGTTTTTTTTTTTATTACTAAGCTCTTTTCGATACATTTATGTTTATAGACCGGTTCACTGACAAAAGATACTATATCAGAAGTTTGTTTGTGTTTTGAGAATATCAGACCCATAGGATAGTTCAAAGTAGGCTTTTTAGCATTTGAAAAAGCACCATCAATAGGTAATATTTAAACAATATAGTTTGCCTACGGAGCCTTGCTGTGTGCTGACCAGCACACACTTGACCTGTTTATTTTGTAATGTATAACCATTATTCTTTATAGATAAAGTTATTTTTATTTCATGTTATTACTTCATCCTTAATAATCAATATGGCTATTATTTAATAATTAACAAATCCATTAAATATACTCAGTCCAATTTAATATTGCTTTTTCTGATTCCTTACTAACCATTTGTTATGATTGTCTCTCCACCCATCTTTAGAAAGGGAGTTCTCACTTTTAAGGTGAGGTGAGGCACTGATGATACAACCAAATTAACTCACCGTAAAATCTCGTGGATAATAAGCACAATTTTGACCTATTATTTATTCTAAAATAGGGGTGCGTAAATTACTCAATTGAAAACAATTACCTACTGATTTTTCCAACTTCATTAAAGGAAGATAATTGAAAAATAACCATAATACTACCTACTATATTACATTAAAATATGAAGGTAAATGTTTATTTCAACTAAAGAATGCTCTTCACATGTAATTTCATTTTTTAATTTTTATTTTATTTTACTCTTATATTAAATAATCAAATGAAACCACTTAATAATTATTGTGTTTTTACTTTAACAATCTTATTTACGTTAAATTATAAAATCTTTAATTACTTACTTTTATTTAGGAATTCACTACATTTTAAAATTCCACGGGCTAATTACCTAGAACTATTTTTATTTGAATGTTGTCTTCAAAGGTCCGCCTGCCTTCTATGAATTATTGTAATCAAATGCATTACTATTTTCCTTGTAAGGATAGGATTCATTTTAAAGCATTCTGTGGATCCACCAGGCTTTTATAATAAATACCTACTCTAAATAAAAATATATTATATAAATTTAAATAAAATTATGGTTTTTCCTCTAAAAAATACCTAAACAATAAAAAAAAATGAAATCTTTTAGCAATGCGCACAAGTATAAAACTTTCCCAAATTTCGGGTGCCTATTATATGAAAATGTTTAAGCTTCCTGAAATTTCTGCCCTAAATTCAGCCTGTGTATTATATTCGAGATTTTATGGTATACACATAATTTATGTAGTGTATTTTCTAGATACTAGACCTGCAACACATCTCAACATATAAGGAGCTTGGTATCGCAGACGGACATGAGCACTTTTCAAAATTTTACAGAAGAGCCCAACAACTGTATGATTTGTTTCTGTACATTCTTAATAGTCTCCAAACTAGATAGAAGTAGTGAAAACATGAATTTATTTGATATTTTAGCCGCAAAATCAGGGTAGGAAAAACCCACGGCTTTATGGGAAAAGCCCAACCCACCTGGGTTTTTAAAACCCGGGTTTCTTTGGGATTTTTTTTTTTTAAATAGTTATTTTTAACATGGAAAAATGTGTAAATGTAACAAATCTTATTAAAATTACAAATTCTGTCTGGTAAACCCTATAAATAAGCATGTAAGTATTAGGTTTTTTTTTCTACAAAATAATAATAATAACAATCAAAATAATAATAATATGTATTAAGAGTACATTTTATGCACATTACATTGTTATATTTATATTATTTTATTTAGTTAATAATTTTAAAGTAATTTCATTTGTTAGATTCATTTGTAAGTAGTTTTTGGAGTAGATAAAATGCTTCAAAATTGCATTTTCCCAAGAATAAAATAGAGAATTTTGGGAATAAACAGGATTTCAAAAGGTTTAAGCCATACAAAGCTCAAAAATAATTTATAGTTATCATCAAATTAGGATATATCGCTGGTCCGGAAAAAGACTGACATAACTCAAAAAATTACTTTTTTCAGGAAACGCCATTAAAGATTTTAACATTTTGGTAATTTGCTAAAAGCTCAATAAAAGTCGTAAAAAGAATAAATATGATTAATACAATTTTTTTATTTATAGTAGCAATAGTATCATTGCAAGCCTATGAAATAAAATTAATTTACTTTGGAGGGGGGGCCCTAAAAAAAAATAAAATTTAAATGAAAATTTGAGTTATGACTATCTTGTATTAAAAAAATATCACTTGCACGAAATTGGTCTCATAAACAGAAGGAACAAGACTGATAGATTGATTGGTTTCAAATATTATATCCGTTAGATAGAAATGAACAGGTATTTTTGTTAAGTAAAAATACAAATTAAAATAAATTCCAATGAAGGATGAATGCAAAAAAATGTTGGAACTTATCAGATTGCTCCAGTAACAAATTTTCCACAAAATGAAATGAAGATTTTTTTATCTTATGGAAAGAGTTGCCTGTCTTTTTTGCTACATTCCATAATTGAGACAATTTTCTATGGAATGTAAATAGGTGAAGCTTTGTTTAAAAGCAACGTTTTGCCGTAGAAGTGCACAGAATCTCCCTCATTTTGGGTGTGACCAGTCACAAGAAAATTATGGGAAATACTCTGAATATTTAAAAAAAAAAAAAAAAAAAAATACAGCATACATAAATAATCCAAGTATATCGACTTTTATCCTGACCAACACAATTATCTGAGTAAAATTATATATTTTTCGAAGCACGCAGCTTATTTAGCAGATCTAGATAATTGTAAATACATGTCCCTATCTAATTTGCTCCCCTATGAGCATAGCCCTCTTGCTATGTATATGTATAGTAGTACGTATCGTTGCTTTTCATTTCATAAATTGTCAAGTTCTAAAGATTTAACTTTGACACATAATAAAAAAAAAAGCGGAAAGAGCAGCTTGTAAATAAAAAACAGCAGCAACAGTTTCCCTATGAATCTTTATTCTTTATTTTCTCAGCTCTGGCTAATTCTTTTTCTAGCAAATGCTGGTTGTGTTCTTGTCTAAGCATAGGCTTTTGTTCTTCTGTAAAGCTATACAATGCTTGGCAAAAGTCACACGTCTTTCTTTCTTAATAATTAATATAGTATGGAGTAATAACTTATTAATAGTTATAATAGAGGTACAAATAGTTTTCAAGTTGCTAGAAGTTGTAAAAAATGTATTTATTTAATTAGCTTGTAGAGAAATCTTAGCAGGTGAAGTATTTAAATAATATACCTATTTAGATCTTTATCATTTTCCACTTTTTCTTTGTTATTGCTTTCGAGCTTACCAAAGGGTAACGGAAGCATTGTGTTCACTTTTGAGAACGAAAAAGTTGTATGCCTCCGATTTTAAAAATTCCAAGACAGAAATCCGTTTCAGTCATCAGGGAACATTTTTGGTCTCGTGTCTGTCTGTCTTTCTGTATGTCCGCGAATACTGAAACGTGCGACGATAACTTGAGTAAATGTCGACCGATTTTGATGAAATTTGGTAGACATGTTCATTTTACCAATGCCCAGGACGAGTTCGTGGAACAACGTTATCCTTTCAAGCGTTCACGCGTGCCCATTTAATTTAAAATTGGAATTTTAGGTCGGGAAAATTTTTTTTTTTTTCAAATACAATTTTTTAGTAAAACCAACAGTGACACCGCTATGAAGTGTTAAAGATCGCTAAAAACTATTAATCGTTTTTCACAATAAACAATATAGCAATAAAGTAGCATAACGTTAATGATAATCTAACAATGAAGTACATGTTAGGATGCGAGGAAGCTATGTGCCACACTAATTGTGTTGTGGTTGTGACTTAACCTGGGTTTGTAGTTAAAGCCTTCCAAGCTTGAGAGGTGCGTCCATATAATGTGTTTGTGTTCAGACTCCAGATCATAGACTAGGCAGTATATATAGACCTGCCAGAATGACGCCAAATCGGTGCAATGACGGTGGTGCTTTCTAGCGGTTGCCCCAAGAACTAAATTAGTTCGTGAGCCTCTACTAGATAGCACTGCTTGTCCTCTTTTATATTATTTTCTATGCATGTCATTTGTAGAAATAAATGTTACTTTTATTTTTTCAAAGCATGTTACAGTTTTCAGAGATGATATTTTAAATCTTATTTTTCAAAAATTATTTTTTTACTATAAATGTTTTAATCCAATAATTACATATTATTGTGCCTTAAAAAAGTAGAGTTCTTTAGCAAATAAAAAATAAATAATAATGTTGAACACTTCAGCAAATATGTTCAACATTGGTTTAAAAAGCATTTAGGGTTTTTAAGAACCGTATTGTGTAGGAAAAATAGACAAAATGTGTGTGTGAATAGTTATGTTAATGGAGAAGGGCGTAAAAGTTTAGTAGCCAATATGTAATGGGGGGGGGGGGGGGGGGGGGGGGCTTTTTGTAGCCAAGAGCGTTGAAAAAGACCAATTACATTAAAAGGAATTGTTGTGGCTACATATCTTTCGCCTATGTCTCGAAAACATGATGCGTTATAAGTATTTTTATAATACTACCTTTAAATTGCAATGTCTGACTGCACTAATGCATTGGTTCACTGTGTAATGTCTTTAATTTTAATGCATGACATAAGACCTTTAAAATACTTTCGATACCTTTAAAATGATATCCAACTTCGAATTTTTAATAATAAAAATATTGGCGCTCCCGAGTTACGGCCCCCTAAAATTTCTTAAATTTGATTTTATATATCAACTCCCGGGAATATTATTGGACCACAGAGATGCATATATTTGTATTTTTGCCTAATTTTTAGGACCTGTCCTATTGGGTTAACGGGGGGGGGGGGGGGCGTTTTTTTAATTTTTTTGTGGGGTAAAATGACCGCCATTTTGGAAACAATATATTTTTGTGAACCAAATTTCAATACCTTTAAAATGATACCCAACTTTGAATTTTCAAAAATTTTGGGGTTCAATAGTTAGGTCCTCTAAAATTTTTAAAATTTCACTTTTTTAGTTCAACTCCCGAAAAATCATTGGACCACAGAGATATATATTTATAAAATAGGACCTATCCTAAAGGGGTAGTGAAGAGGAGGGGGGGGGGGGGGGGTACATTTTGGGTTTGTTTTATTTTTGGGGGGATAAAATAGCCGCCATTTTGGAAACGCGATATATATTTGTAATCCACATTTCAAAACCTTTAAAATAATACCCAACTTGAAAATTACAAAAAAATATAAAATATTGCGATCTATTCGCAGATCGCAGAAATTTTGAGTATTTTAAGTCCGCAATAGTTTTTTTGTTTTAAGGCAAAAAAAAAAATTATCTTACCAACTTTCAAGTCAATAGCTTTAGTAGGTCGGGAAGTGTACACAATGCTTCCGTTACCTTCGGTAAGCTCGGAAGCAAAATATAAATTGCATACAATTCATACTAGGCGTCTCAATATGTGCATAAATAGTACAAAATATTTGGCCAGATATGGCCGATTTGACCAGAAACCCCTTTGGGAAAAATCGGAAAATGGTGTACTCCAGCGTTAACTTGGAGCACAAAATTGACATGCGATTAATCGCGATTTAACAGGCGTCGCAAAATTTATACTTGGCGTCTCAAAAATATGCAAAAATAGTGCAACATTTTGAGACCATTTTGATCCAAATCGGACGATGGTGTACTCCAACGTTAACTTGATGCACAACTTTGACTTGCGATTAATCGCGATTTAAAAGGCGTCGCAAAATTTATACTTGGCGTCTCAAAAATAGTGCAAAAATATGAGACCACTTTGAGCAAAATCGGACGATGGTGTACTCCAGCGTTAACTTGGAGCACAACTTTGACTTGCGATTAATTGCGATTTAAAAGGCGTCGCAAAATTTATACTTGGCGTCTCAAAAATGTGCAACAATAGTGCAAAATTTTGAGACCACTTTGAGCAAAATCGGACGATGGTGTACTCCAGCGTTAACTTGGAGCCCAAAATTGACATGCAAATATTCGCGATTTAAAAAGCGTCGCAAAATTTATACTTGGCGTCTCAAAAATGTGCAAAAAATAGTGCAACATTTTGATCCAAATCGGACGATGGTGTACTCCAATGTTAACTTGATGCACAACTTACTTGCGATTAATCGCGATTTAAAAGGCGTCGCAAAAATGTGCAAAAATATGAGACCACTTTGAGCCAAATCGGAGGATGGTGTACTCATACATTCTTCTGATAATTAGAAAATTTAGAGTAATACCAGCCAACTTTCTCAGTCGAAACTGCCGAAGTTATCACAATACGAATAGTTTCTTCCAAAATTTCTTTTTCATTAAAGACTTCCTGTGTCGGAAGGACCGGCTACTCTGTCTCCGGTTTTCTTAACCAACCGGGTCCCTCCCACCACCTAGACTGACTTAATTTCTTTGCTGTGCATCCTCTAGACGGTAGGTCTCCGGGATTATCCAAACTAGGCACAAAAATTACCATCGGTTAACTGTTTTATTTTCCTAGTCCGGTTACCAACAAAGGTTGCCCACTTATTGTCTCTCTTTATCCAAGCTAGGACAGTTGTTGAATCGGACCATAAATATGATTCTATTTTATACCCCCTTAACTGATTAATTATTGAATTATGCAGTCTAGCTCCTATCGTAGCCGCCAGGAGTTCTAGTCGAGGTATCGATATTTTCTTAGTTGGGGCTACTCTAGTTTTAGCCTGCACTAATTGTACTTGAACTGCATCTTTGCTCTTTACTCTTAAAAATACTACAGTAGCATATGCTACTCCACTTGCATCACAAAATGTATGTAGTGACCAATTATCTAATTCTACTGTGCCTGGAAGCCACCTAGGAATACTAATAAAATTTAAATATTCTAAATCCTTAACCCATTCTAAAAACTTATTCTTTATTTCTTCACTTACTTCATCATCCCAACCTAATTTTTGTTTCCAAAGTGTTTGCAATAATAATTTTGGATATAACGCAACGGGACAACAGAAACCTCTGCAATCGAATACTTTATGTGCACTTGATAGAACCACTCTCTTCGTGATTTTATTAAAATCAATTTCTCTTATTTCAGGTGAATTAATCCTTAAAGTGTCGTCTTTTAAATGCCAAATTAAGCCTAAAACTTTTTCTTCTAAATTTTCCTCAATATTGTTATCCGTGAATCGCCAACCCCTTCAATCAAATTGGCCCTCATTCATAATTTCAGTGGCCTCTTTAATTAACTGAATTAATTCCCCTTTAGAATCTAAGCTACAAATGCAATTATCTACATAATAACTATCTTTTAATAAATTTATAGTGTTTAAAGAATATTTACAGGGATTTTTACGGGTGTGATCTAAATGAAAATTGATAACTGCGCCCAAATGAAACGGGCTACATGTTATCCCAAAAACAACTCTGCAGTGTCTATACGTTATTAAGCGTCCACTTGAGTCCATCCATAAAAATTTAAGATAGATTCTATCAGAATTATGGACACTTATTTGCAAAAATGCTCGCCTTATGTCAGAAATAACTCCGTATTTCTTTAATCTAAATTTTAATAAAACATTTGGGATTAATTCAATCAGATTCACGCCTTTCTCGAGACATGAGTTCAAAGATGGACAACTTTTAGTGTGTGCCGAAGCATCGAAAACTGGCCTAACCTTAGTAGTACTACCTTCTCTTATCACATGTCTATGAGGAAGGTAATGGCCGTCTGAAGTATTTTCTAAGTCATGTGGGACCTCCTCAATGACTCCCTCAGCTATCCACTCATTAAACACTTGTTGATAATCTTTGTAGTAACCATCTAATTTCAATTTATCAACAGATTTTTTAAGTCTTTGCAAAGCTAAATTATAATTTGATGGAAGCGGTGGGTGACCTTCTAACCAAGGTAATCTAACAACATATTGACCCTCATCATTAACTGATACTGTATCTAAAAAATGTTTATGAACCGCCTCTTCTACCTCCTTTCTAGACTTACGTTCACAAGCATCTGTGATTCCTAGTACATCGAGTTTCCATAACTTTGTCATGTCCTCTTCAGTAACTAATAGTGAAGTAACTAATCCCGCCAGGTTTTGCTTAGAATACTCTCTAGGTATTTTACCCATAAGAGTCCAACCTAGATCCATATGAAGGGCTACTAGGCCTGAACTTAATTCTACTCTCCTACCGGTGGCTAGTCCCCCCGCTATATCCGCCCCTATTGAAATATCTATAGGACCATCACTACTTCCAACATCTGACAGCGAGATGTTGTTAGATGCCAACTGACCGATCCAAGGTCCATGACATATCTTGGGGATATCACTACAGATCTTCTTTAAGTCTAGTGCATCAAAATGACACCTAAACTTGCTATCCTCACTCTCTAGATATATGTGAAACAGGAGATGGTGGTATTGACCTGTCGACGCACCACCGAACAAGGCATGGTCTATTGTTTCTTCTCCTACTTTGTTGTACCCTACATCTCTAGCGGTAGTTTCTAAGATATAAGACCTAGATGATCCTGTATCTAAGAGAGCTCTGACTGGTTTCTTTCCCTTGGGCCCGCAAACTTTTACTACTAGGGTCTGTAATTGTACCCTAGGTTCAAAAGATGGATTAGACGATAGTGCTTTGTTGGTTTCTACATTACTCTTACAAAACCTAGCTTGGTGTTGATTTTTAAAACATAGGAAACAGCACCCGTCTTTAATAATAATATTTCTTAATTCCGTTATAGACATATCTCGGGCTTTCCTACATTCTCCAGATTTGTGGGCACAACTACAAAATATACATGACTCGTTCTTAGAAAAAAATGTTTTAGTAGAAGCGAGAAAACCAGACGCTGTCGGGATATTATTACTGTCAGTACTGTCATACTTATTTTTTGGACTACCAAGTTTTTTATTCCTAACGTTTTGTTTGTCTGCTCCAAAACCAGACAAAGCTAATTCAATTTTTTGATTATTCTCGAATTCAACCCTCAAGAACCTCATTAAATGATCAAGCTTGTCCCTAGATAAATCTTCGACACTGTCGTTTAAAGACGCTATTCCTAAAGCCTGTGTTAGACAACTACTTCTTTGCCACGCTCTAAGTAATTCTTCGGGTAAAGAAGATTCAATTAGCGGGTAGAGCATAGCCGCACATTTTTGGCTGGTTACCCCTAGTGTTTCTAAAGATCTTAAAAGGCATTCTAGTTTATCATATAGAGGAGCTAATAATATTGGTTGGGAATGTGTTGAGTTACGGATCACTAGTGAGAGTAACTCCCTAACATATACTTCAACTAGTAGATCTTCCCTACCAAAGCGTGATTTTATAGCCTCTATTGCCTTAGGGTAATTTTCCCCCGTGGGAGGAAAGCTGTCAACTATTTCCTTAGCTCTTGAATTAGGAACCATGCTTTGAATCAAATATTGATGCTGTATTCGTCAGTATTACAGTATAACAGCGGATGATCACCGCACCATCAATCCATCAAGCTCATAAATAAGCTAGACATAGGAATAGTTAATCTTCCACCAGATAATTTCAAGACACAAGTCAAGGAACTTCTATTAAGTAAAGCTTTTTACTCGGTTCAAGAGTACTTAGACTATAACTTTTAGTTTAAAATCTCTTTTGACGTAGTGATGGCCTTGAACGAGGCTTACCACTGATTTATTATTATTATTATTATTATTATTATTTATTTGTTCGCTGTCCAGATCCTTTTCGGGCGTGTCACCGGTCAGCATCTCTCTCAAGATCGACGTGTCCTTCGCTTTGATCTCTTCGTGTTTGTCCACTATCTGCTTCAGAAGAGACTTGGCTTTGGTTGGAGCTGCAAGCATAGCCTTGTCACAGCCGCTCTCAGAACTCTTCTTAACTTCTTATCTAGTTCCATGTCACGGTCGCCACAAAATGTTCAAGTTTGTAATATTAATAAGAAGAAAAAGAACTAATTTCGTGGAGTCTTGAGAAAACACAACTATATTTTTTTCTCTTGGAAAAAGTCTGACATAAACTTTAGCAAGTAAACTTTTCAACAAAACAAATACAAAAATAAATATAACTAAAAAAATATTGCAGGTTTGCTGATCCTGCAACAACGTCATCTTGAAGCCAATTTCACTCTGGATTTTAGCAAAAAAATAATGATAAAGAATGAAAGATAAAAAAAAATTAAGGTAAAAGCTTTTAGGATTATGAACATTGGTAACAACAACTTAAGTAATTTAAATACAGCTGTCTAAAGAAAATGGTAATTCACTTAAAATCGAAATTAAACAGAGCTAAGAAGAAACCCTAAGATAATGTAATACAACCTTATTAAGGAAAGGTGCCTGTGATCAAAGTAAAAAAAAATAAAGTTCTTATTTATATTGGTCAAAATAAAAAATCAAGTATAAATTAAAATTGGCATATGTCTTTTTTGAAAGACTATTTAAAAAACTAAATTTTAACTGTTCAAATAAAATTATTAGTAAAGTCAACTGCTACTTGGTCTAAGAAGTCCTCGTCTTGCAGTTGACACTCACATTCTGGACCCTGGTCATCATTAGTTTCAGTGAGAAGGTGATACCATCTAAAATTTTCAATATCCTGCCAACCATCACTAAAGTGCTTGGTTAACAGGTTCTTAGACTAATGGTACTAGTAGGTAATCAGATGTTAAAGGCCGCAGTGCGTCATGGCAACGAGTTGGTTAAGTGTAGCCTCCTGTTTAGGTTATGTCCATTTTTGAAGCAAAACCCATGTTGAGTTATCCGTATTTAAATCAAAACTATTAATATTATTGCATTTCTACCCCTTTTCTGTTCATTTTTTAATGCAAAGTGACAGCAGAATCTGATGCAGCTGCCAAAAATCTATAAGAAATAACCGATAACTGAAAAAAATGTTGAATGTCTGTCTTTGATACTAAATTCCTCATAATACTTTCATAAATATATATATACATATATATATATATATATATATATATATATATATATATATATATATATATATATATATATATATATATATAAAGTACAAACAATGAATTATTAAATTCACTTGATTCAAACTGAGAATCAGAAGGGTAAAACAGACAATAACTAATTCTAGGGAACTGACAGCCGAATGGTTAGCATACTTGCATAACTCCGCCTGCAACCTCATGTTTAGACCTATAGGTCTAAACATGACATATTTAGTGAGTAGGAATCCCAGAGAGAACATAACAGATGATCACATCAGCTAAATGAGTAAGTGGCTGGATCCCCAGTTCTTTAATAACCTACGTAATCACAACGTAAAAAATCAGCAAACAAACAAACAAAAACTCCATTATTCAAGATAGTACAGTCTATAGTAAAGTATAATCCTTCCCATTGTTTGTAATCTTGAGTAGTGTCACGACGGCGACGACTCACTTTGAAATAATTTGTGAATTGCAAAGCTAAGGCAACCACATTTATTCCAAAAAAATAAATGTTTGTTTTGATTTGTTAAGTCTTCAAATAGATATAATAATTTATCTAAATAGATATAATAATTTATCTAAATATATATAATAACTTATCTAGATAAATTTACTTAATTTTACTTTTTTTCTAAATATAAAATTAAGCCAGAATTGTAAAACCAATTAGAATTATAAAATTAAGCCCGTTGGCATGGGTCTAACAGTTTGTATGTAATAAAGCATGTAAATAATAAAATACATTATGATAATGGTAAAATCTAGGGTATAAAGAATAAAAAAATACCATGGAACATATAATAACTAAATTCTATTTCAATGACACGTAATGGCACTTTAACAGCAAGTACATGTAGCTATATCCTAGTACACTAAAATACAAAATCAAGGAACTTTTAATTTTTCGTTGATTGTTGTAGATTTGTATATCACAAATAAATACAAAAATTATTGTCCACTATACAGTTTTAAACATTTAGTTTCATTACAAGTTCTTAAAAAAAGATTAACCATAAAAATATCTTCAACAGTAAAATTTTAATAACAATATTTGAAAATTAACAGAGAATAAAGGTAACCATTATTTCCTTTCAATTTAATAATAACAAATTTATTACTTTCTTTTATAACCAACATAATAAAAATGCTCGATAAAAACATAATACATAAAAAAAGTCTCACTAAAACTGTAAAAAATATACGTAAAGTAATGGTAGCACATAATAGGTGTAGCATATGACGCATTGTTCATAAATATGCAATTTATATTAGTAAATTTAAAATACACAGTGATAATAAAGAAAATAAATAAATAAAATAGAAATAAATACCACAAATAAAAAACAATATATAAGTTAATCAAGAGAAAATATTTTCAAAGCGTTTAAGGTTGTACCCAAAGCGAAGTCTTCAGCAGGTTTGTCCAGAAATGCTGCAACCATTTCAACGATAACAGGTAGTGAACAAGGCTCATTTCGTTGAAATGAACAGTATCTCTGAAGGAAAGTAAGAGATCTGAAACACAAACATACAATATAAATATCACATTTATAAACAAACAAACTTGATGCTTTAATATTTGCTAACGGGTAATCGAGCCTGTGTTTTAAAGTAGACATTTGCAGTGATCACTCAAGGCAAAATCAATTAAATAAAACTTATTCTACTAATGGGAAACAAGTAATTCTAGGCACTAGTCAAAAAATGACTGATCTATAAAATACAACTGGCAGACACAATTTCTCAGGAAGAATCATTTGTCCTATGACTACAAAATGTTGCAGTAGGTACCTCTTTAGCCCCTAGGTACTTGCTGAGACATATTTTTCCAATCAACCATCAACAGCTTTTGTAAAAAGATACTTCCAAAGGGAAAAAAAGGGAATTGAGGCAAGACTGATGTTGTGAAGTTAGAAAGTTAATACTTAAGAAAGGGTTTCTCTTTAGCAGGTAAGCATATATTAATAAAACAGAATTCAAATTTTAACCCATGGTAAGGAAACTTAGTCACATCATGATTATAGATAATAAAATAACGAGTAGTAAAAAAAAAACATGATATAAATATATATATATATATATATATATATATATATATAAATATATATATATATATATATATATATATATATATATATATATATATATATATATATCTTGATGACACTAAATAAACTCATAAATTAAAGATAACACACTCTGTAGTGAAATCACGGAATCCAGATAGATGAAACTATAATATGTATATAATACTAACAATGCTCATTTCATAAGCAGTTGCTTAGTAAGAAAAATTTAACATACATTCATTGCAGAAATCCCATATACATATATATATATTTTTTACCCTCCCCAAAATGAAGCAAACATTTAATCTATTCTTGTTGCGAGTGCTACCCATCAGCAATAACAATGCCCCTTTGTTAAAGAGCTAAATGAGTGGAATTATTATTGTAAATTTAATTTGAGAAAATAATATTTGTTTGAGTTATGATTGGATTTAAACATTGTTTTGTTTCTTTTAAACCATAAAGCTCTTCCTTTATATTAGCTTTTAATGACCAAAAAATAATTATTAAAAAATCGGTGTTTTCAAATTCTTGGCTTTTGAGCTATTCAATAGTGACAGTGACTAAAGATCAACATGATTTAATCAAGAGTCTACTCCAAAGTAAGGAAGATCTTTATTCTCTATGGTGATAATTCAAGAGTCGTACTCCAAAGTAAGGAAGATCTTTATTTTCTGTGGTGATAACTTAAGTGTCGTACTCCAAAGTAAGGAAAATCTTTATTCTCAGTGGTGATAACTCAAGTGTCGTACTCCAAAGTAAGGAAGATCTTTATTCTCTGTGGTGATAACTCAAGTGTCGTACTCCAAAGTAAGGAAGATCTATAATTTATCTTAAGTGTACCCTTTTATATATATTCATCAAGTAGATAGGTGGATCCTTGTTAGGGTAAAGAAAATTATTTCACATTGGTTAAGGTGTTGGCGACGTTTCGACCTTACCGGTCATTTTCAAGCCTATAAACAACATTTATTGTTTTTTAAAAAAAACATAAGTTAACATACGCTATAATATTTTCTTTACATCAATTAAATATTTTTTCTTCTTCTGCGTATGTTTCCTCCATGTTGTTGTTGAATAATATATTCATCCTACGAGATGAATATATATAAAAGGGTACACTTAAGATAAATTATAGAAAATCATTCTGGAGATCCAACGTACCAAACCCAACAACAACAACAACTTGGAGGAAACATACGCAGAAGAAGAAAAAATATTTAATTGGTGTAAAGAAAATATTATAGCGTATGTTAACTTATGTTTTTTTAAAAAAACAATAAATGTTGTTTATAGGCTTGAAAATGACCGGTAGGGTCGAAACGTCGCCAACACCTTAACCAATGTGAAATACTTTTCTTTACCCTAACAAGGATCCACCTACCTACTTGATAAGGAAGATCATTATTCTTTGTGGTGATAACTCAAGAGTCGTACTCCAAAGTAAGGAAGATCTTTATTCTCTGTGGTGATAACACTGAGATATCTTTGTCTAGAATTATTTCAAGCAAATATTTTGATAATTTATTAGGTGTCTCTAATTCGCTTAACTCGTATCAATCCTAAATTAGCAACATAAAAGCTATAAATTAGCTTAAAGTTAGCTAAATCCTATTTTGCAAAGCAAAACAAAAAAGTTTAAAATTTGACAACCATATGGTTCTGGAGGATGGTTATTGTATACATTTGATCTAAATGATTAATTAGATTAAAAAAAGAAACAGGTTCAGACATTGTATGAGACTATAAATAAAAAAATAATATCTAAAAAATTGTAAAAATATACAGTTATAATCGAATGGTAAGCGAGCTTCTTACATTTAACAAAATATTCATCCTATCTGTCAGTGAGAAACGTTTACATGTCCGACGATAACTTAAGTAAAGCTTGACAGATTTAGTTATAATTTGTTATACATGTTCCTTTTACTAATGCTCAGGCTAAGTTTGTTGGAAAGCGTTATCCATTTAAGAGTTTGTGTGTAACGCTCATGTAAACATGAGCTTCAAATGTAAAATTGGAATTTCAGGATGGGAAAAGATTCTATCACCTATTCGTTAGGAAGTACATTTTTCTCAAATAAATCTGATTAGTAAAACCAACAGCGACACCGCTATGATGTGGTAGAGATCGTTAAAACTATTAAAGCGGGCCTAAACGTTTAAATAGAGATAAACAATGTTTTTACCGATATCTAATGTAACAATTTTTATAAAACTTCATTTACGACGTCTAAAGTACAATTGAAACAGGCTTGTAAAATGTCAACTTGCTACAAGCAGAGGTTTTTGTGCAGTAAAGTGATACATTTTATAATAGTTGAAAAGATGTCCGAAGCTAATTGTAGTTAATGGAATAGTAGGTATGCAGGGTGGCACCCTCATTACTAGACTCTGTATTACAATCATACTCTTTAACTATCAACTCATCATGATTATCTATGTTCTCAATATTCAATACATATTTATTACTATATGCTCATTTCAATGATAGAGTCACTCAATGCCTAGTCTAAGGTGCAATAGTCTAAGGTCATAATGTAAGCTGCAATAGTCCACAAACCTTTTACTACAATTGTAGTGAAGGTGCCACAGGGTTAACGCCTCTATCAGCAGTACTATCTGGATTGTGGGACCAATGTGCCATTAAGGTAAATATTAAGCATATCCTTTTTACTAATTGTATAGAAAAAAATTGCAAATATTTAGAATTTATTTACTTGTGAAATGTTTTAAGAGCCTATTCAGTGGAATTTAGAAAAAAAAAAAAAAATAATAATAATAATAATAACATGTACTAACAAAAAAATAAAACAAAATATTATGGATTGTGATGTGATTGATGAGTAGGGTTAGGAATTGACATAAAAAACATATTTTTTCCTTAGCTTTAATAACAATGAAATGCCTAATTTTCGCACTTTGGGGGCTCTGCCTCCCCCCCTTCAAAAGTTATAAGGGCATAAAAAAGCATATTTCTGGGTTCATAGAATATTTTCACATATTTTACACATTTGAGAATATTATGGAATATTTTAATGATAAAGAAATTCTGAGGTAAAAAAAGTTTAATTCTGCATGGAGCAAATAATCTGGGGAAAGACGCAGGTAGTGTAAAGTCGGGTTCAATGCCAATGACCCTTTTATATGGCATAAGTAGCAAAGTAGCGTACTTAACCATTGGCACATTCGCAGTAATATTGAATGGTTTAGGGATTAACTCCTCTGCCGAGCTATGGTGAAAGCTGACATCCCTCTCTACAAACTCGAAAATGAGCACTTCCGAGCATTTCTAGGAAAATATACAGGTCGTCAAATACCTCATGAATCAACTTAAAGGAAGAAGTGTGTAACTCCAATATATGATGAAACTGTTAACCTAATACGAGCCAACATTGGAGATTCACCTATTTGGATGTCTGTTAATGAGACAACGGACTTGTGCGGTCGCTTTATGGCTTGCCCTAGCCTAGAAGCTGGCAAGGGTCATCTAACATTATGCAACATCACAATAGCTCGATCGGTACAAGAGGCCCTCTCCATATTGTGGCAAGGAAACCAGAGAGTAGAAGATAGAATGTTTGTGCGCTTTTGTGACTGTCAGCACTGCATACACGTTAAAAGTGTGGGAGTGTTTATAAGTGTTGTACCCTAAAATGGTCCATATAACCTGCTTGGCCCATGCTGTTCGTCGAGTATAGCCAAGGAAGTAAGGAAATTTCCACCAGTTGTAAATGACCTTATTTTTGAGGGTAAAAAAAATATTAAAGCTCCAAGTCGAGTGTCCGTCTTCAAGGAGATGCTGCCAGGGACCCCCCTCTTCCTCCAGAGCCTATCCTAATAAGATGGGGAACTTGGATAACAGCGGCCCTTTAATACCCCGAACATGGAGAAAAAATGAAAGTTCTATTAGAAGAATTCGACGAACAGGATAACATGGCAATTAAAAAAGCAAAGCAAGCACTGGAAACTTTTAAACTTGGTCAAAGCTAAATTTTATCCGGGCTCATTTTTTTAAGTTGCCAAAGATGATGGAAGAATTGGAGGTGCAAGGAGCTTCATTGACTTTAGCTGCTAAAGTTGTCCTGGAGCTCCAAAAAGCAGCGAGGGAATGGCCGGGCCAAAAAGATGCTGTTTTAAATAGAAATCTAGATTGGAGCGGAATAGTTAATATATTTAAAATAATGCAATGCGAAGACACAGTATCAAGTATTATAGACTGCTCCATATAATCCGGACACCGCTAGTCCGGACATCCGTATAATCCGGACGAGCCAAAAACTATGTACACTTTGGAACTAGGGTTATTCAGATTTATGAATGGTTGAGATTATCGGGGTTTCTGCTTTTATTGTCTATTACCATTTATAAAATTGTTCCTAGTATAGTTTACAGGTGTACATTCCAACATTCGACACGAGGAATACCCGGTATTTCTGTTAAAAAATAAACAGATTTAGAATAATTATGAATAAGTAAGAACATCGATAAATCTGTTTCGGTTCCATAGAAATGTAGGGCGGAAGATATAAAGGTAGAGTATTCCAGAAAATAAAATTATATATGAGATGAGGAGAGGATTTTAAGAAACACATAGCGGCGGTTTAACGGAGTTCCGTGGAAAGTAGTTATTAATTAAGTAGTAAATTTGTGCTTCAAATTATCAACCCCCCCCCCCCCCCTGTTGAGCTAAATAATTGATAGAGAATATAAAAGAATATTTCGGGCATGCAGAGAGAATATATTGAGGCTTTATAGAGCATATTATTCCTAACCCTATTGATGAGTAACAAGTCTATGATAAATTTCTTTTACTTTTTAAGTAGTTGTGATCATATTGACATTACTTCATAATAACCAATTAGTAATAAAGAATTCTATAAATTATATGCTTAATTAGAGGGGATGAGGATTAAAGTAGACTAAGTTAATTTTTTGTCTTATGCTACATTTATTTGGCGAGGTTATTCGACGATGGGGGATTGGGCACTCTCATCTACTTGTGATTATGAGTGTTCAACTTATCTCACCTCTCTGGGGTTAAAATCAGGTTTACACCAGTGTTTATACCTAGGTTTCAAGTGAGTACCAAGTATGCTAACCACTCTGCTACGCCAATCTTCTGCTACATGTCTTTAATGTAGTAAAAAGTATATTCTCATATGAGGCAACAGTAAAATATGTTCTGGGCCCATAAATAGGCATTTAAATGGCAGTAGTTCCCAGTGGCGATTTAACATCAGCTGATTTAGAATTGCATTGTAAAAAAAAAATCCACAAATCAGGTCTTTAGGCAAGTTGTGTTAAACATCCAATTCGGAAATAATTCCTTGAAAAGTTTTTTTGTTTTAATGGCCTCCTTTATGACCCAATATGACTATCCTAGGTTTCGGCGGAGCAGTGGAAATGGAGGGAGGCATAAAAATGTACCCTCCAAAGAGGTGTTTATATGGTTTTTCACTTATACCTTCTAAAATAATCAAAATTTAAAAAAAAAGTGTTTCAAATAAAATTTGTAGAGCAATATATTCTTTGTCAAATGAGGTCAAGAGCAAATTTTACTAACCACCCACTACCAAACAACAGAAGGTCAAAGTTGGCCCAATTTTCCACATTTACGAAAAATAGTCGTTACAACATCAGTTTTTCTCAAATATCTGCGAAAAATAATCAGTTTATCATAAAAGTATACCATATAAGAGTTTTAGAGCATTAAATTCTGTGTCAGTGAGACCAAGAGCGAACTTTATGGACCACTCTCTACTAAACTACAGCAGGTCAAAGTTAGACCAATTTTCACCAAAAGCAGAAATGGTTGTTTTTAACTTCAGTTTTTAGAAAATATCTTCATAAATGATAAATGGACCGATTGGAATTTTTCATTAATGCTGAAAATTCGTCTATTTAGCCCATTTATAATTTTTGAAAAAGTCATTTTCTAAAATCTGAAGTTAAAACCAACCATTTCCGCTGATCTCGAAAATTGGACCAACTTTGACCTACTGTAGTTTGGTAGCAGATGGTCAATACAATTCGCTCTTGGTCTCTTGGACGCAGAATATATTGCTCGACAACTTTTATTTGAAGTACTCTTCTTAAATTTTGATTATTTTTCTCCCTATATTTCCATGGCTCCGCCAAGGGGGAAAACCTAGGATAGTCATATTGGGTCACAAATGAGGCCATTAAAACAAAAAAAAACCTTTAGTAGTAATTATTTCCAAATTGGGTGATTTTTGTGTTTAAAACTACTGGGCCTATGGTTGAATTTGTCTGGTTTAATCCTACTTTCTGTAAATAAATATTTGTTCTTAAATATTAGAGTTTGAATAAAATATTTATTTTAGGAAACTATCTATTCATTCATTACATGAGGATTATTTTTTTTATATGCAGAAGAATCAGTCACAAATGTCAATGAGCTATTTATTTATTTTTATTTTCCAGTGGTATCCACCGATAGACCTAGACTCTAATTGCAGAAGTCTATGTAATAGTAAACATTTTATTTTTCTAAAAGAAATACGATATAGACTTTTGTAGAAAATAAATAAACAAAAGTGAAAACAATACTAAAATTATTAAAGAGTGAGTAAACAAAACAAAAATCGGTGATGATAATGTAAAAAAAAAAAAAATTGCAGCTAATACTTTCCGATTTATAATTAACTCACATTTGTTAGCACCTTTTCAAACCTACAGTAACTGCTCTAAAGAGAATTCTCAGGTCCATCAAGTCTTTATATTTCAATTGTTTCCTTTGCTTTAAAAAAAAACACAAAAAACACAATGTAAATGAAAATTTCTCACTAGGTTAAGATTATTGTAAGAAAAGATATTCACCTCTCAGTTAACGCCTCTTTAATGTTATCGGGAAGATTTTTGCCTCGAGCATTAGGGTATAAAAATGGAGAATCTGACTGCACCAATAAGCGATGTAATGGCACATCCCCACTTTTAAGAAGATTCAACAATCCATTATCTGTACTAGCCTTTGAGATTAGACCTAAAATAAAAGAACACATAAAAATAATTCAGTATGAATAAAAACCACATCTATCACCAACAAGCCTTGGACCCTATTCTCATTAAGTCAACTTCCACATGCTTAAACTTCCATCATTTTTGGCCTCCCTTTTCCTATTTTACCAAGACAAAAACCAAAATCTGTCAACCAAACAATAAACTATTTAGACATTTTATTTAAACCTGATAATTTAGCCTTTAAACTTGATAGAAATTGTACAACACAGGTAAAAGAATAAGGTTTTTTTTTAGTGATGGATCAAAGTAATTGATTAAGTGAGAGCAAGCATGGCAGTGGGGCTATAGGTGCCTGTCCGTCTGCTCGTCTATAAAGGAATCGAGGGCAACACACAAGGTCATTTGTTCGATCCAGTGCTATGATACTTCGGTTCACATTTATGACTCAAAAGTGGAACAGAGCGAGGGTACCCCCTAAAAGGATCTCTGTCATGGTACTCTGTACGTATCTGAGAATCAAGAGTGGTACAGGATCATGGGTTTGATGCTCTGATTTACATAACTCACAAATGACCCCACCATACTCTTGCGCATTGTACAATAATATGATGTGTAAAGTGGCTGGAACTCACCCACCAAGCCTAGTAAAATGAGCCTAAAAAATAAGGCCTAATTGTTAGGTTTGTACAAGTGGCTCGTCTGAGCCCTCTAGTAAAAGTACTACTACCAGTCAATTAAATAGTTAAACAAATAATAAATAAATTACCCGTAATGCAAAAGTACATATCCATTTGTAAATAAGTTTTAGTATGTTCTATTGATCCAGAATAAGAATGTAGAACTATATACGGTAGTCTATCTTCATATTCTTTCATTATATTCAAAAAGTCTTCATGAGCACTCCTTTCAGTTACAATTAAGGGTTTCTTCAAACTAGAAGCCAAAGCTACCTGCAAAATTAAATAAATGACCAATGAAACACAGTTTAATGCAAGTGAAATTTGACATGTAAACATTTACTTTATGTGGTCGGGTTAATTTCAGCTCAAAATTTAGTACAGAGGATGCTGATTAATGTAATCAACTGCTTAGTGTGATCAATAGCTTGGAAAGGGCCCTCCCAATACCAATGCATTGATCATTTTCCCTTTATTAAAATCAAAGTTGAGATCATTGGATTTTTTTATAATTTTCAGGGAAAAGACTAGAGCTGTGGAATCGATGTTTCAGGGAACATGCTTTTTTCTCAGAAAGTAAAGCTGACCTCACCTTCCCCTGCTACTAACTAGGACTGCAGTCAGATTTCACAACTCAGTGTATTTCAGTCTTTCAATGATTCATATCTATTCATCAACAAATTTACATAACTTCCAAGATGATTTGTTTTGATTTTAAGTTTAATTTTTAAATGTAGAATAAGCCCTTCAAAACGTTGTGATAGTGAACATTTATTTACATATATGTACGTATCAGTTTTGTCCCTAAATATTTATTTTGTATTGTTGTTAAAATAAATAAATTTGATGTACATTGCAATTGAATTTTGACATGACTCAGTGTATGTAATAAAGAAAGTGTTGTTTATTATTTTGTTTTGAGATTTACTTGCCCTCGTGGTAGCTTTTGCTTGTTGTTATCAGTCGGTTAATGTTATCACTATCACTTTGTCTGTCTCCCATCAAGTGGCATCTATAGTATACGAGAAACTTTGTCCAAATTTCAATATGTGTTCATTATATTAAACGACCACAACAAATATTTAATATGAACTGGTTTGTACCACTCTAATTGACCAAGATAACACTTTGAATCTAATTTGGTATGAATTAAACCAAATCTTAGTAACGACAAACGTAAATTACAAGTGACAAGTTGCTAATTATTCAATTTTTAAGGCCTTACAACCAATGTATTAAAGAGAATGAAATTATTTCTGTAGTCAACATGCCTAACTATCTACTAATGCTTAGAGCCATATATAACAACAATTCTAACACAACAATAAAAAATTACCTACACAAAACCACAATTACTTTACTCACTTGGTTTCTAAATACAGAGCGTTGAACATCAGGTTCAGTATAGTTTTTACTATAATCTAAACCACAAACACCGATTGCAACACATTCCTTTTCAGTTGCTATTTCCCTAAGTTCGTCAAGAGTCGATTCGGTCCATGATTTTCCATCATGAGGGTGTACACCTGAAACAATTTTAAAGGTTTAACTAATGGAAATCAAAATTAACCAAGATAAAGAACATGATAATAATAATAATAATAATTTTTATACAAAATAATTAGAAATCATTAGTTGGCTCACTATAAGTTACACTATAAGGTACGCTTCTACGGAGACTAATATATCTCTTATATAATATATCTCCTCTATATATTATAATATATCTCTCTGTGGAGTCTATACAGATATCTTGGAGGAAACGGTCAGAGATTTTGTGAATCCCCAAGTATTGATACCATTATAAGGATCATTCAACCCTTCAAGGACCAGGTATAAAAAATATAAAAGTATCCATTTGCCCAGTGGCTCCCACAGAAAGCCTCCCTAATAACTCTCCTAGACACCAAGCAAGAGTTAATAAGTAAATATTTGCCTGGAAGCCAGGACAAGTAAGCTAAACCAGATACCTGGCATTAACTAGCCGAAATAAATAAAATAATGTTAAGTAATAAATAAATAAATAAAATAAAAACAATATATGGCCACTTGCTTACATCGAATCAACCAACTGCTGAAATAATATTCATACTCTTAGTTAAAATTAACTTGTTTACATTGTTTTTGGTAGCCCCTTATCTTCTAGATGATAACTATTAAATATTGTATGCTTCATATGAGAGCAAATGAAAGGCTTTCAAAAGTCTTTATGTATAATCATTTATTCTAGGTCTGGTACACTATTCTCATATTGGTCCAATCAAGCTCACTTCCCCATCAGAGTGGATGATAAATTACACTAGAGTAGAGTGTTAGCCGGCTCATTGTGCAATACACTGCTGCTAGCATTTCGAGTAAAGAGTCAGGTAGAATGAGCAAAGTGAAGAATCACCTGCTTCACTGTTTTAATAAACAAGTAAAAGCTCTTAGGGTCCCTGAGAGCTCATTGCTATCATACTTACATGTCGGGTTCAATTGCTGACTCAGGTAAGAGGCCTCTTGGTGTTCTCACAGCATTGTCATATAAACGAGTCGCTACTAAATGAGAAGAGGCGTCAATCCGGATTCCATTATACAGTTTATACAGCTCTGATGGAGCCAAACGCTACCTTTGTGTCATCCTTCCCATATATAGAAATATCAGCCCTTTGGCATGCCTAAGCCCTCCTCAGGTTCATGTCACATGGATTTTTTAATATTTATTTTTTATTAAGTAAAAGCTCTTAGCCACATGTATTAATATCCAAATAATAAAACTACAAACCAGCAGTCGAATACACTGTGCCAGGGTAAAATCTAGCCAGCCTTAAAGCTTCTTTGCTTCCTCTTATAGATGACCCAGTCGCAACAATTTTACAGACACCTGTAAAAATAAAAAAATATTTTAAACAGAATGAATTGTTTATAACATCCTGACACCAAACACACACACACAAAAAAAACAGAGCATGTTTGCATTATTAACCCCAAATTACTTTTCTATGAAATTAATTAATGTAAAGTAGTATGCCTCATATAAGAGCCAATAATGAACGTCAAAACTCCTTAATTCTTGAAGGTGGTTCATATTCATGACAATAATAGACATAGCAACACTTACCGAACAAAAAAACGTTCCTAAGTAGCAAGAACCTAAATGATAGAAACAAATAACTAAAAAGTAGTAGAGTAGTCTTGCTAATCCAGATTTGATGGGACAGGGCACTTTCTGGATCACTAACTGTCCGGATTAAACGGAATCAGTTTAAAAATACCTGTAAAACTAGTTTTAGCCAGTTAAAGTTTTTATCATAAAAATAACTTTTAAGTCTCAACGTAGGCCCACGATATAAATCTACAAATGTATTTAGGATAAAAACTTTCTACCTTATTGATTAAAAATTCAAAGTTGATTGGTTATTAGGAAATTATTTTATCCGTCAGGGATAAACCGGATTTCCAGACTAGCGGGGCCTGGTTTAGTCAGACTCTACTGTTGCATTCTCTAGTATAAGTTTCCCTGTCATCGGAGTGATATTTTAGCAAAAACATTCTTCTATCCAGTATTGAATAGAAATTCCATCTTCTAGAATTCTAGATAATGTAAACACATTTTGCTATAAACACTTAACTGCCCCAATTATTTTTCTGGGAATTTTGTCTGTCAAGGGTTCCCTAAATATGTAAAAAATGTTTTAAAAAATTAAAAAAAAAATGCCTTACCCCGAATTTGGGCTGTTGCCATATGGCAACGCTAGGACATTAGCCCTACAGTTTTTTCTCAGTCAATTTTTAAAAATTTATTTTACAAAATGTATGTAAAAATAAATTTTAGGTTAAAAAAGCACAAATAATACTAACAAAATACTATATTTATTTAAACAGACGAAAAAGTATTTTTATTTTTTTTTTTTTTTTCATCATTTGTATTATGTATTTATATCATGTTGTTTTGTGGATGTGTTTTTGTTATTACCTTTACAAATATATATATATTATTCAATTGTAATAAAAAAATTTAGATATTATTGTATACATATTATTTTTAAAAGAATAGCCCAATACTATTTGTTATTAATTATAAGTATTCAACAAAATAATTTAAAAAATGAGAAACTAATTGAGAAATATTTAGAAAATAATCAATAAAAAATGAACATCAGGCAAAAAAATACATCAAAACTTTGTATATAAATATGATTCAATAAAATCATGACAGAAAAAAAGTAAATATGGCAGTATGGCATCTTTCAAATTGACCCTCAATTTAGGGCAAAAAAATTAAATTTTGTGAAACTGCAATAATTTTATATTTTTAAAAATTCTTTATTCTAATAGTTTCATTACCAATAATAAAATGATTTAATTAATTAATTTATAAAAAAAAAATCTTTCCATGTCACAAGTTCGGAATAACCCATTTTTTAAACCTGTCTTGACGCATATGTGTTGCAAAAAACAAATAAATAATAATAAAATATTAATTTAGTCCTGCTTTTGACATAATATTAACATTTAAAAAGTTCAATATTAACTTTTACCTCTGCAGACAATAATAAAGGAATGGGGTTTTGCTGTTGTCATATGGCAACGCTAGGTTATTAAGGGTTATGGGAACTAGTCTTGCTTACTAAAAATTCAACATCAATGCTTCTGTCTCCCCTCTAGTATTGAAATTTAATTTAAAATGAATTCCTAGAGGATACTAAATTATCTAGCATAAATATAGAACAGGGTTGTCTTTTAACCCTTTGAGGCTTGGTGGTTAACTCAGTTGTGAAGTTGCAAGAGGTAAAAAAGGTCTCTGAAATCCATAATTATGCTGTTACACAATAAATCAAGATAGTACAAATATTGAGCACCAAGCCACTAGAGTTAACATAATAATATATGCAAACCTGATTTTGGGTATGTACTTATTATTTGGTAAGCATCCCTATATTTGTTAACACTCATAAGCAATTGCTTTGATTATTAAAACAAAAGGATATTAAAGCCAAAGAACTTTGTTGAGACAAAGAAACATCAGTGTTCAGGCAGACGTATCAATTTCAACAGGGGATTGCTCCCTTCCTATTGGTCCTAGATGGTTGAGAGTAAGGTCGTTTCAAAGAGGGGAACGCCAAGTTTATGTTCCACGTGGGTTCAGTCGCTATAATGGAGTGGTCCGTTCAAACTTTTCGCAAGACAGATTTCCCGGGCGTCTCATCTCTTTAAGAGGCGATTTAAACTGGCCGGCAAGATCGCCTGATTTGGCTCCTTGTGATTTTTTTCTGTGGGGATACCTTAAATCCTCGGTGTACAGCGATCGTACCAGAACCCTGGAAGCCCTCAAGAACAACATTCGAGCCAAAATTTCCGAAATTCCTGTGGAAAGTCGAAAGAGTGCACAAAAACTTTGAAAAAATGGTTAATCAGTGTTTGGAGTGTGAGGGGAACCACATATCCGATACTTTGTTTAAATCTAGGTAAATTTAAACTGTCCATGTTATTAAATCAGGAAAAAATAAAAAAAAAACTTATTTTGTAACATTCTGTGTTTTATTACATTTTTATATTCATACGTCTGCCGCGCTCCACCCTGTATATGTATAGGTGATAATATACATTAGTCTAATTAAAATTAACTATTAAGACAAGGAAATATTTTCACATTAAAATAATTTGGGGTGGATAAACAAGTGCCACAGAAAAAGGTTTATACTGAATAAATTGAAATATTTTAATGGTTCTTAGGATAACAAGCAAGATACTGGCCCCACAGGTGTCCATGGTACTAACCATCCATGACACTAGTTGATATATGTAATTAATTTGTCAATTATTGTGTTTATTTTTATAATCTTTATTAATTTTTTATTTATTTTTTTTTTAACTTAGTAATTTATTTATGACTTAAGAAAAAAACTATAAACGAAACAAATTTAGAATTAGGAAAAGCCACTAATTTTAAGGTCATATGAATGGTCTCTAAGATGAATTTATCATCCTTACGAAAGTAGAATCATCAATTAAATAGTAAGATAACAGTGAAAAATGCATAAGACGCATATACGACGATTAGTTGTCCAAGCAACAGTTACACATGATTAATACGTTACCTGCATCTTTGGCCCGAGATATTACAGATTCCAGATCTCGGATGAATTTCTTATTCGTTAAATTACAGCCGACGTCGGCTAAAATATAATTTTCAAAACGAGGAGTCGAAGAATCAACACCTGCCATAGCGAAGATAAAATACCAGCGGCTAATTGGATTCGTCGTTCCCAGATAACGGCCGAGGAATTTCAGTGACGAATTAACAGAAGGAAAAAAATAACTTTCGACAAAATAAATAAACAGAATTGCAAGTCGGATAAAATTAAACAATTAAATAATATAAACGAAAAAAAAATCACTAATTAATAAAAACTACACTACATTCTATTAATCGGCTTATCTAATATAACTAAAACTAAATAAAAAACTAATGCAATGAAGAAAGTAAAATCATAGAGTAAAATAAACAAAACAGACGAAAAATCTGGAGTATGTGGGGCAGGGTAACCCAGGTTTCTTTTACAATGTAATGCGGGTAGGACCGGTACAGTCGTTTCGAAGCGTGCAATGCAATGAACTCTCCGCACTGGTTTTATACATAAGAAAAGAAGGGGAATTGACCCCCTCCTCTGAAATTAAAGTAATAAAACTAAATATTTCGATAATCTTTGGTCATCTGAAGGCAAGAAATTCCCCTAGTAATATTTCCTTTTAAATAAATAATTGATAAGCCTGAGAGACTCAATCTCTACCATGTTTAAGAAAAAGTAAATAATCATTTATGAGTCACGTAACAATAGTACATTACGCGTCGAGTGCGGAAAGTACCATTTTGCATGCGAGTGTGGAGTTTGCACCCGAGCGATAGCGAGGGTAGTAAAACCACACGAGCAATGCATTGAAACCTTATTGGCCTTTCAGAGATGAAATATCTATTGAAAATGGCATAATGTTGAAAGGAGAACGGATAATTATCCCTGATTGATAGCATGAGAAAACTGATCTTGACAAAACTCCATTCCGGACAGAGACGGAACTAGGCCTGCTGAGGCCCGAGTGCAAGATTTTTTTTAGGCCCCCCCCCCCCCCCCCCCCCCCTTTAAGAAGACCAAATATTTTTGACGCCTCATTGTTCGGGATACACTTAAGATTTGTAATAAATTGCAACAAAAAAATTATTTCATGATAAAAAAAACAATATAAATTAAATTCGTATTTAAATGGACTACATTTTAGAATATTTTAGTCAAAACCGTTTTCGAGAAATACTTTTTTCACTTTTTTTCATAGTTTTTAAGGAGTAGCGCCCTCAAATTTGAAGGTAAAATTAATTTCTCCTCGGGGTATGATTTTTCTGAACATGTATGCTGAATTTCGTCTAAATCGGCCCAGTAGTTTAGGCTCCAGATGTCTGCACAGACAGACGACAGAAATTTTTTAAAAACTACTTTTTTGGACTCAGGGGACCTCAAACAATACAATTGCCATACAATATCTCGCCATTACAATATTTTCTCTTTATGTGGAAAGTAAAAAAGTTACGAAAATGAGCAAAAAAGTTATAATGGTACTTTTTTACTTTAGCATCCCCTATATCCCTTTGTGTTAATAGTTATGTATTTTGCCAAAGGAACATTATACTTATACAGAGTAGCATAATATTCCTTAGCCTAAATTACTGTTAACGAAGGGGTTCTAATGTATTTTGGGACAAAGTAATAACACACTTGTGTTTATAATTGTTATCATATCCCTTGGTCCAATCAACTATTAAGATAAAGGAATATTAAATATAGAACTTCCCCAGGAGTCTCAATGTCTTGGGGAGACAAACACACAAACCTTTTTGACTTTTGTAGGGCACACTATTGTTGTTTTAATTTTTTTTTATTAGATCCATTATTTTAGCTGTTAGACTTGAGTTGAATAATATAGAATATTGAATAATATAGAATAGTTGAATATTTTGAAACTTTAATTCTTGGAGAAAAAATGCCAAGAGTAAAAAGTCTTATTTTAAGCCATAGAATCTAACTTTAGCCTTAAAAATATGTCATCTATTAACTTGGTAAGTACTGCTACAGAGCATTTTAGCGCTCAAAGTGCTTAGCATTTTTTCTGTTAGCGCATTTTAAGTTAACATAGAACCCAGCAAACCGCGTCTTTCTTCCTGCAGTAGATTCCGGAGATATTGAGTGCATCGTGTTAGGCCCCTGTGTAGGCATATTTTACAAGTTAAAAATTTATAATTAATTTAAAAACTTACTAAAGATGAAACATATACAGGATAATACAAAACATTAACAGTCTAAAATACCCAAATGTATAAAAATCACATCATGTTGTAAGTCAATTTTTTATATTAATAATATTATCTTAATAAATAATAAGCATTTATCAATTGTCTCAAAAAATGATAATAATAATTATTATTATTATGTGGAAAAGAATATAGATTCCTACCACACAAAAATAATATTAATAATAACAATGGTAATAAATAAAATATAAACTAACTTCACCTTTTTAGTAAAATTATTCTTTATTTTTTATTCATTTATTTTTATATTATTATTTCTTTTTATATAACTGGCCGAGCGGAAGTGAGGCCCGTGTGCGGCTGACCCCATGCACACGGCTAGTTCCGGCACTGATTCCGGACATCAAGGAATTGAAAAAACAAGATTAAGAGCTAGAGACTGTGTATATTGGCCTGGACTTAACAGTGACATTAAAAAAATTATTCAAGAATGCCCTACATGCCAAGAATACAAAAATTCTCTAAGCAAAGAACCTCTGCAGTCACACGATATACCTACCAGACCTTGGCAATGGCTATACAGTGACTTAATTAGCATTGATTCAAAAACTTAAATTTTAATCACCGACTCATACTCAAAATTCCCCTTTGTAATACCTCTTCGTAAAACTGATAGTCAGGCAGTTATCAATGAAGTTAAACGAATATTTGCAGAACAAGGCATACCAGAAAGGATATACACCGACAATGGTCCTCAATACTCTTCAGAATAGGGTTGGGACATCGACAGGCAAACATCGATGTTTTCGATACATCGACATCGATAGAACAAACATCGATGTTAGCCAAAACATCGAAAGAAAACATCGATGTTTTCGATATATCGACATCGGTCCTCCAAGCTGAAGAGCAAAAAAAAAAAAAAAAAAAATGTCACCACTTTCAAAATATCTCTCCTTTTCGCCCCCCATTTTCGTTGTCGTCCATTTTTTAGGCTGCGATGAATCTATAACATCGATCTTTTCGATGTTTCCGGAAAACATCGATGTTGACCGATACATCGAAAGATCAACATCGATGTTAAACATCGATTTTTTAAAGTCCGATACATCGATGTTTTCGATACATCGACATCGATGTCCCAACCCTACTTCAGAAGCATTCCGAAATTTCACTAAAACTTGGGGTATAGAACATATAACCAGCTCCCCTCACTACCCAACATCAAATGGATTCATTGAAAGATCAGTTCAAACCATTAAAACCACTATAAAAAAAATGCATTGACAGTGAAAAAGACATAGATAAAGCACTTTTGTGCATTCGGGCTACTCCAATTGATCTCTATTATAGAGATGATTAGTAATGACGTCACAAGATGGCGTAAGCTTTCAATAATTTATTCGATTCGGTTGGTTATGTTCCTTTTCCTTATCACCTGTTATCAATCCCATGTAAAATGAATGGGAGAATTTTGTCAACTTTTTAAATAATTCATTATTAAATTATTATTAATTTATAAGACTTTTCAACCTTTGAACGTTATTATACTAAGTCTATTTTAACAATGTAAGATAAGAAAACATTAAAAATTGCCGTTCTAGTGGTTTAAAAAAGTATTATTGTGAGTGTGTTTTATTGTGGTGATACCGTCCGGGTCCGTTCTTATTTATTGTTTATTTTTTAAATCGTTTTTCTATTTTTGTTTGTATATTATGTCTTCCACCTTCTCGAGCGTTATTAAAATTTCATCTATACTTCATTTTTTTCGGAGGACAAAGCTATTCTTCGTAAAAGTATGTCAGAGTACTTAAGTAATATTAAATTAATGTATTAAATTAGTTTTTTAATCAAAATTTTAAACAAGTATACATGCGAGCACTCATATCTTTATACTTATTATACTTATTATTATTATACTCGTTAATATAGATAACAAAAAATACACAAATAATAATAGTAATAACAGTCTGCTCTTTGTCTCGTCATCAACGTCTTTTTCCTAGGCTGGTCAGTGATCTATTGTATAGAATATAATTATGTTCCAACATCGGTTAAATATAATGCACATTGTAAGTAACCAGGAACAAAATATTATTAGCAAATAATCTTTTATTACCTGGCAGATTAAGTATCACTATCTTTCTACAAGTCCTGTACCCTGAGTATACTTCATTGAGTTTCAAAACTTGAGATACATTTATTTTCGGACACACAATATGAACACGAACACACCCTGTGAATTTTTATGGCAACAGGAAATACAAAAAATCAAGTATAAAGATTAATAACTCAAATAGCTTTTTCGATGATATGACCCTTCACACAAATACTCATTTTAAATAACTGAAACGAAAGGTTTTAGTGTTTTCTTTGTTACACTCGTTAAAAAAAGACTTGGTACAACAATGTTCAAAGGGTGAAAACTCTTATAAATCAATAATAATTTAATAATTAATTATTTAAAAAGTTGAGAATTTTCTCCCATTCATTTTACATGGGTTTGATAAGAGGTGATAAGAAAAAGGAACATAACAAACACTGAGTTAAATTTTCGAAAGCTTTTGTGACGTCACACTAATCATCTCAATACGTTACACACCTCGTGATTCATGTTTAAGTGCTTTTATGTTAAAACCCTATCATAACAACCGGAAGCGAGATTTTCGCAAAAAACTGATTTTCCTAACCTTTGACCTTCGATATCTCGGGACGCACAAGCGTTTTAACTTAAGGGGTTAAACTTTTTGGTGCTTCATTAAAACATCAAGACGAAGGTCTAAGCAAAAATTCAGCTTGCTTTCTCTCATTCCGCAGATTGGGTTTTTATTTACCTTATTTCCCTGGATTATTGCATAGTAATGTTATATTAATATTGATTGATTTATGACATAGATTAAACATTATTGTATCATCAATACGTGCTACTCAAAATAATAATATCATTATTCATGCTAAAAGTAATATGAATTCAGTTTTGTTTCAATTATTTTACTAGGCATTAGATTTTTTATGTTTAATTTAAATAAAAACTAATGACTGTAAAGGCCCCATACACGGCCCCATTGACCGCGTATGGGGCTGTTTGATGATTGCGTGAACATGATGTTTGACGTATGTGGCCTGTGGCCTAAATTTCCCCGACATCAGTTTTGCGCAAATGTTTGATCGTGTATGGGGGCCTTAAGATTCCGAGATACTAAGCTGCATCACCGAGACTCGATGGAAGATGATCTCACTGTCCAGGAGAGCTACTCACTTACAAGTTACATATGTACTGTGATATGGCCTATGGGGATATTAAATGTATTCATGTTACAGTAAAAAGACATGGGTGGGGGGGGGGGGGGGGGGTCCAAAAAATGTAGTAACCTATGATGAAAAACATATTAATATAACTCTCTGTAGTCAAAATTATTCTTAAGAAACAATTTTTTGGTTAATAGCGCAAATAAGTGTTTAAATCAGAGTTAAGAAGATTATGATTTAGAGTTCATTACTCAGTTTTGTTTTCTACTAGTTTTATTATTTTTACTTATTATGTTGTACTTGCTGATTACACTGTTCTGCAATATTTAACGAACTTTCGGGCCCCAAGAAAATGTTATCTGAACTTTATGCTTTCGAGGTTGCTGATTGCGAATCTGAAGTCAACATTTCTCCTATACGTACAGTTTTGGCAGAACAGTGTTATTAGCTTATAAAATGTAGTCATTTAAATAAGATAATGTTTATATTACAGTTATAAGTTATTTTCCCGAGAAACATCTTGCTTTCGAGATACATATTTATAAATAAGTTGATTAAAAAACAAAATTAACAAAGCTATAATTCCAATAAAACAAGCTATAACTCGTATTCTTCTCAACAAACCCTTTCATTTGATACCCATATCATGGGCGTGCTTAAAAAATATCTAGTCCACCATCTTGGGCTGCCCACCATATCGGATTTAGAATGCCGTCACTTAGCTTACCATGCATTGTCAGCAAAACTAAACATGTATGCAAAATTTCAATTTAATCGGTTGAGGATATCTGCTTTAAAATTCAGTTGCAAGAGTTGACCCGAACATACAAAAAACATTGCAAGTTCAATAAAAGCTTGTAATATAAATCTGATTTTGTTGCAAATCGAAAATATATATTTGACAAATCAATTAAAAGATATTATATAGGATTTAAGTTCAGTATCAATATACATATGAGTGTAATATATGTTTGATTTTTTACAATTGGCTACTCTACAAAAACCCCTATAAAAGTGAGCACCAACAGGAGCAAAATTACCTAGAAACAAGGCGGATTCATCAACGAAGAAATGACAAAATATGACTAGACTCCCAAACCTGTTATCATACTAGGGAGAAAACAACCGCAAAGAAACATTTAAGTATTAGTAAAAACCCAAAATCCGATTTAAGAAAAACCACAAACTTATTAGCTTTCAACGTCGCAGGACTCAATAAAAAGAAACAGGATCAAGAGTTTTGGAATTATCTGAGAAAAAATGAAATCATTATACTGAGTGAGACATACGTTACAAAAGAAAAAATAATTGACTACGCTACATATCTGGAGGACTACGAGAAGCTTTGGACACCGGCAGTAAAAAATCATAGGAAAGGAAGACCCAGTGGAGGAATGCTAATTGCTGTGACTAAAGCCCTAGCACACAACTCTAATGATAGCTGTATTAAACTTGACGGTAATACTGTTTTTATTGAAATAAATATAAGCGGGACAAATATTTGTATAGTACCCACCTATTAACGGTGATTTAGAAGGTGATTATACATTTATTAATAGAAACGGATCATTGGTCATTGACCTCTGCTTTGTCTCATTCAGTTTATTACTCAGTATCAAAAAAAGAGAAAGAAGTTACCTCTAAGTGTCCGTTCAAAAAACCCTGGTTTAACTATAATTGTGCCAAAGCCCGAAACAAAGTATTTAAATAATCCTAATATGTTTTGTCCGGCGATGGTACTCGGGATTTTGTGCAAGTTTAATGGCTGCCTCATTATCCACCATAAGCACCGGATTCCCTTTTAGTTGGGCCATACTCAGGTACAGCCTCTTGAGCCACACTAGTTCACGCGCCCCTTCACTTGCTGCTACAACCTCAGCTTCTGTTGTTGAGATAGCAACAGATGGCTGCAGCTGACTTAACCAGGATACTGCGCCACCGGAATAGAGGCACACAACTCCTGAAGTTGATCTCCCAGTTTTCAAGTCTCTTCCATGATCTGCATCACTGTATGACTCGATGACACCAGACCTAAACTTGGCTTGGTACCTTATTTCATACTCCTTGGTACCTTTCAGGTATCTGAAGATACGCTTGACCCTGCTCACATCGTGGCTAGTTGGGTGTTCAAGACTCCTAGAGATGCAGCCCACAGCATAAGCTATGTCAGGACGGGATCCACATGCTAGGTACATTTTGCACCTACTGCCTGCCTGTAAGGAAAGTCCGATGACATCTCTGCTGCTTGGACTGAGTCATCTTTTATTATTGGCGTGGTTACAGGGCGACAACCAGACATGTTGAATCGTTCGAGGATTTTCTCAATATACCCACTCTGGTTGATCTTCACTGAACCATCAACAACAAGCAAGCTTGTTTACAAGGATAAGAGGAGGTCGCAAGCTCATCTTAAGTCTTTATGTTGATGATGGTCTTCTTGCGTGGAGTGATGTGGCTGATAAAGAAGAATTTCTGCAAGAACTTGAAAAGGAATTCAAGATAACACATCAAGACGCCTCCTTCTACCTTGGTCTTCAAATTAGTAGGAGTAAAGATGGTTCAGTGAAGATCAACCAGAGTGGGTATATTTTGAAAATCCTCGAACGATTCAACATGTCTGGTTGTCGCCCTGTAACCACGCCAATAATAAAAGATGACTCAGTCCAAGCAGCAGAGATGTCATCGGACTTTCCTTACAGGCAGGCAGTAGGTGCAAAATGTACCTAGCATGTGGATCCCGTCCTGACATAGCTTATGCTGTGGGCTGCATCTCTAGGAGTCTTGAACACCCAACTAGCCACGATGTGAGCAGGGTCAAGCGTATCTTCAGATACCTGAAAGGTACCAAGGAGTATGAAATAAGGTACCAAGCCAAGTTTAGGTCTGGTGTCATCGAGTCATACAGTGATGCAGATCATGGAAGAGACTTGAAAACTGGGAGATCAACTTCAGGAGTTGTGTGCCTCTATTCCGGTGGCGCAGTATCCTGGTTAAGTCAGCTGCAGCCATCTGTTGCTATCTCAACAACAGAAGCTGAGGTTGTAGCAGCAAGTGAAGGGGCGCGTGAACTAGTGTGGCTCAAGAGGCTGTACCTGAGTATGGCCCAACTAAAAGGGAATCCGGTGCTTATGGTGGATAATGAGGCAGCCATTAAACTTGCACAAAATCCCGAGTACCATCGCCGGACAAAACATATTAGGATTCGTCATTTCTTTGTTAGGGAGCTAGTGACAAAGAAAGAAATAGATATAAAGAAAATTGAAACTGAAAAACAATCAGCAGATCTACTGACAAAGCCACTTATGTCTCCACGACTGCGGAAGCTTTGTCTTGCCATAGGTCTGAAACAAACCATTGAATGAGGGGAGGTGTTGAAGTCATTCAATATTTTAGACTTAACACTTGTTAATTAATAACAATCACTTTTAACAAGTATAATTATTTATTATAACTTGTTAAATTATTCAAAATAAAATCAGTCTGTGTTGTGGTTCAAAAGGATTTACATTGTTAATTTTAAATTTAGTTGTGTCATTCATTAAGTAACTTCATTAATACAATACACGACTACATCAAATTAATGAGGGTAAAAGACCACTGCGTTATCGCAGTTGGTCATGATTAAAGACAAGTGAAATAGTTATTTATTCACACAGGGAGTAAAGTAAGCCATTATTCCCTGAGCAAAAAAGTTGGTTCTTAAGGCGAAGCCGAAGGATCCATGGTCCCTAAATCCCGAGGCGCAGCCGAGGGAGAAAATTATCGCGAGGGGAATAATGACACTTTACTCCCGAGGTACATGTACATACAATATTTTATCTCCAGTAGATGCAGGTTATAAACAATGATATAAAAGGTCGAAAAAGCAGAGTCGCCAACCTGATTTCAACAACTTTATTACATTAGCCCATCATTCTCTACTATTTCTAAAACAATTACGTTGGCAATCCTTCTTTTTCTCCCCAGTTTTACTTTTTCTCCCTACTTTAGAGTTCAGGGAAGAAAATACTTACTTTAGCCCCTCTAAACTAATCCAAAATCATAAATTTTTCTCCCTACTGGAGATAAATCGACGGTCACAGTGAAGAAGTAGGTAAGTCGATTTTTTGGTAAATTCAAGTAAGTACGTAGGTATATGTAGAAAGAGCCGTTTTCCGTCTTGTGTAGAAGTAGGCAAGTCCCTATAGTGCATTTTTGTATATATTGAATATTTGAGTATGTTGTTAGGTAATTTTATTTAGTCAATAATCTGCAATATTTTAGTATTGAGAATTAATGAGTAAGTCCACATGACCACATTTTCACATTTGTCGAGAGCTCTTACTTAATAGTTAAGACGACTTATCCATTTATTCACAACAACAGAGAAATGTTTCAAAATAGGTAATTTGACTTGTCTAATTGTTAACCAACTGTAATCACGTTTATTTCTCGGTATGCCAAAACTCTACATGAGAAAACAACAAACGTTATATTACGATAAAACCAATAATAGTGATCCCATATATCCTGACTTAGAGGAAATCAATCCAGAAGATTATAGTTTTACATGAATTAAAGCATCAATTTAGCAAAAGTTAAAGAGCGCAGAAAGTTGAGATTAATCTGGGGCTATCCGCGGGCTACTTTGGACAAACTATACAAATTTGATAAAAATTATATGAGTACTTTTGAAGATATAGGAGAAAATAAATGTATGTTTGTGCGCATGTGCAAGACCAGCAAATGGGCCCAGAAAGTTGAAAAAGATTGTAACTTACATGGGACCGCCAACGTCCTAATTTTGACCTACCATCCAAATTTCATTTAAATCAGGCGTGCAGTTATTTAAGATACATGTTGGTTCGCAAAAATTGAACGACAGATCGACAGACACGGAACCAAAAATGCACCCTGATACCTGAAACGGATTTCTGTCTTGGAATTTTTGAAATCGGAGAAATTAAATATTTTCGTTCTCCAGAACGACCACATAGCTTCCACCTTCGGTAAGCTCGGAAGTAATACGAGACTTGAGTTTTCAATATGTTTCGTTCCCTTATTTTTAACATTCCTTTCCCTAAAACACACATCAGTAATTTCGGTAAGAAGTAGGTAAGTCAATGGGACAAAATTAGGTAAGTCTCATAAAAGCCAGAATAACCAATGTTTTGCCTAAATTTCATTGTTATATTAATATTTGTAAGAAACAAAATGTTTTGTGATAACAAGCATATTTATAGCATGTTTAGTTGATTTTGGAAGAAATTACAAACTTAAAAACTGCTCTCCTGTAAAATTTGATTTTGTTCACTTACCTACTTCTTCACTGTAACCATCGAAATTATATTATAAACTATCACTATATAGTGGTAGCATAGCGTAATAAGCCTCCTTAGAGGAGTTATGAAACCAAAAAATTAACAATGCTCAACCAAGACACAACCAGAATTGCGATAAGCTTTAAGCTTACCTTCTAAAACAACGCTGATAAGGAACTAGGTGTTTTCTGAGGGAGTTATAATTAGGATTCTTGTTTAAAGAGAACCATACCGTCTTAAATCTTGTACATGGGCGGCATATTACCAAGTTAATGGTACCAAGAGAATTATACTCACTACAATATACATTTATTTATTGGATTGTTTATTCCTTTCCTTTACACATTATTTTTGTTTTTTACAACGAAGGATATTTGTTTTAAATTTTAACAAAATATTCTGAGAGTGATGTCGGCCTCCCTTCAGTTTAGCCGCTACTGACGGCCGCCTGTGCGTAGCCCTGTCCCGCCTGTGCATAGCCCTGACAACCCCGTGTCATCCATTAGATATATAGTTGTAAAAGCCCTTTGGGGCATATTATATTATAGGTTAAAAATAATTATAACTTATTGCGAAGCAAACCAAGTATACCCTACAAAGGGTATACTTGGTTTCAGAAAAAAATTCTCTATTTTAGAGAATAAGGATATAAAGATTCATACCGGAAGCAATGCATGAACTTGAAATACTTGAGTGTAGTTCAAGTTCATGTCCACATCGACCCATAAGACCTTGACTCCTGATATTCCTCCCACTCCACCCTTCCTTCCCCCTCCCATTCCACCCTTCCTTCTACCTCCAAACCACCTATTCTCTCAAACTCGTTTAACCTACCTCCCCACTCCCCAAGTTAGGAAATATAGTTTATTTTTAATTGAAATAATTTCTCACGTCTTTATCATTTTATCTATCTATAAAAATATTTATTTTCATTACGTTCTAGACTGCGTCTTTTTGGTAGTTTCACTAGCCAGTTCTACACTAATTTATTATTATTTATTAATTTATTTATTTTTCCATCAAGAGAGGGGATTTCAAGCCTAAATATGGAGCAAGTCCCTAGATTTTGATCAGACCCTTCGCATTATCTTTCTTTTGGTGTATAAATCAAAGCCATATTTTTCCCCCTGTCGTCCTCTCCTATACTCAATATATTAAAATTTACATAATTTTTAAAAAGAAGTTAAATTCGTATATTTTTAAAAATGTATGTGGTTTTGGTCACTGATTACGAATTGAAGATAAAAAACATAAAAAAAAGGAAATGTTAATATGTTTATTACATATACCTATATTTTAATACTACACTGAGGTCAAAACGCCGAAAACACATACTGGCAAATAATAGCTTTAATTTTAATTGTATTCATAAAGCAATTTTATGAGCCAATTTATTTAGATATCAGTGTAAGTTTTATTTCCACGCCTTAAAAAATTTGATTTCTTTTTTCCCCCAACGTCTCCTGGTGGGGGGACTTCATCAATCTCTAAAGACTGTCTACTTCGTTTGATATGTCACCTATTTTGGTGCTTCATTGACTGGTCCATAATGAGTATCGGCAGATTTCCTGTTAAACTAGTTCCTTTAACCTCTAATAGTTATTTATGCACCTAGGGAGTAAAGTAAGCCATTATTCTTGAGGCGAAGCCGAAGGAACTATGGTCCCTAAATCCCAAGGCGAAGCCGAGAGAATTAGACTTTTTTTCTCCCGAGGAGCAGCCGAGGGAGATAATTATCGCAAGGGGAATTATAGTACTCTTTACTCCCGAGGACCATACAATATTTTATCTCCAGTAGGGATAAAACGCATCTTCATCCATTACGCTTTTTTTATTTAATATTTTAATAAATAACAATAATTGTTAGCACTTTTAATAGCACATATAAGAAATTCAATATTAAAAACAAATAAGAATTACAATTAAACTCAAAAAGAAGGTTATTAAAGGTGCAGGTTTAAACAATGATAAGCACAAATTACAAATGAGGTCAAAAAGCAGTGTTGCCAACCTGATTTCAACAACTTTATTACATTAGATATTCATTTTCTACTATTTATAAAATAATTAAGTTGGCAATCCTTCTTTTCTCCCTGGTTTTACTGTTTCTCCCTACTTTAGAGTTCAGGGAAGAAAAGACTTACTTTAGTCCCTCTAACTCTAAACTAATCCAAAATCATAACTTTTTCTCTCAACTGGAGATAAATACCTTTTTCCATTAGATAAAACTAGAAATAACTAGTATAACTTATAACCACCTCTTTTCATTAGACAACTCTAATTAGTCTAATTTCTAACTACCTCTTTTTTAGAAAGTCATAATTAGTCTAATTTCAAACCACCTCTTTCCATTAGATAAAAATAACTAGTCGCCAATTGGTAGATAAAAGATAAATATTTATCTAAAAGATAAAAAAGGGGAAAATGTGATTTGTATAACTGCCATAATATTTTTTTATATGCTATAATATATTTATAACATTTACAAATTATTTTTACTAGGGGCTTCATTAGACATGTAGTAATAAATAAAATAACCCAGTTATTAAAAACGTTTTATTCACACTGAACATAATAATAAGTATATATATATATATATATATATATATATATATATATATATATATATATATATATATATATATATATATATATATATATATATGTTAAAAAAATATCAAACATAATTCTAAATGTAATATGTATAATGGAGGTTATACAAAAAATGTTTCAAAAGCTTTAAAATATTAACATAAAGAATTAGTGAAAGGATTTATTTTTAAATAAAAATAAAAACATTTTAAGATTTAAAACAAATAAATTAAAATAATGAATACATTTGTATTTTTTATTATGATAGAGAAGTACTCATTGTAGGTAAAACTTAAATAAAATAACAATAATATTTAAATAATTCATAATATATAATAAAAACTATGCAAGAATTTATTCTTAAAGTTATCTTAAAGCACAGTGAGATAATAAATAAAAAATATTTTATAAAAAAAAAAAAGTTTTCTAAAAAATGCTATATACTAAATTTCTAATTGCTCTAAATTTGTTAAAGGTCGCAACTTTGGTGGGGTTGGCTGCATGGTAAAATTAAAATACATCAAACATTTTATTAAATTAAAAATTAAAATTTATAAACATATTTTATTGACGTTCTTCGTGTCTTGGTTTCTACAATAAACAAATTATATTTTATTCAATGCAGGTTATGCATTTTTTTAATTTGATGCACTAGTTTAGTATTAGTTAACTAATTATAACTTTTAGTAATATTTCCGCTAAATTTGTTTAAAAATGGAGTTTATGTATTAATATAGTTATAGTTGAACAATAGTAAAAAGAATATTTTCACCTAGGTGCCTTTTAATAAGGACTTGTATTTATGCTATTATATGCGGTAATATGTATTTATCTTAATATACATTGCACTGGAAGTCAATAATTTTCTCATTAATTTAAAATTCAATACATTTAAATAATAATAAATTTAACTTATATAAAGCGGGTTTATCTTTTAACCAAACTATTTACAATATTATAATATAGTAGTTAAATCTAAAATTAAGAATAATTATAACTAATTTTTGGCACTTTTTCAAAGCAGATACACTTAATATCTAAATTGATTTTGTCAACCAATTTAAAGTAAGTTAATTTTTTATTATTCGGGGCGAAGTCTTCGCAATATTTATTTTTCCGGTGGAGATTGTGTATTATATAAGTCACAATCATTTCTCACGTTATATTATTATATCTAACATTAAATATTACCATTGGAAAATATGAAAATGGTAGGAGAATGACAAGGGTAATAGTAAATTACGCGTCGAGTGAGGAAAGTAGCATTTTGCATGCGAGTATGGAGTTTGCACCCGAGCGACAGCGAGGTAGTAAAACCACACGAGCAATGCAAAATGCCGTTTTCGCACGAGTTGCGTACCGTACTTTATCTACGATTGTTAGATTTAAATAATAAATACAGAAAGAAATAAACTTGCTGTATGTAAGTTCGTATCTCTTCTCTTGATAAAGATGACAGTAATCTTGAGTTGTATTTTTTGCCGAATTAATTATTTTTGGAGGAGTATTTTTCTCTACATTTTCAAAGCCACTTGATTCATTCATTGTTTTTCACTAAAAACTCGATATAAACAGTTACTTTAATAAAAGAATAGCAAATTAGTTTTGTTAAATGTAAACAAACTCGCTAATCGTGCGTAAAGCTGAAGAATTCCTCTTCTTTACCGCGCTAGCATGGTAAAGAAGAGGAATTCTTCAGAACTATGAGACGCGCATGCGCAATGAATACAAGTATGTAAATAATCATTTTCTACGCATCTAAACAGAGATATAATGTTTATATTTCGTATCAATCGTAGATAAAAGGTAATTACAATCATGTCTATTGAATAACCTTATAATTACAAATACTGAACAGATACTAGAAATCAATAATAGATTACATTATAGTCAGCAGAGGACTAAAAAACAAAATTAAAAAAATAGGGGATTCTAGTGTATATAGAGATGCCGACCATTTATAACTCACGGCTACAGTAAGCTCGGAGGAAACTAAGAAAAAAAGACAAGAAAAACAACAGGAAAGCATAAAAGAAAAGATCGATATGGATCCAGACAAGCTAAAGTTGGAAGAACACAGAACAAAATATATTCGCATGCTGGGGGAGGAATTGAACTCTAAAAACTCGAATAATTATAACCTTTGGCTGGAAGAGGAATGGAAGAAATTAAAAAAAAAAATCCTAAGCAGAAATTTGAGTGTTAGAGAAAGAAAACACGATGATAAAAAGATACAGTAAAACTTGTGGTGGGCAATAAGAAAAAAGCGTGGACAAGACATATTGCTGGTTGAGATAACAAAGAAAATGAAAAAAAAAAAAAAAAAGTTTAAAGAAAAGATAACCTCAACAAAAAGAGATTTTTAGAAGACAAACATAAGGAAAACTTTAAACTCTTCTATAAAGTACTACAGAAAATGAGGCAGTAGAAGGAATGCCCCTTAAAACTTATAAAAGACAAGTTGGGGAGACAAATATCCAAAGGAAAAATGTATAATGGAAAGCTCAAAGGAATACTTTTCGGGTTTATTAAAGGAGACAATGCAGACATGGACACGGAGGAGTTGAAGTGAGAAGAGACAGAAGAAGGAGAAGAAGTAGTAGGTCAGGCAATTGGAAGAGTTGGAAAATGCGCTGAAATAAGTAAAATGATGAAAAGCAGCAGGTACGGACACCATATCTCCTTATATAATTATCTAGGAACTGAAGGAAAGAATCTATTCCTAAGACTAATGTACCTAGCCTGGGAAAGGAAAAACAGGGACTAGTACCAAGAGCATGGTCATAGCAAGAGAAAGAGTCGGACAGGTATTGATTTTAGAAAATAAGAAGGCAGAGTGAGTAGCTACATTTAAATACCCAGGTGCAACAATTAGCCAAGATGGAAAAATCAATGAAGATACTGCACGCATTGGAGCTGCTAGTAAATTGTACTATTTAATGAACAAAAAACTTCTAAGTAAACAAGAGGTATCAAAGGAAACAAAAATGGCACAATATAAATCAGAAGGATCTAAGGAAAACAATCATCAGGCTAGGAATTGGAGTAAGACTTCTGGAAGACATTATTAAAGACCACCAGCTCAGATGCTACAGACACGAACAATGAATGGCGACTGAGGAATCCCAAAGAGAGTCTAAGAGGCAAGAAGTAAATGCAGGCGACCTCGAGGAAGGGGACACCTGGAAGGAGATGATAAAAAGTGTGTTCCGAGAGCGACAACGCCGGACCAAGTAAAGCGCCTCTGCCAAGATAGACTTCTCTGGAAACGTCCCTGTCATCCCTGAACTCCGGCTGGTAGAAGAGGGCTCGATTAAGCACGCAAGTACGTTCAATAATTTATTTTTATCGTTATAGTACATTTCGTGTCTAGTGCGGAAAGTAGCATTTTGCATGCGAGTGTGGAGTTTTACACCCAAGCGAGAGCGAGGGTAGTAAAACCACACGAGCAAAGCAAAATGCAGTTTTTCGCACGAGTTGCGTACCGTACTTTATCTACGATTGTTGGATTTTAATTATTAATAATAAATGCAGAAAAATATTTAATAAACTTCCTGTCTGTAAGTCCGTATTTCTCTTTTGATAAAGATGACATTAATTCATTAGTTGTATTTTGTTCCTAATATAAACAACTGTAATGTAATGTGTAACTGTAATGTAAACAAACTAGCTAATCGTACGTTAAGGTGAAGAATTATTTTTTTTACCGCACGAGGGCGGGATAAAAGGAATTGTGAAAAGCGCATGCGCAATGAATACAACTACGTAAAGAATCACTTTCTACGCATCTAAACAGAGATACAATGTTTATATTTCGTAGCAATCGAAGATAAAATTATTTATCCCCTCTTCTTTACCACCCTAGGACGGTAAAGAAAAGGAATTCTTCAGCTTTACGCACGATTAGCGAGTTTGTTTACATTTAACAAAACTAATTTGGTGTTCTTTTATTAAAGTAACTGTTTATATCGAGTTTTTAGTGAAAAACAAAGAGTGAATCAAGTGACTTTGACGAAAATGTGGAGAATAATAATCCTCCAGAAATAATTAATTCGGCAAGAAATACAACTAATGAATTAATGCCATCTTTATCAAGAGAGAGATACGAACTTACATACAGCAAGTTTATTTGTTTCTGTATTTATTATTTAAATCTAACATTCGTAGATAAAGTACGGTACGCAACTCGTGCGAAAACGGCATTTTGCATTGCTCGAGTGGTTTTACTACCCTCGCTTTTTTTTTTTTTTTTTTCATTGTCAGAAGAAAAATGTCTTGATTCACATTTTTTTGCGATACAATATATATCAAAAGTCTTCTGACATTATTTTGTAACACTTTGAATTTTATTAATATGCTTTATTTAAACTGTAAACATGCTGTATGCGGTTGACATTCTGTAGACATTGAAATTTGACTTATTAAAATACACGATGTGCCTGGCTTGGCTGTTTTATGTATTGTTAAATCGAGCCACTTATAGGTACTATGTTTACATATTTTACGCTCTGTTTTCTTCTTCGGTATTATTTAACTAAACCCAAGTTAAGTTATTTTTTTTTAGTATGATTCTATAACTTTAAATATTTCACATATAGCTTGAAATATTATTGTTATTAGTAATAGCCTATTACTGATAAAGATAATCTCAATAAACAATAATTAAGATAACTTGATTATTTCATATAATGAATTACAAATATTTAATTATATATTAAACAAAATATATAAATAATATTGAATGTAAGTTAAATCTTTTAATGTAACCATATCTATTCTTCCATCAAATAGTCAGAGAAAAGTTTTTACGAGCATAGTATGTGCTTATATTAGAAATAATTCATTGTTGTAAAAAAGCTTAAGTATGCCCTACAGTAACAGTGATGGCGAACCTATGAAACACGGGTGGTCACACACCAAGACATTTTGGGTCACACACAAAATCTTACTCATTAGGCTTGAAGTGTTCGAAATACTAACCGTCAATTGAACGTCGAACGAAATTTAGCAACAAAAAATCAGTCCAATTTAACTCCTACTAAACTTGGGTGAATATATACATATTATACGTGGAACCGTGTATGGGCGAGTTGAACAACTTTTAAACCAACATTACTTTGAGTTTGTATCGGTTTTAAGATTTGTAGGTCTATATTTATGTTCATGACTAGCCTTCACCCCGCGTTCTGCGCGGGGCTCATGCTAAGAAGGTAAAATGAATCGCCTTAATAGTTTGTTTCCAAAGCCTTCAGAGAAAAGAATCAGGACTATATATTATACACATACATCATACATTCCATTATTAAGAACAAAATACCTAAATAAAGACCTAATTTATAGAATAAATTATATATGGATCACAGTTAAGAGGCTATTTATTTTATGCAAACCATCCTCTATTTCATTATTCGGCACTATAAATAAACAATAAAAAGAAAAAAACTAAATCATCAGTTTTTCTAAATATTCAGTTTTCATAAAAGATTTAAAAAATTAAATGCGGGGCGACTCAGAAGTCTTCCTTGCCATATAATACAAAAATGGTGGCAGATATTTAGTTCCAAAATATATGGGGATTATATTTATCTTATAGAGAGGTATAATTGGTGCAAATTTCACCTCAATCGGCGAAATAATTGTTTCGAAATTGTTTAGCGTTAAAGTTTCTAAGTACAAAAGTTAATATTTTCTAAATGGCGACAGATATTAAAAGGAAATTCAGCGGAAATTATTTGTCTTCTAAAGAAGTATAGTTGGTGCAAATTTAAGCTCTATTGTAAATGATCCAATTTTTGAAATTTTTGCTGACACAGCAAAATGGGTCAATGATATCATAAATTTATGATTTTCCGGGCAACTACGTGTGAGGACTCATTTTTGTACTTAGTTTCAAACCTGAAAAACAAAAACTGTGAGAGTTATGCGTCATTTTTGTTTTGATGATAAGATTAATAACCAACAATATTATAAATTGATTTTCTATAAAATTGTTAATAACTTTGATTCTACTCATAATTTTTTGATAAAATCAAGCCTTTAACATGTTTGCACACACCTCTGCGAAAAAATAATCGTTTTTGTACAGCCACTTTAGCGCGCCTATCAAGTTGAAATGGTGCCGACAGACACACGCACATACCTACATACACGAAGAAATTAACGTCTCATTCGGTTTTCGGAATGTTTAAAATGAAAAAGTATCCAAAGATTTTTCAATTCTGATGAGACAAAATTGTAATTTTATTTACTCGTATATAGATTTACAAGTATTTTTGTTGGGCAATACTGTCCTTTGTTTAACGTATTACCAAATTTGAAACTAATTTTATGAAACCAACCAAGTTGTTCAACTCGTTTTTCCAACTTGGTTGTACGACAAATCACATCCTGGCCCTTAGTTGTTTTTAGTGTTCGTAGTTATAATATTATTCTCCCCGTCGCGTCGGGGAATCGAAAACGACCTCTAGCCTTTTGGATTTCATCGAAATCGGCCCTGTAGTTTAGGCATCGCGTGTCTGCAGATTACGGCGACTAAGACGACAGACTAAAGACACCAGACATAATGTTAAAAACCACTTTCTTGGACTTAGAGGACAAGAAAACGGAAAAATCCATCAAAATCGAATTTTCCCGTTGTCACGATACTTGCTGTCTTTTTTTTAAACATAAATATATCAAAAGTATAACTTCATTTTTACTAGAGTTCCAATAACACAAAATTTTGGATATTTCTAATTGCGACACGGCACTCGAAATAAGCTAGGTGTCTTTACAAATTTTGACACACCGAGCTCAAAGGGTTTGCCATCACTGCCCTAGAGTACCTAGATTATGTCATACTTTGCTTATCACAATCTAGTGTTTACATTTTTGTAATGTTATATTTTAATAAAATTAAATATTTTTTCTTTTAATTAGGCCACCATTTATAAATTTCACAAGGTGCGATATACAGGTATGATCCTGAAAAATGTTGGCATATTCTTTTATGCCTGGCAGAGTCATAGTCTAACGTTAAATGTTTATCCCTTGAAGGAAATTTTACATTTTGGATCTGGTTGATAAATAGTTATTTTTTTAAAAAACGGAGTCATTTGTTGTGACTCTTTTTTCTACTAAATTACTTTACGTTGATCCCTATTCCTTCTCATTGTTTATATATTCGAACTATCCATGAGGTTGTTGTTGTACGCTCTTTGCCATATTTCCAAAAGAAGTATGCCAGAGTGAAATCGGTAGAAGACTAAAAGAGGTAGAGATATCCGTGATAAGACACCCCAAGCCAAAACTCCCATAAACCTAAGTTGTAGTTCTTGGCTAAACCAGTTCTGAGTGACGAACGAATCCATCGCCCATAGCGCCACATTGCTGCACAGTAGAAAGGTCACCACCTAAAACAAACAAAGGAAAAGTAATTAAGTTCCACTGTATTTAACACTATATCACTCAATGCCATTTCTCTTGTGAGAGGTTTTTTCCTTATTATTAAGTACCACTTTTTCTGGTACATGTCTTTCCCTTGTATATCAAGAGATAATTAATATTCCCTCATGATTTTTATCAAAACATTAGTTTTACATTTTTACTATGGCTATCAACGTTAAACCTACCTGTCTGCCAGGTGTGGTGAGATGTTGATGTCTCGTAAGAGCACCTCTTCTAAGTCCTTCTTCGATAAGAGTACTCTGCATGCCTGCTTGAATTAGCTGAACTGCGCTTACGGTTACGAGCATAAGATGCTGTCTTTGCTCTATACTGTGAGGCGTCGCAATGTAAGCCGAACAGGCGCCGATAACTATTCCAAATACTGAGTACAGTTGAACCCCGCCAAGAGTGACAGTTGATAGTAGGCTGTCAAGAGTTGTCGGATGTTTGCCTGTGTAGGAAAGCTTTTTTATTCTTAAAATCCCTGGTAACGTTATGAGCAAACTCAAAGCTAATATTAATCCTTGAGTACCGTTCATTACCCAGAACAAAGTTTCGATTGGGAATCCGTCGTCATCTTTTACTACAAGGAATATTATAATGACTACTATGGCAGCAACCAAACAGAGAAGGCCAAGGAAGAGTCCTTTGCTTGCACCAGTGCAGTCGATGTGTCGTCTTCCATAAGAAGTTGTTACAGTTGGGTTGGGTTGACTGCTTTTAACACCTCCTTCCGGATCACCACCACTGTTGTTGTTTCCACTTTTCCGCAAAACTGGCCTCATCTTGAACATTCGGTCTCTTCCGACATTTTGTCCCATCACATATGTCACGCCAGCGGCAATAAGACTAAAAAAATGTAAAATCGTTGGCAACATTAGAAACAAATAAATAATTTGATAAAATACTGTTGATTAGTACACATTATTTAGAACAATACAACATTTTTAGCAACTTAAAATTTCATTGTGGACTAGTGGACCATATATTAATTAGAATAAAGAAAGTATGTAGCCAGGATTTCTGAAAATACCTGAATTGCACGATGAATGGATAAAGAAATGGCATTGATGAAGTCCAAAGCTGTCCTAAAGAGTTGGTATTTAAACACTGATGCAAAGCAACTACTTGTGATATGTGGCTGTCAGATATTGGCCTGTAAGGATCCGCTGCCCAGATAGTTTCGTTTGGTCCTATGACAGGTTAAACATCATAATTATTACAACGTATTTATGGGTTATTGATTAATGGCAATTGAACCTAAAAACAACGAATTAATTTAGACCTAAGCAATTTTCAGATCTAAATGGAATCGTGATAAATCATGCATATAATTACTTACTGTAATGAACATCTCTTTCCTTACGATCCAGAAAGGTAGTCATTATTCTAGGAAAGTGTTTATTTCTAAGCGGAGCAGCTATGTCTTCATTATATGCACTGGCAAGTGTTTGTTGATCGAAATTGCCACTGCGTATGAGGAATATAAAGTAAGTCCATTCAATGCCACTTTCCCAGACGATAAGGCGAACCCACAGAGCAAGATTGGTTGCAGCCAAGTGCATAAAGCCAAATCTAGCTATTAATCCGAATCTTTCAACCAGTACCTGTAACATTTTAACAAGATTATTATAGATCGCACTGTTAACATATAGGGTAAATTCTGTACTCGTGTTAAAACTAAATATTTAGTATAATTGAGATATACCTGTGAATTGACGAAAAGAAAGTGCATTTGAAGAAATGTAAATAAGCCGTGGAGAACTGGATGAACGAATACAACGTCGTTTAAGCAAGGTCCTTCCATCATCGAATGCATTGCCATTTCAAGTCCGTTGAACACCAAGGTCCCGATACCAAACGCTGTCAATAGTAGGAAAGATGGGTAATTAGTTTATGGATATCAACATAAAATAGACAAATGAAAACAAATTTTAGTCAGGAAAACGTTATTCGTGTAATAACGTATTTATTGGCCAAATATAAATTTATAATTACTTTTAAAACGGCAATCCATAGCAATTTGAAAGAACTAAAGACGTGAGTAACAAATATATTATGTATTTTTATTTTAACATATATTTTTGTCGTTGTTAACAACAACAATACTGAATTAAAATCTATGAACTGACATCATCAATATTATCTACACTAATGATGATTGATTCAACTTTGTCAATGGACGAAATCGGTCTGAATTATCATTATTGCTATTAACACCTCATTTAGAAACACGATAGAGTAATTAAACAGGACAATATGTCGCAAATTATATCTTGATCCAGAATAGAAAGAAATATGAGGTAAAACATATTCAATTATCATACCTAATGCTCCAATTCTTAGATAGAAACTGGTCGCTGAAGTTTTATCTCTTGATAAATGGGCTCTTTTCAATGATCCGAATTTCGTCAGTGAATATTTGCCCAAGTCTGAATCTGATAATACTATCTTCTTGAAACTGGATTTAGAATCCGACCTGAAGGATGCACAACTATCAAGAAGTACCCATATATAGATGCATATAATAACTACTATGCCTCCTATGTAAAGGTACATGAGGTAAATACCCTGAAAAATATACAAATAATAGATTAGTTTATATAGATATCTGTGTAGCCAATGCTGGGCAAACACCCAACACAAGTGTTGAACATTTCCAACCCACGATTCCCTCGGGAATAAAAATACATTTTGGTAATGCTACTGCTGACCTTAAACAGTCAAAACATACAAATCTTGTTCAAATTATCATTTAAATTTACATAAAAAAATATTAACAAGTCTACATAGAGAAAATACTTATCTTTAAAATACTATAATTATTATTGGGATGTAATAAATATTTCTCAAACAATTACTACGAACATTAAGACTTAATATTAGGCACAATTACAAACAAAAGGAAAGTATTTAAACGTTAGCATAAACATAAATGCCTAACATTACCTGGAGGGAGAGTAGTTTGACCTTGTTGTCCATCACTTCGATTAAAGTGAACGTCACCATTAATATTAGTAATAATTGCCCATAAAAAGAACTAAGAACTATCCACAAGAAACAGCTGTAACAAAAATATGTAAAATAATGAGAGGTACTTAAAGAACTCAATTATAAATATGAGTTTTCATCTTTCGTTGAATTATGGCGCTTTCAAATTCTGTTAGTGACTGATTGACTTAATCATAGAAAAAGTGAAATTATTTTAATATCAATTATTAAATAAATATTCCTTCTAAAGTGACTGAGCCATTACGAGATTCATATCAATTCGTCAATTTAAAAAAGCAGTTTAAAAAGTTGAACATCCAAGTTGCATTGTTAAACTCAGATTTTTTTCTTTTTTTTTTCAGTCGTATAAGGTGTATTAAAAAAACTCTTCTACTTCTCAAATCGGCTATATTTCGACCATTAACCTTGTCATCATCAGGCCTACATCATCAAATCATACATTTTTTTTACTTTATATACATGTGGGCCCACTTTTTTAACACTTATAGCTCAGCTTCTGTAGTAGACAGAGATATGGGGTTTACGGGGTCTGAAAACTACATTCTTCTACTTTAAATTTCATATCTATAACTTTGAAAACGATTGGGTGAAAGCCACGCAATGTCGGTTTGAGATAGAATCTTAAAAAAAGTCTTAATTTAAATCAAATTATAATTATTATTAACACTGGGAGACAGACAGAGAAAAATAGACTCCAGCGCCGGGACTTGAACCACGGACCTCTACATTTCCAGTGTAGCACTCTTTCCAAAAATAAGTCGTTGTCCGGGTAGTGATCTTGTCTGGTATTATAGTTTTGATAGAATAAATTACCATATTATGGTGGAAGGAGGATGGTTCTTTGTAGGTAAGTGGGAGGAGTTCCTCAGTGTTATAACAAACATTGAAGATGGGTTAAGCTCAATTTTGCCTGAAATTAAAGATCAAATGCTAAATTACACGTTTATGCAAGATGTTACCCCGTCCCATCGCTCCTTGCAAACAATTCAATCCTTGCAAACAATTCAATACTTGCAAGAGAATTGCCCACATATCAGGCAACATTGTTTTTAACACATCTTCAATGTTTGTTATAACACTGAGGGACTCCTCCTGCTTACCTACAAAGAACCCCCCCCCCCCCCTTCACCACATGGTAATTTATTCCATCAAAACTATAATACCAGACAAGATCACTACCCGGACAACGACTTCTTTTAAGACCCTATGTCAAACCGACCCCGCGAACCCCATATCTCTATCTACTACAAAAGCTGAGCTATAAGTATTCAAATAAATTGGTAGTGCGTGAAGTCTCACGTAAAAAGGGTTTCGTTGGTGTTGTAAACATGAAATTAGTAAAGGGGGGGAATTTTTATGTTTTTTGACAAAATGTCGTAGAAAATTAAACGCTTTCCACAAGTGTTATATATTTTTTGTTATCTACTCTTTAATACCTTTCATTTGATACCTCACTCAAAATTTTAAAAAATACTTTTTTTCCCTTGACAGCAATTAGTCGCCATTTTGGATTCCCAGTTACTCTGATCAAGTTGCTATTCTTAATTTTTCTTTGACCCATCAGACCGCACATTCTTCATATTTATTTTTATTATTAGTAACAGCGAAAATAAAGGTTGGGGGGGGGGGGGGGGGGGGGGAGACAAATATTACAGACAAATAGAACACGCAAAATTACGATGTTTTTTGACAAAATGACGGGGAAAATTTAACGCTTTCTACAAGTGTTATATATTTTTGTAATCTACTCTTCAATACCTTTCATTTGATACTTCACTCAAAATTTTAAAAAAATTTGTTTTTTCTCGTGACAAGAATTAGCCGCCATCTTGGATTCCCAGTTAATCAGATCGAATTGCTATTCTTATTTTTTCTATGGCCCAGCAGAACGCACATTTTGCATATTTTTTCATATTTTTAGAAACAGTGGAAATATAGTTTTAGGGGGTGGGGGGAACGCAAAATGTTGATGTTTTTTGATAAAATGGCGTGGAAAATTAAACGCTTTCCACAAGTGTTATATATTTTTGAAATCTACTCTTCAATACCTTTAATTGGATACCCCACTCAAAATTTTAAAAACTTTTTTTTGAGTGACGTGAATTATCCGCCATTTTGAATTTGAACAGGTGATAATTTTGATTTCGCTTTTTTTTTCTGTGTGCGCGTCAAAACGTTCTATAGTACTGGAAAGTTTCATCTTTTTATCTCTTTTGATTCAAAAGTTATTGGAACCGTACAGAGTGACAGACGGACGGACAGACAGACATGCAGACACAGGAACGGAACTGATGGATTCTATCTTTTATTTTTTATATTTATCTATATTTTATGTTTATAAATTTTCTATTTCTATAGCCCCAAGTAAGTAAATCTTCGTTTAGCTTTGGGGCCGCCTCGGCCCCCCCTCCTAGCGGCCAGTGTTGTCAGGTCTGGCTAGGTTAGGGTGCTCTCCCCCCTCCATCGTCAGTCGCAGCTCGCCAGGACGTTGGAACGGAAGGGAACCGCCACTTAGATCCACCGCCCCACCGCTTTTAGTATAATATCTACTTTATAAAATATTTTAAAAACGCCAATTAATAGCTACGTCAACACCCCGGGGTCTTCGTTGCTGTCAAGAAGTATCTCCGTTTCTCCGTTTTCCGACGTAAAGCGGGCTGGACTCCTCTACATGGGTATGAACTTTTCTTGCTAAACTTATGATTTATTTTAAGGGGCTTTCTATCTAAATTATATATTATATTATACATTAAACTACAGTCCATCTTTGCCGCCTTCTTTCCTTCATTTTACTGGCTGCTTATTAATTAGCTGCAAGGTGATAAAAGCATCACCCCAGAATTATACCAGAAACTATAAAGGTCCATTTACACACATCAGTGACCGTGACGGCACAGTGCCGTGACCGGCCCGTGATTTCCTCACCGTGAAGTTGTTTACACTCATCAGTGACGTGACAGTGACGGCGCAATACCGTGATCTAATATTGTTTTTTATTTGAAGGGTTTCGTCCGTTGTGTGGCTTTGCACCATAGTGCTAGCTAGGGCACTGGACAGTTTATAAGGTCTTACGAGAAACCTGCAAAATAATTACAAATAATCTGGTGGACCAATTGATGCCTAACAGAGGAAGTACATCGCAAATGATTTTTAAGAAATATGGAATTTTCCTAACTGCGTAGGAGCTTTGGATGGAAAATACGATACTATCCAGGCTCTTCCAAACACCAAGTCATTATTCCATAAATACAAAAAAATAAATAAACAATAATAATAATAATAACGTTTTCAATAGTCTTACTGGCTCTTGTAGACGGTCATTGCAGTTTTATTGCTATCGAAGTAGTGCATACGGGAAAAAATACGTGTGGCGGTGGTGTCGCGGGACACCCGGTAGGAACTAAGTTCTTTACGCTTTTCATTAAATATAAATTATTAAATCACAGTGCTAAGTATACGATGCTAACTACTTATACATGGTGGAGTTGGAAAAGAGACAAAATTAAATGTAACTAACTATTAACGGAGTTAGCGGCAAAACTAAAAGAAAATAATTTTTTTATCAATGGAGCGAGCGTCCTGCAATAAGTATGTATTGAATTTTGAGAAAAAAGTTAATCATGATGAGTTGATCGTTAAGGAGGATAGTTGTAGTAGGTAAGGAACAGTCCTTTTCCGGCCTATACTCAATTTCAAATAGTATAAAACATATCACTTCCCTACCCAAAATCTACTGATTGTATCAGGTTGAAATTTGTCATGCCTGTTTCAATTCTAAGTGTATGGATTTTTTTAAAAAACGTTACGTTATAACGTAAGATATCAGTAAAAACATTGTTTAAAAAGTTGATTGTCTCATTGAATTAATGAAGTTAACATTTTTTCCCATCCTAAAATTCCAATTTTACATTTTAATAGTTTACGTTTATGCGAGCGTTGAACGCAAGCACATAGACGATTAACGTTGTCCAAAGACTCGTCCTGGGCATTGGTAAAATGAACATGTATACCAAATTTCAACAAACTTTGGTCAGCTTTTACTCAAGTTATCGTCATTGGAAGATTTTGTGACGGTCTATTTTTTTCTGATTCACTCCCGGGCTTGGTCCAAAACTGTGATTTGGGAATTTTTGCCAATTCAAATTTAGGAAATGTACTTCTACAAAGCTTTTTGAATATACCAGCAAATTCTACCTTACCCAACACGGGCATTCACGTTCCATACCTTATTGTTGCGGACGAGACATTTCCTCAAAAAACGAACTTTATGAGACCTTAATAAATATAAATCTAATGATCGTAAGCGTAACTTCAACTATTGGTGAAGTCGTGCGAGGAGAACATCAGAAAACGTAAATTACATAATTATGGCCACTTGCTTACACCATAATTTTATTTTAAAAAAATACGATAGAAATATGTACTCATAATTAGGTTATTCAGCGATTGGATTTGATCAGTGGGGATCACGGACTAAAAAAAAATTACATTTGCAAGGAATGCATTTCCTGCAAGAGACCTAGTCTCTTTCTTGCTTATCATATATGAAAATTTTTGCTATAATTAACGTAATTCAATATTACACAAAAAAGGGAGTAATATATAGGCAAAGTCGTATATAAATAAGTGTAAAATACTCATTGCCTAAACAATTTGTTATATTTCTATTCCTATTTTACTCCAGATAGCATTTGTGAACTCTGTGTCCATGAATTTTGCATGCCAGAGATCAAACAACACGGGATAGTTGATCACTAACACTATAATTTTTTGTCATTCGCGTCTTTAACAAAACAATACCAAAATCTATATTTTTTTTTGTTAAAAACTGTTTATTTTATTTTATAATTATTTTTTATTTTTTCACTTTAGAAAAATATCTTCCACATAAAATAACAGAAATTTCACTGTATAGTGAGGGCGACAGTATTTTTTCCACTTTCACTGACACGTGCCGGGTGAGTGTAAACAGCACCCTTCAAATCCCTAAAAGAATATTTTAAATTCGTCTGTGGGATCACGGGCCGGTCACGGCACTGTGCCGTCACTGTCACTGTCACTGATGTGTGTAAATGGACCTTAAGGGTTTCTTTTTTTTGTTTTACCAACGAAACCCTAAAAAGTTTGGGTTTTTTTGTACCACCCTGTATATACTAGGCATCAAGTGTCTCTTTCATTGAAGCGAGCGTATATTGATATTGATCATCGAGAAACTAGTTAATCATAATAAGTTGATAGCTAAAGAGGATGATGGTAGTAACGAGCCATGTAGTAAGGGAACAGGACTATTCCCTAATCCTCAAGCCTCGGCCATCTCCATTTAAACTATTATAAAAACTATCACTTCACTACACAAAAACTTGTGCTTGTACCAGGTTGAATTTTTACATGCATGTTTCAATATTACATTAGATGATTTAAGTGAAGTTTTATTAAAATCGGAATGTTAAAACGATAGCTATTGGTGAAAACCTTGTTTTCTCTATTTTAAACGGTTAGGTCCGTTTTAATAGTTTTAGCGATCTTTAACACTTTATAGCGGTGTCGCTATTGGTTATACTAAAATATTGTATGTTTAAAAATTATATGCGACAAACTGTAAAAAGAATAGATGAAGTTATAATTTAATCGTGTCTTAAATTCCAATTTAATATTTTTGGACAAACTTCGTCTAACGAACTCGTCCTGGGCATTGGTAAAACGAACATGTGTACCAAATTTCACCAACATCGGTCAAATTTTACTCAAGTCATCGCCACACGTTTCCGACACACACACGGACAGGATTCATAGTTTGTTGAATGTAACTATTTTACTTATACACTTATTTTTCTACTTGTAGCAAATATGGTTTAGTATAGTTTAGATTATTTAGTATAGTTACTATAATTTAGAATATATATATATATATATATATTCTGATGTTGGAACAGTTCCTATGGGTCACGCTTGCGTGGCACATCTAGATAATATATATATGTATGTATGTATATATATATATATATATATATATATATATATATATATATATATATATATATATATATATATATATATATATATATATATATATATATATATATATATATATATATGTCAAATCCTTTTAATGATTTAAAGACAACTGAACATATTTCAATAAAATGACAATAAGGTAAATTCAATAAAAACAAACAACTTTAACTTCAACTTGTCCTCCTTTCTTGACACTCCCGGCCCAGAAAAGAAGGAGCACCACTTGCGACGTCCTCTTCCTGTTCAGGAATCTCAAGCGGGTAAAAACGTTGTATGGGGCGCAAGCATTCCCCATTTTTAGTCTTCAACTTCACTACCCGTACTTCACCATCGGCCCCTGGTAATAGAGCAATAACCTTGCCTAGAGGCCAATCAATCCTCTTCTTTCCTTCACTTCCGATGTAAAACATTTCACCAACTTTGACCGTTGGACTTGGAGTCTGCTTAGCCCGATGCATAAGTTGTCCCAAGTATTCTGCCCTAAATCTTTGGCGAAATTGTTCCAACACATTGTTACGGTGTCTAAGACGCCTACTTAAGTTGTTAGCCTCGAGAACTTCGAACTCTTTAGTCCCAGTACTTCTTACCCCCAGTAAAAATGAATTCGGTGTTATCGGCTCTTCATCATCAAGATTAGATGATATATATGTAAGTGGTCGGTTGTTAAGTACTGCTTCGCATTCACAGAGGACCGTCGACATTTCCTCTGTCGTTAGGGACGCCCTTCCTAGTGTGCGCCGCAAGAGATTTTTCACTAACCCAATCAACCTCTCCCACCAACCTCCCCCCCACGAAGCGGTGGGAGGATTGAAAACCCACTGAATCCTCCTATCATTACTTTCTTTAGCTACTGTCCCCCAATCAACAGCTTTGAAGGCATTGTTAGCTCCGATAAAATTTGTCCCGTTATCACTATACATAGTTCTAGGTCTCCCTCGCCTTGCGATGAACCTTCGTAACGCTAATAATAATAATACTTCAGTTGAAAGACCCGGTACAAGTTCTAAATGAACCGCCCTAAACATAGCACACGTGAATAACGCTATCCACGCCTTGTTACCCCCTTTCAAATATATTGGTCCCGCAAAATCTACCCCAGTTACCTCAAACACTAGAGTCCCTTGTACCCTATCTAGTGGTAGTGATGCTGGTACCCCCTTTAATGCTTTTGCCCCATATCTCCGACAAGGTATGCAACCTCTTATAGCCTTTGCGATCGTTTTTCTCCCTCCTAAAATCCAATATTTTTCCCTAAGCACCTTCATAAGTATTTGTACTCCTTGATGACACCCTGACGTGTGCATGTGTCTAATTAATGAATCCACCACTGGGTGTTGTTTAGGAAGTACACAAGGATACCTAAAATCATAATCATCTTCCCTTAAAGATATTTTAGATTTTAACCGTATCAATCCCTCCTTATCTAAGTAAGGATTCAACTCAGTAATACGTGAATCTTTTACTCCCTGCTTAAACGCTTCTAATTGAATCATTTTTATAATTGTTCTTTCTGCTTCTTTCAGTTCTGTAACTGAAAGTAAAGGACTTCTTTTACGCAACTCTTTGGCTAACCTACAATTATTTACAAACCTTTTTACCCACGCTACGTATATTACAATTCGATTAAAATCCGATGACTGTTTATAATACCAGTCATCCATATTTTTCGTGACTACTAAACTAACAATTTCTTCATTACTATCACTTCCCTGTTCCTCCATCTTTTCTTCCGTCTTTGTCCATGATTCCAACGGACTTTTGAGCCAATCCGGCCCTTCCCACCATTTTGATTTGCTGAACTGTTTACCTGAACACCCTCTAGAAGGCATGTCTGCTGGGTTTAATTTAGTGCTAATACTTCGCCATATCCCTCCATCTGTTAAAGTTCTTATTTCTTTTACTCTGTTGTACACAAAAACCCCCCATTGCTCATGTTTATTTATCCACGACAAAACCGTAGATGAATCCGTGTAATAATAAATCTTTATGTGGGGCAGATTTAAGGCTTTCTTAACTGTACAACTTAACCTAGCACCAATTAGCGCTGCAAGCAATTCCAATCTGGGTATAGTCAACCCTTTTAAAGGAGCTAATCGCGCTTTTGCCCCTACCAGACTAACCGTTACCATACCTTCCGTTTCTATTCTAAAAAATATGCAAGTTGCATATGCCAATTGGCTTGCATCACAAAATACATGCATACTTACGTCACTTTCTTCTGTATAGCCTATCCATCTATTAACTTTTACCTCCTCTAGAAATTCTAAATCTGCTATCCATTCCAAAAATTCAATTTTAGCACTTTTACTAACTTCCGTTTCCCAATTTTTTTCCTCTTTCCATATTCTCTGTAACAACGCTTTTATTTTTATAACTACCGGAGACAGTACACCTATTGGGTCAAATATTTTGTGTGCAAAAGACAAAATAACCTTTTTTGTAATGACAACTGTATCCAAACATGTTTTCTTAACCCAGTCTAAATTTACACTTAATTTATCTAATTCTTTGTGCCATCCAATTCCTAAAACCGATGTTTTGTCAGTATTTTCTCCTTCAAAATATTTCCCTGTAGAAGCTTCCCATTGCCTCAATACAAAACATCCTTCCGCCATCAATTTGAGAGACTGCTCGTGAAATATTTTTAAATCTTTCCTAGATTTAACACTGGTGACTGTATTATCCACATAAAAACAATCTAAAAGTTTATTTACAACCCAATCTGAATAGTCTGCCCTTTTCTCTCCCAAATACTTTTTTACATGAAATTCAATTGTTGCCCCTAACAAAAATGGGCTACATTTTACACCAAAAACTACTCTACAGTGTCTATAAATTTTTATTTTTCCTTCCTCGTAATTTTCCCACCAAAGAAACCTAACGACATCTCTATCCTCTGGCCTAATACTAATCATTAAAAATGCTTTTTTAATATCCGCTAAAACTCCTATTTCATGTTTCCTAAATCTCAGTAAAACTTCCGGAATCAACTCAATTAAATTTGGTCCATTATCTAAGCATTGGTTCAACGATGGTTGGTTTTTTTCCTTCGCTGAAGCATCAAAGACTGGCCTTATAGGTGTTGAACTCCCCAACTTAACCACAGCCCTGTGGGGAAGATAGTGTTCTCCTATCTTTGATACTTCATCAGGCGCTTCCTCTATTATTCCCAACTCCAGCCATTCTAAAAATACATTTTCATATGATTGAAACATATTTTCCTTTAACAACTTAGCTGTAGCCCCTCTTAGCCGTCTTTCAGCTAAAAACCTATTAGATGGTAATGGTGGACTATCAAGGCTCCAAGGAAAACTAATTTTATACCTACCATCCTGTTTTTGCACGATTGTCCTCAAAAATTGTTCTTTCGTAGCAATTTCCACTTCCTTTTTAGACTTCTGTTCTCCTGGATCCTTAATTCCTAATAAATCTAAATTCCATAAGTCTGTAATATTTGCTTCAGTACTCGAATGGAGTACAGCAGCTACGCCACTGTAACTAAATGTTCCCTTCTCAGCCTCTACTTTTCCCATAAGAGTCCAACCTAACAAAGTTTCCATCGCTATTAGTCCACATTCTAAGACTTTTCTATTTCCTGTCAATAACTTACCGGCCACATCGGCCCCTAACAATAAGCCGATCGGTGTCGGTTTCTGACCTAAATCCGTAAGTTTTATATTATATTTCTCTAACTCTAAGTTCCAAGGCCCCGGGATGACTGGAGTTATACTTTTACAGATAACTTTTTGCTCTAGTGTCTCAATATCACACTGAAAAGACTGATCTAAACTAGAAATATTTATTTTATACCCTGATAAACAAACTTTGTCTGTTTTGGTACCTCCAAATAACGCATGAACAATTTCTTCCTTCCTACATGACACATACCCTAACTCAGATATAATATCAGCCAATAAATAAGATCTCTGAGATCCTGTATCCAAAAGTGCCCTCACGATTTTACTTTTGTTCTTACCGTTAACTCTTACTAACATTGTCTGTAAAAACACTTCTGGTACACCTGAGACACTCGCACATGCAGTCGATGTCCCTGGAAAGTTTGCCTCACTCGCCTTTTCCTTCTTTTCCACTCCTCTATCAGTCTTATTTGCCGGTAAATCCGGACACATTAAAGGAATATGTCTCTTTCCACATACTAGACAACATAATACTGCCTGGCATTTATTTGCACTATGCGGATCCACCTAAACATGAAAAACAACGTTTCTTATACCTTAATATTTTTTTCTTCTCGTCCAACGACATTTTTTGTGCTCCAAAACATTCAGCACTTTTGTGCCCCTTAGAACAAAAAATACATTTTATATTTGTGGAATTACTTTCATACTTTTTCTCTATTTTACTAGCACTTACTAAACTAGCAGCTGTTGGGAAAATTTCCGGTACTTTTCCCCCTTTATTAGAATAATTATTGTCACTAAGGCCAAACCCAGACATTGCCAACGTTATTTTATCTTCTGCTTCCACCTCAGAAAGCAGAAATTTCATAAGTTCATCAAGTCGCCCCTTAGGTGTAGTTTGACTTAATTTAGGCGCTCTTTGCCATGCCCTTAACATTTCTTCCGGCAAACATGACTCAATCATAGGATACAACATAGGCCCACACTTACTCGCGTCTCCCCACATCGTTTCTAAGGCTCTAAGGTGGGACCTTAATTGATCGTACAAAGACCCTAAGGACAATGTTTGCTGTCCTGTTGAATTTTGCAAAACTAACTTTAGCAAGTCTCTAATGTAGTATTCTATTAATAAATCCTCTCTCCCAAATCTATCCTTAAGACTAGAAATAGCGCTTTTATAATGTTCTCCCCCAGGTGGGAAACTTTCAACTACCTCCCTAGCTCTAGAGTTGGGGACAGTAGCTAACAATAAATACTGAAATTTATCATCATTACTCATATCAGAATCATCATCAATTTTTTTAAATTGGCCCCAAAATATTAGCCATTCCTTATCTTCCCCATTAAACCGGATGAATTCGATTTTGGGAAGTTTAAACCTCTTACTTTGCCCCCCAGGAAATCCCCCCGAACGAGCAGTTTCTAATCTCGACGGTCCCTCTGACTGTGGATTCTGAGCTGGTGGAATGAAGCTTTCTAAATCGGTTTTAACCTTTTGATACTTGAGTAGGTACTCCTCCGCAGAACTTAATTCTGTTTCCAAGTCATTTTCGGAAGTATCCTCCGTCAACATTCCCTCAAATATAGCTACATCTAATGCCTTAATCGCTAAGTACCTTTCATCCAATGCAGTTAACAAGGTCCTTATTGTTGTGACATCTGGAGGAACGATGTCCGCTAATTGCTCCATCGTATTGCTCCATAATCGTTCTAGATAGAATGGCCCGATTTGCCTTCCTTGATTTCTTCTGAAGTTCCATCTTTAACTTCTTAATATTCGCCGTCCAATATTGACACGAATTAATTCTTGAAAAATTTCTTCAAAATTTTTCTTTACGAAAATGTCACGGTCGCCACAATGTCAAATCCTTTTAATGATTTAAAGACAACTGAACATATTTCAATAAAATGACAATAAGGTAAATTCAATAAAAACAAACAACTTTAACTTCAACTTGTCCTCCTTTCTTGACAATATATATATATATATATATATATATATATATATATATATATATATATATATATATATATATATATATATATATTTATAGCATAGAGCTAAATAACTGTTTTCAACTAGTACAACTTAAAAATAATAACTTTATGTACAATATTTTCTATTTCAAGGTGGTAATAACACCAAAAAAAGTATAAATATATTTACTTGTGCTAAAAGTGTTTATGCTGGTTTGATTATTCTCAAACAAGTCAAAATTTGGCGAGGTCGTGGACGGAAGGGACTTTCGTGAAGGGTGATGTTAGAAATATAAAAAGGAGCGTTGACTATATTCTTCTTAGGATTTTGGACTGTAGGGATTGGATACAATAGGGTCCTGTTTCACTGTTCACATAGATATTCCCTCACTATTTGATTGACTCGTTGATAATTCCTGCAAGCTAATTTGTCGGCCTGGTAAATAGCTTGTACGTCCTGACCTAAAGACCAATTTTTAGAGATGAAGTATGCTGCATCAAAGCTATCGCTGACCTTGTGTATTATCAGTAATCGAACAATACAAGGAAAAAACAAAAAACAAAACAAATAAAGTTTAAAGCCGTTTTTCTATAATGAAGTATATATATATATATATATATATATATATATATATATATATATATATATATATATATATATATATAATTATTTTAAGTAGCAATTAATATTAAGTATTTTTTTTTATTTATTTGTTTTTAATGATCAATTTTATCTATATATGACCAACCATTAAAATTATAAATTATTTCAATATTGATTTGTCAACCAAACTATTTAATTAATTTGTCAAAAAACTTTAAATGTGTAATTTTATCATGTAACCAGCGGATATATCGTCTGGAGTGATACACACACACACACACACACACACACACACACACACATATATATATATATATATATATATATATATATATATATATATATATATATATATATATATATATATATATATATATTATATATACATACATATATACATACATAAAAATAGTGTTAAATATAAGGAATATATTCAGAATGGTCTAAAACGGATTTCCGTGGAAAAAAATGTCAAAACTTCGCATTACAAAAATTTTGAAGCCATTGCAATAGCTTAATTTTCTTCGAAAATTCGCAAGAAGTAATAATATAAGAATGGCCATTCTTGAATTATACCTTGAAAAAGAAAATTGTTAATTCAGGGGATAGACTTGTAAAGAAGATTTTAAAAACAAAAACATTTTATGATATTAATTATTAATTAACCAATTGGAAACACATTTTGTCTAAGACAATTTTTTCGTAATTATAATACACTTAAACTATTTCAGACAAAAACTTTTTTATCTTGAACTTGAAAATGGTTTTTCTGAGGCACTTTCTCAGAAAAAAAGTAAAGATGAAGCAATGTAATTTTAGCTTTTCGTCTAGCATAGGATATAGATATTTTCTAAGCTTAAATTTTATAAATTACAATTTAGAAAGTTAGTGAAGTCGCGTTTATTACACCATTTGTTCCAAAGGGGAAATAAATCCATAAGAGGTAAACTAGCTAGCTCCTATATATTCCTGTCTACCTGGCACCTTTAGGACGCTAAAAGTTCACCTGTCGCTTACCTTCCTGGATAACCTTAAAAGGTTTCACCATCCACTGAAGTTTATTTATTTATTAATTTGACTTGTTTTCCCCAGTTAGTAGAAAGCGCTACACGATGTACCGCTTTCTCAATTCATTTCCTTAGCCACAAGTCATATTTACTTTGATGAAAATTGAAATTAACGGGAGAAAAATAAAACTTTCGATACATCAAACAGTGTTATAACTTTACTAGTTGCTGGGTCTTAAGGAAACAAATGAAAACGCACTCTTTAGCAATATTTCGATCCCTCCTTGGGTCATTCTCAAGCTAGAAACAATTTATTAACATAAAAATTTCTATACAGGCATTAACCAATTACAAATCTTTACACTAATTGGACATTAACAATTTACAACTATTTTAGTTTAACTATTAATTTCTTACTGACCTGACTGACTAGAAGATCACACTACATTTGGATTGTTAAAATCTTAAAAAATAAATTTAGAATTTATTGAATCGCCTGATTCTCGTCAAAATTCCCTAAAAATTAAAAATATAACCATTATTTGGTCACATGTTATGAATAATTTTAATCAGAAATTAAATATTAGAATTGGTTACTTACTGCATCTGGATCTGTTATATTCTAAGAAATAAGTCAAAACTAATCCATTACCTGGTCATACTAATTACATTAATAAATATATAATTAAATAAAAATTCCTTGTTAAAGGTGGGTTCATAGCTAGCGGATCCGTATTTACGGAGGCCCGGAGGGATTCATCTATGGCAACTCTTTTGCGGTACCGCAGAAAGTTGGTTCCAAACCATCTTTTTTGCGGTGCCGCTTTAAAACCTGTATGAAACCTTCACTTCGTCCTCTTCTTATTTCCTTTTTGTTTTTATATTACAATTGTTTATTATATTATATTGTTTATGTGAATTTGTTCCTACATTATTTTTATTATAATCTCTATTGCATCTGTGTTTAATATACGTTTTTTATAAGTGTTTTATCTTCATCTGTGTATTATGTCCGTGTTTTTTTTTTAACTGTGCTTATTATATCTGTTCCTTCATTATTTTGATTATATACCTATTTCTTAATATATAATAATAAAAGTCCTAATCTATAATCTTATTATATAAGTTTTTTTTAAGCAAGAGAACTAAATTCAAGTTGAAAAAACGATGTTATAATTGGCTTTGTTTATAACCTGACTGACCGAAACTCGAGGGGAGGAAAACAACGACTCCGTCCTCTGTCTCGGCGGTTCTCCGAAGAATATATTGTTATCTATATAGCCCTCCGCAAATAAGTATCCGCTAGCTGTGAACCCACCTTAAAACTAAGTACTACACCAATTCTATTATCACACTGTTTACTGTTTGTCGATCTATATAATATCCAGATTAGTTTAGGTAGTCTGTGACCATGGTTTAGCAGTGATTCTATTGATTCTTTTGTTTAATTGTGTAAGCCATAACCATTAATCAATTAAGGATCCACTCTATTATTTTACCTGATTAAGTATTCCGGCGTAATTCTTATTCAATTCCCGGCAGTCTTTTTTAAAATTAATGTTATTATTGTTCTTTGAAATCTCTAACGCTTCTAACAATAATCTTTTTTTATTGTTGGTTTCTGTTATAAGTATTTTAGTGTCAGAGAAATTAATTTTATGGTTCAAAAGTTTGGCATGGCTTGATAATGCGGTTTTTTCATCTTTGGCTTTTACATTGCTTTCATGCTGTTTCTGTCGGTTTCCCTATTTTTGCCTGGTTTCTCCAATGTATACTCCAGGGCAATCCTGACAAGGAACCTCATACACTACTCCCATCTGGTCTCGAATATTCAGTTTATCTTTTAATTTGGTGTAATGTTTATTTTCCATCTTATTAATAGGTTTAAAACCGAAACTTATCTGGCAATCAAACTCCTGGTAGAGGGTAGAAATTTCTTCTGAAAGACCTTTAACATAGGTCAAGCTTGTAAATTTCTTAATTGCTCTATTATTCGTTTCATCCTGTTGGATAGAATCTTTCTTGGTGTAGTACTTAGTTTTAACAAGGAATTTCCATTTAATTATTTATTTATTAATGTAATTAGTATGACCAGGTAATGGATTAGTATTGACTACTTTCTTAGAATATAACAGATCCAGATGCAGTAAGTAACCAATTCTAATATTTAATTTCTGATTAAAATTTTTCATAACAAGTGAACAAATAATGGTTATATTTTTGATTTTTAGGAAATTTTGACGAGAACCAGACGATTTAATAAATTCTTAATTTATTTTTAAAGATTTTAACAATCCAAATGTAGTGTGATCTTCTAGTCAGTCAGGTCAGTAAGAAATTAACAGTTAAACTAAAATAGTTGTAAATTGTTAATGTCCAATTAGTGTAAAGATTTTGTAATTGGTTAATGCCTGTATAGTAATTTTTTATGTTAATAAATTGTTTCTAGCTTGAGAATATCGAATTCGTATTGAAAGTTCGTATTGAAATATCGCTAAAGAGTGCGTTTTTATTTGTTTTCTTAAGACCCAGCAACTAGTAAAGTGAACAAACAACTAAAGGAACCAACTCTCTACTTACTACAGTGTTTTAAGTTTAAAGCACTTTTGAACATAATTTATTTGCATGGTGGTAGAACATCGCTCTTGAAAAAAAAAAAAAAAAAAAAAAAAAAAAACTTGCGTATATTTTACATCGTGAGCGGCGATTAATACATTTCGATTGATTTACAATCAATCGAATTGATTAGTAAAATTAAATTTATTCAAAAACGTGTTTAATACAGTTTTTACAGCAATTTTATCCCACGTGCACCAAAGAATACGAGTTTTAGGTGATCAGATCATATTTAAATTTTTATACTAATATACATAATTGTTATGAGTGTTGGCAACAATCGCAACGGTTTATTTAGAAGAAACGATTCAAAAAGGAAATATCTTGAAACCGCATAATATAATATAGCCACGACCGAAAATCCATAAACAATAAAAAAAATATAAAGAAACATACATTAAATATTATGCTGCCATCCTAAAATGCAAAAAATAGTCACAAATGAAAATTCCTACCAATTATCAGAACATCCAGATAATTCCTTAAAATAAATAATTTATGTAATAATTTAAATATTCCGGTTTTCCATTATAATAATACTAGCCGACCCGGCGAACTTCGTACCGCCTAATAAACATTAACATTAGAAATGTATAGCTGCTACTTTAGAAAACCCTTATAAATAGTTTATTTAGTCAAATAATGTTGCCTTATATGAAAAATTTATATTAAATTTTGCAATATATACTTGTGCAATATACAAAATTGGCATAAGAGACATACCGATAAACAAACATTCATTTTTATTTAAATAGATAAAGATTATAGAAATGTTTTTCCTGTATTTTGCATTTTACCCCCTCCTAACTGAAAATACGACAAAAATGTACATAACAACAATTGCTGTACTCCTAATGAGCTTTTCAGCGATATGCATCATGATGGGTTTTTATTACTTTGACATTTGTACCCCGTACCCCTGTGTACCGAAATCGGAACATAGTTTTACTAACTCAGAAACCTTGCCGGGCATGCGTCCAACCATTACTGTACTCTTAAAGAGCTTTTCAACGATATGAATCATAATGGGTTTTTATTACTTTGACATTTGTACCCCGTACCCCTGTGTACAAAATCGAAACATAGTTTTACTAACTCAGAAACCTTCCCGGGCATGCGTCCAACCATTCCCCAATGTTTCATCGCAATCGGATGAACGGTTTTGGCAGGCATAAGAGACAGACAGATAGACAAACATTCATTTTTATATATATAGAAGATATAGAGATAGATAAGAGATGAACTAAAAATAATAATAATTAGGTACTTCATATAATAATAAAACAATATAATTATTATAAATACACAAAAATAATTATAGAAATATTTAATATTTTTAGAAAGAGAAATTAAAACGAAGGTTTCACCTTGGTTACCACAAGTAGTTACCAGATTTTATGTTGTGTTGTTTAAGTGTTATTAGAGTTATAAATTGTTAAATTTCTGTGAAAGGAAGTTTCAGTAATTGTAATTAAAAAAATCGGTCCGAGACAACTCAGACAAACTTTCTCATGTACGAGTTCATAATTACTTGCCCAATATTTTCCATTTATTATTTTTTGTATGTACATTTAATTATTATTAAACATTTCATCAAAATTTATCATAAAAATAACTTCACCTCGGCAGGGAATCGAACCCGGGCTCTCTCCGTCCGCGATTAAAGCTATTTTCTCAGGAACTAGATTTTTCCCGGGGAAAAGGCTTATATCGTTAGATTCGTATTTAAAAGGACTACATTTTAGAATTTTTTAATCAAAATCGTCGGAACCGTTTTCGAGAAATCATTATTTTAAATGTTTTTTCAGTTTTTGGGGGGAGCGCCCCCAAATTTAGAGCTAAAATTCATTTCTCGATTTCGCCTCGGGGTATGATTTTTCTGAACATGTATGCCAAATTTCGTCAAAATCGGCCCAGTAGTTTAGGCTCCAGGCGTCTGCACAGACGACAGACGACAGACAGACATTTTTTAAAAACCACGTTATTGGACTCAGGGGACCTCAAAACGTGTAACTCCATCAAAATCGAATTTTCGCGCCATCACAATACTTTCTCTTTATATGAGAAAGTAAACATTGACGATACCAACTTAGGTGAATAAATCTTTTCAAGATTAGGTAAGGAAAAATTCCTTTTGCATTTGATGTCAATGTTTTAAAGATGTTTAGTTTGACAGTACTGTGAAATGTTGTGTGTCTAGCAGGGACCCCTAGCTGTATCGGGTGTTGGATGTACCAGGCATAAAGGACGGCCTGGTCTGGAGAGAGATGGAGGGGGGTGGTCGTGTTAGATAGAGTTTTAAAGATGTTTAGTTTGACAGTACTGTGAAGTGTTGTGGGTCTAGCAGGGATCCCTAGCTTTAGGGGGTTGGATGAACCAGGCATAAAGGACGGCCTGGTCTGGAGAGAGATGGAGGGGGTGGTCGTGTTAGAGTTTTAAAGATGTTTAGTTTGACAGTACTGTGAAGTGTTGTGGGTCTAGCAGAGACCCCTAGCTGTAGGGTGTCACCTTCTTGGGTAAAGGTTTCTCGGTGAAAACGCTTGAGAACGACACCTATGAACAATGATTTATGGATCTATAAAAATTTTTCCGAAGCTAAATTTATTTTCTTTAACGCGAGACGATAAGGAAATAGGACAAATAAAAACAGTTGAATACTTCTTCGTCTTCATGCGCATTAAATAATGAGCATTTATTATCAAAAAAATCGTATTTCCACCATGGCTGGTAATTTAAATTAAATGAATAATGAAATAAGGCAGTATATAAAATGAGATTTTATGTTTTAATGTATTAACTATTATGTTTTTTATTAAAATGCAAAATTGTTTAAATGTATTAACATAAAAACTAATATTATAACTACAGGTAATCATTATAATATATATTGTTAAAAAATATGGACTGTTCCAATCCCAAATTATGGGAACCACGGCCAAAGACTGATTTGAAAACGTTTAAAATAAGTTAATTTTCGTAATATGTTATTCATGAAATGATTATTTTAATAAATGCCAATTAAATTAAATTAAATAAGTATGGGAGTCCTATATAATAGGGTATGTTCAATTTTGATAATAAGCATTAAAATTATAGATTTTTCCTAATTTAATTAACTTATTTGTTTTGATTTTATTAATATTGCTCAAGGCCACAATACCCCGTTTCCAGCTATTCTCTCTTCATTTGTTTCTCTAACATTCACTCCGTTGTCTTAACACATGTATTTCCATGCACTATACCAGTAGCATTTTGGGATTATGAAAACGTCAGTTTATTTTGTGAAATTCTTGGGACAAGATGTCTGACTCGGAAGCTGCTTGTGCCCAGTTCAGGCAAATCACGATAAACGGCGATGAATTCACGCCAGAATTCTCTATATTTAACATTTGTTATGGCCATGATAATAAACTACACATTATAAACAGAACACAGGTCGAGAATGAAGCATAGATAATAAATGCATCACCGGTGCTACGATATATGAATAATTAGAAGAAACCGGCGGGAAATAAAGAGCGGGAACCAATGAAAAGTCCTGATTTCTAGCGCGAATATAGTTAAAGCCCTTTGTTTCCACTTTTGGAGAGCGGGCATTTCTCCCAGTAGGAGAAACTACCGAAAAATAAATAGCGGGAACCAATTAAAACTTCCCCTCTGATTATTTCTCTTTCCATGAGCAGCAGGGGGAAAAAAATTATAATAATAATATTACTCAATATTATAAATAAACGGTGCAAAACAATTTTCACTTTTCCGAGGTTTTTTTTATAAATTACTGTATTAGTACTTAGTACAAATATAAAATTAACTTCTAAATTTAGGATATAATTTTTCTGAACATGTAGGTATTCCAAATTTAATCGTAATCGGTTCAATTGAATTTCTATACTTTTCTATTACTATACTTTCTCTTTTTGTACAATAATATATACTGATGCGTATATGAGAAAGTAAAGAATAAATAATAAAGAAGAAGAATAAATTCTAGATAGGATTCGAACAGGATTACCTTGAAAAATATTCGAACACTGTCTACAAACAAGGCTATGGACGTTCAAACCGCTGTTTTCGCAAAAAATTTCGGACACGATCGATCTGCTTCAAAATGTTTGCGCAAACACTCAAACAGCCCCATACACCATCAAAATGTTTGCGCAACAGTCAAAAATCGGTCAAACAGCCCCATAGACGTTCAAAATGTTTGCGCAAACATTTTGATCGTGTATGGGGGCCTTTAGTCAAGTTAACTGTTAGTAAATTTCTCTTTTGCTAAACCTGTGCATATCTGTATATTGTATATATAAATTGTAAATAATAAATATATAAATATAAATAATAATAATAAATAAATATAAATAAATAAGTATTGTAAAATAATTAAATAGAATATCTTGGTTCAAACTTCAAAAATAGTGTCTTAGTTATTCCTCTTCTACGTATAATCCACTACATTAACAAAGGAAACATTGCGGAACTAAATCAGAAAGTTTGAAATAGATCATTGATGTTTGAAATTACACATATTAATTCCTGAAAGTTCTGAGGGGAAGCTATGGCCTTAATCTTGAAAAATAGTATTTTTTTTTATACAATATCTAAAAAATGATTAGCGTCACAATAATGTCATTTCAGTCACTTAAAAAAAGATTATTGTTTCTCCACAAACAAGGTCCAAATGATTTTCTTGATATCTAGAAGCTTAAAAACATTTCCTTTTTAAGTATAAATTAAATGAACGTGTTTGTAAATTATTTACTGCAGTTTTGATTTGTTTTTTTTTATTAGAACCAGCTTATGTGGAACCTAAAATAATAAGAATAGTTTTATATAGTAAATTTTCCGTATTAGAAGCAATTTTCTTAGCCCAACCTTGTTCTAAATATTCGGGATAAACAGAAAAATTGGACCCATTTTCTAAAATGGTGATCATATTCTCCTCTCATTTTCCTCCCTGAATTTCCGGACCGTTAATATATTCATTTGCCAACATCAATAAACAGCTTATGACAAATATCCAAACTTTCCGATTTAGTACCACATTAAAATATGCCCAAATCATAGCTTCGTATACTCGACTGTTTTATCCGTCTCAGGGAGCCAGGAGAGAAAGAAATTTGATAAATATATATATTTTTTTATAAATTAAATATTTGTGAGTCATTATTTCTCAAAATTACCACAAAGGAGGGGTTCTACCCCCTTCCATTTTCAGACCCCCGTTAGATTGACCCCCCAATATTTGGTCAAAGCTAAAAGCAGGAGGAGGGGGGCCCGCACCACATCAACCGCCTAGGGGTCCACATACTCTAAATCCGGTCCTGGTTAGACAGCCGTTGAACGTCTATCCCTGTATTTAAATAATCAATGTTTTCTCGGCCAGGGATTTCGTTTATTTTTCTAGTCCTTTTTTCAAACCAATCATACAAATAGAAGCTTTGGCAAATCTAGTTTCTCTGTATTGAATCGTTGGTGAATTCTTTTCTTTGTATAGAAGCATTAGCAAATATTAAGATTCTTTGTATTGAATCGTTGGTAAATATTTATTTTAATTATATAGAAGCATTAGGCGGCTTTCACACTGCGTGCGAGACCGATTCCACTTGAGAAGCAAATACATGTATTAGCAATGTATTAGCATGGGTCTTTTCACATTAATCGCTGAGCGAGACCGAGCCGACTCGGGCGTTTTTTTCGAGCGTTTTTGTTAGCTAAGCGTTTTCGGCGGCCGAAAACGCTTAGCTAACAAAAACGCTCGAAAAAAACGCCTGAGTCGGCTCGGTCTCGCTCAGTCTCGCTCGGCCCGGACTCCATCGGAGTTTAAAGTGAATAGACCCATGCTAATACATGTATATGCTTCTCAAACGGAATTGGCCTTATTCGGTCTCGCTCGGTCTCGCACGCAGTGTGAAAGCCGCCTTAGCAAATATTAAGATTCTTTGTAATGAATCGTTGGTAAATATTTATTTTCATTATATGGAAGCATTAGCAAATATTAAGATGTTTTGTATGAAAGCAGTAATTAACGACCATGTTAGTAGTTTCTTTATATAGAAACGTTGGCAAATATGTATTTTCTTTAATAAAAGCGTAGGTAAATGGTAAAACTAATTTTATCACCTCTCTGGGGTTTAAAGTAATATTTCTTAGTTTAAGTTAACGCAATATATATTTGGTTTCTATTTTGTACCGGTTTATACTGATTAAAAATGTATTACTATGATCAGAGATTTGTCAATCAACTTGTCAAGTTTACCAATTATATTTAGTATGTACTTTATAAATGAACTTATATTGCTATCCTTACAAAGGAATAGACATACATTTATCAGAGATTATTTATGGAAGAATAAGTGTAAGAGAAAATAATATAATTCAATAAAATAACAAAAAAATATTATTAATTTATAATTTGATTTATTCTTTTGTTAAATTAATAGAAACAACAAACAGTGTTGTAAATAACTTAATAACTAAAAAAAATAACTAAAATAATCCACAATAAATTTTCGCCTCCTACTTCAATAATATCTATACTCTCTCTCTCTTCACTCTTTCTCTCTCTCTCTCTCTCTTCACTTTTTCTCTCTCTCTCTCTTCACTCTTTTTCGTCGCCTATACGACGAGATACCGCAAAGAAATAATAAAGACCGTATTTTTTACTGAGGCACACGCATAAAACTATATTTAAATTCAACAAACAATATACGATATAATTACATACGTCAAAACAAATCCAAAAAACTATTGTAACAAATACTAATATAATAGGCACCGATACATTTCTTAAACACATACACCTTTTCCGTAACTATTCTAAACCTCGTAAAAAGAAGTTCGGCCTTTGTGGCTCTTTTTACCAGAACAAATGTTTTTCTTTTTAATACAGAGGCCGAGAAAGTTTGACGTGTTTGTATTTATTATGCTGCTTAGCAACGATAAACCAACAAAACACAAAACCGCCGCTCCGGCGGCGATAATCTTTCTCTCCCTCTCTCTCTCTCTCTCTCTCTCTTCACTCTCTCTCTCTCTCTCTCTCTCTCTCTCTCTCTCACGTTTAAGTTTTACGTTTATAAGAAAACATTAAGTTAATTTTAATAATAATACTATACAGTTATATAGCTATATCGTGAGAGGAGGTGTCGACTACACAGTATCATTATCATCATCGGTGTCGCATTCTGTGATGGTCTAACATCAAATAATATAAACAAATAAACAGGTCAAGTGTGTGCTAGTCAGCACACAGCGAGGGTCCGTAGGGTCGCCCTATCAAAGTTATAACCAAAGAATTATATATTTTTGTAATCAGCTCGACGTACCCTTTCATATGATACCCCTCACGGTGTCGAAAAAAAAAAAAAAAATTAACCCTTAAGTTTTTGTACCCTAATATTTTTGAAAAATATTTTTTTTAAGTCGCTATATTTTTAAAATATTTTGGCAGGTACAAGACACGTACATGCCAAATTTCAAAGTGATCGGATGAAAGGTGTAGCCGTGAGAGCACGCGAGAGGACGGACGGACAGACACACGCAGGAAAATATAAGGGTCCTTGGTTTTGCCTACGGACCCTAAAAATTAATCTAACAAATATCAATTTGTAAATATCTCCGATTATGTTAACTCTATAACATCCATTATAAATATATATATATATATATATATATATATATATATATATATATATATATATATATATATATATATATATATATATATATATATATATATATATATATTGCATTTAATTTTAGGTTTTTATTGAATGAATTACAACATAGCCCTAGATCTTCTCGATTTGATATATATACTTGTAGATTGCGACTAATCACAGTATCGGCATACCTCGACAAATTGATCTCACATAAGATGATGTAATCCAGAGATATTATAGTATCCTCTCCGCTAGCAAGCTCTACCCCTTAGATAATAATGCAGGTTAAGTCTGACACGCAATATTACCGTTGCATATATTCTGAGGACATAAAACGTTGCTAGTGGAATTAAACGTTGTACTCTAATATACTGTACATTGAATTGCTACGGTATGTCCGCACTCTGATTTATATAGCTAAGTTGACAATCTAAAACTAAATAGTGGGCTAAGCAGTAAAATACCTTCATATTGGGTATTAAAGATCATCTAAAGCTTTTTAGCTATTTGATTGACTAAGGCGATCCTACGTATTAGTGTTAAATTACACTATAACTACTAAGTTAGTTAAACCAGGCGGGAAAATGCATAACACACAGACTGACGGGCAACGCACAAGCTTTCATGTTTTTTTGATAAATGTTTTTGTTGACGTTATTTGTTAAAATACTGAAGAGAATCCAAGTATATTATATTTTTGAGTCGAATTTAATAGTTTTATTAATTTCACGTTTGCAATAAAATACCGGTAGTAGTTAGAAGGGCAGTAAGCAGGTAGCGAGCAACCTTATATTCCCAACATACATATTTTATGTCTAGACCTTCAGCTAAACTCTAAAGTGCGTCGTTACTGTATGTTTTTTTAGTGTAACATCTTTTTAGAGACACTATATTGTTTTGTTTTTTAATCCCACTCTTGACTGCATTGTGTCAATAGATTTAGCTTCACTTCCCCTAAGAAATTCAAATTCTGTGGAGTATATAACATTTCTTGCGGCGTAGAACACACTGCACGTGGTATTAGCGTCGTAGTAGTTAACAATAATTACTTTAAGTTTCTGTGAATAGTGTCCTCGACTGGTGTAGAGTATTACAACAGCAGAAGAACTATTTCAGAGTGTCAATAGACTAATTGCCGAAAATGTACGTCTTTTTCTGGACAATAACGACAGAATAATGGTATGTTGTATTACAATAAATAAAACAAAAAATACATAATTATATATAATATGTTATAAGGTTATAACAATGAGATATCTACAATCTTAAAATTATTTATCTCCATTAGGGAGAAAAAGTTATGATTTTGAATTAGTTTAGAGGGACTAAAAATAGTCTTTTCATCCTTGAACTCAAAATGTAGGGAGAAAAAGTAAAAGTAGGGCGAAAAAGTAAAGTAGGGCAAAAAAGTAGAGATTGCAACTTAATTATTTTATAAATAGTAGAAAATGAATGGCTAATGTAATGAAGTTGTTGAAATCAGGTTGGCGGCACTGCGCTTTTTTGACTATGTTTATTGTTTATCTTTATTTATAACCTGCATCTAAATAACCTTCTATTTGAGTTTCATTCCAATTCTTATATATTTTTAATATTGAATCTTTTACATCTGCTATTAAAAGTAAGTAAATCTGCAATTATTGTTATTTATTAATATAATAAATAAAAACTGTGCAATGGACGAAAATGTGTATTTTCTTCCTACTGGAGATAAAATATTGTATGTACCTAGTGAGTAAAGTGCCATTATTCCCCTCGCGATAATTAGCTCACGAGGCGCTCTTTAATTCCCACGGCTTCGCCTCGGGATTTAGGGACCATGGTTCCTTCGGCTTCGCCTCAAGAACCAACTTTTTCGCTCAGGGAATAATGGTTTACTTTATTCCCTAGGTGCATAAATAACTATTGTTACATTTAGTTTTATATTATCTGTTAATAGAACCTAATATTCTATTATAAATCATTCTAACATATTATAAGGTATAGTTCTCATATGCAGGGTGTCACAAAAAAGCTTAGCGTTCTATTCAGAATAGTAATTCGAAAATGTTCAGTATGAAACTTGACAGATACTAACTCCGATATCTAAAATTTCCAAAAATATTAGTTTTCAAATTTATCAAATTTCAAAATGGTGGCCATTTAAAATTTAACAAGTCAAATTCCATGAAAAGCAGTAGGTAAAAATAAACGTTGCATAAGAAAAAAGTTTAACGGAACAGTTTAATGGAAATCTAACGATACCTTATTTATCGTGTCATAAATTAAGAAATGATAAGAATTGTACGAATTAATGCACTTGAATAATATTATAATCATAGTAACATATGTTATTAGAGTTGATCACGTAGCTACTTACGCTTAAGGTTACGGTCACAGTGGCATCAATATACTGCGTTAGAATTTTTTTCGGTCATAGTGCTTCCGACAGCTCGATTCATTTCAGTAGAGCCGATTGATGACAAATACTTGCAACCATGATTAATCGGCCAAAAAAACCGGTTTGAAATTCGTCCGATCAACACCCGTCGTCGCTATATCGTTTGATGCGATCGGAGATACTGAGACCGTGAAAAACTTTTATCAAATTTGAAATGATGTGTTAGAGGATAGATTTTGAATTAGGGGTTTATCCAAGGATGAATGGAAAACTTAGAGTGGAAGGATTTAAAGTGAGAAAATTAAAGATTATGTACAAAAGGAACGTTCAGGTAATTGTGGATTGTTATTTGTTAAATATAATGGAGATATATGTTGGAGATTTGGCTGAGGATAATAATTTATTGGAGAGATTGAACTTTGTAGGAGTTAAATGTCTTGGTAGTTCCCCACAGTTCAAGTATGCAGGTCTAGATAGGTCTTATAAAAGTGTTATAGATAATAGATAGATTGTTGTTTATTGTGAGTTTAGGCCCAGAGTCAAGAAGTTATAGAAGTAATTTGTAGCGTCCATTGATTTTGGTTCGTTTGTATCGTGTGTGAGAGTTGCAGATCAGTCTTCTGCCTGAGTAAGATCCTGAGTCCCGCCACAGGAACATCTAAGGATTATTAAAGTGCAAATAATTATAAAGAAAGTTACAACTTACTATGAATGAGAGGTTTCAAGAACTGCTCGAGGGTTGATATAGTTGAGAAGATTGTTTGGTAAGGGCTGTGAATCTGAACTGTTTGAAACACCTGATTCTTCTTCATCATTTAAACTATCCTTATCCCCCTTCTCCACGTAACCTGTAAAAATAAAAATAATAATATCATGGAAAATGCCATCAGACCTCAAGATAAACCATATAAAGACTCATTCGAGCAAAAACACATTGTAAAACCTATCCCAATAAAAACACTAGTGTAAAAAAATAAGCTAGTCTCGCGTAAAAAGTTGTCAGATCATAAGTTTAGCCAAGTCTCCAACTGTCCGAAAGTTCTACAAGGTCTAATTTATCCAGTGCAAGTACATGATGTTTGTCTGTCCCTCTCTCTATTCTCTTTCCAAAATCACTCTACACGTTTAAATTTAAAAACATTTTCTGACTTGGCAAATACACACCACAAACTTGAATCAAATAATAAATATGATTTTTTTCATTTGGGCGTCGCCGCACAAGGATACAAATTTGTATACGACACTGCATTTAATTTTAGCCTCTTTGGGGTGCGTTTTTGCCAAGTCAGAAAATGTTATTCAATTTAAACGTGTATATTGATTTGGGAAAGAGAATAGAGAGAGGGACAGACAAACATCATGTACGAGTATACTTGCACTGGATAAATTAGACCTACTATCAATAAGAATTATAGGCTAGGAAACAAACCGTACTACTGACTAGAAACGTTTTTTTCCGGCTACAATTTATGTAATTTAAAACCGAAAGTTTATTCTGCTTTTGTGGCCAATTTTAAGTTACCCACCATATATATTTTCTTTCCACCCACAGGTGGAAAGAAAAAAGAATTTCCTTTAGTAGGTATGTTAATCTTGAAAATAAAATATTAAGTATAGAAATGTGGCAAGCTAATATATAATATTCATGCAGATTACGTACTAAAGAAGAATTCATGATAGTGGACATGCACGATTAATCGTGAAATATTTTAACATATTATATGATTAATAATATTATATAATTCTGATATATGATAATATAATAAGTAAATAAATAAATAAATAAAATATATTGCTCTTTAAAATGTTTTGTTTAAAGAAAAGTGTTTCGCTATCTTTATTTAGAATATTCATCGATGACCTGACTTAAGTTTAAACAAACTTTCCAGTACCTAATTGAATTGAAGATAGCGTGTCACTCAAAACAAGCATTGTTACTGCATTAACGTTAAGCAGTTTTTCGTAATTTTTGGTAAAGGTAAATTGAGGCTTTCATCAAATAAATCGCAGTACAGCTTTTGTGTTGCAAGGATATCCTTTTCCCGTACACCATTTCGAATTAAAAAGAATAAACTACTCAGAAAAGACAGTGCTTCCCGTATTATAGCGTGCATAGCATCAAAACCTACCTACAGGTGGCCTTACACTTATTAAGAATGCCCCTCTCATTAACTCTCTCAATTTGGCTTCGGTCGTGTAATACCCCTCTCATTAACTCTCTCAATTGGGGAGCTAGCGTAGCCGTGTGAGTTAAACCACGTCTGCTCGGCCATCACTGAATCTCGAGTGGAACGAGACGGGGTTCGATTCCTCGCCGTGACACTCTGATTTATATGGCTCACTATTGATCACATCATACTCGCTTCGGCGGTACAAATGTACATATGTATGATGTGTGAAGTGGCTGGAACTCTCTACCGCGGGGCGTAAAAAGGGCCTGAATGATGGCCTAATTGCAAGGTTCGAACAAGTGGTTCGTCCTACCCGTCCTAGTAGAAAGTACTAGACTACTACTACTACTAACTCTCTCAATTTGGCTTCGGTCGTGTTATAGAGACGTGCATTCAAATAACTTAAGCAAACAATCATATTATGTCTGCACTGTGCACGATAAATATGTATAAATATGCACGGTACAATGATAACTATAGAATAATCTAAAATAAAATATTTAATGTTAGTTTGCCAGGCAGCCATACACGTTGTGATTTACCTGAGAGAAGAGTCTGTACGTGTATGTTAGCACACACCTTACGGTTTGCTTTACCTCTCAAGTATATGGCAACGTGTAAGCACCTCAGCTTAGTTGAAACTATGTTTATAAACAAGAAACATTATAAAAACAGAAAGTTTTAGATGAGATGTGGAAAAAATAAAACTAAAATGTTAAGTATTAGCGCGTGCACGAAATTTTAATCATCTGTTTTAAGCAATCGGACAATCAGACTCGAACAAATTTTTATGATGTACATAGTGATACTAATTTAATTTATTTATATAATTAAGCGTAGTTAAAAAGAGTTAAACAGGTATATTTTACATTTTGTTTTTGATTTTCAGCTAAATCCGATTTATTTTCATTAATATCTCTCGGAAGCTTTTATGATTAGAACCGTATTTAAATGGGACTACTAAATGAAATGTTTTAATAAAAATCGTCAGGACTGTTTTTGAAATTTATTTTTTACACATTTTTAGGGTGCCGGAGTTTGCACAAATGTCAGAAAGCCGCCTATAATAATAGTTATATATTCGTTTAAAGTGGAATAAAAGAAGAACGAAACGAAAATACTCTAGATAAGTAATGTATGAGATCCAAAACATTTGTAGAAGAGGAAAAGGGATTAAGAAAGAGAGCAAAAAAATATAGCCCAAAAAGTAATTGAGGACAGTTACCGTTAAAGCCAGTGGCGGGTTGGTTTGAGGTAAACATCTAAAGGCACCATTAAAACCAGTACTCTGACGGTGAATTTTGGAAAGCATCAAGTGTCTAATGAACCGGACGTCTTGTTTTCATCAAACTGCTCACTCAACCGTAACCCTAATTGTTCTGTTTCTTTATTCCTCCTACATATCTTCCTTTTTTTTACATTAAATTCAGAATCCTTTCTTAACTAAATATAAGCCTATTATGTAATAAAATCAAATAATATGAAAATTAATCAAATGAGAAGATATTTAGGTAAACTATTGGTTTCTGTTAAGGTTTATTTTGTTTCTGTTCAGGTTTAATAGGTTTCTATTTCAACAGAAGTGATATTTGGTAAACCAGGTTAGAGCCAAAGATTTATTTGGTATTTATAAGGTTTAAGCCAAAGCTCTATTTTGAGCAATGTCTTATGCACCGGTTTGAGCAAAATCTTAATTTGGTATTATGAAGGTGTAGTTCAATAACCAAAACAATGTCTTCATAAAAAATAACAGTATTATAACAATTTGAGCGGTTTCGGCTGTTCTAATGCAGCCTTCTTCAAATAATCTAAAGGCAACTGTTTCACTTCAAAAAAGCAAGCTTTTTTTGGTTATTGAAGAACACCTCCATAATAATGAGTCGGTATCATACATTTGAGATAACATACACTCGAACATTTTATTTGATAAATCAGATATGAGCCAATGGTTAATTTGGTTAACCAGGATTGATTTAGAAGTCTATTTTTAAATTCTTGAGGTTTGGTTGGAAATATGTCCTGGTTTTGATCATTTATTTACACGTTACATATTATTTTTTAAATATACATATGCTTATATTCAGAGTGTAAGCTCTAAAAATAAATACATCAACAAATCAGACTAAATATTTTATAAAAGAAGCTTGCAGAACTATCCTTAAGGTTAATTTTAAACTTCTATACTTGGAAGTTAGTTGGTTTATGTCGTATGGTACACAAATGCATTTAAGTTAATCACTTAGTTGGGTATACATTCAATAGCTGGGAACCAACAACTCAGAAATACAAGAATAATGGTTTTTAATCTTGTTATAAATTAAATATATGCGAAATTTATACAATATTTATCTTATGAGAATATTTTAATACCTTAAAAAAATCTTATATCCATCATATCTGTGCAAATTTACTTTTCTCGTTGTACGCATTATCTTATTTTTCAAGTTATTTATCATCTTAAGACTTTGAAGTTACGAAATGTCGTTCTAGGTTTTCTTGTTTAAGAAACTATTGATAATTACCCATGACTGAAGGAAATGTTTATATCTTTCTTTCTTTCTTTCCATTACCTAATTCTCTTAATTCCGCTGTGTATACGTTAATTACAGAGGGGTGAAACGCGGTTTAACATGGCCCCAACATCTAGAAGTAAAGCTAGGAACACGTCATTAACATGTTTACTCGGCAAACATGTTTCAACTTGTTTTGTGTGGTAGCTAGTTGAGTTAGGCATTTTAATTTTCACTTTTGAGAAGAACAGTAAAGGAAGAACCCACTGTCAAACTTCTATTTGACCTTAGGTGTCATTACCCTTCGTTAAGAGTAACATAACCAAGAATTGGCCAAACATTTGTTGGCCAAAAACTATTTTTGAGTCCTCTTTTAATTAACCAAAGTAAGTACTAGCCTCAAACCTTGATTAAAACTAGGGCTTTGTTACGTTACTTGATTTATTTTTACTGTCGCTTTCCCTACGCAGTCTTTGGTGGATCTGGCCTGTAACACAACTATTTTAGCCAACAATTCCCATTCCGGATACCAATAATCTGCCTTTTTAACCATTTACTACTGGACCATCCTCTCCATTTCTTGTCCTTATTTAGGCTTCCAGAATTAAGATTTAAAAAATTTTATAATTTTAATAGTTAAATCCAGTGGCGGATTTACGGGGGGGGGGGGGGGGGAGCTACCGGAAATTGAAAAGTTTATCCGGCTGAATCCTAGTAAATAAGCATATATGCACAACCTGCGCGAACGTGATAACATCTTTCTAAATAACTGCCGAATATCTTTAAAAATTCCACCAAATTATTACTGAATTTAAGTTAAATCTGTGCTAATTCATTAAAACTAGTTCACTCTGGATGGTGAAGTGTAAAAAACCGATATAAATATGGAAATTTAAAACATTTAATAATGATGGAAAAATCGCGAGCTCTTATCAGTGAATAAAACGCCGGTTTTCCTCACCACATTATCACTGAATTTAAGTTAAATCTGTGGTAATTTATTAAAACTTGTTTAATCTCGATAATGAAGTGCAAAAAACCGATTTAAATATGAAAAAATTTAAATATGAAAAATTTAAAACATTTAATAATGTGTCACCAACCTTTGCGACCAACCTTGCCTTTGAGCTATTAAAAAAAGCAAAGATATTTAAAAAGAACAACCTAATCGAGACAGCTACGTTCAGCAGGAACAGACTGTGGGTGAAAAATACGGAGGCCATAGCAATAAATACAGAAGAAGACCTTGAGAAGATTGCCCAAGAATGTCTTTTAGGAGCAGGGGTTATCAGAAGCGGTCAGAATCCATCAGACATAGAGTCTATTGACCTAGAGTCAGATAATTCTGATACCCCGATGCCTAAAAGCTCAAAAAAGAGGAGAACCCCAGATCTGAACAAGCTGGACCACTTCTTTAAGAAGATAGGAAAGGAGTCAGCATGACATTAAATGAGAAAATCACCTGAAAACTCCTGAAAAAGTACACCCATCACACTAAGCTACAGAAAATATGGAAATGATGATAATCAAACTTTAAAGAATTAATATATAATGTTAGTGGTCTCAGATCAAAAATTAAGGATAGAACTTTTGTAAAGTATCTAAAAGGATTCGATGTGTTTGCTCTTCTCGAAACCCACATATCTACTATCTTAGAAAAGGTGAGCCACATTGAGCAAGCGCTTGGTGAATATTCCATAAATTGGATAGACGCAATAAAAAAACATAAGTTTGGGAGAGGCAGCGGTGGTATGATTATTGCTAGCAGCGCCCCGCTCAGTGAGGTCTCAATAACAGAAGTGGGGGGACTAAATACTATAAACATCCATTATAAAAATAAAAAATATGCAGTACACATACTTCCACTTTACATTAATGGTAGTACTTGGGATGAGGACTTTGAGAAGATTCATTCCTTTTTCCTAAACAACGATGAAAGAACTAATTACATCTTGACAGGGGATTGCAACGTACGAGTTGGTGAAGGGCAACTGGTACCGGATGAAATCCTGGAAGGGATTAAATGTGATTTGAGCCCCAGCAGAACTTCGAAAGATAAACTAATTAACTCAAAGGGTAAAATGTTCTTGGAGTTCTGCGAGGATTCAAATTTTATTATTATGCCATTATTATATTATTATTTTATTATTAAGCCATGGCACGACATAGATTGTATGAAAGCCAGAGGCAAGTCCTTTAAATACCTCAATAAAATCAGAAACAGTACAGCAAAAAACAAAGAGTTGTACATAGAAGCCAACAAGTATTATAAGAAAATTTGTGAGCAGAGAGAAAAGGAGTATAAGGAATCGCTGATTAGAAAAGTGTCAGAAGTGAAGGAAACAGCAGAGTTTTGGCATATTGTTAGTAAATTTAAAAAAAGAAATTGATTTTTTTCTCTTCGAAAAATAAATGTCTCACAAACCCAGGAATTAATTCGGATACCTGGTACAATCACTTCAAAACTCTGCTAACTCCTGAGCTAATTTCTAACCCTCCCTCCTTCGCCGCTCCATTAGTCCTTTTAACAAAGACAGATCTGCCTTTATCACTGGATGAAGTTCAACTAGCTATCAATTGTAGTAAAAGCAATAAGGCGGCAGGTTTAGACCGAGTGCCATATGAATTCTATCAAAACGCCCCAGGTAACTGCGTCCAGCATATAACAAACCTTTTTAACTTGATGTGGGATAAAGAGGAGGTGCCGAAAACCCTTAAAGAGGCTATAATATTCCCAGTCTATAAAAAAGGTAATACCAAAGAGGTGAGTAACTACAGAGGGATTTCATTCTTAAACACCATTCTTAAACTATATACTTCTGTTATACTGGCAAGGCTGGAACATTGGGTGTCATCTAATAACATTCTAGTGGAGTACCAAGCAGGCTTTCGGTCTGGGTATTCAACTGCGGATAACATATTCAATCTCCTCAATATCATAAAAATTAAAACCCATGGAAAAGGTAAAAAAAAATGTACTGTTTTTTTGTTGATTTAAAATCCGCATTTGATTACGTTGACTGACTAGCTTTATTTTATAAACTACACAATCTGGGATTATCTACCAAAATCATTTCAGTATTAAGAAGTTTACTTACGGATACAGAAGCGGGTGTCTGGTGCGGGGGTGGTGTAACTGAATGATTTATGTAAGTCTGGGCTTAGACAAGGTTGTCTGCTTTCGCCACTTTTGTTTTCCTTGTTTAAAACGACCTAGTGGACTATTTATCAGGTGGAATATGGATAAAAAAATGGAACATTAAAATATTAATGTATGCAGATGATCTTGTTATCCTGGCGCCGGATGTATGCACTTTAAGACAAATGATCAGGGAACTGGAAAAATACTGTGAAACATGGAATTTAATAGTGAACACAGGAAAATCTAAAATTATGGTTTTCCGCAAAGGTGGACGTCTTGCAAAGCATGAAAAATGGTGGTATAAAGGTGAAAGGATAGAAGTGGTGAAGAAATGCAAATACCTAGGTGTTACCTTGAACTATAACCTTAATTTGGGTAGTCACCACAACGAAAGGCTAACACTGGGAAAATTCGGAATATATTTAGTGCTTGGAGTAAGTTTTTCTCCCATGAAGAAGTGCCATTTAGCCAAAAATTGAGGGTCTTTAGGGCAACCATAGAACCCATGGTTACATACGGTGCACAAGCATGGGGCTTTGAAAAGAAAAGTTGAACAGAATGAAATACTGCTTAAATATTTCATCAAAAGAGTTCTGTGCCTGCCCAGAAACACCCCCAATTTTATCACATATTTTGAAACCGGGCTGGCACCCCTCTACGTCACAAATTTGAAGTTACACTTTAACTATATTGTTAAAGTGTTATCAATGACTGATAATAGATGACCTAAATTTCTGGCGAGGGAGGTACTAAACAAGAAATTATGTTGGGGTAAAGAATGGGAAAGCCTAATAAAACAATTAAATATATTGTTAACATAAAAATAAAATGTTACCTTAATAAATGTCGGTAGTATATAAAAAGATTAGAGAGAGAGGAGGTTTGTTTACATCTAGAGTTCAAGGTGAGTTTATGCGAAAGCAAAACAAATTTATTAATCTTTATCCTTTATAACAAAAAACTTAATTATTCAATGTTTGTTTACATTTTCTTTATACTTGTTTTTAACAATACAATATAAGGATATAATAATAAAAGAATATAAAATCAGCTGATAAAAATGATTGTTTACAAAGTAAATAAGACGGTATTTTTTTTACTTTTACATTTCGATTCTTCTTTATAAGTACTACAAATAATTACAATAATAAATACTCGTTTTAAAGGGCATTAATGCGCGGTTTAAGCACCCTAATCAGAAATTAAATCGGTCAATTATTGCACATGATATTAGAGCTCAAAGTCGAAAATTTAACATAAAATGAAAAACACGTCTCTATTTAAGGTAGAAGGGATGGTCCTACGACAAAAAGTCATAGGACCAAAGTTGTAGATCTTTTAAAATCAGTTACCGCTGGTGTTATCCGCATTTCGATACGACTTACAGTTTAGCCGCAATTTGGTTCCGAAAAAACCTTTAATAAACACTAAAATACTAATATCTCCTAAACCGCTTGCCCGATTTTGCTCAAAAAGTATAGGTACAATCTACCATATAGGACACATATTTACCCCAAAGGAAATTGAAATGAAATAAAGTCTATTGAAGTTATCGTCGACAGACCGATTTCGTGCTTAAGTGACTGTAGCTCCGAAACGTCTTGAGCTACGATGTTCGGGTTTGTGCCATCAGTTTTTCCGTTCATACTGAACATAATTCCAGCCAAATCTCTCAATCATTACGGTGATCTGTAAAGCATTGTCATTGCCACTGAGAAGTACACTGGAGACTGGAGAAAGTAAAGTAAAACTCAGAAATGAGATTGAATTGTGGATTGTGGCGAGAATACTGTGGAGAAAGCAAAAGGATCGACCTTTTTCCGTTCAGCGACCCAATAAGAAGGTTTTATCCAAACATCAAAAACCTTCTTCATCTCAATTGTATCCTGCCAGTGACATCATGTACTGTACTGGAGGAAGAAACTTTTTAACATTGGAATTAATCAAGTCATACCTGAGGTCGACAATGGTAGAAGACCGTCTGAATAGATTAGCCCTTATGAACATTCACAGAATTGGCAACGTGTTGAATCCGTCAAATGTTATTGACAAGTTCAACCCAGCCCCAATCGAAGGAGATTTAATTAATCTGTTTAGTAGGTATTTTAGAGTAACTAGGCTAATAAATCTTGACATATCATAACCTTTAATAAAACTTAAAATATTTGTTTTTAGGGTTTTTCAGCAATTAGACTAATAAATCTTTAAAAAAATTATATTATGTACATAGATTGATATTTGTAAAATAAAATGCTAAAAATGCTAAAAATTCACAGATTTGTTATTAAAAAACCAAAAATTTTCCGGGGGATGGAATTCCCCGGACACCCCTTCCTGGGAAAATCCAGACCCCCAGTAGACCCCCCCCCCCCAAATATTATCCTAGATCCGCCACTGGTTAAATCCTGCAACTTTAAAGTCAGTTGCAAATTGCTTTTATCATGAGCAAAACTCTTGAAAACTAACACAACAATAATTTCATTCATTCATTATAAAGGACATAGGCTTAGAAGAGCTATAAGAAAGGGCCCATTCTGTAGCAAATTTTTACAATTTAAAAGATATTGATTCTGTGAGTTGGCCCCCAACTGTCATTGACCAAGGGCGTTAAATACGTTATGGATTTTTTTTTGTAAACAATAATTTGTAAATAAACGACTCTGAGTGAGTGTGTGGTTTGTGTGAGTGGAATTGTGGTTTCATTTGTGGACAGATAAACAACTTGACAATCAGACTGGAAAACATGGAAGAAGTGGATATTATTAAATAAGCTAAAGCTTTTTTCCCCTAAATATTAACAATGTTTTATCGATCTTGATTGCTGTGCCATGTACAACAAGTATAATTGAAAGATCAATTAGCACCCTGAGGCGGGTAAAATCATGGGTCATCAGTTCATAATATGTGAAAACAGGCTAATGTTTATTAAGTGTTCATAGAAAGCTTGCGTCAGAAAAAAATAAAGAGATAGACTTAAAAGTAATTTATAATTTCGCTAATAATCCTAGGCGATTAATATTTTAAGACTTTATTGAAAACATTAAACTATATATATCCAAATAGAATAATTTACTGTTTTTGACGTAATTGATTTCTTTGTTTATATTAATTTTAATAATGTACTTATAGGTTGATTTTGGCGCAACTACCATCACTACCATTTTTTAAGGCTCTTACCCCTCTCTTAAGAGTTTTCAAACTACTCCTATGCCACCCCCCCCCCCCCCCTTACTATTTATAGAACATTTGTACATTTGGGGCCCCCTCTGAGTCAAAACCTGGCTAGCCCATGGTGGAAGAATTTGTAGCGAGAGGATGCAAGATCATGGACGCAAGGGACATTTAGGTCATTGTTGATTGTTAGGTTGGTTATATAGGATGGGGCGTTGGTGATCTTACGAAGGATAATTGATTGGAGGGATTGGATTTTGTAGGAGATAGTTAGCATGGTAGTCCTCACAGTTTAAGTCCGTAGGTCCAGATAGGCTTTATAATAGTGATGTAGATAGTTAGTTTGTTGTTTAATATGAGTTTAGACCTATAGAAGTAATTTGTAGGTCGTTTCATGTCGGTTCGTTTGTGTCGTGTGTGAAAGTTCCAAGTGTCTTCTCATCATATAATCCCTACCCAACCAACTGAATCCCTTATGTCTACAGCCATTAAATAAAATTCCCCAAATTTTAATTTTTCTGTAGCTGCCCATCCAACAAAGTAGTCTGCCAACTTCAATCGTTTTTTAGATCTCTAGGTGCTATATTTCTGGCCGGTGGTGCAGAAAGGATCAGCAGTAGGTTTGTTGAGCCGGAAATCAGGGAGGGCCGGTGCTATACGATACTCGATACCGTCTCAACCTTAAACCTCCAGTAACCACACCTAATGAATTCACCTATTGGCCTTATGACAACACCAAACTTCCTAATCTTCTACATTTCTTCGTTTCCTCTCCACTATCTTACCTCTCTCATGATACAACTGCCCTAAAACACCTTCCCTCTGATCTCCTTTCTGTAATACTTAATCTTAATGTTCAATCTTTTCCAAGAAAATCCAAACCTTCTCTAATAACTGGACCTGTAGACTGGGACAAGTTTAAATACTTACTAGACAGCAAAATTGACTTAAATATACTAATGAAAATGCCCCGATAGATTGACTCAGCAGCTGCTGTTCTTACAACTAATATACAGCAAGCAGATAGAGATTCAATGGTACCCGAGACACTAACTGACCGATATTCAAATTTACCCCAGAAAATTAAGAAGCTTGTGACGGACAAAAAACGAGCTCGAGGTAGATGACAAATAACATTGAACTAAATTAATTGTAAGAGACTTCCATAAGAAGCTATTTCATGTAGGGACGTCACACACGTTAGCACAACTTAGGAAACCCTATTTGATTCCTAAATGTAGGGCCACAGTATATCAGCAATAACAATATGGCTCCGGTATACGCAAATCATATATTTCTTTTTTTTACTTATGCCAATAAATAACTTGTTAATATAATACAGGTTGGTCCGAAAGTCTCCCCCCCCCCCCTTAACTTTTGAACGGTTTGAGATAAATTAATGAAACTTAGGGGATCTCTACCATGCAAAGGGAAGTTTGTTTTCATGCAATCGCCCACTAAGGGCAACCACCCACTTTGCCCTCAGGTCATCCAACTTCAAAATTCAAATTGGATAGTATATTTTTGATAGCATATTTAAATTCTACGGAGAAAAATAATAAACTTTTACTTAAGACTTTTTCTTTTATCTCCAATAGTTTGCCCCCTACAGGGGGGCAAAGATAGCAAAATAAACCTTCCGAAATAGTAAAAAAATAACACTTAGATCGTTATAAAATCTAAACGGTTAGAAATAAAGTAATGAAATTTGGGGGATCTGTACCATGTAAAGGGAAGTGGGTATTCATCCACTCGCGTACTAGGGGCAACCACCATTTTGCCCCCTGACTCGGAAATTTACCATTTTTTATACCTTTGCCCCTCTGTAGGGGGCAAAATATCGGAGATTGTAAAAAAAGTTTTTAGTATAATATTTTTATTTTTTGCCGTAGAATCTAAATCTGCTATCAAAAAATATACACTCTAGGTTAAAATTTTGAAGTTAGGTGGCCCGGGGGCAAAATGGGTGTTGCCCTTACTGCGCGATTGCACGAAAACAAACTTTCCTTTACATGGTACGGATCTCCTAAGTTCCATTAATTTATCTCAAACCGTTTAGATTTTACAACGTATTATCGGAAGGGTTATTTTGCTGTCTTTGCCCCCCTATAGGGGGAAAAATATTGGCAATAGAAAAAAAAAGATTCAAGTAAAAGTTTATTATTTTACACCGTAGAATCCAAATATGCTATCAAAAATACACACTCCAATTTGGAATTTTGAAGTTGGGTGGCCTGAGGGCAAAGTGGGTGGTTGCCCCTAGTGGGCGATTGCATGAAAACCAACTTCCCTTTGCATGGTAGAGATCCCATAAGTTTCATTAATTTATCTCAAACCGTTCAAAAGTTAGGAGGGGGGGGGGGGAGACTTTTTAACCACCCTGTATAACGTAAATACCTATATATTTTTAACTTATTTATTTTCCCAATTTCACAAAAAAAAAATAAATAAATAAATATATATATATATATATATATATATATATATATATATATATATATATATATATATATATATATATATAATTTAAAGTAGTGGATCCATTTGGGTAGAAAGAAAAAGACCAAATCTTTACATTTGCGGCAACGTTTCGGCCTAGCCGGCCATTTTCAAGCCTAAAACAAAATATATTTGTTGATCACTACAATATTAAACAAGAATAAACCATAAAGTACGGACTAGAATGAATAATCAATACCTTCCAGTTTAACTGGAGTCAGTGAAGTCACAGGTACATAATGAGAGTAAAATTTTAAAAAACTAAGTAGGAACTATACAAGGCAGTTCCGCCGTCTAAATATCACAATTTTCACTGACTCGTCGCAAAACCGGATAACAATAAAAAAAAAAAAACGATTGAAACATGATAATAAATTAAGTAACAATAGGTAACAATTAAGCTAAAATTAAAAACGATATCACAGATTAAAAAACCAAACAAGCAGTGATAACATGCCTGTCTCTTATCATCCTGTTATCACCTGTTGTGTTTACGTTACTACAGTTAAGTTGTTATAAAAATTAAGTATACAATAAAATTACATAATATATAAATAGGCGTTATTATAAGACTAGGATTTTAATCATAAATTTGAAAAGAGGTACGTTTAACTGAAACAAATTTAAAGATAACTGCAACCGGCCACGTAATCAAGAAGGCATAGGTTGTTGTCCACGGCGGGGATTTTGCTTCGAGTGATCGTAGTATATTCCACTGTAGAATTTGTTTAGAGACCGAGAATCTGTTTTGATATTGACAGTCTTGTCAGATTTTATTGCGATGTTCAATGCTTCCTTCATTTTTCTTCTGTTCGTTTTAGTCTCTCTCTCTATGATCTTCGTCTCTTCAAATACAAATTTATGATTAGTGGCCAAACTGTGACTAGATAAAGCTGTGTTCGTATTACCCTTATTCTGGTCGTATTTGTGTTGCTCAATCCTATTTATTATAAGCTGATTACTTTCCCCGATATATGACTTACTGCACTGTCCACACGGTATTTCATATATGGTGCCAATGGAGTGTTCAAAGGGTATTTTATCTTTCAGGTTGTGATACATTCTTCCCGTTTTATTAAGGGGTTTAAAACCGAATTTGATTTCGGGGCAATCAAATTTTCCCATTAAATTCTGAACCTTATCCGACAATCCCTTTATATAAGGCATGCTCACATGTTTGGATGGTCTCATTGCATGGATTTCTACCGCGGAGTGATTGACATAGTTGGGGTTTGTATGTTTATGCCAGAGCCTTTTAATGACATGCAAGGGGTAAAAGTTTCTTTTAATTTACTGAAGATCTTATACTTAACTGTATTAAGGTGATCATGATCTGTAAGTGAAACAGCCTTCTTAATAAGATTGTTCGCTGAATTTTTATCTGGTGTGAAGGATGAAAGGATCTGAAATTTAAAAATCTATTGCTCTTTGATGTTTTTCTCGTACCATTTGGTTGAAATTGAGCCATTTATATTTCTAATAATCGTAATGTCCAAGAAATTGAGTGTGTTAATATTCTCTTCTTCAATAGTAAACATTAGTCTCGGATGAAAATTATTCAAATAGTTTAACAGGGGTTTCTATTTCAGTATTTTGGATATAAGAAATAAATCATCAATATATTTTACTAAAAATTTATGTTTGAATTATTGTTTATAGTGTTAAAAATGTGATTTAAGACGATCCCGCTGACGTTAACGACATGGCCCCCCCCCCCCCCCATCGTATTCCTTGTTTTTGAGCGTAAAAATGGTTGTCATATTTGAAGGTACCATTGTTTAGAATAAGTTTCAGACATTTCTATATATAGATTTTTATCTT